>CP124714.1:105655000-106280000 GCA_031232105.1 Capsicum rhomboideum | reverse complement strand
TATCCAATTCAGAAAAAACCTTATTAAAAGATAAGAAGTTCGTAGAATCAAATACAATTTGTAGATGAGCATTAAGTAAAAGTTGATATGATTTTCATGGAAGCACCTGCACTCCAGTTGATCAGATGTTGGTGCAATAGGGACGTTAATTTGGAAGTTGTGTCTCTTGCATCATGTTGTTGATAATTGAAATGAACTTGAAAAAAATTCCTTCAAGTTTTGATTGGACAAATTGAACTCCACAATTTGACTCTACAATGAGAAAGTTAAAAAAGTAAATGCAACAAGCTATCATGTCTTGCTCAAGCAATCAAGTCTAAAATTCATATAATCTTTTTCCACCGCCTCAGGCAATTGCTCATTCCATATATGCTTATTTCCATATATATGGTATTAACATGGCACATATTATTTTGGATTATAAATTAAGTCTTGAATACTGAAGAAAATAATTACATAGCAAGTACTGCATAAATATTCAACAGAGAAAGTTTTTTGCAAGGATTCACAATTGTTTTGCTTGAAATATTTTAAACTTTTGGTTTAAACTCTCATTTTAATTTTAAATGTGTAATCAATATAATTCTAGAACTCGACCAATTGGACTGATCATAAATTAATCAATCCATTATACATCTAAATCTAATATATAAATGAAACTACTAATATTTTTCGCAATTCACGTACCTAATTAGTACAATTATCAAGACTGTAGCAAGTTTTTTTTAGTTTAATATAAATATCCGACGTATGCATTTTGATATAAGTTTCATCTGCATGCTAAGACCTTGTCTGTTATTCCACTTTCCAATTATAATTTAATTAATCAATCAAAAATAAGACATCTCCAAGGCAATAGCAAAAACCAACAAAAAGAAACATAAACGTAGTTTTTCTCAAATTCACTCTTGGCTCACAACAAACTAAGAATATAATATAGATAACAAAATTTTCTGTTCGGGCTATATCCAGAAGGTTTATACTTTTATTTGAACTATCAAATTGTGACACTTCTGACTTGTTTTACCTTAAAAAATTATCACTTCTTAAAATATGAGTGTTCTTCATGCCATAAGAAAACTTGAGTAACAAATGATTGAACAAAAAATAAATTCATTTTTCATATTTGCATTTACAACTTACAAAACTAAAACTAAGACGGAATTGCCAAATAGATTGAGATGCTACTGGATGCTTTGGTTTTTCATTTTTCTACTGAGTATATCATGATGGATCAGAGTAACCTTATGTTAGCATTAAAATATCTTTCAACGTAAGCAAAAAACATAAGTGAGCCTTGAGTACATGTTTGAAATACTATATTTGCTTTATGGTTTAAAAAGGACAGTTAATATAGAGACAATTGAAATTAAACATCACTAAAATGTGGAGATTCATACCGATCATGCCCTTATTCTCTACCTGAAATTCACCTTATCAAAAAAGTTGTTGAAGAGGAATGAGATACTATCAGATTTGACCAAATAGCTTAGGAAATAGGGAAAAGAGAAAAATAAAATATTACTACAGGATTTGAACAAAGGATTTTGGATAATCCTGATACATGAATCTCTTTTTGGAGCAATAATCCTCTCACCAGAAGTGTCCCTCGAATCTGCTGGAAGACCTATAGATACAACCAGTCATTAGTCAATATATCCACGACTTAAAACATGAAAAATAGAAATTTAACACAAATATACATGTTGTAAAAAACCAACCAAACATCAAGATCTGTACCTTCATATCTTTAACCCCTGCTCATTTCTTCTCTGCCTAGCATGCAACTGGAATTGAGGTTGTTTAGAAAGATAAGAAGCTACATGTTATAATTGCTCAAATGCATTTTAGATTCTTGTTGGCACCTATATAAAGAGGACTTCAGTTTTAAAAAGAGAGAATATCTTAAGCTATACAATATGTTATGTTGAGTCGCTCTATTCTTTCAACTTGGAGAATAGTCGTTCTAGTTCTTAATGGCCAGTATCATACTCAAAGTCCCCAATGTAAATGTGCATCATCTTAACCTCCAATAAAACCTGAAAGAACCCAACAAAAAAGTTAATCAAGATTTGGTCAACCAGTAAGAGGCGACACAATAGTATATCTCAAATAAGGGCTAGTGTGAGAAAAGATAAAGAAAAGTACAGTAAACTCTATACTCTACATTAATTCCTTACCGGTTAAACCATAATGCAACCCTATTCAGTAGTTGAACCCATATTCTCTATTTTTCATTCCATTGGAGTTGAAGCTATGAAGATTTTGGTGCAAAAGTTCTTTTTTAAGAGAGACGCCTTTTGTGATTGGATATTGTTGTGAAATTGAAACCTTATTCCATAAATTTGCTAATTGAGTTTTGTACATGAAAAATCTTTAATAAATGAGAAAATAAATAAATACATTTGTTGATTAATGAGGCATACCACATCACTGGGTTAAGACCCCTCTATTATAGATATAGTAACAATTAATTAAAAATAAATAGAAAAAATCTTTGTTGTATGACGCCGTCAGGGGGTGAACAATCTCCAATCCTAATGGTATTTTCTTCAAATTTTTTGTTAGACTTTAATCATCAGAAAGCATAATAGCATTTAAAGCATCCTCATATTATAAATGCATTCAAGAAAAGTATTCACAAGAAAATTAACTTACACGGAAATAAATTTTACTTATTGGAAGTTCTCCCTACCTTTGACTGCATATTTCATATTCATAATTAAATGCGCATCACAATCTCTTAACAGTTTACTCCAGTATACAGAAAAGCTCAAATTGTTATTCCAAATTTCCCATGAGACATCAAGACAAACCCATTAAATGGTCAAGTAAAACTGGACAAAATAAAATCTAATGCCAACCAATTCAAGGGCTTGGAGGTAAATATTTATCTTCATAGGGTTGGTTTAAGAAATTATAATTATAGTTTGTTATTAATGAACAACAATTATAGTCAACATAGCAAAGATGAAAAGTTCAAAATTTGATACCTTTCTAGCAAATCCAATTTGTCATATTGATAAAATTAAAGCACAAACCTGTATTCTACCCCAATCTATTTTAACAATGGCAAGCCTATTAGTTTTGTTGTAAATTTAAGGCACAACCTCTTTCTGTTTCATAGCAAAAAGAAATATTGTTTTAAAATCATTAGCCGCCATAAATGCAAATCACATACCCAACAAAAGTTTTCATTTTATACCTATGCGCGCATTTCATTAGAATCAGAGTTCTATGTACTTGCCAATGAATCATGTATTTTTAATTAAATCAGATGTAGCGCTTTGATCTGCCACCAACTCTTTTCAGTGCTTGTCCTCCGCTGCTTTTAGTTCTGGCTGGGGGGAGACATTGATTAGCTTATTTAGTCTCTCTGTGCTCTTATTTTTTCAAAATTGTTTTTTCTATTTTAAAAGAACAAAGAGAGCAAGAAGCATGAATTCAAGTGCTGGACTTCAATTTATTACTCACATTTCAGCTTTCTTTTCTTGTTGATTAGCATCGCTGTCTGATTCTACCACAACCGATTCGTCGTCTGCCACCTATTTTATTCACCAAATTCTTCTTCGAATTGTGTGGGACTGCCCCTAATAGCAGTCAACCTTTTTTTTGAGAGCATTCAAAGACACTTGTACAGCCAGTCCTTTTGATGTTGAGAAGTTTTTGTTAGAGAATCAATAGAGACGGTTTGGTTTTCTCTCCTTTCTGCGCTTAGGTTCCTTGTCTGTTCATTATTTTGCGAGAAATTTGTTGAAACGATGGAGGGAGAGGCTTTTTAATTGGTTGGGTTGTGTAAGCGGTTTTTTTTTTTTTTGTATCAATAGGTTTCTCCTTTTCTTGGAAAAAATTATAAATAAGCGCGCTAAAAGATAAAGAGCATTGATGGATTTTGAGGCTGGCATGTGTACGGATTTATGATCCTTGTTTTATATATATGTATATAGATTATTTCATATTAAAAGGACAAATAATTATATATCTAGTCAATTTACCTTGATTAGTGATATCAACTACACAACTCACCTTACATTCAAGTCACCAAGGTTGTGCATAATAATTAAGTCCATCTCAGTTTAATCAATTACTTATTAAGGCATCATTAGCAAGTCAATTCATTAATTGGATTATTCACACAAGGATGACCCAGTAGTACTTCAGGTCCTGATATAATCAAAGATTGAACCGCACGAGGATCCCAATTATAATCATCAAAGGTTTGGACCACATAAGGATACTAAGTATATCATGAAAGACAAAATAGAAATTAAGACATACCTCAAATCACGAAAATCAAGACATACCTCAAAATCACACTTAGCTTTTACGATTCATGGATATTCTTTCATAATAACTCATCTCAAATCACTAATAATAATTAATTACACATAATAAATTCAGCCATCAAATAGTACATCAATAATATATTCAATGCAATAACAATCCATGCATTCCTAAAATGGTGCACACACATACTAGGGTCAGCAGGGATCCTTAGTCATGACCTGTAGGGAACGAGCACAGTCAATGTACCATACCGGCAGGGTACGTGATCCCAATATCAATTGCATCAGCGTGGTACCCATTCCTGAATCATCATAATAGTGAACATAACAACATTAGAACTCAAATATGATAATATCATCAATCAAGTAAAGATGATTCAATGAAACCAACACTTATACAACTTCAAGTTCATCATTTTAAGTACATCAAGTCAAGTACCTCAATTTACATCAACTCAATCCAATGATTCCCAGGTATGCTCGAAGGCTAATCACATTCATTTATCTCAAGTGTAGGCACAAAATTCAAAACAAGTTTATCACTACTTATAATGGTTGAACCCTAATTGCCTTCTTAATCCATTTTTGATTTACCAATACACTCAATCACAATTATACCAGGTTGAAACCTTTTATTATGTGTTATGAGCATATTTTACAATCTATTAGCATGATTTAATTTCCATGATAACACATATCGCTTAAAGTTATTAAACATACCCACTAGTTACTTAATCATTAGCTTTCTGGCTACATACCTTTAACACCTCCACTTTCCAAACCTTTATCAAAACCATTCGTGCCTTACTACAACCAACTTTATCCTAACACAATCCACCTTCCAAAAGAGCTAGGATTACCAAATATTCGTTCCCATCCTTACGAATTTCCTCTATATCGAGAATTTATCAATCCTATCCCATATCAATGAATAGTAAAATCATAGAGAATATACAACACATAAAATCGTAGCAGGTTCACATAATTTAACACTTAAACAGGTTTACATCAAAAGTCATTAACAACCCAATTATCCCCAACCATACACCATGCTTGCAGACCTAACCATGGAAACTCCCCTCAACTATAGCATGATTAAATCCTTTAACCAAAGTCTACTACACATTTAAACCTAGTCTACCTGGTTGCCAAGCTGCTGCAAGTAAGCCATACCACTGATGCTCTTCCTTTTCTTTCACATTTTTTAATACTAATTCATCTAATAAACAAAAAATTATAAGAGTAATTAATCAACTACTCTTTAAACAACCAATGTGGGAATTCGACCCCACTAGTTCTACCATATTCATGGTCTATATCATTACCCAAGGGTCAATTTATCATTAACTAGTTCTATTATACCTATCTGATCTCCATTAATGGAGTTTAAATGCTTAAGATTCCATTGATAATGCTCAAGATATACCTCATGATGTATGTGTCGCTAGCAATATAATTTTTACCCAACTTTGATTCCACAGGAAATGAAGGCGATAAGTTCACCTTTGAGTGTTGTAAGTGACTAAGTGTTTTCACATAATGCTAAAATAATACAAGAAAGTAAATGGGTCTTAATTTAAAAGGATTTTATGTTCAAATTATCAATTTTGACTTTGGATTGCCAAAGCGAATGCTAAAGAATGTAACTGATATATAGAAGTACTTGGAGTTATGCCCTCTTAAGAGCGATTATAAGCGTGGGTAAGTGAAAATGCACGTAAAATTTAATTGATAGTTATGACTAGGCTTGGTCTTAGGTATTGGATGTAATCTTTCAATCTACCACCAAATTTCATAAGGGTTTCTTTCAAACACCCACATGTACACAATCCCAAGCAACCAATGACCTCAAATTAGTTAGTCTATTTCTAGCACTAGATATTAAATGAGATATTCTCAAGTCTTTTTCAACTAAATCTCTCCACCCTTGTCTTCTCTTTCAAGCAAAATAAGATATCTAAGCACGAATAGAGTTTGCAACCTCAATTATTAAGTTAAAACATAGAGATTTAGCTAAACTCATAACATTCAATCCAAAAGAAAGGTAAATAATCACTATCCACATAATAATCAACACTCAGTAATGCATAACCCCAAACTTGGAAAATTAGCTACTCATAACAAGATAAAAAAGGAAATATATCTATGTTCTCATTCAAATCTGACATAGAATCTAAATATTTCCAAAGAAACTCCAAATTCAAAAGCAAGAAATTAGCAATAAGTAACTAAAATTCCAACTATGGTTTGAATTACAAACTTTAGATTCAAAATATGACAAAATATAGGGTTCCAAGCTACCAAAAAGGCCTAAATAGCTTCAGCAAAAATGGGCATTAAAATTACAAAATTGCCACCGTGTCCAAATTAGCTGAGGAAATGACCATCGCCGAAGTGTTCCAGTGTCATCGAATTGACTTTGAACTTGAGCTCCAGGGGTTGGCATCTATTACTTTTGGTGATGGAACTTGGCTTCGCCGATCAGTTTGGCGATACACCGAATCACTTCCTTCATTGCCGTTTTGTCAAAACTTGATCTGGCCCGGACAGTTAGAATTAGTGATGGAACTCTACTTTTGTTGATACACAGGAAGGTTTGGCGATGAGCCAATTGTCCCTTGAAAATCTCTTGCATACTTTTAGCTCCAATCTTCCATATTTTTTCTTTTTTTTTTTTGCTATTTCAACCACTTCTTGACCCTAACCCTGAAATTAAACCCAATTAACATTAAAATACATTTAAATTAGCATTGAGGACTTGACTTCTTATAATTTTAGGCCAAACGAGTCGTAATTTGCTGACTCATCATCCATAGTTACTGAATTCAAGGTTTCCAACTATCAAAACTTATATTTTAAGACAATACAATCTAGAAGCAATTTTAGATGATATTATCCACACCTATTGGTTTTCCCCAAAATTTCCTAAACTTAGGGTTCTAATCCCCAAGAATTTTACCATTAAAGATTATTCTAATAATTCTAAGATGTTATTAAATTAAAAGAAAAGAAGATGACGAAAGAACTTACCTCAACAAAGAATTTTTACTCTAGACCTTGGAAAATCGCCCTCTAGGGCTTTAGAATGCAGTTTTTGAGTTAAAAATCCAAAAAACTATTAAAATAAGGTTAAGTACTGCCTATTTATTGCTACAGAAACATGTTCATCACTTCAGCGATGTCGCTACATTGCTTCAGCGGCTCAATTTTTCAGCACGAATAGTCTTCAGTAAAACAGCCATAACACCCTACTTCAGAAGCGGATTAATAAAAGATTAGAATAGTTGGAAAGAAGACTCAAAGATCCATAATTTGGTGGGTATTGGACCCCATAACTCTTTATATTCCATGAGTAGTGCTCGTTTGAAGTTGACCCTATTTTAAACTTAGATCAAAACCTAATCGGTAAGGACACTTCTACCTTAACTTTGTGCTATGGGTATTGCATGACCTTAATTCATGTCTAATGCAATCCGATACTAAAGAATTGATCCTATAATATATGATGAATGAGGTTATTATGCCTTTACTGCATACATTTTTAGTAACGATGGAACGGATCATTACAACATATCAGTTTGTTCTTCATATCCAAGAGCAAACCGATGGACAAGGTCAATTTTTTAGATTTTTGCACTTGGTATTATTATAGAAAATTGATGAACTAACCGATCTTGTCCATTGGTTTTCTTAAAAAATAGATGCAGAAACCTATAATTTCTACACCTAACTTGCCAAATTAAAATCTGATTCAATATGCAACTATAATTCAACACTAATTATTGCCAAATCAATTCTAAATAAGCTACGAAAACCTACTTGTTATCTATTAAGGACATGAAATTCAATATAAAAGATCCACCAAAAAGATCTATAAAGTCTACAAAAGTTTTAAGACTTAAATATATACAAAGTTTTAAATTGTCTTAAATGTTCATCAATAAGAATCCTAATGGGCACGGTCCATAAACTCTCCATAACTACTAGAACTCTCTTTATCAATCGGAGTGGGAGGAGAACAGGGCACACCATGCAAGAAACTTTTAATCATGATATTAACTTGTGCCTTGAATGCCTCAATGGTAATGCACTTGCTTTTATCTTGAGCAATCCATCTTTCCTTGATATCTGCCAAGGTATGTGTAGGATGTTCGATCTGTCGTGACATAGCTACGATCTGAAGACCATCAACTGCCTCAGTCAGGCATAAAATGTCAACACCTTATAATCCTGACTGTATACGTTGCACTGAATTCCTAGAGCCTAGACCTTAGACTTTCCCATTTTATCTCTCCCTGTCACACGTTTAGCCTAGATTTGAGTAATGATATCCGGTGAAGTGGTTTGGATCTCTCAAGTCTTGCTGAGTCTGGCTATAATCAGACAAGTATCACTGACAATTAGTCTGTATATATATAATAAAAGTTAGTATATACATTAGAATCATATTATTACTTTGTATCTAAAATTTTCAAACTTACACAGGCTTGTTGAGCCCTTAGCTTGACCCATTCATCCGGAACCAACTCATTCTTCTTTATTTTTAGATTGTAGCCTAAAAAAGCTCATCTTGAACGGCGTGTGCACTAATTTTTTGACCTGCAAATAAACTGATATCAAACTTAATCAAACAAGATTTAATCAACTTTATATAAGCATATAAATTAGAAGGTTAATAATATTATTTATCAATTCCCTAATTCTTATCCCTTGTCTCTTTCATCTTTGCATCCTCAATGTGCAGTGATCTATCTTTTCCTTCCCTCTTAGCCTTCTTTGCTTGTTCATACTTAGCCAAAATTTGAGGGTCTTCGAATAAACCTGAAGTTTCTTATAAAGATTAGGTAAAAGACAACTAGGCTTCTTTTTCTTTTTTGGAGCATCTCTAAATTATTCGGACATTTTAAAACTGACATTCCTCTCATAAGTTGTGAAAATGATCTTGTTGTACTTTAGAAGTTAACTACACATTATCTGCAAATCAAATGACTAGTGATAGATGATATATTATGATATTATGAAAATTAAATGTAAAGCTTTACTAAATATTAATTAAATTGTATACCTTAAACTCATCAAACATGTCTTGACATATCTTATGCGAAATTTCACCCCATGATGCAAGGATAATGATAAAGCCTTCTGATGTCTCCTTGAGAGCATGTGCACTTTTCTTTGCTGAATTGAACCTTCAAAAACGATAATTAACATGTCAAGTTATAAATAAATAATTGAGATGAAAAATAAAATAAACTTAAATCAATTAAGAACAACAAACTTACCTACCTCCATCAGGTTTCATCACCAATCTACCAAGATTGTCTAGATCTCCAAGCACTGGTGTTGGTGCACCATGTGATGGTGCTGGAGTTGATGTAGGTGGTAGTGATAAAAGTGTATAATATTGAGTCATGGGGGGAGTGGATGCTTGCATGCCAGACTTAAAGCAACTATCTCTATGTCACAAGTTGGATAGATGGAGAGATAAGCAAGGTGGGTATTGAGTACCCAATGATGTGGATGTTGAGTTATTCCATGGTGGAAAACAGCTTGTGTAGGCATGAAATAGTGAGAATTAGTGAGTTGGGGCACGAAAGGTGTAGGAGAAGAGTACATCTAAGGAGATGTACCCTAAAAATGTACAGTATGTTCAGCGTCATAGGGTACATAAGACACCAGTGGAGAATAGTGCATTTGTAGGGTTAATAAAAGGCCATATGAAGCATCGTTAGGATCTATACGCCTCCTAGCTACTTTCCTACTATTCTTACCCAATTTTCTACTCTTTCTACTACAACCTCGATCACCATTATCTTATGACATATGTATACAATTTTACATTAATAAATATATAAAGAAATTTATAAGTATTAAATAAAGGTATTTAAAGAAAATAAACCAACATGCTAATCGTCATTCTCCCATTCTTCTTCTTCACTTGTTTCATTTTCATCATTCTCATATTCCCTCTCCTCACTTATTTCATAACCATTATCCCATTCTTTCTCCCTGATTAATACATTTTTCTTATATGATTTTTTCTCAATGTTTGCGATAGTAGTTATCTCATCATCAGAAACTTCTTCTAGTATGTATTAAGGAAGTCATAAATGGTTTTCTAACTCAACATCCACTATTTGATGAACAACTTTCACATAATTTTTGTATTCTACATCTAACACATTATCAATCTCAATCCATGCACAAGCTTAGTATTTATAACCACTCTCAATCAGCCTTATCTCTATGCAAGGAATATGGAGCATAATACGCCTGCTTAGCATTTTAGGCAATGATAAAGGATCATAGCGATTATTCTATCTCGTATGCTTAACTTTAATTATATTATGCTACTGATTCACCTTGGTATCTCTATGTGATGGATCAAATCATTTGCATCAAAATAGTACTAATTTTTTCTCGACCATCTAGGAAAATAACATTTATGATCTCTTGTACTACACCATAATAATCAACTATTAAGCCATGACCATCGACATCACCTTGAATTCACACTCCCACATTATTGATTTTCTTATTCTTAGAAATTTTTCTTTTTGAAACTTGAAATCATGCATACAGTACTTATTTATTGACTAAATTTAATTTCTAGGCTCATGTGCATCATCTCTCACCAATTATAAATATTCAACATTACTATTTTCAGCATGAACTTACATAGTGTTAAGCAAAAATATAGGCTTTTAGCGAATGAGTATATTGCATTTGTTGATTCAAAATATGAGATTTCACAGTTACATAGTGTCTTAGCCAATCAAAAAAATTCGTATATATGGCATCATTACCCCACGTGCTTACAAATAAACTATTCAATACATTGAGATTTTTCATTTGATTAACCCTTAGTATTTAAATCCACGTAATTTGATCACACAATTCAACACTTACTTAAAATATGATTGAATCCGAGACAATTAAGCAAATATGTGTTAAGCTGATAGCATCTTCATACTACTCAAACCTCATCTTATACATTTTTAGAACCTTGATCTGGCTGATTAAAAATTAGCATTGGTGAGTAGTGAGGATCACTATCACTATCATCATTGTGATTGGGCCTACTCTCATACTTGACACTTGATTCCTGAGTAGTAAGAGCAAAAATCAGATGTTTTCCTTGCAAAATAAGCATCACAAATAAATCCTTCAATCTTAGATCTTAGTTTAGCATTTGTTTACACTTGTCAATAGTCCTATCTAATTGCATGTTACATAGTAATATAATTTAAGAAAAATAACTCAATCAGTTTAGGACATAAATAAGTATCATTATCTCTCAAATGGATGCATCCACATATATTGAATTGGGCCCCTAAGGTATGCCTTATTTACGAGGTAAATTGGAAGATGTTCCATTATATCAAAGAATACACATGAAAATATCTTCTCCAACTTAGTGGTAATTACAAGAATATTTTGATCTAACCTTGCTAAGTTATCCTCCCGTAAAGTGTTCGAATACAATTCCTTGTAGAATAAACTTACCTTTGTGACTAATTTTCATATGCTCTCAGGTAGGTGGCCAAATTCAATAGGAATCAAGTTTTTTTAAAAACATGACAATCATGACTTTTCATACCACACAACTTTCCTTCATTGACATTTGTACGCTTTTCTAAATTTGATACATAACCTTCAAACATACTTAAATTTCTAATCCACTCACAAATACCTCATTTCTCATTCAATGTGAATGAAAAGAAGTCTTGGGTATAAACACATTACAACTATGTGATTCTTTCAAACACAGTTCCTTTCTCTTGTAATATTCATGTAAGTCTATCCTGACTTTAGAATTATCTTTTGTCTTGCCCTTGACGTCCATCATTATGTTGAAAAGATTATCATTATAATTTTTTTAATGTGCATCAAATCAATATTATGTTATAGAAAATTATCCTTCCATTGCAGTAACTCTTAAAATATTCTCTGTTTAGTCCAATTATGTTCAACATCATATCCATAAAGTTTATGTTGAATTTCAGCCTTATTCTTATAATGTTCACCATGTTTATGTTTTAATGATTGAGAAACCTCATCACTGGAACCTGATCCATAAATGTCTAATTCTCTTGATTGTTCCAATGATTACCTAACCTGGTGAAGGACCAGTTACAAGAACTGGTGTCCCAGTATGTGGTTTTGTAGTTGCATGCATTTGTCTGATGTGCCAACTATCTAGTACTTTTCTAGACAATATCAGCATATTAGTAGGATAAATTTTCAGTGGTCCTTCAAGCATCCACTAATAAGGAAGCTTCTCTCCCAATGCTTATCATATATTTACATCATCCATCAAGAGAAAAGGCAAGATTTTGCACAAAATCAAAAGGAATTTTCTAAAGAAAAGGCCTCACTCAATATTGCGAGACTCAACAATTCAGGACCTCATTTTCTCATAATGATACATGTTTTTTTGTTTCTATAATTGTTTGAAGTTTTGATTTGATCTTAAAATTGTAAACTCACGTCTCATTCTTGAGATCTAAGTGAGTAGCTTGTCAAGTTTTTGAGTTCTGAATTGAGATGTTTTTGTAGCTAGAGGTAACTAATAGAGAGCTCATAGTAGATTTATTGTGAAAGTGTATTGTAATAAGGTTATTACAAGGTTGTAGGAATTAGGAGGTTAATTCCTAGGTTTTAATAATTGAAGATTGCTTGGAGTTTTTAGTGGAGGTTGTTGGTGAAATCCTACTAGGATAAGTTGTGGTTTTTCTCCCTTGAGCAAGGAGTTTCCATGTAAAAAACTTGTGTCTTTACTTTTTTACAAATTTCCATTTGAGCTTGTACTATTCTTCTATATCCTCATATAGGGACCTGGAACCGAATCAGGTCCGTGTTGTAGTGTTCGACTCTTGCAAACCATCAATTGGTATCAGAGAGGTTCTTCTCATAAGGTTAACACCTAGGAAGGATCCTGTTCAAGATGGCAGCTCCACCTAGTCTTGAGAAAGGACTGTCAAATACTCGATCTCCATGGTTCAATGGGCAATTTTATAGTTGGTGGAAGAATCGAATGCATAATTTTATCATGGCGGAGGATAGTGAACTATGGGATGTTATATGTGATGGCCCCTATGTTCCAATACAAGTAGGTAAAGAAGGAGATACCTCACCACCTGTTCCTAAGAGTAGTAAGGATTACACTAAGGTTGATCAAAAAAGAATTGAGAATAATTACAAAGAAAAGAAAATCCTTGTTTGTGGGATAGGACTGATGAGTACAACTAGGTGTCTGCTTGTTTAATGTGCAAAAGAGATATGGGAAGCTTTGTAAAATGCTCATGAGAGAATAACTCAAGTAAAGCAATCAAAGATTCATATGCTTACTACTCAGTACGAGTTGTTCAAGATGAGTTAAGGTGAATCCATTCAGGATATACACACTCGATTCACATCCATTATGAAGGAACTTAAGTGTTTAGGAGAAAATATTCAAATGTACAAGTTGGTCAAAAAAATCTTGAGTATCTTACTGATGTGCCATGAAATTATGGCACTTGAGATACTTAAATGGTGGATAATCACAAGTACAAGGGTATTTTTATGTGGATATGATGGGTTTTTCAGATGTTTGCTGGATAAATAGGCTTAGAGAAGGAAAGTGATGAAAATGGGACTTAAAGATGATCAGACAAAAGAAGGCACGACCATGGAATCTAACCACGGTCATACAAAGGTTGTCATACCAAAAACTAGAGGGTTGGCTCTCAGAAGTCAATCAGATGAAAAATTATACTATTGTAGGTTGATTGTATGACTGTACAAAGCAATCTTAGGAGACCTACCTAAATTACAATCTGAAAGAGTCACGTGAAGTGAAGATCAAACGAAGGCAAACCACGACTGTGCTTTGAGTCACGGTCGTACCATGATATAGTGGGAAAGAAGGCTAGATTTAGAGCTTGTAGAAAAACCAAGTGTAGATTGATCAGACAACCACATTATATGGTTATGAGTAGAAGATACAAGTCCATACCATTAAAAACCTAAAGATGAAATCTCATGAGCCAAACCACGAGCACCAAAGGATGATCGTGGGCTCTACCCATGATCGTACCTTCCTCTCATTCTAGGTAGTCGACCCAAATTTCCTGTTTGTAATAGGATAGGTTTTAATTTGTCTATAAATATTCCTATAGGGTGTTTTTTGGATGGTGACACACTCATTCCATACTTTACAACATTATATTGTGGGATACTAAGGCATATTTTTGGAATTTGAAGAAAATCAATTCTAGGGTTTTAATTCAAGTTGAGATTTTGGAGTTTTCTTATTATTGTAAGTTTATGTTTATGTTCTCATCTATGAATTCTTCTTGTGTTATTTCAATCATCAGTAGCTAAACACCACAACCAGGATTGTGGAAACCATAATAGATTAACGATATAGCGTTCAAGGTACAAAGTGAATCTCGAAGGGTAGTTGGGCATGTATTGTTGTTTCTTATGGTTTGATTACTTTTCAACAAGTGCACACGTTGGGACTCATCCTATCTCTACCCTGGACTATAGCAAGGGTAATTAGATAGGAATAGCGAATCAACAACAAGACTTGGAGTTATCTTCATTTAATTAGCCTTGAGCCGGTAAACGGGAAAGACTATATTGGGATCATAGATAGGGATTAGCAATGAAACACTCGTGACACAGTAACCTTTGTGCTTAGGGATAGTCATCTACAAGGGCCATAACATAGTCGGTTAGATGTATCGATTCTGCATGCCAACACCATGAGAGATCACTAAAGTATGGAGAACCTATGGAGTTATAAAGTTATTGGGGAACACAGTCCTAGTGTTTTTCTCATATTGATTACAAATCCAACCACACAACACCTATTACTAGTGATTTTTTGTTTCACAAAACCCCCCTCTTTTACTTGTTTGCCTGTTACTGAGACAAATACTTGATATAATTTCAACCTATTCCCTGTGGGATCGAACCCAACCTTGTTGGGTTCTATATTTGATTCAGCAACTGCTCTATACTTTTTGGGAGGTGTAATTTGGGCGACATCAATTTTTGGTGTCATTGCCTAGTAATACGGCTACAAGGTTGATTGATTGTGTTTGTTGAGGTTGATTGGTTGCTATTTCTTGATTTACTTTTTTGCTTATTTTAGGGCACAAGTTGGTGTATGCCTAACACTTGGAGTCAAGACAATCCCTTGATTCCACTTGATAACGAACTTGAGAGAACTCTGAAAAATACTTGAAGGATGGTTAAAGAAGGAGTTCATGATCCAACAGCTTTGTTGGAGGGTGTTCAGGGTGGTGCTGCTATTTATGATCAGCCAGCACTACATCCTGTTAGTCAAGAAACTATGGAACAAGTCACTGCTCGATTGATGGTTGAGGAGAACAATAGGCAAGAAGCTCCCAGGCGGGCAGCAAGGGAAGAGAGGGCCAGACTAGATAATGCAAATTGTCTAGCTGCACTTGATGAGAGGGACAGACAAAAAAGAAATAGGAGACAACAGCCTTTACAACAATATCTCCCAATTTATGAAGATCTAGAGGAAGATTTGGGTTATGTGGATCCAATTGAGATAGGATCTATCATTCTACTGAAATTGCCTCAAGGAAGTAAGTCTGATATTACGAGTGCAATGATCCAACTACTAAATTTAAAGGGGAGATTTGTTGGCCTTCCTACTGATGATGCAAACATGCATATTATGAACTTCGTGGGGATTTTTACCTTATATAATCTACCTGGAGTGAGTCAGGGGTATTCGAATAAGGTTATTTCCATTCTGTCTGACCGAAGAAGCTACCCTTTGGTTGGCTTAATTACCATGTGGAGCTATTACTAACTGGAACGAGTTGAGGACCCAGTTCTTGGACTGATTCTTTCCGCCCTCTAGAATACTGTGATTAAAACATGAGATATATATAACTTCAGGCAGTTACATTTAGAGGCATTATACAAGACTTGGAAAAGGTTCAAGAAAAAGCTGTAGAGTGTTCCAAATCATAGGATGACTGGGATAAACTTGTTAGAAATTTTCTATAGAGCTTTGAATGCTAACACGAAGGTTGTAGTAGATACTCTCACAGGTGGGGAATTTATGAGTCTGCAATGGGATCAAGCTTTTGAAATTCTTGATTGAATCACAAAAACCAACTGAGGTTGGCCTACTAAAGAGGCAGACAGGCTAGCAGGTACTTATGCAATTGGAGCGTCAGCAGAGCAGAGAGCACTAGATGAGATAGTGGCTCAAGAGGTTGCAAAGTTAAGGACAGATATTGGATTTCTTACTAAGCAATTTGCAGCAGTTGGGGAAGAAAAGGTGAATACGGTAGGTGCACAAGGTAAGGAACCTAGGTATGAGGATTCAAATTCTGAGGAAGAGGCTAAATATCTTGACAGAGAGGTGGTGGGTTTCCGAACCAAGGACTAAGGGTCGAACCAAGACAATTGGTACTCTAGGCAAGGGAACTAAGGTCAGAACTACAATGGTGCTAATTACAATAGGTCTAGGTACAGAGATAGATATAGAGATCGTGATGGTGATTGGAAAAAAAAACAATTATATGGACAAGAGTGGCCTTTACGTTCCATCGGGGAATTGTGATGCTGATTTTGGCTGTTCAAGGATGGAAGCCTTACTTATGAAACTTGTTAAGGGATCAGAGAGCCAAGAAAATTACCTTAAGGATATTAGGGGAGACATTTTAGGGATGGTCAAAAAATTTGAGTCTAATGCGACCGCCATCAAACAGCTTGAGCAATAATTTAGGCAGATGTCTGCCGCATTGAATCAGCATCAACCAGGTACACTACCAAGAAACACTATCCAAAAGCTCAAGAATGATAGTCATTGTCTAGCTATTACTACTAGAAGTGGGAAGACTACTACTGATCGGCCTATACTTGTGGTTGATGACAAGAGAGACGAGCTCGTAATTACTGACGATGAGAATGAGACTGAAGCAAAAAATTGATGATAATGCATCTTAAAAGCCTCTAGTTGCTGAAAAAGAGGCTAAGTCTGATAAAGGAAAAGGGAAAAGAGGTCATATAATTATTAAAGCTCATCCCACGATCTCTGCCTCCTTTTCCACAAAATTGAAGAAGATAGCTGAAAAGGGAAAATATCAAAAGTTTATATCGATGTTGAAGGAGTTGTCGTTGAACATCCCTCTTGTGGAGGCTTTAGAGCTATGCAAAATTTATGAAGGACTTAGTGATGAAAAAGTGGATTGTGAGCTTTGAACCCGTAGAGAATATACACCATTATAGTGCCATAGCATCTAGATCTTTGGTTAAGAAAAAGGATGACCCAGGAGCATTGATAATCCCATGCACTATAGGGTGTTTCAATTTCACGAAGGCATTATATGATCTTGGTGCTAGCATTAACTTGATGCCGCTAGTAGTTTATAAATAGTTGGGGTTGGGATCATCCAAGTCTACTTCAACAAAACTTCTCATGGCTGATCGCACTGTGAAAAAGCTGGTGGGTATCTTATGTGATATTTTGGTTGCATCCTTCATCTTTCCAGCTGATTTTATCATCCTTGACTATGAGGTTGACTTTGAGGTTCCCATTATCTTAGAAAGGCCCTTCCTTACAATTGGACGTGCGTTGGTTGATATGGAGACTGGGCAGCTGAAGTTTAGGTTGAATAATGAGCAAGTCACTTTTAATATATGCTTGTTTAAGAAGCAGCCGAAGGATATACGTGTGATTTCTGTGATAGATACGGTCAATAAGGATGATTTGGTAGCTTCTATTGAGGAGAGACTTGGGGTTGAAGTACTCACGACAGTTATCATGAATTTTGATAGTGATGGTATTGACGAGTACGATAAGATAGTGAATCCACTTGTTGGTAGGGGTCCATACAATTATGCACCAAAAAAGCTGGATCTTGATTTAAAGAATAAAGTGATCCCGTAGCCAAACCTTCTATTAAGGAGCCTCCAGTTTTGGAGCTCAAAGCTCTACCGTCTCATCTTTGGTATATATTTTTGGGGGCCAACAACACTTTGTCGGTTATCATTGTAGTTGATTTATTAGAATGGCAAGTTGAGGCTTTAGTTTTTGTCTTACAGAGGTTCAAATGGGCCATTGGATGGTCCATTGCTGACATTATTGGAATCCCACCTGGAATTTACACACAAAAAATTCAACTTGAGTCGAGTTGTATACCCAACATTAAGTAACAATGCAAGTTGAATCCACCCATGCAAGAGGTTGTGAAGAAAGAAATCATTAAGTGGTTAGACGCTTGTGTGGTATATCCAATTGCTGATAGCAAGTGGGTGAGTCCGATCCATGTGTGTTGAAGAAGGGTAAAATCACGGTGGTTCCAAATGAAAAAATGAGCTAATTCCTATAAGGACTTAATCTCTTAGTTTGTAGATATTGCCAATTATTTGGCTAGTGATCTAGTTTCGGAAGATATGTCATTTTAGCAGCAAAAAAATTTCATGCATGAGGTAAGAAAGTTCTTTAGGGATAAGCCATACTTGTTTCGGGTGTCTATAGATGGTGTGATTCGGCGATGTATTCTTGAGGTTAAGATGATGAACATATTAGAGGCGTGTCACTCATTAGTTGGGGGTCACCATGGAGGTGCGCAGACCACACATAAGATCTTACAATGTGGATATTACTAGCCCACCATTCATAAGGATTTCCATGTTATGCATGGGCTTGTGACCAATGTCAAAGGCAAGGGAACATATCACGAAGACATGAGCTTCCAATGACTACTATGCTTGAGCTTGAGTTGTTTGATGTTTGGGGTATTGACTTTATGGGTACCTTTGTGAGCTCACATGGCATTACGTGTATATTGGTAGTTGTCGATTATGTTATAAAGTGGGTGGAGGCAGTTGCACTTCCCAAGAACGATGGTAAGAGTATCACAGCTTTCTTGAAAAAGAACATATTCTCTAGGTTTGGGATGCCTAAGGTTATCATTAGTGATGGAGGATTCCATTTTTACAATCATCTATTTAAGGCCTTGGTTGAGAAATACAGTGTGAAACACAAGGTGGCGACACCTTACCACCCTTAACAAGTGTACAAGTTAAGTTCTCCAATCGAGAGATCAAGTCTATTTTTACAAAGACTGTGAATGCAATAGGACAGATTAGGTAAGAAAATTAAATGATGCACTATGGGCATATCAAAAAGCAATCAAAACCCCTATTGGTACATCTCTATAGCAGGTTGTGTATGGAAAAGCATGCCACTTGCCTGTTGAACTTGAGCATAAGGCATTATGGGTATTGAAAAGTCTAAATCTAGAATGGAGTGATATATTAAAAATGAGACTTAAATAGATTAATGAGATGGATGAGTTCCATCTCCTTGCTTATGAGATCTCAGTATTGTATATAGAAAAGATGAAGTTGTATCATGATCGCAAGATTGAGAGGAGAAAATTCACTTCAAGAGATATGGTACTATTATTTGATTCAAGGCTGAAGCTATTTCCTGGGAAGTTAAGGTCAAAATGGAAAGGCCCATATAGAGTGGTTACAGTTTTCCCCTATGGCGCAATTGAACTTGAAAACAAGGGTGGGCTGAAATTTAAGGTCAATGGCCAAAGGGTGAAACACTACATGGGTGAAAATCATACTCGAGATTGATTTGCGAAGTGGAGTTAAAAGAGGCTTGAGAGATCAAGTCCACTCGAGTCATGCCACAACGTTAAATCAAGTGTTTCATGGGAGGCAACCCATGGGCTTGTTGGTAAAGTCTGAGTAACCAACATAGCCACGTCATGCCACGATGTTAAATCAAGCACTTAATGGGAGGCAACCTATGTTTTGTACTTTATATTTTACAGGGTAATGTTTGTTACTGGTGCAGGGATTGTACAGGAAAAAGGAGATGCTGAACTTGACTCTGGACTGAACGCACGAGATGATGGTACTATCGTGGAAAGGTCCAACGATAGTGGGTTCAGTAGTCTGATGGGAGTATTGCAAGGTTAGATTTAGGAGTCAGCTCATAATTGCTCATCACGATCGTACTCAGATGTCATGATCGTGGTATCAATCATCTAATGTCACACCTATAGATCACAAGAATGGGAAGAGTTTAAGGAACGATCGTGGTTACATATCATGATTGTCCTTAAGCTTCGTAGGTTCTCAGGTAATTTTTCTTCATCCATTATGATATGAGACAAAGTCAGGATTGTGGTTTGATTCCTTGATCGTATGATCGAGTCGTCTGATAATTCCAGTAGTTTTAATGAGACTTAAACCAGACCCGACCTTACTTATAATTAAACCCTAACCCCTACATCTGAGACATGATCTCACTATTTGCTCATTCAAACTCATTTTCCTTCAAGTTCAAGCGATTAAACGAGTAAAAAAAGAAGCAATCTCACCTATGATTCACGCATACACTGTCACCCTCTCTGATTTTCTCACATCATCCTTAAGAACTCACTAAGTTCAAGTAAAATTAAGTAAGTTTACTCATCATTTTTTTCCTTATGATTATTTAGGTAAAAATCCGGTGCAATAAGGGTGGAATACATTTATGGGTTTGAGTTTTTGAATAAGTACAAATAATGGGGAAGTCTTGAGTACCCAATATTGTTACAATTTTGTTCAATGAGGGTCGGATTGTGTCAAATAGGGTTAATTTGTAAGTTTGATATTTGCTAAGTGTCAGTATATTCCATGACACAACCTACGGTCATGGTTTAGACCTATGATCCTAGGTCGGATCATTGTGGGGTACCAGTTGTTAACTCTTAGGAGTTCATCAAACGAACACATCTCACTATCTTGAGATCAATGTATGATCATGGTATGTCCTCGTCTGATGTGACAAGTTTCACAATATTGCTGAAGATCCCTTTCTACTATAGGAAGGCATGATCGTACCTTCATTGCACTATCGTAGGATGGGTCGACTGTCGACTTTCCTGAACCTGTACAATACTTTAAGATTGGTACTATTTTTTCCCTCTATAAGTACAATGGCCCTTAAATCAGAGAAGACACAAAAAAAGGCTCTCTGAGAAAAAATTGCTAAGGAAAGTGCCCCACCTAGTTCCTCAAAGAGTGAGTCCGATGGATCTAGTGGGATAGAGGTGGAATACTCTACTATACCTTCTGCTAGACAACACTTGCCTCGTACCATAAGAGGCAAGGCAAATGACCTTGAGAAGGAGAAGGCCAAGGCAACCACATTTACGACCTTGGTAGAGGCTGTTACCCCGATTAACCTTCCCTAGTCTAAAAAGGAAAGGGACCATTGGGTTGATATTGAGGTTGTTAATAAGGAGATAAGTTCCTCGATAGGTGAGGAGGAATCCAACCCCAAATCCTCTGAGAGAGTAACAATAGCTCCAGTTTTGAGAGGGCCAGATCTGAGAAGATGGAATGTGCAAAAATCCAGAGATTACTATTTAGATAGGGTTTCCTTAAAGGACAATGGAAACCAGAAGAGAAGTATCTAAGAGGGTCCCCGTCTATTACTGGAATCATTGTGTAAGGTCTCGGAGGTAGTCTAGGTATTTGACAAGTGTAGTCTAGGATGGATGACTAGGCCCCTTCGGATCTTCGAGCCAGAGCTTGTGAGGGAATTTTATGCTAATTATTCCACAACTCTCAAAAATATGACTCCCTTCAAAAGAGACAAGGACATGAATAAGAATCCCTAGTTAGATATCATGATTGTTTGGAGTAAGGAAGTAGATATCTCATTCAAGGAAATCTCTAATGTCTTGTTTGGATAAGAGTTTGTATTGGTTGAGGAGACTCTAGAATACGATACTGGATGACTGATTTGAAAAGGCTGAAAAAGTGTCCATAGACGACAAAGTCATGCACTACAAGTGTTTGGCAGACCACATTGCAGAAGCAGGAGAAAATGCCCTATGGATCAATGAGGTGACTGTTGACACCTAATTTTTACCCTCCCCGACTAAATTTAATCCTAAGTTTCATTGGTTTGAAATAAAATTGAAATATTTGTTTTATCCGGACAAATGCTTTCTAAAATATTTATTTAGGTTAATTTTGTCATTTAAGTAACGAATTATATATTTTCGTATTTAGGTATACGAGATGATATAATTTTGATTGCTTAAATAATTATTTTTATCAAAATCAACTCTATTCAAAAACTCTCTTGAAAATTAATTCAAATAGGTGAATTTCGATTAAACATATAATTTATTCTGAAAAGTAATTTATTTGGGAAATATTTATTTGATTCTATTAAACCAAAAAGCTCGGGGTTGAATTGGTTATTAACTTGTTTCGAATTGTGATTCAATTTGGTCGATCTATTAAATTTGACCATAATCGAAATCAATCTAGCCACAATTGTAATGCAATTGACCAATTGATTTTCGATTTGGTTTAAAATATAATTGACATTGATTCAATTGTAACTTAGTGGCCATTTCCTAAATAGCCTATCCTAATTTGTACCCCAAGTTAAATCAGCCCCTACCAGTCCATTTCCCATTTAATTCCTAATCTACCCTGGCCCAATCTCAAATCTTCCAAAACCAACCCAACCCATCACCCGAACCGGCCCACATCCTTATATCTCCCTTCTCCTTCATACACCAAAACACTGACAACGATAATACTCCATCAAAAACAGCAACACAATGACAATAATAGTCAACAACAACCCACACTCAACCCAATCTAAACCCCAGAAAAACCCAAAACCCAAGCCCTAATATCTTCCCGCTCATTTTCTCTCTCCTTCCTTTCGATTCGTACCCATCATGTGCCTCACACATGATTTTTGTACAACCAAAGGACCAAGAACCTTCTAGAAATGCTCAGCTGGCTCCTCCAGCGCCCAATTTCCGAACGAATTCGTACACACTTACAAGATTTTCATTGGTTCTTGGGAAGAATTTCATTTCCCCCAATTTCTATTGGCTGCCCGATTTCGAAATTCATCAAGAAAATTTGAATTTTATGCTAATTATTAGCTGTCAATCTTAGCCTCATCACAAATTTGAATTCTCCCCATTAAAATACCAAAATTACCCCTCAAATCCTTCTTTCCCACATCGACAGAAATCCCAAAATCCCCTCAAATTCGCTTCTATAAATACAACCACTGTTGAGGGAAGAAAGCAAGTCTTGGAGCTGAAAAAAGTCCGAGCAAGAAGTCTTGAAATTCTTTTAAGAGTTTTCGAGCAAAAAAAAAAAGGGAAATTTTGAAAGAATTTTCCCTAGTTTAAAATTTCTAGTGGTGTTCTTATGTGGTAGCAGAGATTCCGAGGACTCAAAGTCCTGATTTGCTGCTCCGAAAAAGGTAAACACCCCCCATCTCTGGCATTTTTAGTTACTGTTAGTAGTGTTTTTCATGTAGTGCTATAGTATTTCTTAATATAATATAGTCTTAGTAGTATTTTGTTGGAATCTCACTAAGTGAGAGTTGGGATTATGTGTTGTAGAGGCTTGGAAGGCCATAGGTCGTGACAAATGTTATTTTCGTTTTGGTTTTGTGGCCTTGTTTTGCTTTCATAAAAAAATGCTTTAACGAAGCTTTGTTAGTTTAAAATATTCATATTTGGGCGTTCGTTTGTGTGGTTTGATTAGTGTTTAGTTTAAATGTCATTCTATTTGAATTCTTTCCTTTGAGACCATGATTTTTTCTTTTGATGTGTTTGTTCTTAAAAATGTTTGTTCACTGTTTTGTCCTGTATTTTTGGTTTTTTTTTTATCATTGTTCTTTTGCTTGATATTTCTTGTTCTAGATTTCCATCCACGACTTTAGCTTGAATCTAGTTAATCATATTTTAGTCCATGTTTCTAGTTGTTGTTACGTTGCTGTTTTAGCCTTAGTATTTGCTACAATTTAGCTCTCTTTATGCATTAACGGTTAAATGTATCTCTTTTTGTGATTCAAACTTTGAACTTTTTTTGGTTAATATTTAAAATTCTTTTCTTTGTGTTATAAGTTGAACAAAATCACTTTGGACTGGCATAATTCGTTGACCTTTCTAGGATAAATATTGACTCAAAGTTCTTTTGAACTTGTCAAAGAGAGGGGTAGGATGATTATAAGTAACTCAAACAGTGTGTTTTTATGTGTTTTCACTCGGTTTGATCATTATTGTTAAGTAATCCTATTAAACATTTTCATCCCTTCCAGTCTTCTCACAATATATTAGACGTCTGTTTGATAAGTATGTTAAAGAATATTTTCTTTCCTCCTTCCTTTATGAATCCCAGTTCTAGCTTTAGAATATAGAAGTTGTTTACATAAAGTGTAAGATCCCTGGAAAAAGCTTGATACTTGCTGAATCATGCTATGTGAATTTCTTCTTGACTTTCATGTGACATTAAACTCAAAACCATCTTTGCATTCTTATATTTATGTGCTTTGATGCTGGTTTCGAGTTGGTCTCACATTCTTCACCTTTGGATTTTCCTGAATCTGTATTTATGTCCAAAAAATTGAAGCGTGAGATCCATTTAAATATGTTATACTGTGTTGTCCTTTTCAAACTGCATATGAATTCTCCCTTTTCTTGTCTGTCCACTACAAAGTATGGTGCATGCTATTTTATTAAACCTGTTAAGTACTAATTTTAGGACATGTATTAATCCTTACCTTTTTCTTTGCATGTAAAACCTGCCCGGAGTCCAAATGGACTCCTTTTCTTTGCTTTTCCAATGGGCCAATGAGGCCCACCTTCTTTCGAAATTCGAGTCAGCCCCAAAACTCAAGTCTAAACGGACTATACCGTATCAACATATGGCATACAGGTTGAAGATAACGAAATGGGCCAAAGCCTATGATTCGGAGTTATGGCATTTCTGAGACTACAAGTCTCAGAAAAACTCATGATTTATGGGCCTTGAAGCCAAACTTGTAATTTAATACAGGTGAAACCATCATTTGGGCCTCAAAGGTCTGAAAAGTAGCTTAGGACAGGTTGCGGGTCGAAAGCCCAGTTTTTGGACTTAGGACAGGTACATGGAGAAATTGGGCCAAGCTTAAAAAGTTCAAGTTGGACTCTTTAGGGGTTTGGGCCTTAAAAGGCCTAAATCCATCTCCTTTCCCTACTCATTTTTATACATTGCCTATAATTTGCTACTAACTTTTAATCTAGTTAATACCCCCCTCGAAATTGCCATAGATTTTGCGAAAAAACCAATTATTTCCCCAAAGTTAGATTAATCAGTTTACTCTTTTTAAAAAAAAATTTAGTCAAACAATTTTAAACAATTAGTTAAATTATTTTCTTAAATAATTGATTTTCTTAAGTTAGTCAAATAAAGTCATTTTCAAATAGTTCAGACAACCGCGAGTTAGCGGATACTCTTGGTGCCTTAAAACCCTTCCAAGAGTATTAATATGAACCGCTTACCCGAATTTCTAAATTTTTAAAGATTTTTTCTGTTTTTAAGTCTTTAGAAAAATTTTAAAAGGTTTTCTTAGTTTTCCTAAATAAATTAAGTGGCGACTCTGTTTTAAATTGAGTTTGAAACTTTTCCCAAGTTTTCGAATTCAAATCAAGTCATTCTTTCGCAAAACAAAAATGGTGACTCTGCTGGGGAGTTAACTAGGTTCTAACCACATATTTGAATCTAACTTTATTTGACTAACTATTCGGATTTGTAATAATTAGTATTTTAAATTGCTTTACTTGCTTATATGTTTAATTCTTGTTATAAACTGTCATAGCATGGCATATTCCGCCATTCCTGGCAAATCATTAGGCATTAGGAAAAAAGGGCGGTTATGTGGGTTTCTGCACCCGCCCTTCAGTATAACACCTCAACTTCTTTGAACCGCCAAGTGAAGTAGTTGACTCTAATTGGTCAACAGTCATTTGGTGTGTTACCCCAAAAAGTCCACTTCGGGTTCCCGGTCAATTCAAACAAACTATTCTAGCTAATTAGGATAGAGCGAAACCAAATCCCAAAGGTTTAGGCATTAGCCTAGGATGTCTTGATATCCCGGGGATATTAAGTCCATTAGAAAGACGCCAAATGTGTCAAAAGGGTCTACGAACCATCGACACCGCATTCAACTATATGCTATTTGAAAAAATGTATGTGTTGTAATCGAACTATTGTCCCGGGGGTGGGGTTTAACGGTTTGCTCCTTTTGTAGGATGTCGTGCTTCTTGAACTTTAGTATGGTGTTAGAAGCTCCGATTGAAATTCACTTATGGCATAGGTCATTAAGCGCGGAGCAAAAGCGTGAAGTGAAAAAGTATCTGGGTCATTTGGTAAGTATAAAAGACATGAAGGCATGGCCGGAGCTGATCCAAATATTGACAGGGTATTGGGATAGCAACAACATGGTATTTATTTTGTGAAATATGGAAATCACCCCAACCATTGAGGAAATTAGGGATAGCATATCTTCTTGGGCAGCTTTGAAAAGGCCTCAAAAGGGCGTTTTAATTCCAAACAGACCATCTACAACAGATATTGCTCAGACCCTTAAGCTGCGTCAAGACCAATGCAATTGGATAGATGCTCCGAGCATTCCTTTTCAAGAATTCTATACTCGCTGGGGAGAAGGCAGCAGGGGGTTCATACGGTTCCAGAATGAGTTCTACACTTATCGCGAATGGGATGAAACTCGACCCATAGCTTTCGCTATTGCATTTTTGGGACTTATGGTGTTTCCTTTGAACCAAAATCGTACCATCAGCACTCGAATTATTATGGTGGTCCAAACTCTTTTCGAGGGCTTGAACGTAAGAGGATCAATCAAATATTTCTCTCTGGTCCAGATCGTCTTGTCCGATATTTATAGAGCCCTCGAAAGATGCAAAAACAAACATTGCTTCTTTCAAGGTTGCAACTTGGTTCTTCAATGGTGGATCCTTAGTCACTTGATGAAGTTTAAGGGAACTCGAGAACTACCCGAATTAGATGAGGAGAATGAGTTCGATAACCTACCAGAACTGCTCCATTGGGGTGACATGGGAAACAGAAACAAGATTGGGTGGTCCCAAGTGTTTTGTGAATTAGGAGAAGATAACATTCAGTGGATGTTGGACAGGTTTTTCTCAAAATTCGTGATTACCGAAAGTCAAGGCCTACCTTTTCTTCCTCTACCAGGAATCAGGGGAGTCCATCCATATGCCCCCCAAAGGGTCCTCAGACAGTTTGGGAGGACTCAGACTATTCCTAAGTGTGCTTACATGGAGGGTTTCGTCTTTGATTACGATGAAGAGAATAAAGTTCAAAAAGTTGATGCCATTGTCAAGATTTGGAAAGCATGTGTAAAGATAGGGCCAGAAACGGTAGTTGAAGACAGGTTTAACGCAGGGTACGTAGATGGGTACAAGGAGTGGTTAAAAAGGGACATCCAAGGCATGGATATTTCCTGGCCAAGAACTAACTCCAGATCCAAAGTCCACGAACAGTTTCAGAATCTACAAGAAGAAATGGTTAGGCATGAACAGGAACTTCTGAAAAAGCAAGAAGAAGATAGTCATACCATTGAAGAGTATCATCGCACAATAGATATTTTGAGTCAGAGATTCGAGGGTATGAGAACAGAGGTGGAAAATGAAGCCGCTAATATGTTGCAAAAATACCATGGCTTTCCTCAGGTGCCAACAGAACACAGAATGCTCAAAGCAGAAATAGAGTATTGGTTCGCTCAATACACATTTGGAGAGATCGCGAAGAAGTATAAGAAAAGGGCAAATGGAGAGGGATCATCTTCAGGACAGCACTAGTAGTCGCCCCTGTGTGGGTTTATTTCTACGTATTTACTGTTTTCCCTAAAATACCCCTGTGTGGGTTTATTTTTATGTATTTACTATTTTACCCCTGCGTGGGTTTGTCCTATTTTGCTCCTACGTGGGCCCCTTTTATTTTCTATTGTCTTTAAATGTAAACCCCTTTGTCGGCTGTCTTTGTATCCCCTTTTGGGAAAATTTTGGTTTTATCTATATATATATATATATATTGGGGGCAATAGAACGGGTCTAAAACAACGCATACGTCTTTTCGAATGAACACTAGTCCCACCTTTGGCTCAAAAGGTCCCCTCGAGTAGGACACGCTCTTTATTAAATGCTTGTGTGATATAACTATCTTATGTGCTCATATGTGTTATGTTGATTCAAATTAAAGGTGAATTGATCCAATCCCATGATTATAGAGACCATTTAGGCAGAAATATATGTCCACTACATAAAAGTCCGACCAAAATGCTTTAAGTCTTCTAAAGTTTCCCAGAAAAATCCTAAAGAGTCATCTCTCGTACTTTCAAGAAGGTTTGACTGAAGAGATGGATATGGAAATAGATTTGACAAGGAGAAGAATTGCGTCAATTCAATAAGAGATCGATGAGTTCCATAGGAAGAGTGAGGAAATCCGCCGTCAGACAGAAGTAGCTTTGGAAAAAGACAAGGAGTTGAATAGACAGACTGCTGAGGTCAAGGCAAGGATTGCGAAAATAGATCAAGCGTTGAATGAAGGAAAGCCAGAAAAGAATTTCGCCGAAGAAGTCAAATGGATGGTGTCGGAATTTGAGACGTACCAAAGTGAGGATCTTGGAAATCTCGAGAAGCTCGTACAAGAGATGAAAAAGCAGTCAGAAAATATAGAGGAAATAACCTGGCCTACAGAAGAAAAGGGGCAAGTCACACTCATGGTAGGTGCTAGAAACTACTTGAGGGAGTCAGAAGTTGTGCAAGTCTCAGAAATTTATCAGTTATTGCTAGCCATGGGAACTTTATCCCCGATCAAGACCCAAGGACCCAAGTGTGATCCCCGGGATAAGCATAAGAAGTGCACTTATCACCTTCTCCAAAAAGGGCATACCACAGATGGATGTCGTGTGTTGAAAACTAAGATATGTGATATGATCAATAGTGGGAAGATTGCTCATTTTTATGGACCACATACTATGCTGGTATGTGATATGATCAATCCAGGAACTCCCATTACTAGCGGTGTTTCAATTCGTCGTGTGGACTTCACGACTTTCAAGGACAACTATGAAGACATCTATGTCAAGTTGGTTCAAGCACAAATCTTACATCCATAGAAGGCAAATGAAAGGAAGAATTTGGCAAAATGGAAGAAGAATGATGAATCCTGCGTCTATCACAATGGAACAAAAGGGCACAACATTGAAAAATGTCGAGCTTTCCGCTTCGAGCTGGAGAACCTCATCAAGATTGGGACGATATGTTTGGAGTTTGAGCCCGATCATCCATAGAAGCGAAAGAGGTCAAAAAGAACAGAAGCACTTTTATCCAGAATCAAGCTTTAAACGTAGCAAGTTTTTTAGTTTCTTGTATTTTATTTTCCCTATTGTAATGAAGTTTAGTGAATGAAATGAAAACAATCCTTTTTACAACCATTCAAACTACGTAGGGCCTGATTTCTCCTTTGTGAGATACGTAGGCAGCCTTTTGGTCCTGCCCTTATCTTTAAAAAACCTCTATTATCCCCCACTTCGGCGAAAGAAGGCATAAGAATGGAAAGATGAAGAGTCAAACCTTCCTGATAAATTCTACTCATCCAAAACAATGAACAAAATACTGTTCATTGGAACTTTCGAGTCATTATGGATCAATTCACCTGCGATGAGAAACAACTCTATGTGTTCCTTGCCTATGTGATTATCTTGCATTACTTATTACTAACGGGATCTAACACATCTGCCTTTGAGTTGTTTTTACTTTGCAGCTAATAGAAACTACTCCGTGTTGTCCTAAGCTGGCTGAACACCCTTACTTCACCCGATCAAAAGCTCGCAAAGTCCCATCCCCTAGCCATCATTCAAATATGAGTGGAAGCGACGAGGATAACACATTGGCCATCAGGGACAATGTCATAGCAGAACAAAGTGAGATGATTGCTGAACTCGCGAGGAAACTGGAAATGCTTCAAGAAGAGGTGAATTGTACTAGGGACTTGGCTAATTTAGCCATCACTACTAATGCTCCTATCCCAGGAGGGCTCGAGCCTTCACTCTAAATCCCTCCTCTCAACACACCTGACCTCGGGAATCATCTGAATAACATTTCATCCGCTTCTGCCTCTCACTTCACACAGACCCAATCATCAATAATCCACTGGTTCATCAAACTCACACTCTACCTATTCAAAACACCAACCGAGAAAATAACCCAGATGCTTACCATCCACAAAATCCTTCCCTGACTCCACAAATCCATCCTCAAATCCCACAGAACCACTCTCAAACTCCACAGAACACCTTTAGCCCCCAAAATGTCCTCCCGACCTACAACCCCACTTCCGTTCGTCCTCAAAATCACGTTTCAACATACCAAAACCCTTCCGCTACTATCCCAAATCCATCTCACATCTGACCTATACCCCCAACTGCTTTTCATGTCATCATCTCTTGATCTCTATAACCTTTTTCCTAATCCTGAGGTAGAATATTATGAGGAGAAAGAGAAAGAATGGAGGATCAAGCATGAAAAGGAAATGCTTGCAATGAAGGAAGAGATTATGAGGATCAAAGAGTCTCATGGAGCAGGGGATAATGATGGCCTTGGTTATGATGATTTGTGTGTCCACCCCGGTGTAGACCTACCAGAAGGATACAAGGTCCCCAAATTTGAAACATTCGGTGGTACTGGAAATCCCATGGCTCACTTAAGGACATATTGTGATCAAATGGTTGGAATTGGAAGGAACGAGGCATTGCTAATGCGTCTATTTAGCCAAAGTTTAAGCGGCGAGGCTTTGGATTGGTTTACGTCCCAAGAACTGAGAAAATGGTCCGGCTGGAAGGCTCTGGACAAAGACTTTATCAACAGGTTCGCATACAATGTAAAGATAGTTTCGGACCGACATTCACTGAATAGGATCAAGCAAAAGAGCGGCGAATACTTTTGAGACTATGCCTATCGCTGGAGAAAAGAAGCCGCCAAGGTGCAACCTCCTATGACTGAGGAAGAAATGGTAGCAGTATTTTATCGTGCTCAGGAAGGAGAGTTCTATACTAGAATGGTGTCTGCGATTTGTGCAACCTTTTCATATTTGGTAAAGATTGGTGAATCACTCGAAGAAGGGATTCAAACTGGGAAAATTATCTAGACTCCAACATCAGCTGGGTCCTCTGTGTTCCCTAGGAAGAAAAGAGAAGAAGTGACTACGGTATCCAATGATTCTATTGCTAATTTGAAAAGGAGATTCAGACCTAGGAGTACTCTTTCTTCTCCGGCACCCCCGAGTCCTCAATCCGTATTCTACGCTCAACCCCATTACCAAGCTCCACAGCCAAATATCTTACCTCAATACGAAGCTCCACAGCCAAATGTCCTACCTCAATATCAAGCTCCACAACCAAATGTCCTACCACAGTATTAAGCTCCATTGCCAAATTATCAGCCTAATGTCCAAACCACCACCCCAAATCACCAAGCTAACATCCATGTAGCTCCAAATTATCATCAAGTACCACCTCCCGCTACTCAAAACAACCTTCCTCGTCCAAACCTTGAAAAGAAACCTCTTCGAAACTTTACACCGCTGGCTGAAAGTTGCACTCAACTTTTTGAAATATTAAGAGCAGCCGACTATCTCCAGCCTGTCCAACCAAAACCCACTAATACAAATTCCCAATTTTATCATGCTGATCAAAACTGTGCCTACCATTCTGGAGGAGTCAGCCACAGTACCGAAGATTGCATTAATTTGAAACATAAGATCCAGGACCTGATTGATCATAAAGCCATTACTCTTTAAACACCAGCTCCAAATGTCAATAGTAATCTGTTGCCTAACCACGGAGGGGCTACGGTTAACATGATCAAAATAGAAGATGAATGGGCAGTTAGCAAGACTATCGCTAAGGTTAATTCAGAAAAGCCTAAGAGTACGGAAGGTGTAGAGAAGATAGAGAAGGCCGTGGCTGCCTTAAATGTTAATTAAAGGCCCCCATTTGTGGTAATGACCTCCCCGACTTAGGCATATATTCCAATACTGCCTAGAAAGGAGTTTATTGTAGAGACTGCTACCGCGCATGGGATGAGTCGATCTGGACGGTGCTACATTCCTGAGAATTTAGCCAACGACTTTTACAAGAAGGACTCACAGAAGAGGCGATTTACTGAAGGAGAAGCCGAAGAGTTTTGGAGGCGAATGCAACCAAAAGAATATTCAATTGTTAAGCATCTGGAAAAGACTCCAGCACAGATCTCCGTGTGGGCATTACTAATGAGTTCCCAATACCACCGACAAACGTTGTTGAAGGTCTTAGATGAAGCATATGTGCCCGTTGGTACGAGTGTTGAAAATCTGGCCGCAATGATAGGTAACATTGTGGGAAGTCATCGCATATCATTCAGTGAAGAAGAGTTACCTTTTGAAGGCATAATGCATAACAAAGCATTGCACATCTCTGTTATTTGTCGTGACCATGTGATTAATCAGGTTCTAATAGATGATGGATCTGGTCTGAGCATTTTTCCCCTTTCCACATTGACTCAAATGGGTTACGATTTGGGAAAGGTCCGTCAAAGCCATGTTAATGTGCGAGCTTTCGATGGAGGACAGAGGGACACTATAAGCAAAGTTGATTTGTACATCCAAATGGGACCCACTGAGTTCAAGACTAAATTTCATGTTATGGATATTAATCCTAGTTACAATCTGCTCCTCGGGAGGCCGTGGCTCCATGGTGCAAAAGCGGTTTCATCACCTCTTCATCAATTATTGAAATTCATCTGGGATGGCCACGAGGTGGTCATTCAAGGCGAAAGGAGTCACTTGAGCAACCTTAATGGTTATGTACCTGTGATTGAAGATATTTCAAAGGGTAGTAATTTTTATACGGTGGAAATCGTGAACGCTGCTGAAGAGGACCCAACATGCCAAACTCCCATGCCTTCTATCTATAAGATGATGGCAACTGTGATGCTAAGAAATGGATTCGAGCCTGGTCGAGGCCTAGGAAAGAACTTGGAGGGTATCATTGAGCCGATCGTGATTCCAGAAAGAGCTTTCAAATATGGACTAGGATACAAGCCGACAAAGGAAGATGAGAATGAGAAAAGGACAACAATGGGTCTACCCAAGCCATTGCCACTGCTGTACCAGTCATTTCCTGTAGCGAGATGCCGATGGATGATGGTCTGGGGGATGGGATAGGAATTCTGTTCGAAGGTTGCAATGCTATAATAGAAGATTTTCCGAAGACTAGTGGAGTGAGAAAGGCTGCAAGGCTGCCATAGTTTGTAAATATTCCCCTATTTTTGTGTTATCTTGTTATTATCTGACTTAGTTTGTTTGTTTCTTTCAGTAATAATAACTTAAAACCTGCCAATGTCATGTCATGTCAAGAGCTAAATGAACATAGTGATGCGAATGACAATGAATGGGAAGACTATGATGAGGAACAACTAACGGAGGATTTGGAAGAATTTGAAAACCGCGAGAAGCCTAACCTGGAAGACACTGAAGTGGTCAATCTAGGGGGTCGTGATGAAGTCAAGGAAACAAGAGTTAGTATTCACCTGACAGAAGCACAGAAAAGAGAACTCATCTGTTTGTTACGAGAATACATTGACGTATTTGCTTGGTCCTATGATAACATGCCGGGGTTGAGCACCAAAATCGTGTCACATAAGTTGCCAATCAACCCAGAGTTTGATCCAGTAAAGAAAAAAATGTAAAAATTTAAGCCAGACTTATGTTTAAGGATTAAAGAAGAAATGACGAAGTAAATCCAGTCTAAAGTTGTGGAGGTCACAAAATATCCAACGTGGTTAGCCAATATTGTTCCGGTGCCAAAGAAGGTCGGCAAAATCAGAATTTGTGTTGACTACAGAGATTTGAATAGGGACAGTCCTAAAGATAATTTCCCTCTACCCAACATCCACATCCTCATCGACAACTGCGCGAAGCATGAAATGTAGTCTTTCATGGATTGCTTTGCCGGGTATCATCAGATCTTAATGGATGAAGAAGACACAGAAAAGACGGCCTTCATCACACCCTGGGGTGTTTATCACTACAGGGTAATGCCATTTGGTCTAAAGAATGCTGGTGCGACATACATGAGGGCAATGACAACGATCTTTCATGATATGATCCACAAGGAAATTGAGGTGTACGTGGATGACATAATCATCAAATCCCGCGAAAGTTCGGATCATTTGACACACCTGAGAAAATTCTTTGATCGATTGAGAAAGTATAACTTGAAACTGAATCCCGCTAAATGTGCCTTCGGTGTTCCAGTCGGAAAATTATTGGGGTTTATAGTCAGTAGGAGGGGCATCGAACTCGACCCTTCCAAGATCAAGACAATTCAGGAGTTTCCCCCACCGAAGACTAAGAAAGAAGTCATGAGTTTCTTGGGACATTTGAATTACATTAGTAGGTTTATTGCCTAGTCAACTTTCATATGCGAGCCAATCCTTAAGATGTTGAAGAAGGATGCGTTGAACGAGTGGACATAAGAGTGCCAGAAGGCTTTTGATAGGATCAAAGATTATTTATCCGCTCCGCCCGTTTTGGTTCCACCAAGAGAAGGAAGTCCATTATTGTTATATTTGTCAGTCTCAGAAAATGCTTTTGGATGAGTCCTCGGGCAACACAATAAAACCGGTAAGAAAGAGAAGGCGATCTATTATTTGAGTAAGAAATTCACTCCGTACGAGGCTCGCTACACCTTGGTTAAGAGGACGTGTTGTGCTTTAACTTGGGTTGCCCAGAAGCTGAGACATTACTTATCTTCGTATACAACATATCTCATTTCCAGAATGGACACCTTGAAATATATATTTCAGAAAGCCATGCCTACAGGGAAGTTGGCCAAATGGCAGATGTTATTAAGTGAGTTTGACATTATGTATGTGACCCAAAAGGCAATCAAAGGGCAAGCCCTAGCAGATCATCTAGCTGAAAATCCAGTTGACAATGAATATGAGCCACTCCGTACTTACTTCTCGGATGAAGAAGTTTTGTTCGTGGGGGAAAACATAGCTGAAGCATACCCCGGATGGAGGATGTTCTTTGATGGAGCGGTCAACTTCAAAGGTTCAGGAATTGGAGTGGTTCTAGTGTCAGAAATAGGTCAGCATTACCCGGTAACCGCCAAACTATGTTTCCCTTGCACCAACAACATGACCGAGTACGAAGCTTGTATCCTACGCCTTGATTTAGCACTTGATATGGGTCTTCGAGAATTATTAGTCATTGGAGATTCAGATCTATTGATTCACCAAGTGTGAGGAGATTGGGTTGTGAAGAACCCCAAAATCACCCCTTACGTAGAGCTAGTACATGATTTATGCAAAAGATTCAAGAAGATTAACTTCAGACATATCCCGAGAATACAGAACGAGTTTGCTGTTGCTTTAGCCACTATATCCTCCATGATTCAACACCCAGATAGAAGTTACATTAATCCCCTAGAAATAAGTTTGAGGGAGCAACCTGTACACTGTGCACATGTTGAAGTAGAGGCCAATGGAAAACCATGGTACTTCAATATCAAGAGGTATTTAGAGTCTGGGGTATACCCCGAAGATGCCAGTAACATTCAGAAAAAGACAATCCGATGTTTGGCAAAGAGTTACTTCCCAAGTGGAGAAATCCTTTTTAGGAAGACCCCAAATCTAGGATTTCTAAGATGTGTTGATACCGCAGAAGCCACGAAGTTATTAGAAGAAATACATGCTAGAGTTTGCGGACCTCATATGAACGAATTCGCTCTCTCTAGAAAAATCTTAAGGATGGGTTATTTTTGGATGACTATGGAGGGTGACTGTAACAAGTACGTACAGAAATGCCCAAAGTGCCAGATACACGGACACTTGATTCGGATGCCTCCACATGATCTTTACGCAATGAGTTCACCATGGTCGTTCGTAGCATAGGGTATGGACGTCATTGGTCTGATAGAACCGACAGCATCGAATGGACATAGATTCATCTTAGTTGCTATTGATTATTTCACAAAATGGGTAGAAGCTATCTCATACAAAGTTGTGACTAAGAAAGTCGTTACAGATTTTGTCAGGAACAACTTGATTTGCCGATTTGGAATACCAAAATCAATCATTACAGATAATGGAGCTAACCTGAACAGTCACTTGATGAAAGAAATTTGTGAAAAGTTCAAAATCACTCATCGAAATTCGACTGCGTATCGTCCGCAAATGAATGAAGCTGTTGAAGCCGCCAACAAAAATGTCAAGAGGATATTGAGGAAAATGATTGAGAACAACAGATCTTGGCACGAGATGTTGCCTTATGCTTTGTTAGGATATCGTACGACGGTCAAAACTTCGACTGGGGCAACTCCATATCTATTGGTTTATGGAACTGAAGTTGTGATACCTGCTGAGGCAGAGATACCTTCCTTGCAGATTATTCAAGAGGCCAAACTGAGTAACAAAGAATGGGTCTGCACTAGATACGAACAGCTCATTCTAATTGATGAAAAGCACATGGAGGCTGTATGCCATGGTCAGCTATACCAACAACGGATGATGCGTTCCTTCAATAAGAAAGTGAGAACTCCCACATTTGAAGTAGGAAAATTGGTTCTCAAATGCATATTTCCCCATCAAAAAGAATACAAAGGCAAGTTTGCTCCAAACTGGCAAGGGCCATATGTGGTACGTAAAGTGCTATCTGGTGGAGCCCTATTCTTGTCCGAGATGGATGGACAAGAGTGGACCAACCCAATCAACTCCGATGTGGTGAAAAGATACTACGTCTGAAGATAGTATTTTCTCTATGTTTCCTTATTTGTAATCGCACTTTTATGAATGTAATCGTTAATGATCTTTAATCATTTAAACTTTATGTTTTCCTTTTATGTATGAACTACGTTTGACCTAAATTCTCAAGAATGAGATACGTAGGCGGCCTATGTCGGCTTTGGTCAACCCCTTAGGAAAACCTATCTTTCCCTTGTATGTATGAACTACGTGATGACCTGAATTCTCAAAGAATGAGATACGTGGGCGGCCTATGTCAGCTTCGGTCAACCATTTAGATTTTTCTATATCCCCCTAGCGTAGTCCTGAACTACGTTTGACATGATTCCTGCTTCAACGGGATACGTAGGCGCCCCAATGGCTCGATCATATCACCCCAGGAAATGGAAACCGGGGCAGAATTTTTGAGAAGGAATCTCAAAAATTTCGAGGAAAATGAAGACTAGCAAGGACTTTAGGAGAAAGTCTTGAGAACCATGCAAGGAGATATTATTTTAATTAGCATCTAACTGGGGCAGAAATTTTGAGGAGATCCTTGAAATTTCCACCAATATTTTGGAATAAATTCCGAATTCCCTAACACCAAAAGGTCAAAACCAAATTTTAGAGATCACCAGCTGCGACAATGTCCAAAGAGACTAAATCCCTAGCTATGATAGGCTTCTACAAATTATGCTATTGAACTTCCCCAGCAACAACAATGAGTTTTTGGGGATCTTCCATTGGATGTCAGACATGACTAGGCCTCAAGTGGGAGACGTTCGTTGAGCTAGCACATGACATGACTGGCAGAGTTTTTCTAAAAAACTTTCACACAAGTTTTCAAATCTATAATTTCAAAACCCTAACTATTTTTGAAAATCTATAAATATTTTCTTCTTCTTGATTAGTTTTGCCTTACGTCTATTTAACCGGGGAGTCAGGGCGGAAGTCCAAACATGACAGAGCACCCAAAAGATAGCAAGAAGCAAAGGAGGTCAACGCGGAGTAGTTTCACCCAAAAAACTAACAATTTTTCTGTGGATGCAGGAATCACCACACAACGAGAGGGTCTCCTTCAGGAATCCCCTGAGCAAATCAAGAGTCGCACCAAAGCATACAAGGCTCAAAAATGGTATTTTTGGGTGGCCCCAAAGACATGTTCAGCCACCCATTCGGGATCAAGGATCATTTGATTTGTTTATCCTATTTTGGAAGAATACGGATGACAAAAAAAGCGTCCTGTATTTGTTATGAATATTTTATTTGGAAATTCTTCTAAAAATAGTCGCTAGTAAAAGCGACTTTGTGTCTACTAAATGGTTTCCTTGAGTACAGGTATACTAGAAAGAGTCGGCATAACGGAACGATCAAAGAGATCACCTGACAAGGAAGAATAGGCACATCCTCCTCCAATCCGTCATGGGTCAAAACGAACTTATAATATTCAAAAGTGGTACATTCAAAAGTGGTACATTCAAAAGAGTCAGCACATCAACAAAATAGCCTAGAGGCCATCTCATTATGTCAGAGCTGAAAAAGTCTGACGCTTGTCAATGCCAAAGGAGGAGGATGGGGATCATCGAAAAAGGATATTTTATTGCATCCCATTACATCCAGATGCATCCCATTACATCCAGATGAATCCCATGGCATCCCGATGTATCCCATTACATCCCAATGCGTCCCATAGCATTCCGATGCATCCCAAAGCATCTCATTGCATCCCGATGCATCCCATGGAATCCCGATGTATCCCGATGCACCTCGATGCGTCCCAAAGCATCTCATTGCATCCCATGGCATCCTAATGTACCCCGATATGCCCCGATGCATCCCATGGCATTTTGATGCATCCCAATGCGATCCATGGCATCCCGATGTATCCCAATGCGTCCCAACGTATCTCATTGCATCCCGATGCACCCCACGACATCCCGATGTATCCCAATGCGTCCCAATGCATCTCATTGCATCCCAATGCACCCCATGTCATCCCAGTGTATCCCGTTATATCCAATACATTTTGTCGCCTCCCAATGCATTCCATTGCACCATGCTGCATCATATTACATCCCAATGCATTCCATTGCACCATATTGCATCATATTACATCCCATCACATTCCATTGCATCATATTGCATCATATTACATCCCATCTCATTCCATTGCACCATATGGCATTGCATTCCATTGCATCATTTTGTATCCCATTATATTATGTCACATAACATTTAATTGCGTTTCATTATATATCATTTTAGCTCATTGCAGTACATTTCATTCCATTGCCGAGAGGGCCATTTCATTCATCATATCATTCAGATAAGTCTCCATAATCACTCACCATGCAAGACAATACAGTCTGGTTTTAGAAGATGCTTTGGAGCACCTATATCTGTTGACTACGCGAAGATAACACAATCTGGCGTTAAGTATATCCTATTACTTTATTTCTATTGACGTGCAAGAGGTGATGTAGCCCAGCGTCGAGGATATTTCAGTGTCTCTTATATTTGCATCAACATATCGAAGTTGAAGAAGTACATGATCCAAAGGGACGTCCTCAAGTCGTTATCCGAAAATGGATGACAAACTAGACTTCCTAAAAATTGACAATCTGATGGTCATCTGTAAGTCACAATATTTGAGACAGGATAGTGTGCGAGATTATTGAAAGTTGATAGTCCATGGGTCATTCGTAAGTCGCAACAACATCCTAACTGGATAGTATGCGAGATTACCCAACAATTGACAAGTCGAAGGTTATCTGTAAGCCACAACAAAATCCTTACCGATTGATGTGCAGGATTACCAAAATTAACAGTCTGAGGGTTCTCTATAAGCCGCAACATATCCAAGATTGATTATGTTCAGGATTACCCAAAGATCAATAATTTAAGGAACATCCATAAGCCACATCGCATCCAAGGTTGGATAAATGTGCTGGATTACCCGAGAAGCTGACAATTCGAGGGATATCTATAAGCCATCTCTTATCCAAGGTCGAATAATGTGCAGGATCACCTAGAAGGCCGTCAACTCAAGAGACGTCTGTAAGTCATCTTGTATCCAACATCGAATAAGATGCGTGATGACCTAAAGATTGAAAATTCAAGGGATATCTATAAGTCGTACCGATACGGAAGATGTATAGGGATTACCCGAGATTATGTGCACAAGATCATCACTGATAGCTGGAAAGTTATCGTCTCAAATGCAAGAAGCATCATAGGTGACCAAGAGGGTTACCACATCAACATAAAATTACGTGGTTGCATGGACCGTTTTACACGAAGTGTCATCGGTGTCCAAGAGGGCCACCCCACTTTGAAGATATTTCAATAGCTAAAAAGCCGTCTTATCCAACAACTAAGAGGGTTGTTGTATCTATTATTGCAAAGAGTTGTTTCCCCCTAAAACAGGTACACGAGAGAACGACATCGCTTTTTGGATAATAATTCTCATGGAGATATGGTAAAAGACTATATACCCCTTCGTGAATTATGTTTATCACTAAAAATTTTGTTTGAGATATTGTCGAGAGCATCCGAGAGGATGAAAATCTCAAACCAAAACCACAAGTTCGGACAAATCCAAAAAGGACGCAACACAACATGGAACTTTTTCTTAGCAGCAAACCGGGACGTAGTCCAGAGAGGGACGCAAATTCTTTGGACGCGAGCTAAAGGACGATTGCCACCACCATCAAACCACACCCCTATCAAAAGGCATGTGCGTATTTCAGGATATTCTAGTTTCAGTTTCACTTCTGGGATATTTCTAAACTCATACCAAGAGGTAACCGTCTCTTTCGTTCAAATTCGAGTGACATCACACCTAGAGCTTTGGAAATTATCCGGGTAAATTCTTATTTATGGATGTGAAAAACTCCGTATTCATGGTTAGGAGGTTACAAGCCTCTTTTCCATAGCTCAAATCACTTGTCATTCATCCCAAGCCAAAGATTGTCTAAAATAAAAGACTATCTTTTCTACCGATTGAGTCGAACTACAAACAGTATGATTCCCTAAGCCTCGGGGATATGTAGGCTGGGATCTTTGTTGAAAACTCAACTGCATTCCAAACTCCCCCCAATATCATTCCCCAGCTTTTCGGACTCTTTTAAATTCAAAGCCGTAATAGCTCATGAATTCTTCAAAAATCGTGCTCCTAGATCAAGCGTAATGAACTACAAGTGGCCTGAATTCTCATATAGCCTGAGATATGTAGGAAACCCGATACCGGGGTACGGCCATAACTCCTTGAAATTTGTGCAAAAACCAACCTCTTCGAAAGATGAGTTTGGGGTAGGTCAAAATTAGGAACGTCAAACTCCCATTGCCTAGGGTTACTTGCATTCACCCTACCCAAAGGGAGGGGGCAGTTGTTGACACCAAATTTTTACCCTCCCCAACTAAATTTAATCCTAAGTTTCTTTGGTTTTAAATAAAATTGAAATATTTATTTTATCCGGACAAATGCTTTCTAAAATATTTATTTAGGTTAATTTTGTCATTTAAGTAATGAATTATATATTTTCGTATTTAGGTATACGAGATCATATAATTTTGATTGCTTAAATAATTATTTTTATCAAAATCAACTCTATTCAAAAACTCTCTTGAAAATTAATTCAAATAGGAGAATTTCGATTTAACATATAATTTATTCTGAAAAGTAATTTATTTGGGAAATATTTATTTGATTCTATTAAACCAAGAAGCTCGGGGTTGAATTGGTTATTAACTTGTTTCGAATTGTGATTCAATTTGGTCGATCTATTAAATTTGGCCATAATCAAAATCAATCTAGCCACAATTGTAATGCAATTGGCCAATTGATTTTCGATTTGGTTTAAAATATAATTGACATTGATTCAATTATAACTTAGTGGCCATTTCCTAAATAGCCTATCCTAATTTGTACCCCTAGTTAAATCAGCCCCTACTAGTCCATTTCTCATTTAATTCCTAATCTACCCTGGCCCAATCTCAAATCTGCCAAAACCAACCCAACCCATCACCCGAACCGGCCCACATCCTTATATCTCCCTTCTCCTTCACACACCAAAACACCGATAACAACAATACTCCATCGACAACAACAACACAATGATAATAACAGTCAACAACAACCCACACTCAACCCAATCTCAACCCGAGAAAAACCCAAAACCCAAGTCCCAATATCTTCCCGCTCATTTCCTCTCTCCTTCCTTTCGATTCGTACCCATCATGTGCCTCACACGCTATTTTTGTACAATAGAAGGACCAAGAACCTTCTAGAAATGCTCAGCTGGCTCCTCCAGCGCCCAATTTCCGTACGAATTCGTACACACTTGCAAGATTTTCATTGGTTCTTGGGAAGAATTTCATTTCCCCCAATTTCTATTGGCTGCCCAATTTTGAAATTCATCAAGAAAATTTGAATTTTATGCTAATTATTAGCTGTCAATCTTAGCCTCATCTCAAATTTGATTTCCCCCATTAAAATACCAAAATTACCCCTCAAATCCTTTTTTCCCACATCGACAAAAATCCCAAAATTCCCTCAAATTTGCTTCCATAAATACAGCCACTGTTGAGGGAAGAAAGAAAGTCTTGGAGGTGAAAAACGTCCGAGCAAGAAGTCTTGAAATTCTTTTAAGAGTTTTCGAGCAAAAAAAAAGGAAAATTTCGAAAGAATTTTCCCTAGTTTAAAATTTCTAGTGGTGTTCTTGTGGTGGCAGAGATTCCGAGGACTCGAAGTCCCGATTTGCTGCTCTGAAAAAGGTAAACACCCCCCATCTCTTGCATTTTTAGTTACTGTTAGTAGTGTTTTTCATGTAGTGCTATAGTATTTCTTAATATAAAATAGTCGTAGTAGTATTTAGTTGGAATCTCACTAAGAGAAGGCCATAGGTCGTGACAAATGTTATTTTCGTTTTGGTTTTGTGGCCTTGTTTTGATTTCATAAAAACATGCTTTAACGACGCTTTGTTAGCTTTAAAATATTCATATTTGGGCGTTCGTTTGTGTGGTTTGATTAGTGTTTAGTTTAAATGTCATTCTGTTTGAATTTTGTCCTTTGAGACCATGATTTCTTCTTTTGATGTGTTTGTTGTTAAAAATGTTCGTTCACTGTTTTGTCCAGTATTTTTGGTTTTTTTTATCATTGTTCTTTTTCTTGATATTTCTTGTTCTAGATTTCCATCCACGGCTTTAGCTTGAATCTAGTTAATTATATTTTAGTCCAGGTTTCTGGTTGTTGTTACGTTGCTGTTTTAGCCTTAGTATTTGCTACAATTTAGCTCTCTTTATGCGTTAACGGTTAAATGTATCTCTTTTTGTGATTCAAACTTTGAACTTTCTTTGGTTAATATTTAAAATTCATTTCTTTGTGTTATAAGTTGAACAAAATCACTTTGGACTGGCATAATTCGTTGACCTTTCTAGGATAAATATTGACTCAATGTTCTTTTGAACTTGTCAAAGAGAGGGGTAGGATGATTATAAGTAACTCAAACAGTGTGTTTTTATGTGTTTTCACTCGGTTTGATCATTATTGTTAAGTAATCCTATTAAACATTTTCATCCCTTCCAGTCTTCTCACAGCATATTAGACTTCTGTTTGATAAGTATGTTAAAGAATATTTTCTTTCCTCCTTCCCTTCCGAATCCCAGTTCTCGCTTTAGAATATAGAAGTTGTTTACATAAAGTGTAAGATCCCTGGAAAAAGCTTGATACTTGCTGAATCACGCTATGTGAATTTCTTCTTGACTTTCATGTGACATTAAACTCAAAACCATCTTTGCATTCTTATATTTATGTGCTTTGATGCTGGTTTTGAGCTAGTCTCACATTCTTCACCTTTGGTTTTTCCTAAATTTGTATTTATGTACTAAAAATTGAAGCGTGAGATCCATTGAAATATGTTATACTGTGTTGTCTTTTTCAAACTTCATATGAATTCTCCCTTTTCTTGTCTATCCACTACCAAGTATGGTGCATGCTATTTTATTAAATCTGTTAAGTACTAATTTTAGGACATGTATTGATCCTTACCTTTTCCTTTGCATGTAAAACCTGGCCGGAGTCCAAATGGACTCCTTTTCTTTGCTTTTCTAATGGGCCAATGAGGCCCACCTTCTTTTGAAATTTGAGTCATCCCCAAAACTCAAGTCCAAATGGACTATACTGTATCAACATATGGCGTACAGGTTGAAGATAACGAAATGGGCCAAAGCCTATGATTCGGAGCTGTGGCATTTCTGAGACTACAAGTCTCAGAAAAACTCATGATTTATGGGCCTTGAAGCCAAACTTGTAATTTAATACAGGTGAAACCATCATTTGGGCCTCAAAGGTCCGAAAAGTAGCTTAGGATAGGTTGCGGGTCGAAAGCCCAATTTTTAGACTTAGGACAGGTACATGGAGAAATTGGGCCAAGCTTAAAAAGTTCAAGTTGGACTCTTTAGGGGTTTGGGCCTTAAAAGGCCTAAATCCATCTCCTTTCCCTACTCATTTTTATACATTGCCTATAATTTGCTACTAACTTTTAATCTAGTTAATACCCCCTCGAAATTGCCATAGATTTTGCAAAAAAAACAATTATTTCCCCAAAGTTAGATTAATCAGTTTACTCTTTTTTAAAAAAAATTTAGTCAAACAATTTTAAACAATTAGTTAAATTATTTTCTTAAATAATTGATTTTCTTAAGTTAGTCAAATAAAGTCGTTTTCAAATAGATCGAACAACCGCGAGTTAGCGGATACTCTTGGTGCCTTAAAACCCTTCCAAGAGTATTAATATGAACCGCTTACCCGGATTTCTAAATTTTTAAAGATTTTTTCTGTTTTTAAGTCTTTAGAAAAATTTTAAAAGGTTTTCTTAGTTTTCCTAAATAAATTAAGTGGCGACTCTATTTTAAATTGAGTTTGAAACTTTTCCCAAGTTTTTGAATTCAAATCAAGTCATTCTTTCGCAAAACAATGACTATTTACAAAAATACTCTCAAGTTCACCGCCAAGGTGTGTTGGTCCATTGTGAGGCACCGCATTGCACCCATGACAAATGAAATATATTGGATCCCACCAATTCGGCCCTCATAGCAGCTTTCTTGGCGGAGCTAGATTTGATTATTCTGCTAATTATTATGGAAGAGATTTGGGATAGGGTCTTGGAATTTAGCACGACCTTGCTTTTCCCAAGCTTGATCACTCAGCTGCTACAAAATTTGATGGTGTCATCTATTCCGGTAATCAACAAATTCATTCAACCAACAAAAAATACAAATTTAGCTATGATCAAAGATTATAGGAACTTGATAGCTCCATCTTGGGGTCTTTTTCAAGAGGCACCACTAGAGGTTCCAGAAGGTACCCTCGCTAGTGAGATCCCAGTATCTAAAGTCGATACTACTTTATCCATCTCACAGCCAGCTATAGCATCATTGGGTGAATACACACATGCTCCTACAAGCTATACTTTTATACCGACTGCTCAGCTGGAGCAGATTCTGAGGGCGCAAGTGCTCCATGATGCGAGGATTAGGAAGTTGGAAGTAGGGGTCAAACCCTTCATGGCTGATGAGATCAAGAAGGTAGTGTGGGTAGTGTAGACCCATTTTGATAGATTTAAGAGCCGAATAACAGCTACGCTTGATTTGGTCCAAGCTCCTAATATGATGGCCCTTACTGCTGACATGACTGCATTGAAAAAAATGGTCTAGATTCTTAATGAGTGGACCATTCTGGTTTCACCTTCTCCACCTCCACATATGCCTTCATTAGTAGATCTAATAGTGGACGTGAACTCTATGGTCCTAGATTTTACACTAGGCACTTAAGGGCTGAGAGGGAGGATTTCGATGTTGAGGAGACGGGCGAGAATTTACAGCCCCAAAAGAAGAGGTCTAGAGAAAAAAAGTGGTAAAAAGAAAATTAAAGAGAGTGGATAGAGATGCCCAAACCTCCGATATAGTGATTTTGGAAGGAGTTAAGATACCACCGATAGTTGAGATGGTGGATCAGGGTTTGAGGTTATACAGAGTGCCCCAAGAGTTGAGACACTGTGTGCACCGACCGCAACTGGTACCAACATATCTGAGAGTGCCACAGCCACAACCGAGGCCACAAAAGTGGAGCAGACTATTATGGACCCACCTATGTTCTTACGTAATCAGAGTTCGACTGGCATCTAGTACACCCCAGGTATGCCCCATGTCCCATGTTCTTATTTTTTTTGATTTTATGCAATGGGTACATTGCATGATTTCTAAGTTGGGGGTAGGGGAGTGCCACAACCGATGGTTTTGGTTGTCGTGTTTTGTTTCCCTCGGTTGTACTATCATAGTTAGAACCTATATGTTTAGGTGTTTTTATTTACTTTTTGTGTTGTTTTGTTGCTTTGTGTGTAACCTGTGTTTGTGTTTAAAGATATTTTATAGTGTTATATATTTGCATGTGTTGAAACCAATGTTAGGATCTAGATATGCTACTAGGATTGTAGTGTGATAACCTAGTCGACCTGGCATAAATCTAGTAAGTAGTGACTTAGATAAAAGCCCTGAGCCATGAGTGAGTGTGGTTTGTACCTAGTCAGTGTGTGTATGCTCGATCTAGAACTTGCCCGGTTAGTCTCGCTAAAGCTATAAGATAGAAGGTTGGGAAAGGATCATAGGTCATTCTTGAAATAGTCCACTATAGCCTAAATAGCCTGCCAAATGAACGAAATATCCCTTGAACCTAATTTTGAGCCTTAATAGACCTTTTCTTTGAATTACCCTATTCACCTTCCCAAATTTTACAATGAACCTTCCTTGGGCCTGGTTCCTCCTTGGACACTGTGTACCTCAACTCAGGAAAATTGCTTAAGTTTAGGGTGGCTACCATTAAGGTATGTAGAAAATTAGGTAGGAAGAATGTGTAGTAAAAAGAAAAATGTATTCGGGTGCGGTGTGTAAAAAAATAGAGAGAAAGAGTTGAATAAAATAAAACCGCACCTGGGGTCCAAAAGAATGAAAGTGTGAGAAAAAAAAAGGCAGAAGAAAATGGAGCCAAAAGTATTATAGTACCAAGGAGCATTGAGTCACTATACCCAAATGTACCATACCCGTCCCTAAGCCTACATTACAAGCCTAGAAAAGACCTATAGTGATCCTAGCTCTACTGCCCGCAAGCTAAAGCATAGAAAATAAGGGCAAGCCTATGGTATCAAATACACATGACCTGACTTCTTTGTGAGAGTGAGAGATTTGATTCAGTCCTAGTTACTAGATCCATTTGTAGATGTTGAGTGCATGGGGACTTCTTGGATATGATGGCGTAGGGGTTGTAGTCTAGTTACTGCTTGTTTGGGTAGTGTATTGGTCCAAGTGTAGGTTGTCTATTCACAATGTAATGCCAAGTCCAAGTCTTGTGGTGTTAAAGTACTTGTTTTGCACATACACTGCATTGGTTGATTTTACAAACTTGGAGGGTATTAAAAATATATATCTTGTTTGCATGCTTATTTTATTTCCACTGCACCAAGTTTTCTTATTCAACTCTAAGTTATGCATCGTAGTGAGTCTAGTTTATTTTGTTTGCCTGAGGACATGCAAACATTTTAAGTTAAGGGTGTTGATTTTCCATGAAGTTACTACACTTGAGATACATAAAATAGTGAATAATTACAAGATCAAGGGTATTTTTATATGGATATAATGGGTTTTCCGGTGTTTGCAGGATAAATAGGCTTGGAGAAGGAAAGCACTGAAAACGGGACTTAAAGATGATCAGATGAAAGAAGGCACAACTGTGGGATCTAACCACGGTTGTACAAAGGCTAACCACGGTTGTACAAAGGCTATCGTACCAAGAACCAGAGGGTTGGTTCTTAGAAGTCAATTAGAGAAAAAATTATACGATCGTTGGTTGATTGTATGACCGTACAAAGCAATCATAGGAGACTGCCTAAATTACAATCTGCAGGAGTCAAGTGAAGTGAAGATCAGACAAAGGCAACCCACGATCGTGCTTTAAAGTCATGATTGTACCATGATGTCGTGGGAAAAGGCTAGATTTAGAGCTTGTAGAAAAACAAAAACCAAGTGTAGATCAATTAAACAACCACATTGTACAACCGTGAGTAGAAAATTCAAGGTCGTACCATTGAATACCTGAAGATGAAATCTCATGAGCCAAACCACAAGCACCAAAGGACAATCATGGGTTCTAACCATGATCGTACCTTCCTGTCGTCCGAGGCAGCTGACCCAGATTTCCTGTTTGTAATAGGATAGGTTTTATTTTGTGTATAAATACTCTTATAGGGTTTTTTTGGATGTCAACACACTCTTTCCATACTTTACAACATTATATTGTGGGATTCTAAGGCATATTCTTGGAATTTCACGAACATTGATTCTAGGGTTATAATTCAAGTTGAGATTTTAGAGTTTTCTTATTATTGTAAGTTCATGTTTATGTTATCTTCTATGAATTCTTCTTCTGTTCTTGCAATCATGAATAGTTAAAAACCATAATAGGGTTGGGGGAACTATGACGGATTAACGACATAGTGTTCAAAGTACAAAGTGATTCTCAAAGGGTAGTTGAGCATGTATTGTTGTTTCTAATGGTTTGATTGCTTTTCAACAAGTGCACGTATTGACTCATCCTATCTCTACCCTGGAATGTACAAGGGTAATTAGATAGGAATAGCGAATCAACAATAAGACTTGGAGGTATCTTTATTTAATTAGCCTTGAGCCGGTAAATGGAAAAGACTATATTGGAATATAGATTGGGGTTAGTAATTCAACACTCATGACACATTAACCTTTATGCTTAGGGATAGTCATCTACAAAAGGTGTAACATAGTCAGTTAGATGATACATAACCTATCGATTATGCATGCCGAACACCATATGAGATCACTAAATATGGAGAACCTATGGAGCTATGAAGTTACTGGGGAACACAGTCCTAGTGCCTTTCTCATAATGATTACAAATCCAACAACTCAACCCTTGTTACTAGTGATTTTTTGTTTCACAAAACCCTTCTCTTTTACTTGTTTGCCAGTTACTGAGATAAATACTTGATAGGATTTTAACCTATTCCATGTGGGATCGACCCCAACCTTGTTGGGTTCTATATTTGATTCAGCGACCGCTTTATAGTTTTTGGGAGGTGTAATTTAGGCGAAATTAATTTTTGATCTTACCCTCTTCATGGTAAAGTAAGGTAATACCCTCTTCATGGAAAAGTAAGGTAAATGCTATTTCAGAGGTAAAAAACTTGCAGAAAATGACCATGGATAAACTTATTGGGAATCTAAACACTTATGTGCTTAAAAGGCAACAAGGTTCTGAGAGAAATGATTCCAAGAAAGAAAGAAGTATGGTTATGAAGACTAGCAAGGATGATTCAAGTTAAAAAGAGCTAAACATAGCTTATCTCACTAGAAGATTTCATAAAATGGTAAGAAGTAGAGGTTTTCAAAATAGAGGGAACTCAAGCAGGGATTCAGAGAAAATGATGGATGTTTCAATTGTGGGAAACCAGGTCACTTCATCAAGGATTGTCCTTTTCTAAAGGGAGATTACAAGGAGTGCATCCAAAGCAAACCAGAGAGAACTCAAAGAAGGGACCAGGTTCTTAAGAGGTATAAGAGAAGAGAAGTTGCAGATAAAATAGTCAAACAATCCTTAGCTGTGTGGGGAGACTTCCATGTTTGCTGTTAAAGATGAACCTACAAGATTTGATTCTTGCCTGCTCTCATGGCTAATTTCAACAAGGAAAAAGAGGATGAAGTAAGTTTTCTTGATGTTAACCAAAATTTGAAAACTTATTCTCATATGGAGATGAGACCCTTAATCAAATTATAAATAAACACATACTATAATGTGGTAAAATAAAAGGAGTCCCTGCTTAATACTCTAACTGGTTCTGAGATTGAAGAAAATTCCTTGTTTTCAAGAATGCATGATCTAGAAGAATCATTAAGAGATGCCAAGTATGAAAATGACGAATTGAAGGCAAAGGTGTCAAGCTTTTCAAATGACTGCGCGCAAATAAAGGAAGAAGCCAGCAAGGTTTAGGTTGACCGTGAGACTAAACTTAGCAAAGTCACTCTCAAACTTGAAGCCTCAATAGATCGTAACAAGCACCTTATAAAGGAGTTGATTGAAACAAAGGAGGAACTTAAAAAATCTCTTCATTGGACTGCTTCAATAGAAATTCTTACTAGGATGAATAATTTGAAGTCAAACTATGGTGAGGGTATTGGTTCTCAAAGGAACTAGAATCCTTACAATCCTTATAGCATGTACGTATCTACTCCTGACAATTGGTTATCCACTTATTATGGTCAAAATGGCCATTACAAGCCTCAGTGTCAGTTTCTTCTCAATGATAGAAGAAGAAATCAAAAGTATGTTGAATCCATCAGAGACTCAAAGGGACCAGGTCCCACAAGGAAGAACCTCACATTGCTAACCTAGAATAGAAGAACTATTATTCATCCCTTTTTATATACCAAGAGACCCAGGCTCATTTGGGTTCCCAAAATCAATAAGTTATTTAATAGAGAGGTCGGAGTGAGAGAAAGAGGCCAAAATAGGACAAAAGAAAGTACTTGGTTAGTGGTTGCTTTAAGCATAAGATTAGCCAACCTGTAAATCTTCTCTCACTCATGACAGTCAGGAAGACTATGTCTCTTCTTAATTAAAAAGAGGGTGATCTATCATTAAAGAAGGCATGTGGGATAGGAGGTTGAATATCATTGGTTTCTACTGACAGTTTTGGATTGCATGAAGGACCTAGTGTATGCATGAATTGTCCAATAAAAGTTCATGAAAGAAAGAGGCACATGCGTGTAAGTCTCGAGGACCACTCCAGGTTATTGGCAGCTCATGTTTTGGTTATGATAAAAATTCAATAGTTGAGGTTGATCATGAGGTTAATTCTCTTCAGAGATAGCTCTTTAGACTGAATCATATTTAAAGAAGATGTGCATAAATTCCTATCAAGCAAAAGGATTTATAAGCTTCTAGCTTCTCTCAGTGATTGAAAGAAGATGAAGGAAGATCTAACTCAATCTTACTTTATTACAAGTATGCTATGATGAAAGTGTCACACTTGAATAAGAATGGAACACGAATAGACTATATCATTCAAATGCAGAGATCTGATCTTCTGCTTAGGTTAGTATTCTTGTCTCTACATGATGCTATTAACTATGCACCTGTGTTAGAATATTTTTTTTCAAATACTCTATTGTATTATCCCTCTCTATGCTTATTCTCCAATTCTCCTCAAGAATATAGGACACGTTGGCATATCTTTTCCTGACAAACAAATCCTCATCGTCCATCTATATTTTGTTTCTTCTTGTACCTATGCTCTTTCCTTAATCCTTTTGTACCCTCCCTCTAAAATAGACCTAATGACTCAAACCTCTTCTTAGAACCTCTTTCTTGATATATCATAAAAAAATAATATTATTCATTTCTCTATGGAAAGAAATTTCACCCCCATAGTCCTACCAAAGTCAGTCACAGTGAGATGACGAAATGCTCTCTCTTCTCTCTCATAAAAACCTATCCTTTATTGACCTATATCCTACCATGGCCATTCAGGACACTGGTCAGTAATCTTCAATGGCTGACCAATCCCTTTCTCCTTAGAATTTCCCTACCCTAAGCAATTCAAACCATCCCTCTACCTATTTTTGTAACACTTCAAAAAGTTTTGAATTAAGTTGACACTTTAACACAAGTACAACTCTGGGTCTATAAAGAGAATTATGGTGCATTAGTATATGGCATAGAATACATGTAATTGTGGTGAATACATTAGTATGGCTATTGTTGGTAAAAAAGAAAAGGTGTTTGAGTACATCCTGTCTTTCATGTGTCTATGCTACGTAAATGCTTAGGAGAGCCTTCACACGTTATTCCTACAAAAGGTATTGAGGTTGCAGAAGACTTATCATTTGAGAAAGTCCCCATGGCTATATTGGATCAGCAAGTCAGGAAGCTAAGGACTAAAGACATAGCTTTGGTTAAAGTGCTTTGGAGAAACCAGAAAGTAGAAGAAGCCTCTTGGGAAAATGAAATAGATATGAAATCTAAATACCCATATTTGTTTCAAGAACCACCATAAGGTTCTTAAAATTACCTATCCTTTTATATGATCGTTAGTTTCTACTATATTTTATTCAGTTGACATTTGATTCTTACTTGATATGTTTAGGTACATGATGTGTGCCTATGATTCTTGATATTTACATGGATATAGCATGTGGATACAGAGTATAGGGTAAGTTGCATTATTGGCTATGACTTTTATTTGAGCTTAAGGCCAAGAGGAGCCTCGTGTGTTATTTGTTTTGTTTAAGGCCAAGCAGAGCCTCGTGTATTATCTCTTGAGTATTGTATGTGTTGTGATGCTCTGTGAAGTGTATTTGGACATATTCTGGCTTGCTGATAGGTTTTCGATAGGCCTATTTACAAAGTAAACTCTGGCTAAATTTTGGAAATTAAGAGAGTTAGCCAAACTTAAAGGCCTTATGATAGGGTAAAGTGAGACTGAAGTTGGATAAATGATCTTATGGATGTCTTGGATAGTTGGAGCATAAAGTAATCTACAAGCATCATTCAAAGACAAATGATCCTAAGTGGGGGAGATTGTAACACCTCAAAAAATTTAGAATTAAGTTGACACTTTAAAACAAGTACAACTCCAGGTCAATAAAGGGAATTATGGTGCATTAGTATATAGTATAGAATACATGTAATTGTGGTGAATACATTAGTATGGTTGTTGTTGGTAAAAAGAAAAAGGTGTTGGAGTATTAGTAATTTAATGTGTATGTTTTAAGTGGTGGGGCCCATTTTGACATCAATACCATTCCTTAAGTAAAGAAAAGTTAAAGGATAACTTCATTTTGGGAAATATTACTCCCAAAAATGTGAGCAGCCAAGTCGACATAAAAGTACTCTCTGTTCCTTCTCCTTCTTTTGGCAAATCAACAAGAAAAGTTGGTGGATTGTAAGGCATAGAGGAATTCTTTTCAAGGAGAGACGTTCCACGGTCCTAAGTTGCTAAGCAACTACTAGTTTTCATCCAAGAATTTCTAAAAATTCTATCAAGAACTCAAGTTGGGGTTAATTCCAAAAAGGTAATTTTTTCACTCTGTACTCAAATTTAAATATCAAATATATGTTGGGGTATAGTATGAGTTGTTGATTATCATTTGATTTGGGCTTTTGCACTACTTCTCGAAATGGGTTCGTGAGAAGAGGGGGAAAAGATGGAATTTTGATAAAAGTGGAGTTTTTAAGAGTTCCTATCAATTGGGTGAATTTAACGTTGAATTCTATAAGTTGGAAACTAAAGAATTCATTTTGAATTCTTATTAAGAAATTTGATTAATTTCCGGCATAAGTGACTATTATCGGGATAAATTATTAAATGCTCCTACGGGTCATTGATGGATGAATATGTTAACTTTGTAGCTCACTGATTGCCTATTGGATAGCGGAAATTTGTGGTTGGGAGGATAAAGGTATGTAAAGCTAAACCTTCCCTAGCCATTAATGCACCACCTACGTCATGTGCTTTTTTTTTTTTTATAAACGTCAATATAGTTCTCATAGGATATGAAGGTAGGATTTCATTTGTTATATATCGCTCCCTCATCCAGCCATCAAGCTTATAAACATCTACTTTTCTCCCTTTATGTCAAATCTTCACAATATTCAATATTATCATAAGCTCCTGTACTTGAAATCCTTAGGCCACATTATATATATATATATATATATACATACACATTATGAATGAAAGTAAATAGCCATAGCTTAGTTGCACCTATATATATATATTAGCTAAATGATCATTACCGTAATTCATATGTCATGGCCCTTAAGGCATTATTTGATAAACTTTAATAATGGAAGGGTACATAGGTTTTACTTGGCATATGCGTTCGACGTGATTCTATGCACAGGATCGAGACTAGACCATTATAGTGAGCCCGAATGTTGGGGGGTACCCGCCTTATGGCATCATCTGTACTTGGAGTCAGTTGGAACATTATGCATTGGTTTCCCGTGACTTGAGCCAACATATGGAATATATGGCCTGCGGGCAGACCCTCATAGTGAGACCTTGGAAGGGCGTACTTTGTATCAGACTGCGATTACAGTTATACGTATAAATCATAGTCATATGTATTTGGGCGACGCATGCATTATATGTGATTTAGATCGCCTTCGGTAGACCATCCTATGATTATTTATACTACAGATTGTTTAAGTACATCACCTAGGTAAATTGTACGTTCTATATTATAATGAATGCCCTCCTAGACATTATACGATGAACTAATAAGGTTGGTGCATAGGTTATAGGTTCATATCATATATGTTGTACTTGTATGCTCATAATTTTTTCACTTTGGTACTTGATTCGTATGAGCTTCCGCACTTGTCTAGCCGTTATTATGTCTGCTTTCATACCAGTACATGTTGTATATATACTGACATTTCCATATGCCCATATACTAATTATGTAGGCTCAGATTCACAGGATAGCAGACGTCCACGTTAGGCTCTATTGTTATTTTCAGCTGATATTTTTGGTGAGCTCCATCTCTCTCTGGAGCCAGTTTATTTCTAATATTTTTTATTATATGTACAGGTCTCTAGTTGGGTATGTCAGGCCCTATGCCAACTAGTTATTCATAGTATAGTGTGTTAAACTGACTAGAGGTTTCATGGACATCATGCAGCAGTGTATTGTACAGTTTTTGTTAGTATAACTCCCTCATGTATATATACAGCTCATATTAGATATCCTGCTCGTTATTATCCCATAATCTCGTATATGTCATAGAGTGCTTGTAAAGTAAGTGTATACGGCTCCTGTCTGTCATTACCATGTTGGGGTGTGACAAACTTGGTATTAGAGCCTAGGTTCAGTTGTCCCAGGGAATCTGTTAAGCCATTTCTAGTAGGACCTTATCGATGTGTTACGTGCCACATTGATTATTAAGGGACTGCATGGACATTTAGGAATTTGACCTTCATTTATAATCTAGATCGTGCAATAGAGCTAAATTATAGAAAGTTACTTCTAGCTCATATTCTGTTTATCTATGATACAGATCATGTCTGCTATGGAAAAGGATAAAGCAGCCCAACAAGCTACTACTAGCATCACTCAAGAGGCAACCACTACAGGGAAATCTCCTGTATTGGTTGATTTGAATAGGACTCATAAAAGTTTGGTGGGTTCTATGCTTCCAGGTTCATAAATGTCCAGGACAGATGGACCTGTAGGGGCTTCTGCACCTACAATGGCACCAACAATAGTTCATATCCTGCCACCAGGTGCCTTAGATCAGGATCTCAGAGGAGCGATACAGTTACTTTCACAGTTGGTATCCGCTAAAGCCCAGAGACAGAATATGGATATACCTATTGCTGCTCAGGAAGGGGTAGCCGAATCTAAGATCAAAGATTTCCTCCGTATGAATTTGCCAAAATTCACAAGTTCTAATCTTGCAGAGGACCCTCAACAGTTTATTGATAAGACTCATAGAATTTGTAGGGTGATGCGGGTATCGGACATAGATGCAGTTGAATTGGTCGCCTATTGATTGAAAAAGGTTATTGTTGATTGGTATGATATGTAGGTACCCTCAAGGGGTTAGGATGCTCCCCCGATGTTCTGGACGAACTTTACGAGGGCCTTCATGGATTATTTCATGCCATTAGAGTTTAGAGAGGCAAGGGTAGATGAATTTTTATCTCTAAGGCAGGGTAATCTTAGTGTCAAAGAGTATTGTTTGCGGTTTACACAATTGTCCAGGTTTACCCCAGAGTTGGTTAGCACTCAGACATTACAGATTCATCGCGGGTCCTTAAAGTACTTTCTTTCTGTTGCTGCTATGAATAAAGATTCAGATATAGTGAGAATCATGGCACGTGTTCAGCAGTTAAAGGAGGATCAAAATAATCGTGAAGTAGATAGCGAGGGAGCAGAGTAAGAGAGCCAGGAAAGTTAGCCAGTATCAGGGGAGCAGTGGAGCTTCCCCTAGTAGAGAGCCACCTAGGCATGCCCAGTCAGCTGTGCCCTTCACATCTAATGTTCCAACTTCATTCTCTAGACGCATATATAAGCAGGGTCAGACTTTTAGAGCACCAGACTCACATCCTCAGAGGGGCATCAGTCGAGGATTACCACCTCAACTTATATGCAGATAGAGTGGTCGAGCACATAGAGGGGAGTGTTGATGTGGCTCAAATGCCTGTTATTGGAGTGGTTTAGAGGGTCATATGGTTTGAGATTGTCCTCAGCTCAAAGATAGAGGTAGAGGTGATCGATCACAGCCTACAGGGTCTGTATCAGCCTCATCATCATCAGTACCTTCATCTCGCGATCCTCAGGCACCAGCAGGTAGAGGATCTGGTTGAGGCAGAGGGTTCGATTCGAGTATTGGATCGAATTGTATGTATTTACTAGCTGGTCGACAAGATTTAGTGGCATCTCTAGACGTTTTCATAGGTACCTTAGTTGTTTTTTCCCACAATGTATATGCTTTGATAGACCCAGGATCTACCCTGTCATATGTTACTCCTTTTGTTGCTAAAAAGTTTGGAATAGAGTCGGAGTTGTTACATGAACCATTTGCAGTAGCGACTCCAGTAGGAGAGCCTATCATAGCTAGATGGGTCTATTATGATTGTGTGGTGACAGTACTTAGTCGTGCTAATTTGGCTAATTTGGTTGAACTTGAAATGGTCGACTTCAATGTCATTATGGATATGGATTGGTTATCCTCTTATTATGATACAGTTGATTGTCGAGCCAAGATGGCCCAATTCTATTTCCCAGGAGATCTAGCCCTAGAGTGGAAGGGTAATTCTATAATGCCTAGAGGGAGGTTTATTTCCTATCTTAAGGCACAAAAGTTTATTGCAAAGGGGTGTTTGTATCACCTAGTGCAAGTGAAAGACCTTGAAGTTAAAAAATAGATACAAACTCTTCAATCTATACTAGTGGCAGATGAGTACCAGATGTTTTCCTGATGAACTTCCTGGATTACCTTCTATCAGAGAGATCAATTTCGGTATTGATGTAGATCTCGATACTCAGTCGATATCAATTCCACCTTATAAGATGGCACCTGTAGAATTGAAAGAGCTAAAGGCACAATTGAAATACTTGCTTGATAAAGGCTTTATTCGACCCAGTATATCACCTTAGGCTATGCCAGTGTTTTTTGTACGCAAAATAGATAGCACATTATGAATGTGTATCAATTATAGGCAGCTGAACAAAGTGACAATAAAGAATAAGTATCCTCTTCCCCGAATAGATGGTTTATTCGATCAATTGCAGGGAGCTAAATCTTTTCAAAAATTGATTTGAGGTTCGGTTATCACCAGCTAAGGATTCATCAAGTAGACATTCCTAAGACAGCTTTTCGAACAAGATATGGGCATTTCGAGTTCCTTGTCTTGTCATTTGGAATGACAAATGCCCCAACAGCCTTCATGGATATGATGAATAGGGTTTTCAAACCTTTTCTTAATATGTACGTGATTGTATTTATAGATGACATTTTGATATATTCACGTAATGAAGCTGAGCATGCAGATCATTTGAGGTCAATATTGCAGAAACTCAGAGTGCACCAGTTGTATGCTAAATTTTCTAAATGTGAGTTCTGGTTGACCTCAATAGCTTTTCTTGATCACGTGGTATCTGGAGAAGGCATCAGAGTAGATTTCCAAAAGATAGAAGCTGTGAAGAATTGGCTTCGACCAACCACTCCTACAAAGGTGCGTAGTTTCTTAGGGTTAGCTAGTTACTATAGGAGATTTATGGAGGGATTTTCCTCTATTTCTACCCCATTGACTAAATTGACGTAGAAAGCAGTTAAGTACCAGTGATCAGATGCTTGTGAAAGAAGCATCCAAGAGCTGAAACATAAATTGACTACAATGCCAGTATTAGCCTTACCAGAGGGCACAGAAGGGTATGTTGTGTATTGTGATGCTTCAGGTATTGTCTTGGGTTGCTTTCTTATGTAGCATAGAAGAGCTATAGCGTACGTTTCTCGATAGTTGAAGAAGCAAAAACAAAATTATCCTACTCATGACTTAGAGCTTGTAGCAGTGGTATTCATGCTTAAAATATGGCGCCATTAATTGTATGGAGTGCATGTTGATATTTTTACAGATCATAAGAGTCTTCAATATTTATTCAAGTAAAAAGAGCTAAACTTGAGGCAAAGAAGGTGGCTAGAGTTGCTGGAAGACTATGATGTTGATATTCTCTACCATCCAGGTAAAGGTAACACTGTAGCAGATTCTCTTAGTAGATTATCCATGGGTATTCTAGCCCATTTGCCACCTATTCAACAGGAGGTAGCCAGAGATGTTCACAAGTTAGCCATCCTTAGAGTCCATCTTATGGATTCTGAAGATAGCGGTGTTATGGTACTCAATACCGTTAAGTCATCACTCATGGAATTGGTGAAACAGAGGTAGTATAATGATCCCTTATTACTCCAGTACAAAGAGGGAATTCAACAACATCGAGTCACAGCAGTTGAGCTAACAGGCGACGACACTTTAAGGTATCGAGGTAGATTATGTGTACCAGATGTAAATGGGCTGAGACGACAGATTATGGCTGAGACACATTGCTCCCATTATTCAATCCATCCAGGCTATACTAAGATATATCATGATCTTAAAGAGATCCACTAGTGGAACAACATGAAGAAAGATATAGCAGAGTATGTGGCATAGTGCTCCAATTGTCAGCTAGTGAAATCCAAGCATCAGTGAAAATGGGACGCTATCAATATGGATTTCGTCACAGGTTTACCTTCTTAATATCAGAAACATGACTCTATTTGGCTAATATTTGATCGTCTGACAAATTCAGCCAATTTTCTTCATGTTAAGACTACCAGCATAGCTGAAGATTATGCTAAGTTATATATAAAAGAGATTGTTCGCCTATATGGGACCCCGATGTCCATTATTTTAGATAGAGGTACCCAGTTTACAGAATATTTTTGGAAATCATTCCAAAGGAGTTTGGGTACACAGGTGAATCTTTGCACTGCATTTCATCCGCAGACAGATGGCCAAGCCAAGCGCACCATTCAGACGCTCGAAGATAAGTTGAGAGCATATGTACTAGAATTTAAAGGTAATTGGGATGATCATTTGCCCTTAATAGAATTTGCTTATAATAACAGCTATCATTCCAGCATTGGTATGGCTCTATTTGAAGGTCTCTATAGGAGACAATGTCGATCGCCTATTGGTTGGTTCAAAGTAGGCGAGACTCAGATAATAGGATCAAATTTAGACCATCAAGCCGTTGAGAAGGTTAACTTAATGCGAGAGCGGTTGAAGACTGCTCAGAGTAGGCAAAAGTCATATGCAGATGTGCGGCGTAGAGATTTAGAGATTCAAATTGATGACTTGGTGTTCTTGAAGGTGTAGCCTATAAAAGGTGTTATGCAATTCGGGAAGAAGGGTAAGCTAAGTCCCAGGTATATTGGGCCTTATAGAGTTATTCGCAAAATTGGCCATGTAGCCTATGAGTTAGAATTACCTTCAGAGTTAGTCACAAAATTGGCCATGTAGCCTATGAGTTAGAATTACCTTCAGAGTTAGTTGCAGTACATCCCGTCTTTCATGTGTCTATACTACATAAATACTTAGGAGAGCCTTCACACATTATTTATACAAAGGGTATTGAGCTTGCAGAAGACGTATCATTTGAGGAAGTCCATGTGGCTATATTGGATCGGCAGGTCAGGAAGCTAAGGATTAAAGACATAGCTTCGGTTAAAGTGCTTTGGAGAAATTAGAACGTAGAAGAAGCCACTTGGGAAAAAAAGCAGATATGAAAGCTAAATACCCATACTTGTTTCAAGAACAACCAGAAGGTTCTTAAAATTACTTATCCTTTTATATGATTGTTAGTTTCTACTAAATTTTATTCTATTGACATTTGATTCTTACTTGATATGTTTAGGTACATGATGTGTGCCTATTATTCTTGATATTTACATGGATACAGCATGTGGATACAGAGTATAAGGTAAGTTGCATTATTGGTTATGACTTTTATTTGAGCTTAAGGCCAAGAGGAGCCTCGTGTATTATTTGTTTTGTTTAAGGCCAAGCAGAGCCTCGTGTATTATCTCTTGAGTATTGTATGTGTTGTGACGCTCTGTGAAGTGTATTTGGATATATTCTGGCTTAATGACAGGTTCCCGATAGGCCTATTTACAAAGTAAACTCTGGCTAATTTTTTTTGAAATTTGGAGAGTTAGCCAAATTTAAAGGCCTTATAATAGGGTAAAGTGAGACTGAAGTTGGATAAATGATCTTATGGATGTCTTGGATAGTTGGAGCATAAAGTAAAATACAAGCATCATTCAAAGATGAATGATTCTAAGTGGGGGAGATTGTAACACCTCGAAAAATTTAAAATTAAGTTGACACTTTAAAACAAGTACAACTCCGGGTCTATAAAAAGAATTCTGGTGCATTAGTATATGGTATAGAATACATGTAATTGTGGTGAATACATTAGTATGGTTGTTGTTGGTAAAAAACAAGGTGTTGGAGCATTAGTAATTTAATGTGTGTGTTTTAAGTGGTGGGATCCATTTTGACATAAATACCATTCCTTATGTAAAGAAAAATTTAAAGGATAACTTCATTTTGGGAAATATTTCTCCCAAAAACGTGAGCAACAAAGTAGAAATAAAAGTACTCTCTATTCCTTCTCCTTCTTTTGGCAAATCAACAAGAAAAGTTGGTGGATTGTAAGGCATAGAGGAATTCTTTCAAGGAGAGACGTTCCACGGTCCTAAGTTGCTAGAAAACTACTAGTTTTCATCCAAGAATTTCTAAAAATTCTATCAAGAACTCAAGTTGGGGTTAATTCCAAAAAGGTAATTTCTTCACTCCGTACTCAAATTTAATTATAGAATATATGTTGGGGTATAGTATAAGTTGTTGATTATCATTTGATTTGGACTTTTGCACTACTTCTCTAAATGGGTTCGTGAGAAAAGGGGGAAAAGGTGGAATTTTGATAAAAGTGGAGTCTTTAGGAATTCCTATCAAATGGGTGAATTTAACGTTGAATTCTATAAGTTGAAAACTAAAGAATTCATTTTGAATTCTTATTAAGAAATTCGATTAATTCTGGGCATAAGTGATTATTATCGGGATAAATTATTAAATGCACCTAAGAGTCATTGATGGATGTACATGTTATCTTTGTAGCTCATTGATTACCTATTGGATAGAGGAAATTAGTGGTTGGGAGGATAAAGGTATGTAAAGCTAAACCTTCCCTCGCCACTAAGGCACCACCTAAGTCATGTGCTCTTTTTTTTATAAACGTCAATATAGTTCTCATAGGATATGAAGGTAGGCTTTCATTTGTTATATATCGTTCCCTCATCCTTCCATTAAGCTTATAAACATCTACTTGCTCCCTTTATGTCGAATCTTTACAATATTCAATATTATCATAAGTTCCTTTACTTGAAATCCTTAGGTCACGTTATATATATATATATATAGGTCACACGTTATGAATGAAAATAAATAGTCATACCATAGTTGCACTTGTATATATATATTAGCTAAATGATCATTACCATAATTCATATGCCATAGAATCTTGAGGCATTATTTGATAAACGTTAATAATGGGAGGGTACATAAGTTTTACTTGGCATATGCGTTCGACGTGATTCTACGCACTGGATATAGACTAGACCATTATAGAGAGCCCGAACATTGGGATGTACCAGCCTTTTTGGCATCATTTATATTTGGAGTCAGCTGGAACGTCATGCAATGGTTTCCCCTAACTCGAGCCAACAAATGGCATATATGGCCTGTGAGCAGACCCTCATAGTGAGCCCTTGGAAGGTCGTACCTTGTATTAGACTACGATTACAGTTATACTTATAAATCATAGTCATATATATTTGGGCGACGTATGCCTTATATATTATTCAGATCACATTTGGTAGGCCATCCTATGATTATTTGTACTATAGATGGTTTAAGTACATCACCTAGGCAAATTACACGTTCTATATTATAATGAATGCCCTCCTGGACATTATACGACAAACTAATAAGGTTAGTGCATAGGTTACAGTTTCATATCATATATGTTGTACTTGTATGCTCATAATTTTTTCACTTTGGTACTTGATTCATATGAGTTTATGCACTTGTCTAGATGTTATTCTATCTGCTTTTATACCAGTACATGTTGTATATGTACTGACGTCTCCACATGCCCGCATACTATTGATGCAGGCTCAGATTCACAGGATATTAGACGTCCACGTTAGGCTCTATTGTCATTTTTAGCTGATATTTTTGCTGAGCTCCATCTCTCTCTGGAGCCACTTTATGTCTAGTATTTTTTATTATATGTACAGGTCTTTAGTTAGGTATGTCAGGCCCTATGCCAACTTGTTATTCGTAGTATAGTGTGTTAAATTGACTAGAGGCTTCATGGACATCATGCAGTTGTGTACTGTACAGTTTTTGTTAGTATAACTCCCTCGTGTATATATACAGCTCATATTAGATATCCTGCTCGTTATTATCCCATAATCTCGTATATCTCATAGAGTGCTTGTAAGGTAAGTGTATACGGTTCTTGTCCATCATTACTATTTTGGGGGCGTGACACTTCTCCAAACCCAAAAGCTTTTAACCCTAACACTTCTTGATATGCCGTAAAATTACAACACTTGAGATTCTTAAAACAAGGAATATTTGCAAGTTTAAAGGTACTTTTTGTTGGATTTGATGTAGTTGTTAAGTATTTGCAGGCCTTGAGGACTTAGAGAAGAAAATGCTAAAACGTGGACATTTATGGCATCAGACGAGCCTTATCATGATCGTGGGATCTAGCCACAATCGTTCCTAGGCCTTTACAGGTTGAATCAGAGATGCCTCATGCAGGAGTTAAACTAACGAAAGACCCTGCGATCGTGAGTTGATGTCACAATCGTTCATTGGGGTTGTGATATGAAAGGGAAAATCAACCTGCTGGAGCTAAGTGTAAGAATAACAGATAATGGCTCCCACTACCGTACCTTGAAGGAACTATCATACCATGTGGTCGTGGGAGGGAGGCCCAGATTTATTAAAGTGCAGGACTTTAGTTAAATGATGATCAAACGAGAGGAACACATGATCGTACCTGGAAGGCACAAACTCGTAATGTTGATCATTTAATGGAAGACCTGCAAGAATAAAGTTCAAGTCCAAGCCACGATAGTCAAAGGACGATCGTGGGTTCTAACCACAATCGTACCTTCTTCTCGATCGAGGCAGCCAATATTATTTTCCTTTTTTATTTAGGATGGGATTTATAGTGTTTATAAATACTATTTTAGGGTTAATTTGACAGTTTACTTATTATTATTATTACATAACATTATATTGTGAAATTCTCAGGCATATTCTTGGAATTTCCTGAATATTGGTTTTAGGGTTTTAATTCTATTGAGAGTTTGGATTTTATTCATTATAATGAGTTTCTCATGTTTTCATATATGAATTCTTGTTTTGTTCATACAATTATGAGTAGCTAAACTCCACAACTAGGGTTGTGGGAACTATGAAGGATTAACGAAGTTGAATTCGAAGTACAAGGTGATTCTCGAAAGGTATAAGGGCATGTATTGTTGTTTCTTTTGAATTGGTTTCTTTCTGAAAAGTGCACGGGTTGGGACTCATCTTATCTATACCATAGACTGTAGCAAGGGTATTCGAGTAGGACAAGTGAATCAACAACAAGACTTAAAGTTGCCTTTATTTAATCAGCTTTGAGCCGTGATACAGAAAAGGTTGTATTGGGATCATTATTAAGGGGCAACATAACAATGCTCATGATGCATTAAACTTTGTGCTTGAGGATAGTCATCTACAAGGGGTGTAGCATAGTAGGTTGGATAATACTTAACCTATCAATTATGCATGTCGGATACCATAAGAGATCACTAAAGTATGGAGAACCTACGGAGTTATGAAGTTATTGGGGAACACAGTCCTAGCGCTTTTCTTATCTTGATTACAACCTCAGCAAACAATCACTCATTACTATTACTCTTTACTTTACAACCCCCCCCCCCTTTTTATACTTGTTTGCCATTACTCATACAAACATAGTTGATTGGATTTCAACCTATTCCTTGTGGGATCGACCCCAACCTTGTTGAGTTTTATATTTGATTCAATGTATGTTTTATACTTTCTGAGAGGAGTACTTTGGGCGACATAAAATTTTGGCGCCGTTGCCGGGGACTAAGGTTACGGAGTTGATTGATCATTTTTGTTGAAGTTGTTGGTTTTTATTGGTGACTTTTGTTTTCTTGTTGTTTGAGGGTATACGCTAGTGTATGACCAACACTCGAAGTCAAGGCGATCCCCTGATTCCCTTTGACCAAGAAATTGAAAGAACTTTAAGGAATAATCGAAGAATGGTGAACAATGATGGAGTTCAGGATCCAACAACTGTAGGTGACATTCATAATCAACCACCACTTCATCCTGCTGGTCATGAGACTGTGGACCAAATAACTGCTAGGTTGATGGCTGATGAGAATACGAGACAAGCAGACTGAGACAATCGAGCAATACAAGAGGTAGCGCATCATCTTACTGCACTTAAGGAAAGATAGAGAAGACCTAGAGTACAACAACAACCATTACGGTATCCCCTAATTTATGAGGAAACAGAAAAAGATTTAGCCTATTTAGAGCCGATGGAGACTGGTGTCATTATCCCACCCAAACTTCCTGAAGGAACTAAGCTTGATATTACGAGTGTTATTATTCACCAATTAAACTTGAAAGGCGTATTTTCCAGCCTCTATACTAATGATGCGAACATGCATGTGATGAATTTTATGGGAATCTGTACTTCGTACCATCAATCTGGAGTGAGTCAAGAGGTAATTTGGTTGAGGATATTTTTGTTCTCTCTTACGGGAGAAGCGATTTTATGGTTGGATGAATTACAACGAGGTTCTATCACCACTTGGCATGAGTTGAGGAATCAGTTTCTGGAGAAATTCTTTACACCTTCTAGAATGTTAAAAAATGAGATCTATAACTTCAGATAGCTACATTCAGAGGCACTTTACAAAATATGGCTAAGGTTCAAGAAGAAGTTGCAGAATGTTCCAAACCATAGGATAAGTGGTAGGAATTTACTTGAGATCTTCTATAGAGATTTGAATAAAAATGCCAAAGCTGAAGCAGACACCATCACTAGAGGAGCATTTATGTGTTTACGCTGGGAGCATGCAACAAAGATTCTAGATCGGACCACTAAAACCAATCGAGGTTGGCATACTTGGGAAGCTGACCGACCTACTGGACTTATGCAATTGGAGCGTCAGAAGAGCAAAGGGCTTAAGATAAAACTGTGGCTTAAGAGGTAGCACAATTGAGGACCAATATCGAATTACTCGCTAAACAGTTTGCAGCAGCTGGAGCAAAAAAAGTCAATGCGGTGGGTGTACATGGCAAAGCACCTAGGTATAAAGATTCAAATTCTGAGAAAGAGGCCAAGTATCTTGACAGAGAAGTGGTGGGTTTTTGAGCCAAGGTCCAAGGGTCTAATCAAGACAATTGGAACTCGAGGCAAGGGAATCAAGGTCGAAACCACTACAGATATAATTACAATAAGTCAGGGTATAGAGATAGGGACAGAGATCATGATGGTGATCGGAGGTGGATACATGATTACAAGACAAGAGTCTGGAAATTCAAGGATGAAAGCCCTACTTGTAAGGGGTCGGAGAGTTAAGAAAGTTGCCTTAAGGAGATTAGGGCAGACATTTCAGGGATAAGCTAAAAGGTTGAGTTTCATGCGGCAGCCATCAAACAATTGGAGCAATAATTTGGGCAGATGTTTACCGCATTGAATCAGCATCAAACATGCACTCTTTTGAGTAACACCATCCAAAATCCCAAAAATGATGGTCATTGCTTAGCCATTACAACTCGAAGTAATAAGACTATTGTTGATCCACCTATGCCTTTTGTTGATAACAAGATAGATAAGCCCATAACACTTGATGATGAGAATGAGAATGAAATTGAAAGCTTGGTGGTTAACGACAAAGCAACACAAGAGCCCTGAGTTGTTGAAAATTAAGCTAAATATAATAAAGGGAAGGAAAAGGTGGCCCCTTAAGTATTAAATCGCATTCCACAACCTCCTCCTCCCTTTCTACAAAGATTGAAAAAGAAAGTCGAAGAGGGAAAATACCACAAGTTTATCTCTATGCTGAGGAGTTGTCAGTCAAAATACCTCTTGTGGAGGCCTTGGAACGAATTCCAGGCAATGCAAAGTTCATAAAGAATTTGGTGACGAAAAAGAGAACTGTCAGTTTTGAGCCTGCCGATAATGTGCACCATTATAGTGCAATCGTTTCTCGCTCTATTTTTGATAAAAAGGAGGACCCTGAAGCTTTCACTATCCCTTGTTTTATTGGATCTTACAATTTTGCAAAGACTTTATGTGACTTGGGTGCTAGCATTAACTTGATGCCATTAGCCATTTTCAAGCAATTATGATTGGGGTCGCCTAAACCGACTTCTATGAGAGTTCTCATAGCGGATCGAATTATGAAAAAGCTGGTGGGAATTTTGTATGATGTGTTGGTAAAGGTGTCATCTTTTATTTTTTCAGCTGACTTTGTGATTCTAGACTGTGAGGTGGATTTTGATGCTCCTATCATTTTGGGAAGACCATTCCTTGCAACTGGCCGTGTTTTGGTTGATTTGGAATTAGGGTAGATGAAGTTTCGATTGAATGATCAGCATGTTACTTTCAATGTATGCAAATCCATGAATCAGTGGAAGGAGATGCGTGTGGTGTCGGTTGTTGATACTGTGAATAAGGAGGTACTTGTTGTTCTATTTAAAGATAGACTGGGAGTTGAGTCACTTGCGGCAATTATCATGAATTTGAGAGTGATGGTATTGATGAGTACGATGAGATGGTAAAAGTACTTATTGGTAGGGGTTCATACACTTATACACCAAGAAAGCTTGATCTTGATCTGAAGAACAGAGTGACCCCATTGGCTCGTCGTTCTATTGAGGGCCCTCCTGTCTTGGAGCTTAAGGATCTTCCTTCCTATCTCCATTATGCATTCTTAAGGGTCAATAACACTTTGTCGGTTATCATTTTAGTAGACTTGTTAGAGTGACAAGTTGAGGCCTTGGTTTCTGTGTTGGAGAGGTTTAAGCGGGCCATTGGTTGGTCTATTGTTGATATCATTGGGATTCTACTCATAATTTACACGTATAAAATCCATCTCGAGTAGGATTGTATACCTAGCGTTGAGCATCAATGTCGTCTTAACCCACCTATTTAAGAGGTTATGAAGAAAGAAATCATCAAGTGGTTAGATACAGGTATGGTTTACCCTATTGCGGATAGTAAGTGGGTGAGTCCTACTTAATGTGTACCAAAAAAGGGCAGAATCACTGTGGTTCCGAACTAGAAGAATGAGTTGATTTTGATGAGATAGATTATCAGATGGAGAGTTTGCATGGATTACCAAAAGCTGAATTCTTGGATCGAGAAGGATCATTTTCCAATACCCTTTATGAACCAAATGTTAGACCATCTTGAGGATTGTATTATTTTCTTGATGGTTACTCGGGATACAATAAGATTTCCATCAAAGACTAAGAGAATACCACTTTCACTTGTCCATATAGGACATTTGTATTCAAAAGAATGTCATTTGGTCTATGCAATGCTTCGGCTACTTTTCAGCATTGCATGATGTCCATATTCTCTGATATGGTGGAAGAAACTATTAATGTGTTTATGGATGATTATTCTATTGTGGGAGATTCATTTGAGGACTGCTTGTCACACCTTGATGATGTTTTACGAAGATGTGAGGAATGCAACCTGGTGTTGAATTGGGAATAATAGCATTTCATGGTAAAAGAAGGTATAGGATTGGGACACTAGATTTCAAAAAAGGAGATTGAAGTTGATAAGGCGAAGATAGAGATGATTGAAAAATTACCTCCACCAATTTCTCTGAAGGGGATTCGTAGTTTTCTAGGCCATACAGGATTCTATAGAAGGTTCATCAAGGATTTTTCTAAGATTGCCAATCCACTGTGTAAGATCTTAGTTAAGGAGGTGAAGTTTGTGTTTGATGATACATGCTTTAAAGCTTTAGAATGTCTGAAAGAGAAATTGATTTCAGCCCCAACCATTATTTCTTCAATTGTGCCTTACAATTTGAAATTATGTGTGATGCTAGTGGTGTAGCACTAGGAGTAGTCCTAGGCCAAAGGCGAGAGAAGATCTTACATCTGATTTACTATTCTATCAAAGCACTTAATCCAGCCCATAAAAATTATACAATGACTGAGCAAGAGTTGTTTGTTGTGTTCTTTGCATTCAAGAAGTTTTGGTCTTACTTGATTGGCACAAAGGTGATTGTGCATACTGATGATGTTGCTCGCAGGTACCTCATGTAGAAGAAAGATGCAAAGTCGAGGTTGATTAGATAGGTACTTCTGTTGCAAGAATTTGACTTTGAGATCAAGGATAAAAAAGGAACGGAGAATTAAGTTGCTGACCATTTATCACACCTTGAAGAATAGGCCATGCTAAAACTAAGGAATGATCTTGAAATCGATGATACTTTTCCAGACGAGCAAGTGTTGGTAGCATCACAAGACTTAATCTCATGGTTTGCAGATTTTGCCAACTTTTTGGCAAGTGATCTAGTTCCAAAAGATATGATGAATCAACAGTGAAAGAAGTTCATGCATGAGGTAAGAAAATTCTTCTGGGATGAGCCATACTTATTTAGGGTGTATACAGATGGTATAATTTGTAGGTGTATTCTCTAGGTTGAGATGATGAGTATATTAGAGGCGTGTCATTCATCTCCAGTTGGGGGTCACCATGGAGGTACGTGAACCGTGCACAAATCTTGAAATATGGTTATTATTGGTCCATGATTCACAAAGATTCCCATAATTATGCTAGAGCATTTGACTAGTGTCAGAGGCAAGGAAATATCTCAAGATAGCATGAGCTCTCAATGACTACTATCCTTGAGCTCAAATTGTTTGATGTCTGGGATTTCATTGGACCATTCGTGAGTTTGTATGGCATGAAGTATATCTTGGTGGCAATTGACTATGTATCTAAATAGGTGGAGACAATTGGGCTCCCCAACATTGAAGGTAAGAGTGTCATGGCTTTCTTGAAAAAGAATATATTCTCACTCTTCGGAACACCTTGGATTATCATTAGTGATGGGGGATCGGACCTTTGTAATCGGCTATTCAAGAACCTGCTTGAGAAATATGGTGTAAAACACAAGGTGGTGACACCTTACCATCTTCAAACAAGCGGTCAAGTTGAGGTCTCTAATCGAGAGATAAAGTCTAACTTGGTGAAGACTGTGAATGCCAATAGGAAGAATTGGGCGACAAGATTAGATGATGCACTACAGACATACCATACTACATTTAAGACACTAATTGGTGCATCTCCATATCAGCTTGTGTACGAAAAATCATGTCATTTTCCTGTCGAAATTGAGCATAAGGCATTGTGGGCATTAAAGAGGTTAAATTTGGAATGGCAAGATGCAGCAAAGTTAAGGATTGAACAATTGAATGAGATGGATGAATTACGTCTCTACGCATACGAAAGCTCAGCCTTGTACAAGGAAAAGATGAAGTTGTATCATGATCATAAGATTGAGAGGTGAGAATTCACTGCAGGCGACATGGTACTATTGTATGATTCAAGGCTAAAGCTGTTTACTGGGAAGATGAGATCCAAGTGGAATGGACCATATAGAGTGGTCACAATGTTCCCCCATGGCACAATTGAGTTGGAAAATAAGGATAGAAAGAGGTTTAAAGTCAATAGCCAAAGGGTGAAATACCTCATGGGTGAAGGCAAGGACGCCCGAATGGTTTGTGATATGGACTTGAAAGAGGATTGATTGATCAAGCTAACCTGAATCGTCTTTAAATCAAGCACTTCATGGGAGGAAACCGATGGGCTTGTTGGTGAAGTCTGAGTAACCAACATAGCTGCGTCGTGCCGCGATGTTAAATCAAGCGCTACTTAAGAGGCAACCTATGTTTTGTACTTTAATATATATATATATATATATATATAGGGAAATGTATGTTTTTGGTGCAGGAAACCATAGGAAAAAAAAGGTGTTGAACTGGACTCTAGATTGAACCCACGATAGGGATAGTATGATCGTACCATAAACATACGATCGTGGGTTTAGTTGTCTGATTGGAGTCCTGCAGGCTGAAAAATTAGGAGTCATCACACTATTGGGTATCACGATCGTAACTAGATTGTACAATTGTTGTTTGAATCACCTAATGCTACTCCTGCAAGTCATCAAACTAGGTATCGAACGTGCGATCATAAGTCATGATCGTGGTTATATATCACGATCGTCCCTAAGGTTCATAGGTTCTCAGGTAAGTTTTCATAATCAATCTTAGTATGAAAGGGATGTACGATTATGGACTCTCACCATGATCATACAATCCCTTCATATGAAAAGGTCGTCAGTTTTAAATTAATGACCCGATTCAACCCATAATTTGACCTAAATATATAAAAAGGTACACAGCCCTCACCCAATTTTTTTTTTCTCTCTTTCAATCATTGTTCCACTCAAAATCATAAAACCCTAAGCAATCAAAGGCTATTTTACATAAGTACCTGTCACTTCTAAGTCCCATTCCCATAGTGTTTCACTAGTCAGCAATTACTCGTAAGTTTCTCAATTTTTAATTTGTAAATGGTACAAATATGCATAATTTGTAAATGGAAACTAGTTTTATGAGATGGGCGTGTCGAATATCAACGTATGATGGTGTGTGAGCATTTGAACATACAGGGAAAGTCTGAGTGCCCGTTCGTGTAAATGAAATGGTTAAAATATTTCAAAAGTGGGGTCAAACAGGGTTAAAATTGACGTCAAATTATATTGGATCACATCTGTCAGGTGTTTGGGATTCCATGACACAACCTACGATCGCGGTTTGGACCTAACATAGTAGGTTGGATTCGTTGTGGGATGAAAGATGTTAACTCTCAGAAATTCATTAGCTGAACACAACCCACAATCGTGATATCAACATACGATTGTGGTATGTGCTCGTCCGATGTGACATTAATTTTTGGTATCAAGAACCCAACCTATGTGTAACACCCCATATGTTTCGGAGTCTGGATGACTACCGTAACATTTATGGAAATATGAAAACATGAGATCTTTGATGGATTATGTATTAAATTGTGGGCATTAATAAGTCTTGTACAATTGGCCCTAAATGAAGCCCAAAACCATAGAAAGACATGGCCCAAAGTGGGAATTTGACCCATTCTTGCCCAACTCTTCCATTGACCAAGTAAACACACCAAGTGTGTGGATGAGAATCATTATAAAGGGACTATATAAGCAAAGAAATCAGATTTTTATTTCATAAAAACACACATGCCCTTTTCTAACATTTTCCACCTTTTTCTCTCAATATACAAACCCTAAGCTCTCATCTCTTTTGGGACAAGATCACTCTTTGGTAAGTATTTATTCTAATGGATCAGTATATAATATGTTTAATATGGTGTATAAATCATATTGGTTGTGTTGGCAAAGTGTTGGACAGTGTGCTATGTGTAAAACTGTCTATTTTTGCAATCGGAGAATGGTTTTGTCTTGTGAACTTGAACATGGACTTATGGTAATGAAGGAAGTGGACTTGATGGAGTAAATATTTACATGTGATATGTTATTATAGTCTTAACCTATTTTATCCTTGTGTATAATGTTCGGAATTGTTATTGTGAAATTGGTTATGATTTGGTGACGTATTGACCGTGAAGTGTAGTTTTGGGTGTTTTTTATGTGTGTTGTGAGACCATGGCTGAATTTTGGTATTCAATATGATCAAAAATATATCAAAATAAGTTTGGTTATGATCATGGACCATTCATTGCATTAAAAGACCCAAAAGAGACCATTTCAGACCAAAATGGGCATCCGCCCCCGCAGACGAGGGCACCTGCGGGCGCAGATGCCAACACAGGTGCCTCTGGCATCTGCCGCCAGCCACCTGCGGGTGCAGTTGGATTCGCAGGTCATCCCCTGGTTCAGTTTTGTATGTTTTTCCATCGTCTTGGTCCCCGAAGGTCCCTATACCCTTTTTGGAAGTAATTATCAACTTGTGATGTCGTTTTAATGACTTTAAAGTGTCGTATGGAGGTATGTTGGACTATATTAAGTATGTATTGTTGTTCATATGTTGTTATGAAGGAGTTATTGTGACGGAATGATGATGAGAAAGCATAGAGGGTAAGTGTAGTATGAAATGCTATTGATGTATGATATCTTAGTCAATGTGTGGAATATTATGGTGTTGTTGATATGAAAATGCAGTGGATTGTATTGTAAGGGATGACATGACGTTATACGGCAGTCATATAGTTCATTGTTGTCTTGTACGCCTGTATTGTAACTAGTTGCTAATGTAAGCTCCGATATGTACTTGTATTGTAGAGTAAGACGTAAGGAAGAAGCTTGGCTATTGTATTCATGTATAGGATTGAGTATACTCATACTTGGAAGTGAAGGTATGTAAGGTTACTCTATCCGTATCTTTTTGTAGCATATAGTACTTACATTGACGTTACACTTGTCCTATTCCAAAATGTGCTAAGGTATCCTATATCCGGTTACCAATTGTCAACATCGCATATTTCCTACTCATTGATCAATTGGGAATCACATGTCTCATATTCATTAATAATGTTCCAAAAGCCCAATAAGGTTGTGTTCCAAAGTTCCAATAGTGGTTATACTCACGTATCTTGTACATTGATTATTGTCCAATGGTTCCAATAGTGTTATGTTTCCAACAAGGCTATGTTTCCAATAATGTTAGTTCACATGTCTCTCACTCATTGATTATTGATCCAAAGCTTCAAATAAAGTTATGACTATCATTGTATCAATCTCAAAAGTAATGAATGAAGTAATTCATATATGGTTAATGATTGAGTATGGGTGGTAGCTTTGGGGGAATAAGCCTAGCTCAAGCCGATCCCGAGATTGTTGGATCAGGGGGCAGTCCTAGAGGCATAAGCCTAGCTCGAACCGATCCTAATAGGGGGTAGCTCTAGAGGTAATAACCTAGCTCGAGCCAAACCTGATATGTTGGTATGGGTGGCAGCTCTAGAGGTAATAACCTAGCTTGAGCCGATCCCGATATATATTGATTCATGGGTGGTAGCTCTGGAGGCATAAGTCTAGCTCGAGCCGACCCCAACATAACGTTATGTTATGTCAAAACCCATTGTTCAGTCGGGGCTCAGGTACATAGTGACACAAGTGATGAGAAGTAAAGAAGCAAAGAAGTAATAAAAGTAATCTACATGGTTTCTAAAGTACAGAACGGTGACTATTCCATATGGATTATTCTTTTGCAATTGAGTTCATTGAAGCATTTATGTATTACACGGTTTCATATGAGCCTTACATATTCAGTACATTCTTCGTACTGAACCCCTTGGGGGGATCTACCTTACTTGCTGCAGGCGTAGGTGCTAGTAGACCTCCACAGTAGGTTGCCCATTGTCTGCGGATCATTGGTGAGCTCCAGCTAGTTCGGGGCTTCTCCGAGTCACAGTTGTTCATATGTTTTGGTATTGTACATGTTATATAAATACTTTTAGTCAGTTTTGGAAAATGCGTCTAGTAGAGGTTTTATGGACGTATGTGGGTGTTTAAATGTAAGAGATACATGTCATTTTTGGACTTGATGGCCTCGACGGCGAAGTTTCACGTATGTATATATATATATATATATCACATGTTCCATAATTCCCGTCATTAGCATTGTGTGTTCTTACATGACAGTGATGTTCCTTATGGCATGCATATGAATGAACATAGGCAAAGCTTGGTTCTCTCGGGCCTTATCGGCTATGGGTGCCAATTCGTCTCAATGGGATTTGGGGCGTGGCAAAAGTGGTATCAGAGCAGTTCGTTCTAAGGGTGTCTACAAAGCCTTGTCTGAGTAGAGTCTTACTTATTGATGTGTTGTGCACCACATTTATAAGTAGGAGGCTATGGGACATTCAGGATGTTGTTTCTATTCTTCACTTCTAGATCATGCAATAGAGCCCGTGTTGTAAGTTGAATTGTATCTGACCATGGTAATTGTTTTTCTTTGGTATAGTAAGAATGCCAAACACGAGAAGAGGTAGAGGTAAAGGTAAACAGGTGGATATGCCTGCTGAAGAAGGAATGAGTAGATTACTACCTGACCAAGCTAGTCAAGGTGGAGCAAATGCTAAAATTTCATCGTGGTCTTCCTCTACTTTTCCAGCTCTGAAAAAGCCAGTTGGTAGAGAAGTACCCGCAGCACCACCAATGAATGCTACGGATCAGCATCTTAGAAATGTAGTACATATGTTGACACAGTTAGTGGCAGCACAAAGTCAAGGACGAACTGGTCTAATGACAAATGAAGATGATGCGGCTAGAGTGGCGAGTCGCAGAACACAGGATTTTCTAAAACTGGACCCTCCTATATTTACTGGGTCAGATCCGAAAGCAAATCCACAGGACTTCGTGGATCAGATTCAGAGGGCACTGGAAGTTATGCACGTGACGGGGGTAGAAACAGTTGAACTTGTTGTGTATAGATTGAAAGGTGAAGCGATATTATGGTATGAGGATTGGACGAAATCTCGTGATATTTGTGCAAATCCACCTAATTAGGAAGAATTTAAAGAGGCTTTCCTTGATCATTACCTTCCCTATGAGATCCGTGAAGCACGTGCAGATCAGTTTCTAAATCTCCGTCAAGGAAATTTGAGCGTTAGAGAATATAGTTTGCAATTTAACTTCTTGGCCCAATATGCTCCAAATATGGTAGCTACCATGACAAACAGAGTCCATCGATATGTGGACAGGTTAGAACCATATTTGGTAAGGGATTGCACCATTGCTGCCTTGAATAAAGATATGGACATTGCTAGAATACAGGCCTTCACCCAGAAGATGGAAGATCAAAAACAGAGAAGAAGGGCACATGAATCTGACAGAGGACAGTCCAAAAGGGCTAGACCTATGGGATAGTCTTTAATGTCCCAAGGAGGATCTAGGCCTCGTATGTTTCCTAGACCACCTAGACCATCGTTCTCATATTCTACAGCAGGTGCTCACTCTCAGTTTCTAGGGTCTAGAGATAGTCTATCTGGACAGAGTAGTGGGGTTCACGGATCACGGGCAGCAGGTTTTCCTAGTCAGCAGTGTCAGTACTGATGACGTATTCATGTAGGTACATGCAGAGTGGGGACAAATGCTTGTTTCTGGTGTCGTATGACGGGACACATGATGAAAAAGTGTCCCTAGAGGAGCATGGGTGGTATAGCACGACCGGCGAGATCGGATGTTGCATCATCAGCATCGGTTCCTTCATTGGGCTGAGGTGTGCAGTCTGTTGGCCATGGTAGGGGTGCCAGAGGAGCAGCCAGTACTAGTGGGGTTCAGAATTATACTTATGCTCTGGTAGACCGACAAAATTAAAAGGCAACTCCTGATGTCGTCACAAGTACATTATCCATATGTTCATATAATGTATATGCACTGATTGATCTAGGTTCTACATTTTCCTATGTTACTCCGTTGATTGCTGCAAAATTTGCAAAGGCACCAGAATTATTAATTAAATCACTTGAAGTGTCTACACCGGTTGGTGAATATATTGTTGCAAAAAGAGTATATCGTAATTGTGTGGTAACTGTGTGTGGTCATGATACACTGGCCGATCTCATTGAACTAGATATGGCGGATTTTGATGTGATAATGGGAATGGATTGGTTGGCCTCTTGCTATGCCACGGTAGATTGCCGGGCCAAGAAGGTACATTTTTCCTTTCCGCAAAAAAATGTTCTTGAATGGCAGGGTAATGTGGGGGCACCAAGAGGAAGATTTATTTCCTATTTGAAAGCAAGGAAAATGATTTATAAGGGTTACATATGTCATTTAGTACGGGTGAAAGATACTGAAGTGGAACCACTAACTCCGCAGTCGGTCCCAGTGGTCAATGAATTTTTGGATGTATTTCCAGAGGATCTTCCAGGATTACCCCCAGAACGGGAAGTAGAATTTGGCATTGATGTGATTCCAGGCACTCAGCCTATTTTTATTCCTCCATATAGAATGGCTCCAGTAGAATTACGTGAATTGAAGGAGTCAGTAGTGGCCAATTGACGGAAAAGAAAGAGATAATCAAAGACTTATATCAATTAGCCAGCTTGGGGGTTCGTCTTCTTGAATCCTCAGATGAAGGGGTTATTGTACAAAATGCGACTGAATCTTTGTTGATAGCCAAAGTGAAAAAGAAGTAATTTGCAGATACTATATTAATGCAGCTAAAGGAAAATGTACAACAGAATTTGACAAAAGCATTTGATCTTACACAAGAAGGGGTGCTTCAATGCCAAGGTAGAGTATGCGTTCCAGATGTAGATGAGCTGAGGAAACGAATTATGACAGAGGCGCATAAATCGCGCTATCCTATTCATTCGGGTGCTACTAAAATGTACCATGATTTAAAAGAAGTGTATTGGTGGGGAAATATGAAGAAGAACATTGCAGAATTTGTCGCGTAATGCCCGAATTATCAACAAGTGAAAATAGAGCATCAGAAACCAGGGGGTTATATGCAATGTATTAATCTTCCAGTCTGGAAATGGGATATGATTAATATGGACTTCATCACAGGTTTGCCTCGCACACTGCGAAAATTTGATTCTATATGGGTTATAGTTGACAGGCTTACCAAGTCAGCGCATTTTCTACCAGTCAAGACCACCTATACAGCTGAATATTATGCAAGATTATATATTAAAGAGATAGTGCGATTACATGGTATTCCACTTTCCATTATATCAGACAGAGGAGCACAGTTTACCACGCACTTTTGGAGATCTTTCCAGCAGAGTTTGGGTACACAGGTGAATCTGAGTACGGCTTTCCATCCTCAAACAGATGGACAAGCAGAACGTACTATCCAAACACTTGATGATATTCTACGAGCATGCACATTAGATTTTTAGGCAGTTGGGATGATCATTTGCCTCTTATTGAATTTGCTTACAACAATAGCTATCATTCAAGTATTAAAATGGCACCTTATGAAGCTTTGTACGGAAGGAAATGTAGATCACCAATTGGATGGTTTGAAGTGGGTGAAACTGCTTTACTTGGGCCAGATCTTGTTCATCAGGCTATGGAGAAAGTTAAAGTGATTCAACAACGATTACAAACGGATCAGAGTCGACACAAGTCATATGCCGATGTTAGAAGAAGAGGACTTGAATTCACCATAGGTGATTGGGTATTTCTGAAGGTGTCACCAATGAAAAGGGTAATGCGATTCGAAAAGAAAGGAAAATTGAGTCCATGCTATATAGGTCCATATGAAATTATTAGAAGATTTGGGCAGGTTTCTTATGAGTTGGCACTACCCCAAGAACTCTCCACAGTTCATCCAGTATTCCATGTGTCGATGCTTTGAAAATGCATAGGAGATCCATCTCGTTTTACTCCTATTGATGATATGCAGGTTACAGAGGATCTTACCTATAAGGAGATACCTATTGCTATTTTGGATAGACAAGTGAAGAGATTTAGGAATAAATATATAACATCCGTAAAGGTACTTTGGAGAAATCAGCAAATAGAAGAGGTCACATGGGAAGCTGAAGAAATGATGAAATCCAAGTACCCTCATTTGTTCCAAAAGGAAGAATGACAAGTAAGTATTTATAGGCTTTGAGTATATATCCATATGATGACATAAAGAATTCTCCTAAACTTGTAATTGGTTACTTTGAAATGATAACACTAATATTTGAGGACGAATGTTTCTAAGAGGGGAAGAATGTAACACCTCGTACATTTCGGAGTCTAGATGACTACCATAATATTTATGGAAATATGAAAACATGAGAGATTTTATGAATTATGTATTAAATTGTGGGCATTAATAAGTCTTGTACAATTGGGCCCTAAATGAAGCCCAAAAACCATAGAACGACATGGCCCAAAGTGGGAATTTGACCCGTTCTTGCCCAACTCTTCCATTGACCAAGTAAACACACCAAGTTTGTGAATGAGTATCATTATAAAGGGACTATATAAGCAAAGAAATCAGATTTTTATTTCATAAAAACACACATGCCCTTTTCTAACATTTTCCACCTTTTTCTCTCAATATACAAACCCTAAGCTCTCATCTCTTTTGGGAAAAGATCACTCTTTGGTAAGTATTTATTCTAATGTATCAGTATATAATATGTTTAATATGGTGTATAAATCATTTTGTTTTTGTTGGCAAAGTGTTGGACAGTATGCTATGTGTAAAACTATCTATTTTTACAATCGGAGAATGGTTTTGTCTTGTGAACTTGAACATGGACTTATGGTAATGAAGGAAGTGGACATGATGGATTAAATATTGACATGTGAGATGTTATTATAGTCTTAACCTGTTTTATCCTTGTGTATAATGTTTGGAATTGTTATTGTGAAATTGGTTATGGTTTTGGTGACGTATTAACCGTGAAGTGTAGTTTTGGGTGTTTTTTATGTGTGTTGTGAGACCATGGCTGAATTTTGGTATTCAAGATGATCAAAAATATGTCAAAATAAGTTTGTTTATGATCATAGACCATTCATTGCATTAAAAGACCCAAAAGAGACCATTTCGTACGAAAACGGGCATCCGCCCCCGCAGACGAGGGCACCTGCGGGCGCAGATGCCAACACAGGTGCCTCTGGCATCTTCCACAAGCCACCTAAGGGTATATTTCATCCACCTGCGGGTGCATGTGGCTTCGCAGGTCATCTCCAGGTTCGGTTTTGTTTGTTTTCGCATCATCTTGGTCCCCAAAGGCCTCTATACCCTTTTTGGAAGTAATTATCAACTTATGATGTCATTTTAATGACTTTAAAGTGTCGTATGGAGGTATGTTGGACTATATTAATTATGTATTGTTGTTCATATGTTGTTATGAAGGAGTAATTGTGTAACACCCCGTACGTTTCTAAGTCTAGCTGACAACTGTAATATTTATGGAAATATGGAAACATGAGAGAATTGATGAATTATGTATCAATTTGTGGAAATTAAGAAGTCTTACACCATTGGTCCTTAAATGAATCCCAAAATCATAAGGGAAGACATGGCCCAACATGGGATTTTTGACCCATTCTTCCAATTTGCTCCATTTGACCAAATCAACCATTGCATTTAATGCTAAAGAATAGATAAGAGTTACTTTAGGGACTATATAAAGGGATAAAAATCAGATTTTTATTACACTTGGACTCTCATGCTTTTCTAGACTTTACCAAAAATTTCTTTTTGGTCTCTCAAGAACCCTAAGTCATTCTTTGGGCCAAGATCATCTTGTACAAGGCTTGGTAAGTGTTTGTTATGATGGTTTAATATATTTTATGCATGATATATGGTTTATATTATGTTGGTTATGTTGTTAGAGTATTGAGAAGTTCACAAGGTGTGAAATGTTACATGTTTGCTAAATCGGAGGGTGGTTTGTCTTGTAAACTTGAATATGCACTTGTGGTATTGAAGGAAATGAACTTGGTGGAGTAAATATTTACATGTGAGATGTGATTATAGTCTTACTTTTCTTAATCCTTGTGTATAACATTTGGAATTGTTATTGTGAAATTGGTTATGGTTTTGGTGTCGTATTGGCCGTGAAATGTAGTTTTGGGTGTTGTTATGTGTGTTGTGAGACCATGGATGAATGTTGGTGATTAATATGATCAAAAATATGTCAAAATAAGTTTGGTTATGATCATGGACCATTCATTGCATGAAAAGACCCAAAAGAGGCCATTTCGGACCAAAACGGGCATCCGCCCCTGCAGACGAGGGCATCTGCGGGCGCAGATGCCAAAGCAGATGCCCCTGTAATTTTCCATAGGCCATCTGCGCATGAACCTCATCCACCTTCAGGTGCAGGTGGAAACGCAGGTCAGCCCAGTTTTCCGTTTTGAGTGGTTTCGTTTCTAGTTGATCCCCGAAGGCCCCTATACCCTTTTTGGATGTAATTATCAACTTGTGATGTCATTTTAATGACTTTAAAGTATCGTATGTAGGTGTGTTGGACTGTATTACGTATGGATGGTTGTTCATATATTGTTATGAAGGAGTAATTGTGATGGAATTATAAAGAGAAAAGTGTAAAGGGTAAGTGTGGTGTGTAATGCTATCGATGTATGATCTCTTGGTCAATGTGCGTAATGTTATGGTGTTGTTGATATGATAATTCCTTGGATTGTATTGTAAGGGGTGACATGACGTTATACGGCAGTCATATAGTTCATTGTCGTCTTGTACGCTTGTATAGTGACAAGTTGCTAATGTAAGTTCCGGTATGAACTTGTATTGTATAGTAAGATGTAAAGAAGGAGCTGGGCTATTGTGTTCATACATAGACTTGTGTATTCATACTTGGAAGTGCAGGTATGTAAGGTTACTTTGTTCGTATCTTTCTGCAGCATATAGAATTCACATTGACGTTACATTTGTCCTATTCCGAAATGTGTTAAGGTATACTGTTTTCGGTTACCAATGGTTATTATCACAAGTTTACTATTCATTGGTCAATTATGAATCACATGTCTCCTATTCATTGATAATGTTCCGAAATCCCATTAAAGTTATGTTCCAAAGTTCCAATATTGTTTATGCTCATGCATCTCGTTCATTGATCATTGTCCTATGGTTCCAATAGTGTTATGTTTCCCAAAAGGCTATATTTCCAAATAATGTTATTCTCACATCTCTTAATCATTGGTTAATGATCCAAAGCTTCAAAGTAAAGTATGACTATCATTGTATCAATCTCAAAGTAATGACTAAAGGAATGCATAGGTGGTTAATGATCAAGTATGGGTGGCAGCTTTGGGGGCGAAATGCCTAGCTCAAGCCGATCCCAAGATTGTTGGATCAGGGGGCAGTCCTAGAGGCATAAGCCTAACTCGGACCGAAACTTACATGGGTCAGCTCTAGAGGTATAATCCTAGCTCGAGCCTAACCTGATTTGTTGGTTTATGGGTGGAAGCTCTAGAGGTAATAACCTACCTCGAGCCGAACCCAATGCTTTGATTCTAGGGTGGCAGCTCTAGGAGCATAAGCCTAGCTCGAACTGATCCCAACATAACGTTATGTTATGTTTAAAACCAACTGTTCAGTCGGGGCTCGGGTATCATAGTTCACAGGCAAAGATGAATAACCATAGAATCAAAGGAACAAAGAAAGTAAAGAAAGCAATATACATGGTTTCCAAAGTACAGTATTGTGACTTATCCATATTGATCATTTATTGTATTTGAGTTCATTGACATGTTTACATATCATACAAGTTTCATATGGACTTACATACTCAGTACATTCTTCGTACTGACCCCTCTTGGGGGATTTACCTTATTTGCTGCAGGCGCAGGTTCTAGTAGGCCTTCACAGTAGGTTGCCAGTTGTTGCGGATCATTGGTGAGCTCCAGTTAGTTTGGGGCTTCTCCGAGTCGCAGTTGCACTTATGTTTTGGTGTTGTACATATTGTATAGTTTGAGGACTTGTCCTGACTTTTAGTTCATTTTGGTCAATGCACTTGTTAGAGGCTTTTATAAACAGATGTGGGTGTATAAATGTAAAAGGTACATGTCATTTTGACTTGATGGCCTCAACGGCCAGGTTTCATATATGTATCTATGTCACATGTTCCATGAATTTCGTTGATAGCATTATAAGATCCTACATGATAAGGGTGTTTCTGATGGCATGCATATGAATGAACATAAGTACAGGTTGGTTCTCTCGGGCCTCATCGGCTATGGGTACCAATCACGTCTCGATGGGATTTGGGGCGTGACAAAAGTTGTATCAGAGCAGGTCATTTTAAGGGTGTCTACAAAGCCGTGTCTGAGTAGAGTCTTACTTATCGATGTATTGTGCACCACATTTATAAATAGGAGGCTACGAGACATCTAGGATGTTGTTTCTCTTCTTCAATTCTAGATCGTGCAATAGAGCCAGTGTTGTAAGTTGAATTGAAATCTGACCATGGTAAATGTTTCTCTTTGATATAGTGACCATGCCAATGACGAGAAAAGGTAGAGGTAAAAGGAAACAGGTAGATATGCCTGTTGAGGAAGGGATGAGTAGATTACCACCTGAGCAAGCTAGTCAAGGTGGAGCAAATGCTGAAATTTCCTCACGGTCTTCCTCTACTTTTCCAGCTCCAGAAGAGCCAGTTGGTAGAGAAGTACCCGCAGAACCACTAATGAATGCCACAGATCAGTACCTTAGAAATGCAGTACATATGTTGACACAGTTAGTGGCAGCCCAAAGTCAAGGACGAGCTGGTCCAATGACACATGATGATGATGCGGCTAGAATGGCGAGTCGCAGAACACAGGATTTTCTGAAACTGGACCCTCCTTTAGTCACAGGGTCAGATCCGAAAGCAGATCCACAGGACTTCGTGGATCAAATTCAGAGGGCCTGGAAAGTTATGCACGTGACAGGGGTAGAGATAGTTGAACTTGCTGCGTACAGATTGAAAGGAGAGGCAATATATTGGTACGAGGATTGGAAGAAATCCCGTGATATTGGTGCAAATCCACCAACGTGGGAAGAGTTTAAAGTGGCGTTCCTTGATCATTACTTGCCCTATGAGATACGTGAGGCATGTGCGGATCAGTTTCTAAATCTCCGTCAAGGAAATTTGAGCGTCAGAGAATATAGTTTGCAATTTAATTCCTTGGCTCGATATGCGCCAAATATTGTGGCTACGATGACAGACAGAGTCCATAGATACGTGGACAGGTTAGAGCCATATTTGGTAAGGGATTGTACCATTGCTGCCTTGAACAAAGACATGGACATAGCGAGAATACAAGCTTTCGCGTAGAAAATGGAAGATCAAAGACAGAGACGAAGGGTACATGAATTTGACAGGGGACAGTCCAAAAGGGCTAGACCTATGGGATCATCTACTATGTCTCAAGGAGGATCTAGTACTCGTATGTTTTCGAGACCACCTAGACCATCATTTTCTCATTCCACAGCAGGTGTTCATTCTCAGTTTAGAGGGTTTAGAGGTGGTCCAGCTGGGCAGAGTAGTGGAAGTCATGGACCACAGGCAGCAGGTTTTCCTTGTCAGCAGTGTCAGTACTGCGGGCGTATTCATGTAGGTACATGCAGAGTGGGGACAAATTCTTGTTTCTGGTGCGACATGATAGGGTACATGATGAGAGAGTGTCCCCAGAGGAGTATGGGTGGTATAGCACGACCAGCAAGATCAGCCGTTGCATCATCAGCATCGGCTCCTTCTTTGGGCCCAGGTGTGCAGCCTGTGGGCCGGGGTAGAGGTGCCAGAGGAGCAGCCAATACTAGTAGGGTCCATAATCGTACTTATGCTTTGGTGGACCAACAAAATTCAGAGGCTTCTCCTGATGTCGTCACAGGTACACTATCCATATTCTCAAATAATGTATAAGCATTGATTGACCCTGGTTTTACATTTTCCTATGTTACTTCATTGGTTGCTGCTAAATTTGCAAGGGCACCAAAATTATTACTTAAATCAATTGAAGTGTCTACACCGGTTGGTGAATATATTGTTGCAAAAAAGAGTATATCATGATTGTGTGGTATCTGTGTGTGGTCATGATACATTGGCTGATCTCATTGAATTAGACATGGTGGATTTTGATGTGATCATAGGAATGGATTGGTTGGCCTCTTGTTATGCCACGGTAGATTGCCTGGCCAAGAAGGTGCAATTTTCCTTTCCGCAAGAAAATGTTCTTGAATGGCAGGGTAATGTAGGGGCACCACGAGGAAGATTTATTTCCTATCTAAAAGCCAGGAAAATGATTGCTAAGGGTTACATATGTCATTTAGTACGGGTGAAAGATACCGAAGTGGAACCACTAACTCCGCAGTCGATTCCAGTGGTCAGTGAATTTCTAGATGTATTCCCAGAGGATCTTCCAGGCTTACCCCCAGAAAGGGAAGTAGAATTTGGCATTGATGTGCTTCCATGCACTCAACCCATTTCTATTCCTCCGTATAGAATGGCTCTAGCAGAATTGTGTGAATTAAAGGAGCGATTGAAAGATTTGCTGGACAAGGGCTTCATTAGACCTAGTGTGTCCTCGTGGAGTGCACCGGTATTATTTGTACGAAAAAAAGATGGCACGTTGAGAATGTGCATCGACTATCGGCAATTAAATAAGGTAACGATCAAGAACAAATATCCCCTCCCTCGAATTGATGATTTGCTTGATCAGTTACAGGGTGCCAGGTGTTTTTCAAAGATCGACTTGAGGTCGGGTTACCATCAAGTCAGAGTGAGAGAAGAAGATGTACCCAACACAGCTTTTCGAACACGGTATGACCATTATGAATTTCTAGTTATGTCAATTGGACTAACAAATGCACCCGCTGTGTTCATGGATTTAATGAATAGGGTTTTTAAGCCATTTTTGGACGTGTTCGTTACAGTGTTTATAGATGATATCCTAGTTTATTCCAAAACACCGGAGGACCATGCTAATCACTTACGGTAGGTGCTACAGATTCTCCGTGAGCGTAAGTTGTATGTAAAGTTCTCCAAGTGTGAGTTTTGGTTAAAATTAGTTGCATTCTTGGGTCACATTGTGTCAGATGAAGGGATACAGGTTGATACACAGAAGATTGAAGCAGTGAAAAATTGGCCAATACCTACGACACCCACAGAGATTCGTAGTTTTCTTGGACTAGCAAGTTATTACCGAAGATTTGTGGAAGGTTTTTCCTCTATTGCTGCACCGTTAACAAAGCTTACACATAAGGCAGTGAAATTTCAGTGGAATGATGCGTGTGAGAAAAGCTTCCAAAAGTTGAAAGATAAATTAACCTCCACACCAGTTTTAGTGCTCCCCGAAGGTACTGAAGGTTATGCAGTGTATTGTGATGCTTCCGGGATTGGACTCGGCTGTGTACTGATGCAGCACGATAATGTCATAGCATATTCCTCACGACAGTTGCGGCCACATGAAAGAAACTATCCCACACATGATCTTGAATTAGAAGTGGTGGTCTTTGCTTTAAAGATATGGCGTCATTATTTGTATAGAGTTCATGTCGATATCTATACTGATCATAAAAGTTTACAATAAATCTTTAAGCAGAAGGAACTCAATTTGAGGCAACGAAGGTGGTTAGAGCTTTTAAAAGACTACGATATTGATATCCTTTATCATCCAGGCAAAGCAAATGTGGTAGCCGACGCATTGAGTCGCAAGACAGAAGAAGGCACTAGTGGTCAAGGGACGGAAAAAAAAGAGATAATCTAAGATATACATCAGTTAGCCAGCTTAGGAGTTCGTCTTCTTGAATCCTCAGATGAAGGAGTTATGGTGCAAAATGCAGCTGAATCTTTGCTAATAGCTGAGGTGAAAGAAAAGCAGTTTACCGATCCTATGTTAATGCAGTTAAAGGAGAATGTAGAACAGAATTTGACAAAGACATTTGATCTAACATAGGAAGGGGTGCTCCAATGCCAAGGCAGATTATGCGTACTAGATGTAGATGAGTTGAGGAAATGAATTATGACTGAGGCGCATCATTCGCGCTATTCTATCCATCCGGATGCTACTAAAATGTACCATGATTTAAAGGAAATATATTGGTGGGGAAATATGAAGAAGAACATTGCAGAATTTGTCGCTCAGTGTCTGAATTGTCAACAAGTAAAGGTAGAGCATCAGAAACCGGGAGGTTACATGCAATGTATCAATCTTCTAGTCTGGAAATGGGATATGATTAATATGGACTTCATCACAGGTTTGCCCCGTACATTGCGGAAATTTGATTCTATATGGGTTATAGTGGACAGGCTTACCAAATCAGTGCATTTTCTACCGGTCAAGACCACCTATACAGCTGAGGATTATGCAAACTTATATGTAAAAGAGATAGTACGATTACATGGTATTCCACTTTCTATTATATCAGACAGAGGAGCACAGTTCACAACACACTTTTGGAGATCTTTTCAGCAGAGTTTGGGCACACAAGTGAATTTGAGTACAGCTTTCCATCCTCAGACTGATGGACAAGCAGAACGTACTATCCAAACACTTGAAGATATGCTACGAGCTTGTATGTTAGATTTTAAAGGTAGTTGGGATGACCATCTGCCTCTTATTGAATTTGATTACAACAATAGCTATCATTCAAGTATTAAAATGGCACCTTATAAAGCATTATATGGACGAAAATGTAGATCACCAATTGGGTGGTTTGAAGCAGGTGAGACTGCTTTACTTGGGCCAGACCTTGTTCATGTAACACCCCGTACTTGTCTAAACTTACGTGATACCTTGGTATCATATCTACATAGGTGTTGATATGCCATGCAATTGTGTTTTATAGCGTCATTGGTGAAACATTTGATATCGGATTTAACAGGTGCGATTAGACCTTCGTAGGAGGTGTTTTGTGATTTCGTGGAGCATTTGTGTAATAACCCGTACACATTCTAACCTCATTTGGTGACTTTAAGTCATGTTTACTTGATGGTTAAGATCACTAAGTAAGTATTTTGTAGTGTTTTGATAAGGAATTGGACGATACGTAAATATTGGATAAGTGGCCGAAAATTTCAGCAAAGTGCTGAAACTTGCGCCACTACCCTGTTTCAGGGGTGTGGCGCAAGCCACCTGTAGGCTGAAAATTCAGAGGGCAGTGGATTCTTGGGCCACTGCCTTGTTTTTCAGCAGTGGCGCAAGGCACAAACAATGTGCCTTCCCGGACTCGTTTTGTAACGCAATTCGACGACGGTTCTTGGATGGTTTCTTTTGGTTCTTTGGGGTTATTTGAGCATTGTTAAAGCTTCAACCACTTCAATACACTCCTACATACTCCTACATGATCAAATTATGAAATGTGAAAAGTGATCCAAAATGTCCAATGAAACCAAGGGCGACTAGAATGTCTATTTTTGCGATCGAAAGGACGAATGAGAATTGTTTAAGAGAATATTGTCGTGACATTATGGAATTATGTAAACATGAGATATATGGTGATTAATACATGACAAATTGATGGCTAAGTTGAGATGTGTTATTGGGCCCAATTTGAGGCCCAAAATAGAATAAAAGACATAGGCCCAAAGGGAAATGATCCATTCCTCCAATATTGACCAAGTAAAACATGTATTAATTGCCAAGAATTGGCTAAGGACAACATGAGAGGCCTATATAAAGGGGTAAATCAGATTTTTATTTTCCAAAACCTCTCATGCCTTTAAGATATTTTTCTCAACATTTCTCATTTCCAAACCCTAAAGCAAAATAATTCCTTTGGACTCTTTGGACAAGATCATCCTATTCCAAGCTTTGGTAAGTGTTTATTCTCATGGATTAACATATTATATGCATGGGAGATGATGTATATTATGCTAGTTGTGTTGGCAAGGTGATGAATAGTGTATTTTTGCCTTTGGTGAAAGATGTGTCATCTTGGTAATTTGAACTTGAATTAGGCCTTGTGCCTTTGATGAAAAAGCATGGTATGGACAAAATATGAACATGTATGGTGTTATTTTTGGTATTAAACTTGTTCTTGTCTATAAGTGGAAATTGTGGGATTTTGGCCGATATGTGTTATGAGTTGTATTAAGGTACTTTGATGGATTATTTGTGATGTGTTATGGCTAAGAAGGTGTAAAGGAGAAGTATTGTGGTGAAATGTATTGATTTTCATGTATTGGTAAATGCTGGGAATATTATGGAATTTTGGAATAATAGTATGATCCATGGTTTTGTCGAGGGGAAATGACATGTTTAACGGCAAACATGTAACTCATTGACATTGTATACATTTGTAACGTAATTGGTGGTTAATGTGAATTTCGTTATGTATTTATGTTGTAGAGTGACACATAAAGAAGGAGAGGGATTATTGTTTTCTACGCATCGAAGGTTGTATATTCGTATTGCGAATCCAAGGTATGTAAGGTTACTTTGTCCGTATCTTTCTGCGGCAAATAGTGTCCATATTGACATGTCACTAGTTCTATCCCGAAATGTGCTAAGGTATCCGATATCCGTATATCACTAGTCATTGTCATATATTTTCTACTCATGGATCATTTGTGAATCTCATGTCTCATATTCATGGTTAATGTTCCGAAAGCTCAAATAAGGTTATGTTCCAATATTCCAATAGTGACTATACTTGTGTCTCTTGTTCATGGATTATTGTCCAATGGTTCCAATGGTATCATGGTTCTAGTAATGTTATATTTCTCATGATGTTTATTCACATGTCTCTCACTCATTGGTTAATGATTCAAAGTTTCCAATAATGCTATGATCCAAAGCTCAAGTGATGTTATGACTATCCAAGTATCAATCTCAAAGTAATGATCAAAGTAATGCAAATGTGGTCAATGATCAAGTATGGGTGGCAAGTCTAGGGGCATAAGCCTAGCTCGACTCGATCCCTATGTATTGATTTATGGGTGGAAGGTCTAGGGGCGTAAGCCTAGCTCGACTCGATCCCGATGTATTGATTTATGGGTGGCAGGTCTAGGGGCGTAAGCCTAGCTCGACTCGATCCCGATGTATTGATATGGGTGGCAAGTCTAGGGGCGTAAGCCTAGCTCGACTCGATCCCGATGTATTGATTTATGGGTGGCAAGTCTAGGGGCATAAGCCTAGCTCGACTCGATCCCTATGTATTGATTTATGGGTGGCAAGTCTAGGGGCGTAAGCCTAGCTCGACTCGATCCCGATGTATTGATTTATGGGTGGCAGGTCTAGGGGCGTAAGCCTAGCTCGACTCGATCCCAATGTATTGATTTATGGGTGGCAAGTCTAGGGGCATAAGCCTAGCTCGACTCGATCCCGATGTATTGATTTATGGGTGGCAAGTCTAGGGGCATAAGCCTAGCTCGACTCGATCCCAATATGATGTTATGATATGAAAAGACCCACTGATCAGCAGGGGCCCGGGTACATTGTTATCATTGAGCTTTGAGATAAAGAAAGTAATGAAAGTAATGAAAGAAATCCACATGGTTTCCCAAAATACCAAATGGTGACTTATTCACATTGATTATTCATATGTTTTGAGTTCATTGAAATATTCATGTATTGTACAGTTTCATCTGAGCCTTGCATACTCAGTACTTATTTCGTACTGACCCCTTTTGGGAAATTTACCTTACTTGCTGCAGGCGTAGGTCCCAGTAGGCCTCCCCAGTAGAGTGCCAGTGTTAGCGGTTCTTTGGTGAGCTCCAGCTCATTCGGGGCTTCTCCGAGTCAGAGTATATACATGTTTTGGTATTGTACATAATGTGTAAAGCGGGGACTTATCCCGACTTATGGTTCATTTTTTGGTCAATGCTCTTGTTAGAGGCTTTTGTAGACGGATGTGGGTGTATCAGTGTAAAAGACATATGTTGTTTTGACTGGATGGCCTCAACGGCCAAGTTTCATATGTATGTATAAATATGTCCCATGTTTTCCTTTATTCGTCTTTCATGTTCTTATGCAATGGTGGTTATGATTATGAGATGCATATGAATGATTGAACATAGGCAAAGGTTGGTTCTCTCGGGCCTTATCGGCTATGGGTGTCAATCATGTCTCGATCGAATTCGGGGCGTGACAAAAGTGGTATCAAAGCAGTCGGTCTAAGGATGTCTACAAAGCCGTGTCTGAGTAGAGTCTTACTTATCGATGTGTTGTGCACCACATTTATAAGTAGGAGGCTACGGGACATTTAGGATGTCGTTTCTTTTCTTCATTCTAGATCGTGCAATAGAGCCAATGTTGTAAGTTGCATTGTATCTGATCTTGGTAATTGTTTTTATTTGGTATAGTCAAAATGCCGAACACTAGAAGAGGAAGAGGAAAAAGTAAAAGTAAGCTGATAGATAGAATTGCTGAGGGAACAAGTAGACCACCACCTGAACAAGTTGATCAAGGTGGGGCTGAAACTGAGTTCGCAACGCGAGCTTCTTCTACTTCTTCAGCTCCAGAAGAGCCGAGAAGAAGGGAAGTGCCCATGGAACCACCGACGAATGCCACAGATCAGGATCTTAGGAATGTTGTACAGATGTTGACACAGTTAGTGGCGGCACAAAGCCAGGGAAGAGCTGGTGCAATGGCACATGATGATGATGCGGCTAGAATGGCAAGTCGCAGAACACAGGATTTCTTGAAACTGGACCCTCCTATATTCACAGGGTCTGATCCAAAAGCAGATCCACAGGACTTCATGGATCAAATTCAGAGGGCCTTGGAAGTTATGCATGTGATAGGGGTAGAGACAGTGGAACTTGCTACGTATAGGTTGAAAGGAGAGGCAATACTGTGGTATGAGGATTGGAAGAAATCCCGTGACATTGGTGCAGATCCACCTACGTGGGAAGAGTTTAAGGTGGCTTTCCTTGATCATTACTTGCCCTATGAGATCCGTGAGGCACGTGCGGATCAGTTCCTAAATCTCCATCAAGGAAATTTGAGTGTCAGAGAATATAGCTTGCAATTTAATTCCTTGGCTCAATATGCGTCAAATGTTGTGGCTACGATGACAGACAGGGTCCATAGATACGTGGACAGACTAGAGCCATATTTGGTAAGAGATTGCACTATTGCGGCCTTGAATAGGGACATGGACATTGCTCGCATACAAGACTTCGCCCAGAAAATGGAAGATCAAAGACAGAGACGAAGGGTACATGAATTTGATAGGGGACAGTCCAAAAGGGCTAGACCTATGGGACCACCTCTGATGTCCCAAGGAGGATCTAGGCCCGGCATGTTTCCTAGACCACCTAGACCGTCGTTCTCTTATTCCACAGGGAGTGCTTATTCTCAGTCTCGAGGGTTTAGAGGTGGTTCAGCTTGGCAGAGTAGTGGGGGTCATGGATCACAGTCAGCAGGTTTTCCTCTTCAGCCGTGTAAACACTGTGGGCGTATCCACCCAGGCACATGTCGGATAGGAACGAATGTCTGCTTTTGGTGTGGTATGCCAGGGCATATAGCGAGAGATTGTCCACAGAGGAGCATGAGTGGTATAGCACGACTGGCTGGGTCGGCTGTTGCATCATCAGCATCGGTTCCTTCACTGGGCCAAGGGGTACAGCCTAGTGGCCATGGTAGAGGTGCCAGAGGAGCAGCCAGTACTAGCGGGGTCCAGAATCACACTTATGCTTTGGTGGACCGCCAGAATTCAGAGGCTTCCCCAGATGTTATCACAGGTACATTATCCATATTCTCACATAATGTATATGCACTAATTGACCCAGGTTCTACATTTTCCTATGTTACTCCATTGGTTGCTGCGAAATTTGCAAAGGCACCGAAATTATTAATTAAATCAATTGAAGTGTCTACACCAGTGGGTGAATATATTATTGCAAAGAGAGTGTATCGTAACTGTGAGGTAACTGTGTGTGGTCATGATATGTTGGCCGATCTCATTGAATTGGACATGGTGGATTTTGATGTAATTATGGGAATGGATTGGTTGGCTTCGTGTTATGCTATGGTAGATTGCCGGGCCAAGAAGGTACAATTTTGTTTTCCACAGGAAAATGTTCTAGAATGGCAGGGTAAGGTAGGGGCACCACGAGGAAGATTTATTTCCTATTTGAAAGCAAGGAAAATGATTGCCAAGGGATACATATGTCATTTGGTACGAGTGAAAGATAATGATGTGGAACCATTAATACCACAGTCAGTACCGGTAGTCAATGAATTTCTTGATGTATTTCCAGAGGATCTTCCAGGTTTACCCCCAGAACGAGAAGTGGAATTCGGCATTGATGTGATTCCAGGCACTCAGCCTATTTCTATCCCTCCATATAGAATGGCTCCAGCGGAACTGCGTGAATTGAAGGAGCAGTTGAAAGATTTACTGGACAAAGGCTTTATTAGGCCTAGTATGTCCCCGTGGGGTGCACAGGTATTATTTGTGCGAAAGAAAGATGGCACCTTGAGAATGTGCATCGACTATCGGCAACTGAATAAAGTAACAATCAAGAACAAATATCCCCTCCCTCGAATTGATGATTTGTTTGATCAGTTATAGGGTGCCAAGTGTTTCTCAAAGATTGACTTGAGGTCGGGTTACCATCAAGTCAGAGTTAGAGAGGAGGATGTACCCAAGATAGCTTTTCGAACACGGTATGGCCATTATGAATTTTTAGTTATGTCATTTGGACTAACAAATGCACCGGCTGTGTTTATGGATTTGATGAATAGGGTGTTTAAGCCATTGTTAGACGTGTTCATAACAGTATTTATAGATGACATCCTTGTTTATTCAAGATCACCAGAAGACCATGCTTATTACTTACGGCAAGTGTTGCAAATTCTCCGTGAGCGTAAGCTGTATGCAAAATTCTCCAAATGTGAGTTTTAGTTAAAATCAATTGCATTCTTGGGCCACATTGTGTCGGACGAAGGAATCTAGGTCGACACACAGAAGATAGAGGCAGTGAAAAATTGGCCAAGACCTACGACACCCACAAAGATTCGCAGTTTTCTGGGTTTGGCAGGTTATTACCGAAGATTTGTAGAAGGATTTGCTTCTATTGCGGCACCATTGACAAAGTTAACTCACAGGGCAATTAAATTTCAATGGAATGATGCATGTGAAAGAGGTTTCCAAAAATTGAAAGATAAGTTGACTTCCACACCAGTGTTAGTACTTCCTGAAGGCACAGAGGGCTATGCAGTGTATTGTGATACTTTCGGGATTGGTCTCGGATGTGTGTTGATGCAGCATGGTAGGGTGATAGCATATGCCTCACGACAGTTACGGCCACATGAGAAAAATTATCCCACTCATGACCTTGAATTGGCAGCGGTAGTGTTTGCTTTAAAGATATGGCGTCATTATCTGTATGGAGTTCATGTTGATATTTATACGGATCACAAAAGTTTACAATATATCTTTAAGCAAAAGGAACTTAACCTAAGGCAACGAAGATGGTTAGAGCTCTTGAAAGACTATGATGTCGATGTTTTATACCATCCAGGGAAGGTAAATGTAGTAGCGGATGCATTGAGCCGCAAGGCAACGGGAGTCACTAGTGATCAATTGATGGAAAAGAAGGAGATAATCAAAGACTTATATCAGTTAGCGAGCTTGGGAGTTCGCCTTATTGAATCCTCAGATGATAGAGTTATTGTGCAGAATGCAGCAGAATCCTCCTTGATAGCTGAAGTGAAAGAAAAGCAATTTGCGGATTCTATTTTATTGCAGCTAAAGGAAAATGTGCAGCAGAATTTGACCAAGGCATTTGATATTACACCGGAGGGGGTGCTTCAATGTCAAGGGAGAATATGTGTACCGAACGTAGATGAGCTGAGGACACGAATAATGACAGAGGCGCACCATTCGCGCTATTCTATTCATCCAGGTGCTACTAAAATGTACCATGAATTGAAAGAAGTGTATTGGTGGGGAAATATAAAAAAGAACATTGCAGAATTTGTCGCGCAATGCCCGAATTGTCAACAAGTGAAAGTGGAACATCAGAAACCGGGAGGTTACATGCAATGTATCAATCTTCCAGTATGGAAGTGGGATATGATTAATATGGATTTCATTACGGGTTTGCCTCGTACATTGCGGAAGTTTGATTCTATATGGGTCATAGTGGACAGGCTTACCAAGTCAGCGCATTTTCTACCGGTCAAGACGACCTATACAGCTGAGGATTATGCGAAGTTGTATGTGAAAGAGATAGTACGATTGCATGGTATTCCACTTTCTATTATATCAGACAGAGGAGCACAGTTCACAGCACACTTTTGGAGATCTTTTCAGCAGAGTCTGGGTACACGGGTGAATTTGAGTACGGCTTTCCATCCCCAGACCGATGGACAAGCAGAACGTACTATTCAGACACTTGAAGATATGCTACGAGCTTGCGCATTAGATTTTCAAGGCAGTTGGGATGACCATTTGCCTCTTATTGAATTTGCTTTTAACAATAGCTATCATTCAAGTATTCAGATGGCACCTTATGAAGCTTTGTACGGAAGAAAATGTAGATCACCAATTGGGTGGTTTGAAGCAGGTGAAACTGCTTTACTTGGGCCGGATATGGTGCACCAGGCTATGGAGAAAGTCAAAGTGATCCAATAGCGATTACAAACGGCCCAAAGTCGTCACAAGTCATATGCCGATGTTAGAAAAAGAGGACTTGAATTCGCTATAGGTGATTGGGTGTTTTTAAAGGTGTCACCGATGAAAGGGGTAATGCGGTTTGGAAAGAAAGGAAAATTGAGTCCACGTTACATAGGCCCCTATGAAGTTATTAGAAGATTTGGGCAAGTCGCATATGAATTAGCCTTACCTCAAGAACTTTCTTCAGCCCATCCGGTATTTCATGTGTCGATGCTTCAAAAATGCATAGGAGATCCGTCTCGTATTGTTCCCGTAGAAGATGTTCAAGTTACAGAGGATCTCACTTATGAAGAGGTTCCCATTGCTATCCTAGATCGACAAGTAAAGAGATTGAGAAATAAATACATAGCATCTGTAAAAGTCCTTTGGAGAAACCAACAAGTAGAGGAGATCACATGGGAAGCGGAAGAAATGATGAAATCCAAGTATCCCCATCTATTTAAAATGGACCAAGAAGTTCACAGTGCGGAGGTGGAACAATAACAAGTAAGTATTTAAAAGCATTATGTGTATGTGTATACGTATGTTAAAGTAGAGCTGCATTTGTTGTGTATAAGACAATGTTGTTAACATTCGAGGACGAATGTTTCTAAGGGGGGAAGATTGTAACACCCCGTACTTGTCTAAACTTACGTGATACCTTGGTATCATATCTACATAGGTGTTGATATGCCATGCAATTGTGTTTTATAGCGTCATTGGTGAAACATTTGATATCGGATTTAACAGGTGCGATTAGACCTTCGTAGGAGGTGTTTTGTGATTTCGTGGAGCATTTGTGTAATAACCCGTACACATTATAACCTCATTTGGTGACTTTAAGTCATGTTTAGTTGATGGTTAAGATCACTAAGTAAGTATTTTGTAGTGTTTTTATAAGGGATTGGACGATACATAAACATTGGATAAGTGGCCGAAAATTTCAGCAAAGTGCTGAAACTTGCGCCACTACCCTGTTTCAGGGGTGTGGCGCAAACCACCTGCAGGCTGAAGATTCAGAGGGCAGTGTATTCTTGCGCCACTGCCTTGTTTTTCAGCAGTGGCGCAAGGCACAAACAATGTGCCTTCCCGGACTCGTTTTGTAACGCAATTCGACGACGCTTCTTGGATGGTTTCTTTTGGTTCTTTGGGGTTATTTGAGCATTTTTAAAGCTTCAACCACTTCAATACACTCCTACATACTCCTACATGATCAAATTATGAAATGTGAAAAGTGATCCAAAATGTCCAATGAAACCAAGGGCGACTAGAATGTCTATTTTTGCGATCGAAAGGACGAATGAGAATTGTTTAAGAAAATATTGTCGTGACATTATGGAATTATGTAAACATGAGATATATGGTGATTAATACATGACAAATTGATGGCTAAGTTGAGATGTGTTATTGGGCCCAATTTGAGGCCCAAAATGGAATAAAAGACATAGGCCCAAAGGGAAATGATCCATTCCTCCAATATTGACCAAGTAAAACATGTATTAATTGCCAAGAATTGGCTAAGGACAACATGAGAGGCCTATATAAAGGGGTAAATCAGATTTTTATTTTCCAAAACCTCTCATGCCTTTAAGATATTTTTCTCAACATTTCTCATTTCCAAACCCTAAAGCAAAATAATTCCTTTGGACTCTTTGGACAAGATCATCCTATTCCAAGCTTTGGTAAGTGTTTATTCTCATGGATTAACATATTATATGCATGGTAGATGATGTATATTATTCTAGTTGTGTTGGCAAGGTGATGAATAGTGTATTTTTGCCTTTGGTGAAAGATGTGTCATCTTGGTAATTTGAACTTGAATTAGGCCTTGTGCCTTTGATGAAAAAGCATGGTATGGACAAAATATGAACATGTACGGTGTTATTTTTGGTATTAAACTTGTTCTTGTCTATAAGTGGAAATTGTGGGATTTTGGCCGATATGTGTTATGAGTTGTATTAAGGTACTTTGATGGATTATTTGTGATGTGTTATGGCTAAGAAGGTGTAAAGGAGAAGTATTGTGGTGAAATGTATTGATTTTCATGTATTGGTAAATGTTGGGAATATTATGGAATTTTGGAATAATAGTATGATCCATGGTTTTGTCGAGGGGAAATGACATGTTTAACGGCAAACATGTAACTCATTGACATTGTATACATTTGTAACGTAATTGGTGGTTAATGTGAATTTCGTTATGTATTTATGTTGTAGAGTGACACATAAAGAAGGAGAGGGATTATTGTTGTCTATGCATCGAAGGTTGTATATTCGTATTGCGAATCCAAGGTATGTAAGGTTACTTTGTCCGTATCTTTCTGCGGCAAATAGTGTCCATATTGACATGTCACTAGTTCTATCCCGAAATGTGCTAAGGTATCCGATATCCGTATATCACTAGTCATTGTCATATATTTTCTACTCATGGATCATTTGTGAATCTCATGTCTCATATTCATGGTTAATGTTCCGAAAGCTCAAATAAGGTTATGTTCCAATATTCCAATAGTGACTATACTTGTGTCTCTTGTTCATGGATTATTGTCCAATGGTTCCAATGGTATCATGGTTCTAGTAATGTTATATTTCTCATGATGTTTATTCACATGTCTCTCACTCATTGGTTAATGATTCAAAGTTTCCAATAATGCTATGATCCAAAGCTCAAGTGATGTTATGACTATCCAAGTATCAATCTCAAAGTAATGATCAAAGTAATGCAAATGTGGTCAATGATCAAGTATGGGTGGCAAGTCTAGGGGCATAAGCCTAGCTCGACTCGATCCCTATGTATTGATTTATGGGTGGCAGGTCTAGGGGAGTAAGCCTAGCTCGACTCGATCCCTATGTATTGATTTATGGGTGGCAGGTCTAGGGGCGTAATCCTAGCTCGACTCGATCCCGATGTATTGATTTATGGGTGGCAAGTCTAGGGGCGTAAGCCTAGCTCGACTCGATCCCGATGTATTGATTTATGGGTGGCAACTCTAGGGGCATAAGCCTAGCTCGACTCAATCCCTATGTATTGATTTATGGGTGGCAAGTCTAGGGGCGTAAGCCTAGCTCGACTCGATCCCGATGTATTGATTTATGGGTGGCAGGTCTAGGGGTATGGGTGGCAAGTCTAGGGGCGTAAGCCTAGCTCGACTCGATCCCGATGTATTGATTTATGGGTGGCAAGTCTAGGGGCATAAGCCTAGCTCGACTCGATCCCAATATGATGTTATGATATGAAAAGACCCACTGATCAGCAGGGGACCGGGTACATTATTATCATTGAGCATTGAGATAAAGAAAGTAATGAAAGTAATGAAAGCAATCCACATGGTTTCCCAAAATACCAAATGGTGACTTATTCACATTGATTATTCATATGTTTTGAGTTCATTGAAATATTCATGTATTGTACAGTTTCATCTGAGCCTTGCATACTCAGTACTTATTTCGTACTGACCCCTTTTGGGAAATTTACCTTACTTGCTGCAGGCGCAGGTCCCAGTAGGCCTCCCCAGTAGAGTGCCAGTGTTAGCGGTTCTTTGGTGAGCTCCAGCTCATTCAGGGCTTCTTCGAGTCAGAGTATATACATGTTTTGGTATTGTACATAATGTGTAAAGCGGGGACTTGTCCCGACTTATGGTTCATTTTGGTCAATGCTCTTGTTAGAGGCTTTTGTAGACGGATGTGGGTGTATCAGTGTAAAAGACATATGTTGTTTTGACTGGATGGCCTCAACGGCCAAGTTTCATATGTATGTATAAATATGTCCCATGTTTTCCTTTATTCGTCTTTCATGTTCTTATGCAATGGTGGTTATGATTATGAGATGCATATGAATGATTGAGCATAGGCAAAGGTTGGTTCTCTCGGGCCTTATCGGCTACGGGTGCTAATCATGTCTCGATCGAATTCGGGGCGTGACAGTTCATCAGGCTATGGAGAAGGTTAAGGTTATTCAACAACGATTACAGACGGCCCAGAGTTGACACTAGTCATATGCCGATGTTAGAAAAAGAGGACTTGAGTTCGCAAGAGGCGATTGGATATTTCTGAAAGTGTTACCAATGAAAGGGGTAATGCGATTCGAAAAAAAAGGGAAATTGAGTCCACGGTATATAGGCCCATATGAAATTATTAGAAGATTTGGGCAAGTTGTGTATGAGTTGGCGCTACCCCAAGAACTCTCCAGAGTTCATCCAGTATTCCATGTGTCGATGCTTCAAAAATGCATAGGAGATCCATCTCGTTTTACTCCTATTGATGATGTACAGGTCACAGAGGATCTTACCTATGAGGAAACACCTATTGCCATTCTGGATAGACAAGTGAAGAGGCTGAGGAATAAAGATATAGCATCTGTAAAGGTACTTTGGAGAAATCAGTAAATAGAAGAGGTCACATGGGAAGCTGAAGAAATGATGAAATCCAAGTACCCTCATTTGTTCCAAGGGAAAGAATGACAAGTAAGTATTTATAAGCTTTGAGTATATATTTATATGATGACATGAAGAATGTTCCTAAACTTGTAATTGTTTACTTTGAAAAGATAACACTAACATTCGAGGACGAATGTTCCTAAGGGGGGGAGAATGTAACACCTCGTACGTTTCTAAGTCTAGCTGACAACCGTAATATTTATGGAAATATGGAAACATGAGAGAATTGATGAATTATGTATCAATTTGTGGAAATTAAGAAGTCTTACACCATTGGGCCTTAAATGAAGCCCAAAATCATAAGGGAATACATGGCCCAACATGGGATTTTTGACCCATTCTTCCAATTTGCTCCATTTGACCAAATCAACCATTGCATTTAATGCTAAATAAGAGATAAGAGCGACTTGAGGTACTATATAAAGGGATAAAAATCAAATTTTTATTACACTTGGACTCTCATGCTTTTCTAGACTTTACCAAAAATTTCTTTTTGGTCTCTCAAGAACCCTAAGTCATTCTTTGGGCCAAGATCATCTTGTACAAGGCTTGGTAAGTGTTTTTTATGATGGTTTAATATATTTTATGCATTATATATGGTTTATATTATGTTGGTTATGTTGGTAGAGTATTGAGAAGTTCAAGGTGTGAAATGTTACATGTTTGCTAAATCGGAGGATGGTTTGTCTTGTAAACTTGAATATGCACTTGTGGTCTTGAAGGAAATGAACTTGGTGCAGTAAATATTTACATGTGAGATGTGATTATATTCTTACTTTGTTTAATCCTTGTGTATAACGTTTGGAATTGTTATTGTGAAATTGGTTCTGGTTTTGGTATCGTATTGGCCGTGAAATGTAGTTTTGGGTGTTGTTATGTGTGTTGTGAGACCATGGCTTAATTTTGGTGATTAATAGGATCAAAAATATGTCAAAATAAGTTTGGTTATGATCATGTACCATTCATGGCATGAAAAGACCCAAAAGAGGCCATTTCGAACCAAAACGGGCATCCGCCCCCGCAGACGAGGGCATCTGCGGGCGCAGATGCCCCTGGAATATTCCAGAGGCCATCTATGCATGAACCTCATCCAAATACGGGTGCAGGTGGCACTGTAGGTCAGCCCAGTTTTCCGTTTTGAGTGGTTTCATTTCTAGTTGATCCCCGAAGGCCCCTATACCCTTTTTGGATGTAATTATCAACTTGTGATGTCGTTTTAATGACTTTTAAGTATCGTATGGAGGTGTGTTGGAATGTATTACGTATGGATGGTTGTTCATATATTGTTATGAAGGAGTAATTGTGACGGAATGATAAAGAGAAAAGCGTAAAGGGTAAGTGTTGTGTGTAATGCTATCGATGTATGATCTCTTGGTCAATGTGCGTAATGTTATGGTGTTGTTGATATGATAATGCCTTGGATTGTATTGTAAAGGGTGACATGACGTTATACGGCAGTCATATAGTTCATTTTTTCTTGTACGCTTGTATAGTGACTAGTTTCTAATGTAAGTTCCGGTATGAACTTGTATTGTATAGTAAGACGTAAAGAAGGACCTAGGCTATTGTGTTCATACATAGACTTGTGTATTCATACTTGGAAGTGCAGGTATGTAAGGTTACTTTGTCCGTATCTTTCTGCAGCATATAGAATTCACATTGACGTTACACTTCTCCTATTCCGAAATGTGTTAAGGTATACTATTTTCGGTTACCAATGGTTATTATCACAAGTTTCCTATTCATTGGTCAATTATGAATCACATTTCTCCTATTCATTGATAATGTTCCGAAATCCCATTAAAGTTATGTTCCAAAGTTCCAATATTGTTTATGCTCATGCATCTCGTTCATTGATCATTGTCCAATGGTTCCAATAGTGTTATGTTTCCCAAAAGGCTATATTTCCAAATAATGTTATTCTCACATCTCTTAATCATTGGTTAATGATCCAAAGCTTCAAAGTAAAGTATGACTATCATTGTATCAATCTCAAAGTAATGACTAAAGTAATGCATAGGTGGTTAATGATCAAGTATGGGTGGCAGCTTTGGGGGCGAAATGCCTAGCTCAAGCCAATCCCAAGATTGTTGGATCAGGGGGCAGTCCTAGAGGCATAAGCCTAGCTCAAACCGAACCTGACATGGGTCAGCTCTAGAGGTATAATCCTAGCTCGAGCCGAACCTGATATGTTGGTTTATGGGTGGCAGCTCTAGCGGTAATAACCTAGCTCGAGCAGAAACCAATTTTTTGATTCTAGGGTGGCAGCTCTAGGGGCATAAGCCTAGCTCGAGCCGATCCCAACATAACATTATGTTATGTTTAAAACCAACTGTTCAGTCGGGGCCTGGGTATCATAGTTCACAGGCAAAGATGAATAACCATAGAATCAAAGGAACAAAGAAAGTAAAGAAAGCAATATACATGGTTTCCAAAGTACAGTATTGTGACTTATACATATTGATCATTTATTGTATTTGAGTTCATTGACATGTTTACATATCATACAAGTTTCATATGGACTTACATACTCAGTACATTCTTCGTACTGACCCCTCTTGGGGGATTTACCTTATTTACTGCAGGCGCAGGTTCTAGTAGGCCTTCACAGTAGGTTGCCAGTTGTTCCAGATCATTGGTGAGCTCCAGTTAGTTTGGGGCTTCTCTGAGTCACAGTTGCACTTATGTTTTGGTGTTGTACATATTGTATAGTTTGGGGACTTGTCCCGACTTTTAGTTCATTTTGGTCAATGCACTTGTTAGAGGCTTTTGTAGACAGATGTAGGTGTATAAATGTAAAAGGTACATGTCGTTCTTGACTTGATGGCCTCAACGGCCAAGTTTCATATATGTATCTATGTCACATGTTCCATGAATTTCGTTGATAGCATTATAAGCTCCTACGTGATAAGGGTGTTTCTAATGGCATGCATATGAATGAACATAAGTACAGGTTGGTTCTCTCGGGACTCATCGGCTATGGGTGCCAATCACATCTCGATGGAATTCGGGGTGTGACAAATTGTGACGGAATGATGATGAGAAAGCATAGAGGGTAAGTGTAGTATGAAATGCTATTGATGTATGATATCTTGGTCAATGTGTGGAATGTTATGGTGTTGTTGATATGAAAATGCAGTGGATTGTATTGTAAGGAATGACATGACGTTATACGGCAGTCATATAGTTCATTGTCGTCTTGTACGCCTGTATAGTAACTAGTTGTTAATGTAAGCTCCGATATGTACTTGTATTGTAGATTAAGACGTAAGGAAGAAGTTGGGCTACTGTATTCACGTATAGGATTGAGTATACTCATACTTGGAACTGAAGGTATGTAAGGTTACTCTGTCCGTATCTTTCTGCAGCATATAGTACTTACATTGACATTACACTTGTCCTATTCCGAAATGTGCTAAGGTATCCTATATCCGGTTACCAGTTGTCAACATCGCATATTTCCTACTCATTGATCAATTGGGAATCACATGTCTCATATTCATTGATAATGTTCCAAAAGCCCAATAAGGTTGTGTTCCAAAGTTCCAATAGTGGTTATGCTCACGTATGTTGTACATTGATTATTGTACAATGGTTCCAATAGTATTATGTTTCCAACAAGGCTATGTTTCCAATAATGTTGGTTCACATGTCTCTCACTCATTGATTATTGATCCAAAGCTTCAAATAAAGTTATGACTATCATTGTATCAATCTCAAAAGTAATGAATGAAGTAATTCATATGTGGTTATTGATTGAGTATGGGTGGTAGCTTTGGGGGCATAAGCCTAGCTCAAGCCGATCCCGAGATTGTTGGATCAGGGGGCAGTCCTAGAGGCATATGTTGGATTATTCTTTTGCAATTGAGTTCATTAAAGCATTTATGTATTTCACAGTTTCATATGAGCCTTACATATTCAGTACATTCTTCATACTGACCCCCTTGGGGGGATCTACCTTACTTGCTGCAGGCGCAGGTGCTAGTAGACCTCCACAGTAGGTTGCCCGTTGTCTGCGGATCAGTAGTGAGCTCCAGATAGTTCGGGGCTTCGCCGAGTCATAGTTGTTCATATGTTTTGGTATTGTACATGTTGTATAAAGCGGGGACTTGTCCCGACTTTCAGTCAATTTTGGATAATGCGTCTAGTAGAGGCTTTTGTAGACGTATGTGGGTGTTTGAATGTAAGAGATACATGTCATTTTTGGACTTGATGGCCTGGACGGCCAAGTTTCACATATGTATATATATATATCACATGTTCCATAATTCCTGTCATTAGCATTGTGTGTTCTTACATGATAGTGATGTTCCTTATGGCATGCATATGAATGAACATAGGCAAAGCTTGGTTCTCTCGGGCCTTATCGGCTACGGGTGCCAATCCATCTCAATGGGATTTGGGGCGTGACACTATGATTAAAAGTATGATCGTACCTTCATAGCAAGATCGTAGGTCTCGTCGTGTACTTGAGAATCTGCACCTATTTATTGCTTGAACTGTGCACTAGTTTCCTTTCCCAATACAGGTACCATGGCACCCAAATCCAAGTAAGCTACCGACAAGGCTCTTCGAGAACAGATTGCCAAAAACAGAGCTCCACCAAGATCCTCAGAGAGTGGGTCCACAGTAAGTGGGTCCGAGGAGGAGAACAACCTTATCTCCTCCAAAGACCAAGTCACTCCTCGGGAAATGAGGAACAGGGCCAAGAAAAAGACAGCCACATCCACTGCTATAGTTGAGGCTGCCACCTTCCATCAACCTTTACGAGTGTGAAGAGGGAAGGTATGACACGTAATAAAGTGGGGGTACAACTGCTGCTAATGCTGATGATGACTTACTACTAGAGGAGGGTGAGGAGGAGTCCACCTTTGAGCCTTCCAACACTGATGTTCCAGCTGGTTCTAGTTAAAGGGGCCCCGATCCAAGAAGTTAGGGTGTACTAAACTCCCGAGAATATTATATGGATGGGATCACCCTCAAGGATAATGGGAACCAAAAAAGGAGTGTCCGAGAGGAACCAAGGATACTTAGTGAGTCACTACAGAGGATGCCAGAGGTTGCCCAAGTATTTGAGCGGTATCAATTGGGGTGGATGACTATGCCACTCCAGATTTATGGTGGTGAGCTAGTGAGGGAGTTCTACCCAAACTATGCCACGAATCTAAAGAACATGACTCCCTCCGACAAGGACAAGGACATGAAGAAACATCCCCGACTGGACATGATAATGGTGTGGGGAAAAGAGGTTGACATCTCCATCAAGGCTATCTCTAAAGCCTTGATTGGCAAAGATTTTGTACCGGTTGAAGAAACACCTGAATATGACTACCGGATGGCCGAGTTAAAGAAGTTGAAACAGTTGTCCGTAGATAACAAGGTGATACACTTTGGATGGTTAGCCAGCTATATTACTGAGGCCAGAGTCAATTCCACTTGGATGAATGGGTTGTCAATTTATAAGCACAGTCTCAAGTTCACCGCCAAGGCATGGTGGTTAATTGTATCACACCCACCACCAATGACAACGCATTGGGTGCGACCAACGCCTGTCTAGTAGCAGCACTTATTGTGGAGTTGGGCCTGAACATCCCACACATCATCGCGTAGGAAATCAGAGATAGAGCATTGGAGTTCAGTACCACACTCCCATTCCCCAGTCTGACCACTGATGTCACCCAAAATATACCTCCAGAAAAGTATAATGCGGTCGTTGTATCAAATATAGAACCCAACTAGGTTGGGGTCGATCCCACAGGGAATAGGACAAAGTTGTTCAGAATACTAGACAGAATAATTGGAAAGTAAGTAAAACTGGGGTGTTTTGTGAATGAATAGTAACAATAACGATTGCTGGTTGTATCGAGTTTGTATACAATATGAGAAATACACTAGGACTGTGATCCCTAATGATTTCTTAACTCCACCGATTACTTATGCTAACAAAACCGTCCTGCTATGTAGCATGCAAAATTTGACAAGATATGTTCATCTAAATGTCTCTCGACCTTGGTTAGATGAATTTCACTCTTCTCCTCTCGGTCTCCGAGTGTCGCACTACTATCCCTTGTCTTGGATCTCAGATAACTATTCCCTCTAAGGCTCAAGTTTTTAGATGAAGGTTGATAGCTTCAAATCTCTGTTGTTATCTCCTTTTCCCAATCTCTACCTCTCTCTCGAGCAAGTTTAGAATACAGGTGAGTTTCTAACATTTGCAACCGTTAGAAAGCAATCAAAATGAAGGAAACAACAATACATGCATTCACAGCGGTTCAGAGTTACTTTGCACTTAACCGATTTTGTTAATTCCTCATGGTTCGCACAACCCTAGTTGATGAGTTTAGCTACTCATAATTGTAAGAACACAAGAAGAATTCAGAGATGAAGACATAATTGCACACTCACAAAAATGAAGAAGAACTAAAATCTCAATTATCAATAAAATTTGAATTAGGGTTTTTAACTACAAAACCAAGAAGATGTTTATAAGCTCAAAAACAATATGAAATAGCTCTCAAAAAAATGTAATGACTCTCTCTCGAACATAGGACTATACAGGGGTATTTATAGATACAAAGCCAATCCTATCAATCAAAATAGGAGAACAGAGTCGGCAACTTCCACGGTATCGTGACTTGGTGTTGTGGAAACAAGTCATGCCACATAGGTTGGTGTCGTGGAAATCAGGCTCAGTTAGACTTCTTCAGAATTTGACTCACGCCACCTAGTCATGCCAAGTAGTTTTACCCACGCCACATGGATGTTTGGCGTAGAAATCAGGCATTTTTTCACACTGGAATTTGACCACGGCACCACTCACGACACATGAGTGGACCTCACGGCACGTGAGTGGACCTCACGACATGTGAGTGGTGTCTTGACTTCCACTCTGGTGCGGATTCTTGTTCTTTCATCTTCAGACACTTTTTTCTTGGGCTTGATTCTTCCTTTTTGATCATTTTGCCTTCAAAAACCTATTTTCCTACAACGCAGGACAGAAAACACATCATACCAACCAAATACACCCAAGTTATTGCATATTTTCCTTGTTTCAAGCATCGAAAGTGCCATGTAACCATAGCGCATCAACACTCTCAACTTAGAATGTTTGCATGTCCTCAGGCAAACAAAACAAAAACACACATATACGATGCTTGATTAAGAGAAACCTAAGGGACCTATGGCAGACGACTCATTTCCTTCAGCACACAAAAAAAAAAACTTTTTCAACCCCTCCTATTTGCAAATCAAAACCAAAGTGTGTATACAGGCAGCATATTATCATGACACAGAAGGGATCAAGTGATGGCACCAGATTATACACAAACAACTAAGCATATATGCAAATGACATTAGTCGAAAAATAGCAACTAATAATGCAACCCATGTACTCTCACAATCAAAGAAGTCCCATGCACTCACAGTATGCTAATAAATCTCAAATTAGGGACTCGGTCAAAACACTCACTCTCACAAAGAAATTCAAACAGTGTGCATGAAATACCATAGGCTTGCCCTTATTTTCTATGCCTTAGTTTTCGTACAGTTGGACTAGGATCACTATAGGACTTTACTTGGCTTGTAATGTAGGCTTGGGGACGGGTATGGCACATATGGATATGGTGACTCAACCCTTCTTGACACTACACTATTTTTGGCTCCAACTTTCAACCTTTCTCATTTTTATTCTCTGTTATTCTCCTTTCTTTTATTTTCAGATTTTGGGTGTGATTTTTCTCACTTTCAAAACAAAATTTTCTTTTCTCTTTTTTTTTTTTCTTTTCCTTTGAAATTTCTCTTCTTTTCACTTTATTTTTTTCTTCTTTTTCTTCACACCCAAACCTGTTTTCTCTTTTTCTTTTACTAACCTCTTCTTCATTAACTCAATCTGCGCACCCCTATAATAGCCACCCTCAACTTAGGTAATTTGCCTGAGTTGAGGTACGCAGTGTCCAAGGAGGGACCAGGGCCAAATACAGGTTCATTGTAATTAAAATCGGAAGGTGAATAGGCTAATGAAAGAAATAGGTCAATTAAGGCTCAAAATCGGGATCAAGGGATACTTATTTATTTGGTATGGCATTTAGGCTAAAAGTGGACTTATTAAAAAATGGCCTATGATCCTTTCCTAACTACTATTCTCTAACCTAGGCAAGACTAACCAGGAAAGTTTCGGATTGCACACACAAAGTTAACTAAGTAATGACCTCACACACATATCGCACAGGGTTGTATTATCAACTACTATCTATCCGATTCATGCAACGCTAGCTACAGTTATTTGTATATAATCCTAGTGCCATAACAAGATCCAACAGCTGTCACACATAAACATGCTACACACACATACTTCAAAAGAAAAAATTTCAGGAGGGGTATCCTTAACATTCAAAAAGCATAAAAAAAAATTTCAGAACTGAACTGAACTACAGTTCCCTTATTTTTCTCCAAATTAAATTAAAAAAACACATAACTAATATAAATAAAAACATATAACATGCCGGTTCTACTACGATAGCACCTGAGGGAAAAGAAACACGGCAACAAAAAACCCCAAGAGGACATATAGACCCACAAGTACCTCCGCCCCAACCAAATAAGCATGCATTGTCCCCAATGCAGTAGATTAAAACAAAACAAGGGAGTTAGGAACATACCTGTGGCACCTGGCGTGCATGGGTCTAATGTCTATCAAAATCAAAAATCAAAGCAAATGTAGGAATAGTAAGACACCTTGGGTTGCCTCCCAAGCAGCGCTTGATTTAACGTCGCGGCACGACGCGAGTATCTTGATTACTCAGACTGCATCAATATATCCCCTGGGTTGGCCTCCAGGTTCATCTAAAATATTTATTTCTGAAATCACCCTCATGTCCTTTGGCTGTTTCATAGTTCTGCAAATATTGAATGTGACTTCCTTATTATCCAGCCTGAATTTCAGCTCACATCGCTCCATATCTACCAATGCTCTGCCGATGGCCAAAAATGGTCTCCCCAAAATTATGGGCATATCAAAATCGACCTCACAATCCAAGACCACAAAGTCAGTAGTGAAGATAAAGTTTTCAACCTTGACCAAAACGTCACATACTATGCCCAAAGGTTTCTTGATCGTACGATCCGCCATTAATAATCGTATCTTTGTTGGCTTGAGGGTTCCCAAACCTAATTTCTTGAATACTGCCAGCGACATCAAGTTAATGCTTGCACCTAGGTCACACAAAGCTCTGGCAAAGTTAACTGACCCAATTGTGCATGGAACTGTGAAGGCACCGGGGTCATCTTTCTTTTGCACAAGAGAACGGGATGCAATTGTACTACAATGGTGCAAATCACCGACAGACTCATTGGTGATAGTTCTCTTCTTCATCACCAAGTCTTTCATGAACTTTGCATATCCCAGCATTTGTTCCAAAGCTTCAATAAGAGGGATGTTTATAGAAAGTTGCTTCAATATGGACATGAACTTATGAAATTTTCCATCCTCCTTATTTTTCTTCAAACACTGAGGGAATAGAGGTGGCGGCCTAGGAATGGGGGTTAGTACTTGCGGGGCTTCCTTTTCTTTCTCGGTTTCAGCATTTACCTTGTTTTCATCAGTTTGATGTTTTTCCACCTCTTTCGTGATCTCCCCACTAACAATTTTATTTTCATCCACCTTTTTCTTGAGACGTCGAGGGAAAGGTAGAGGAGGTCTTGGAAATGGTACATACTTCTGTAGAGCTTCCTTTACTTTTTTTGTGGCCTTAGTTTGCCCTTCCAATGGAGCATGAACACCCTCAACTTGATTGGGTGCCTCAATGAGAGTCATTCCACTTCTTGTTGTGATAGACATACAATGAGCATCATTTTTTGGATTCTGGATGGTATTGCTTGGAAGTGTACCTGGATGACATTGGTTCAATGCCACAGATATTTGCCCGAACTGTTGCTCCAACTGTTTAATGGCAGTCGAATGGGAATCTACTTTCTGACTAATTCCTGAAATGTCTACCCTAATCTCTTTAAGACAGTTTTCTTGTCTTTTTGACCTCGTAACCAGTTTATTCAGAAGGTCTTCAATCTTTGAATTTCCAGACTTGGCATCGCGGCTACCTGGTGGTACGTAAAGACCATTTTTCTCTCTATAATTATCCTTTCACCTCCAATCACCATCACGCTCTTGTTCTCTATCTCTATACCCTGATTTATTGTAATTGTCTCCATAGTAGTTTCGACCTTGATTCCCTTGCCTCGAGTTCCAAGAGTCTTGATTAGACCCTTGGCCCTTGGCTCGAAAAATTGCCACTTCTTGATCTAGGTACTTAGCCTCTTCATCAAACTCACTATCATCATGTCTAGACGACTTACCTTGTGCACCTACAGCATGCTCCTTCTCAGTATCTCTGGCCGTAATTTGTTTAGCCAAAAGACCAATTTTTGTCCTTAACTGAGAGACTTCTTGAGCTATAGATTCGTCCAAAGCCCTTTGAGCTGCTAAAACTCCAATAGCATATGTGCCAGCAGGCGTTTCTGCCTCCTAAGTATGCCATCCTCGGTTGGTCTTAGTGACACGATCTAATATCTCTGAAGCTCGTTCCCATCTCAAACTCATGAATTCTTTACCAGTGATAGCACCTGCTACCGCCTTTGTGTTGACATGCAAAGCCCTATAGAAGATCTCAAGTAAATTCCTACCACTCATCCTATGATTTGGCACATTCTGCAGCTTCTTTTTAAACCTCAGCCATGTCTCATAGAGTGCTTCAGAATGAAGCTATCTGAAATTATAAATCTCGTTCTTCAACTGCAGTATCTTAAAAGGTGGGAAAAATCTTTCCAAAAATTGATTTCTCAATTCTTGCCAAATAGTGATGGAACCTCGTGGCAACTCGGCCAACCACGAAGTAGCTTCTCCTGTTAGAGAGAATGGAAACAACCTCAATCGAATAGCCTTTTGGTCAACTCTAGGCAGATTGTACAACGTGCAGAACCCCACAAAATTCATCATGTGCATGTTTGAATCATCAATAGGAAGACCGATAAACACACCCTTTAAGTTTAGCAGATGGATCATGGCACTAATAATGTCAAACTTAGTGCCCGGAGGTAACTCTGGTGGAATGATGGCACCAGTCTCTATTGGCTTGAAGTAGGCCAAATCTTCTTCTTCAGGATCATCATAAACAGGCACATATGGTCTCGGTTGTTCTCTCAGTTGTCTTTGATGCTCTTCAGCATCAGCCAAACGTTGTGCTGCTTCTTGCATAGCTCGATTATATCTTTATGCTTGTCTAAGAGCAGCTTGCCTAGCTTGCTCTTCCCGTGTCAATCGAGCGGTAGTTTGATCGGCGGTTTCATGACCAACTGGCTGAATTGGTTGGTGACGAATATCTCCCGCAGCTGCAGGATATTGAACTTCTTCAGTATTCACCATCCTTCGATTAGCTCTCAGAGTTCTTTCAATTTCAAGAGCAAGTGGAATCAGGGGATTGCCTTGACTCCTAGTACTGGGCATACACCGGCGTGTACCCTCAAAAATATGTAACAACAAAGCCAATCAACTATAACCAGTACTAATCAACTCCATAACCGTATTTCCCGGCAACGACACTAAAATTTGATGTCTCCCAAAATATACCTTCAAAAAAGTATAATGCGGTCATTGTATCAAATATAGAACCCAACTAGATTGGGGTCGATCCCACAGGGAATAGGACAAAGTTGTTTAGAATACTAGATAAAATAATTGGAAAGTAAGTAAAACTGGGGGTGTTTTGCGAATAAATAGTAACAATAATGATTGTTGGTTGTATCGAGTTTGTAGACAATACGAGAAATACACTAGGACTATGATCCCCAATGATTCCTTAACTCCACCGATTACTTGTGCTAACAAAACCATCCCGCTATGTGGCATGCAAAATCTGACAAGATATGTTCAGCTAAACGTCTCTCGACCTTGGTCAGATGAATTTCACTCTTCTCCTCTCGGTCTCCGAGTGTTACACTACTATCCCATGTTCTGGATCTCAGATAACTATTCCCGCTAAGGCTCAAGTTATTAGATAAAGGTTGATAGCTTCAAATCTCTGTTGTTATCTCTTTTTCCCAATCTCTACCTCTCTCTCGAGCAACTTTAGAATACAGGTGAGTTTCTAACATTTGCAACCGTTAGAAAGAAATCAAAATGAAGGAAACAACAATACATGCATTCACAGCGGTTCAGAGTTGCTTTGTACTTAACCGGTTTCGTTAATTCCTCATGGTTTGCACAACCCTCGTTGATGAGTTTAGCCTCTCATAATTATAAGAACACAAGAAGAATTCAGAGATGCATAATTGCACGCTCACAAAAATGAAGAAGAACTGAAATCTCAATTATCAATAAAACTCAAATTAGGGTTTTTAACTACAAAACCAAGAAGGTGTTTATAAGCTCAAAAACAATATGAAATAGCTCTTAAAACAATGTAATGACTATCTCCCACACATAGGAATATACAGGGGTATTTATAGATACAAAGACAATCCTATCCTAATCAAAATAGGAGAACAGAGTCGGCAACTTCCACGGTATCGTGACTTGGTGTCGTGGAACCAAGTCACGCCACGTAGATTGGTGTCGTAGAAATCAGGCTCAGTTAGACGTCTTCAGAAGTTTACTCACGCCACCTAGTCATACGACATAGGTGTACTCATGCCACATGGATGCCTAGCGTGGAAATCAGGCATTTTTTCACATTGGAATTCCACCCACGGCAAAACTCACGTCACGTGAGTGGCGTGTGGACTTTCACTGTGGTGCGGATTCTTGTTCTTTCATATTCAGACACTTCGTTCTTGGGCTTGATTCTTTATTTTTGATTATTTTGCCTTCAAAAACCTATTTTCCTGCAATGTAGGACAGAAAACACATCATACCAACCAAATACACCCAAGTTATTGCATATTTTCCTTGTTTCAAGCATCGAAAGTGCCATGTAACCATGGCGCATCAATCACACAACTGCTATAAGATTTGGATGTGCCTTCCCTTCCGGTGGACAGATTCAACCAACCCACTAAGATGACAGACTTATCCATGATAAAAGATGTCCGCAACCCAATTGCCCCGGTTAGAGGTTTGATGGTCCCAAATATTGATGAGGATGCCCCTAGTGGTGATAGACCGATGCCTGATGCCGGTGCTTCAACTTCTTCAGCACCACTAGATTCTGCACAGTCTATATCATTAGTTTCAGCCTGTAACACATTGATTCCCACTGCTCAGTTAGAAGAAATCATCCGAAACCAAATCTTTCACAATGCCCGAATTAAGAACTTAGAAGAAGGGGTAAATCCCTATGTGGATCAGGAGATTTGTCGGGCCATACAAACTGTACAGATGAGGATGGATAGTTTTGAGGGACGAATCATGGCTAAAATTGATGTAGTCTAGGAACTTTACGTGGCCCCATTCGTACTGAGTTAACAGAGCTGAAGGAAGCAGTTCAAGCCCTAGCTGATAGATTTTGTTTGGCACCTCTACCTCCACCACCACCCATGTTGTCATCTACATCCCTTGAGGTATACATTGCTACAATTGTCACTCCGTTCTACATTCCCACCTCGTAGATTGAGAATGATGATAATAAGGAGGAGGACGGATATTTAGAGCCACGAAAGAGGCAAAGGAAAGATGCATTCAGGCAAGAGGGTAAGAAGAAGGAAAAATCTGGAAAGAAGAAATAACAAAAGAAGAAAGTGACCAAAAAGAACTTTGAGGTAGTTATTTTTTAGGATCTGATTGGAGTTGGGGGGATGGAGACGACCCTCACTATTGAGATTATGATTACCCCGATCACCATTAATGCCAATGTGACTTTGAGTGTCGCGGCCACAGCCAAGGCCACTATGGCTATAGAGACCATTGGGGACCCATCTGCATCCCTATGTGATCCGAGTTCCACCGGTACCTAGAGCACCACAAGTATGTCCCTTACCCTAGTTTTGTATTTTATTAGCTGATTTTGTGCAATGGGGACATTGTATGATTTCAAAGTTGGGGGTAGGGGTACACCACAGTGAAGGGTTTTTGTTGTTGTGTTTTTATTCCCTTGGTTGCGCTATCATAGTTAGAACCAACATGTTTAGGTGTTCTTATGTGTTATTTTGTTGTTTCTTGTAGTTGTTGTAGTGTAACTTAGAGTAATTGAAAGGAAACTTGGTGCAGTCTTGTTTAATTAAGCATGCTTACCTGTTTATGAAAAATGTGCTTAGATGATACCCCTCCAAATGGTGTTTTAAGGTGTAGTGTTTGCATGTATTAAACTGTAACCATGTTAGGATTTAGCTATGGCAGTAGAATTGTAAATAGGATAACCTCACTGACCTTGCATGAACTGAATAGGTAGTAACTTAGACGAAAGACATGAGTGAGTGAGGTACTTTACTTAGTCATTGTGTGTGTACGATCTAGAACTTTTCTGGTCAGTCTTACTGAAAGCTGTGGGATTAAATGTTAGGAAAGAATCATAGGCAGTGTTTGAATTAGTCCACTTTAGCCTAAAATGGCATACCAAATAAGTTTGTATCGCTTGAACCCAAATTTTGAGCCTTATTAGAATGTTTCTTTGAACTACCCAAGTCACCTTCCCAGTTTCAGAATGAACCTTCTTTGGCCCGATCCCTCCTTGGATACTGTGTACCTCAACTCAGGCAAATTAGCTAAGTTGAGGGTGGCTATTGTATAGGGGTGCGTAAATATTGGGTATGAAGATTGTGTAGTGAAAAAAAAAAAGAAGAAAGAAAAAAAAAAGGGGATTCGGGTGCGGTAGTAGCAAAAGAATGAAAGAAGAGAGAAAAAAAATATATATATATATAGTGAAATATTTGAAAATAAAACTGCACCCGGGGTCCAAAAGAAAATAAAATTAATAATGGAGAAAAGGGAGGAAAATGATGAAAGGTAGGAAAACTGGAGCCAAAAGTAGTGTAGTGCCAAGGGGAAATGAGTCACTGTACCCAAATGTACTATACCTGTCCCCGAGCCTTTATTAAAAGCCTAGAAATACCTATAGTGATCCTAACCCAACTATTCGAAAGTTGAAGTGTAGAAAATAAGGGCAAACCTATGGTATCAAATGCACACAACCGGACTTTTTCGTGAAAGAGAGAGATTTGACATAGTCTATGTACTAGATTTCATTACATATGTTGAGTGATTGGGGACTTCTTTATTGAGAGGGTATAGGGGATGTAGTCTAATTGTGAATTTTTTAGGTAGTGTATTAGTCAATGAGTTAGGGTTTCTAGTTATAATCTACTGCCATATCCTGATCCCGTTGTGCTAGAGTACTTGTATTACATATACACTGCATTGATTGTTTTAACAAGGATGGAGGGTGTTGAATGTACTTGCAGGTTTGCATGCATGTTTAGAGAAAAGTTGACTGCCGCAGTGGTATTGATTTTGCTCTAGGTTAAACGTCCTAGTTAGTTTAGTATTTTTTTTGCCTAAGGACATACAAATGTTCTAAGTTGAGGGTTTTGATATGCCGTGAAATTACGACACTTGAAATACTTAAAACAAAGAATATTTGGAAGTTTAAAGGTACCTTTTGTTGGATTTGATGTGTTTGTTAAGTGTTTGTAGGCCTTGAGGACTTAGAGGAGAAAATGATGAAAATTGGACATTTATGGCATCATACGAGCCTTACCATAATCGTGGGATCTAATCACGATCGTGTCTGGGCCTTCATAGGTTGAATTAGAGATGCCACATGCAGGAGTCAAACTAATGAAAGACCCTACAATCGTGATTTGATGTCATGATCGTGCAATAGGGTCATGATATAAGAGGGAAAATCAACCTACAGGAGCTAAGTGTAAGGAGGATAGACGATAGCACCCACGACCGTACCTTGAAGGCAAGATCGTACCATATGGTCGTGGGAGGGAGGTCCACATTTGTTGAAGTACAGGACTTTAGTCACATAATGATTAGATAAGAAGAACACACGATCGTACCTAGAAGGTACGAACTCGTAATGCTGACCGTTTAATGGAAGACCTGCAAGACCAAAGTTCAAGTCCAAACCACGATAGTCAAAGGATGATCGTGGGTTCTAACCACAATCGAACCTTTTTCTCATCTGAGGCAGCCAACATTGTTTTCCTTTTTTATTTATGATAGGATTTGTATTGTCTATCAATACTCTTTTAGGGTTAACTTGACAGTTTACACATTATTATTATTACACAACATTATATTGTGGAATTCTATGGCATATTCTTGGAATTTCCCGAATATTGGTTTTAGGGTTTTAATTATATTTAAGATTTTGGAGTTTATTCATTATCATGAGTTTCAATTCATGTTTCCATCTATGAATTCTTGTTTTGTTCATATAATTATGAGTAGCTAAACTCCACAACTAGGGTTGTGGGAACCATGACGGATTAACGAAATCATATTCAAAGTACAAGGTAATTCTCGAAGGGTATAAGGGCATGTATTGTTGTTTCTTTTGAATTGGTTGCTTTTTGATGAGTGCACACGTTGGGACTCATCCTATATCTACCTTGGACTGTAGCAAGGGTATTCGGATAGGACTAGCGAATCATCAACAACACTTGGAGTTATCTTCATTTAATCATCTTTGAGTCGTGATACGGGAAAGACTGTATTGGGACCTTTGGTAGGGGCAACATAGAAACACTCATATCTCATTAACCTTTGTGCTTGAGGATAGTCTACAAGGGGAGTAACATAGTCTGTTAGATGATACTTAACCTATTGATTTTGCATGATGGATACCTTCAGAGATCACCAAAGTACGGAGAACCTATGGAGTTATGAAGTTATTAGGGAACACAGTCCTAGCGCTTTTCTTATCTTGATTACAACCTCAACATACAGTCACTCATTACTATTACTCTTTACTTTACAAAACCCCCCTCTTTTACTTATTTTCAAGTTACTCAGACAAACATAGTTGATTGGATTTCGACCTATTCCCTATAGGTTCGACCCCAACCTTGTTGGGTTCAATATTTGATTCAACAACCGCTTTAGACTTTCTGAGAGGTGTAATTTGGGCGACAACACTTCTCATTCAACTACATTAGCCCATTTACAGTAGCATGGCAGTGACATACCAAAAGCTAATATTGGGCCTATTCCATTCAAAGAAGCTTATCTAGTTAATGGTATTAATGTGGTTAGATGGACAAAAATAGAAGTTACTCGAATGGATCAAATTGAAGATTTGACCTATGCTGTGATATTTAAATTTTCTCATTGGGGACCCTCGATTGAAAAATTACGAAAAATCATACAAAATCAATGTGGATTAAAGGAGAATGCAAAGTTGGTTTTTTTTTTTTTGTAATAGGAATGTTTTAATTCATTGTGCTAACTATGAGGATTTTGTAACCATTATGTCAAATAGTGCATATTATTGGAAGTCCAAGGATGGAAATACATATGCAATGCAAAAATTCATATATGATTCTAGATTCAAAGTCAATGTTGAAATGACCGAGGCATTAGCATGGATCTCTTTTCCCAATCTGCTTCCCACCTTCTTTGTCAAAGAGGCTTTATTTTCATTGGCGCCTGCTGTAGGAAAACCATTGTAGGTTGACATGGAAAGAATGAGTAAGACCCTTCCAAGTTGTGCTAGAGTTAAAGTCTAAGTTGACCTTACAGCAAGTCTTCCAAAGTCGATACACATGGAGATCCTGAATGAAAAATAGGTGAAAATGGTTAGAAGCAGTGAGAATCAGATATGATTTTTTACCTATATACTGTACAAAATGTAAACTATAAGGGCATGATAATGATAGTTTAGAGTACTTCACCCTGAGTTAAACTCGAAAAGCACAAAAGAAAAGAGTGGTGATAAGCATAAATTTAATGCAATGAAAGACAATAGCACAAGAAAGCAAGATATTTTTCCACAAGGGAATTTCAAGGTTCTATCAAGTGGAAAGAAAGTAGGAAATCCTAATGAATAGAACACTGAAGTAAAATGGGATCCCTGCAAATCTCAACCAAAATGACAAAGAAATTACAACCAGTAATCCTTTTGAATCATTAGAAGAAGAGAATGAAACAGGAAGTGAAGTAGTGCAATGTAGGGTCCAAATTGATCAAGTAAAGAGTAATACAGCACCTACAATTACTTCAGATATGGATAAAGACAAGGAGGAACCAGAACACAAAGATAAGGAGAAGCAAAAAGTTTTTGGTAATATTACTAAGGCCTGGGTTGTAAAGACTTAGGGTGATAGAGTGGATGAACATGAAGAGGAAGAAGAAGGGGAAATAATTAATAATGATGACATCAAGGGAGCAACAAGTACAGGGTCAGATAATTAAGACAAATCTGATAGTTCAATATCAGGTTTGGAGAAGGCGATAGAAGAGAATGATACTATTGGCACTTATCCACTTCAACAAAATAAAGAGAGTAAAGAAGGAGATCAGAATTGTAGTAAACAAGGAGCAATTGTTTTAAGAAATCTTGATATGGAAGGGGTTCCTACTGCAATGATTGTACATCAAAAGGGATTAGAGGATCTAAAAAGGGAGAATCAAATGCAGGAGACACTATTAAAAGGAAAGAAACAATCTCCCAATAAAGCTTTACATGACACACTATTAAAAGGAAAGAAACAATCTCCCAATAAAGCTTTACATGACATTGTCTAACATAATGTCACAAAAGATCTAAGCAGTTATAAGGAGCCTTTAAGGGGAGAACTGTGTAAAGATGAAGACTATGATGAGGCTCATGATTTGATTCTTGATAGAATGGGTAAGCAAGAAGATATCACCAAGATTAATCAACAAAATCCAATAGAGAGGAAAGAAGCAAAAAGGTACAGATAATCAACAAGTTAAAAAGATTATCATAAGGAGTAGTGCTATCAAATCTATCAATTATAATGAAGACTAAATCCTTCATTTGGAATATCAAATCTGTTAGAAAAAATAAAGCTTTCCATTGGCTTCAAATGTTAAATAACATTAACATTTTTAGTTAATAGACTTGTTGGAACCTTTTCAACAGCCCAGACATATTCAATACTAGAAAAGGAGATTGGGCATGAATCAGGCAGGAGCAAACTGCAATGGAAATATATGGTTTATTATTCCAGAGAATGTAGAGGTGTAGGTTATTGAAGCTATAGAGCAATAGCTGACACTGAAGTTAGCTATTCAGGAGATTAATTGTCAGTTGGTTGCTACTTTGGTGTATGCAAAGAGTAGTGTTGTTGAAAGACTGATTTTATGGGATGATCTTTATCATTTGGCCAATAGCATGACTTGCCCTTGGATTGTAGGAGGGGACTTTAATGTGGTGATGAATAGTGAAGAAAAAATAGGTGGACTGCCTATTTTAATACAAGATGTGAAAGATTTTGAATTTTGAATAAATTTTTCAGAGTTGCATGAAGTTGGTTTTAAAGAAAGTCCATTCACCTGGTGGAATGGAAGGATAGAAGAAGAGTGTATTTTTGAAAGATCGGATAGGGTTGTGGTTAATCAAGGCTTGATGGACCTTTTTGGTAATATAAAGGTGGAGCATTTAGAAAGAACATTATCAGACAATGCCCCTTTATTTATTACTTTGGGAGATAAAACTCAATCTTAAGTGAAGCAGTTCAGATTTCTTAAATTCTGGATAAAGCATGAGGAATTCCAGAGCATAGTGCAGCAGAATTGGTTAGCAGATTTTGAGGGGCATCCTTTCCTACTATTTAAGCACAAGATTAAACAGGTGAAGAAAGTTAAATCAAAATGGAGTAGGGACACATATGGTGAAATTTTTAAGTAGCTGGTCATTAGGGAACAGATAGTTAGATTAAAGAGCAATTATTTAAAGAATTTCCTACTGCTGGTAATAGTAGCATTTTGCAGAAAGCTCAGGCAGAGTTAACCATTATGAAGAAAAGTTCTGGAGGCAAAAAGCAAGGGTTACTTGGCATGTTGAGGAGGATAGAAATACTAGATTTTTTCATAATCTAGTAAATGGTAGGAGGAAAAGGCTACAGATCAGAAGATTAATGGATGAAGATAGGACATGGATTGAAGAGGAAGGACAATTAATATCATCAGCCATTAATTTTTATTCCAAGCAATTTTCTCAAGAAGAAGAGGGGTCTAATTTTGATATTTTAGACCATATTCCTAATATGGTTTCAGTGGAAGACAATTTGAGACTCACATCAAAACCTGGGATGGAGAAAATCAGAAGTGTAGTGTTTGCAATGATGGTTGTAATACTTGTGGGCCTAATAGGCTATCTGGTGATTTTTTCCAGAGTTGTTGGGAAATTGTCCAATATGACATTTATGACATAGTGCATGCCTTTTTCAATAGGGATACTCTTCCTAAATTCATCACTCTCACTAATCTGATCATAATGCCTAAAATGTCCAATCATTCAGACTTTTTCATACCTTAGACCAATTAGTCTGAGTAACTTTATTAACAAGATCATTTTAAAGGTGGTACATAGAAAACTTGATGATTTTATTCTCAATATTATTTCTGTAAACCAGTCTGGTTTTATTCAAGGAAGACGTATTATTGAAAATGTTCTACTTATCCAGGAGATCATTGCTGACATAAAGAAGAGAGATAAGCCAACAAATGTGGTAATCAAACTAGATATGAAAAAGGCATATGATAGAGTGTCTTAGCTGTTTCTTACCAGAGTCCTATGGAAGATGGGTTTTGATGAAGTTTACATTGACATGATTTGGAGACTAGTTGCTATCAACCGGTACTCTATATGGATGAATGGGAAAAGCTATGATTTTTTTTCATTCTACTAGAGATGTGAAGCAAAGAGACCCTCTATCTGTTGCATTATTTATCCTCACATCAGAATTCCTTTTAAGGGCTCTAAATGCATTATTTGACAGTTGGGAGTATAGTGGATTTGGCATGCCAAAGTGGAGTGTCAATATAAACCATTTGGTTTATGTAGATGACACTATTATTTTTGCCTTAGCTCATAAAAAATCTCTACGGATGACTATGGGGGTGTTGCATGACTATGAGAGTGTCTCAGGGCAATTGATCAACAAGAAGAAAATTTGTTTCTATTTACATAAGAATATTACAGAATATCTATTTTAGGAGGTGGGAGTTGTTACTGGTTTTAAGAGAGGAAACTCTCCTTTCATGTATTTGGGATGTCCCATTTTCCATACAAGGAAAAAGAAAGTTTTCTATAATGATCTCATCAGAAAAGTAAAAGAAAAGTTGTAAAATTAGAAAGGAAAATTGATGTCATATGGTGGAAAGGCAGTACTTATTAATAATGTGATCCAAAGCATACCTATATATTTACTGTCTGTTGTGGTTCCCACTAAATACACTCTTCAAGAACTCCATAAAATATTTGCAAGAATTTTCTGGAGTAATAAGGAAGAAGGAAGGAGTAGATATTGGGCTTCTTGGGAGAAGTTATGTTATCCTAATAAGGAGGGTGGAGTAAGATTTAGATCTTTATTTGATGCCTCAAAAGCCCTTTTTGCAAAACTTTGGTAGAAATTCAGAACCACTAAATCCTTATGGACCTTCATGTGAAACAAGTATTGTAAAAAAGCAGACTCCTGCTTTGGTACAATCGAAAGAGGGATGTCAGTTATGGAAAAAATATTGGAAGCCAAAGAAGAGGTGGAACATGAGATTTGGTGGGAAAAAAGAAATGGTTTCTCTAATGTTTAGTTTGACAACTGGACTAAACTGGGACATTAACTCACATTGTTCCAGATAATTTTCCAATAGATAAAAACATTGATAAAATTTAATATTTTATGGATGGTGAGAATTGGAATAGACAGCTCCTGTTACAGAATCTGCCAGAGGATATTACTGATCATGTGTGTCTCAGTCTGAAATTATCAGAGGCAAATGAAAGTTGGGAAAAGCCATGGTATATGGCTACTGGTAGTGGTAAATTCACTATCAAAAGTCCATGGAGTTAACTAAACAAAAAGGTCATGTTAATGAGAGGTATGGAAAGTTCTGGGTGAAAGGAATTCCTTTCCAAATCTCCTTTTTTCTTATGGAGGTGATGGAAGCTAAAGCTACTAGTGGATGAGAACTTGGCTAGATATGTTATTGCCCTAGCATCAAGATGCAGACGTTGTAAAGTACCTCAACTGAAAACCACTCACCATGTGTTTTTAACAAGGGAAATAGCTAGGGATATATGGATTGTTTATATGAGTGTTGCAGGGATTGCAGGTCTTTTTGTTCAGATCAATCAAGCAATTACAAAGTGGTGGGAAGCTGATGTATGTTCTATCCTAAAGCCACTCTTTCAGGTTTTACCTGTAGTCATTTATTAGAAATTATAGAGGTGGAGAAATCCTAGAGTCTATGGTGGAAATATGAATAGAAACAAGGTGGTGTATGATATTAACTGGAACTTGCATATGATAGCTAAGGTCTGGTAACCTTGGCTAAAAAACATCCCAAAAAATTTGACATAGTTGGTGCAATTCTTGGAATCCTATAGACCAAGGATGAACTACAGAATGATCAAATGGGAATACCCCAACAGTGGGTGGTACAAATATAATAGTGATGTGCATTAATAGGCAATCTAGGAGATAGTTCTATGGTTTTCTATTTTAGAAATTTGAGAGGGGATTTAATTGTGGCTAAAGCAAGGATAATCCCTGATACTATATCACTAGAATACTATAGTAATAACAACTTATTGTCAGTTCAATTAGAGACTGATTGCCTTTCTCTAATAAAGATACTTGAAGGAGATTGGGATGTCCTATGGGGCATTTGCATGAAAATTAAGAGGTTCAATATTTGGAGGACAGAAGGAGAGACAACTATCTCACATTTGCTAAGAGAAGGAAACAAGTTGGCCGATTTTTTCACTAACTATGTTTTAGATTTTGCAGGTTCAAAACAAGAGGTCCAGTTTTACCTACTATGGCCAAGAAGATCATAAACGCATATAAGGCTCAGATATGTAGTTTCAAAATAAATTTTATCAGAAATCTAGAGCTTGATTAATCACACAATGGAGTTCAGCAGTCAACAAGAAGAAGCAATCAAAGTTCAACAAGCCAACAACAATAAATCCAACAAAAATCCCAGCCACTATTTTTCACAAGTCACAATAAACATAGCATGGTAAAATTAATCCATAAACTCGATCTTATAATGTGGTATTAATTTCCTTTGGAAATTCATTCACTACAAGAAAGGGGGATGGGAGTTTGATTATCAAGTTATTGTTTTGGTCGCTCTAGCTTTCTATCAAATCCTAATAGATCTACTCATACAAAATTTGATCTATGACATTAACTTACAGATATTGAAGATTATTTTATGGTTCGCTGTCATCCATGGCATCCGATGACAGATCTGAGGCCACCTTTGTGGATGTGAACCAGCTTTGTAATTTTTAGTGTCAAAGGCAATCACAAATGAGTTGATTTAGAAGGAATTGCTAGAAATGAAGTTTTGAGGAGTCAAATACCTATGCTTTTTCACCGATCTCAGCTAGCTAGAGGGTCCTCAAGCAATTTTTGAAGATCCAAAGGTGAAGGAGATTAAGAATCGCATGGATGATGCTAAACGGCATCTATTTCCTTTTTTGTTTTTGTTTCTTTCCTCTTCTAGAATTTTCTTATTTTCTCAGATACTTTGCTTTGTTTAGTTTATCTTTTTAGTTTTATTTTCCTTAAGTTGGGCTGGGTTATTGGGCTCAGCTGTGTAAATATTATTTGGATTCTATTTTGGAATAAAACATGGCCTTTAAGGCCATTTTAATTATAAAAAAAAATCAGTCACAGATTTCTTTCATAATGATTCTCTAGTTGAAACTGGTTCCATACTATCTCTTTTTTTCAAATGCTCAGCTAGACCTGAAACATCATTCTCTCCATCAGAGCATGCTCATAACTTCAACCTTGCCTCAGTATCTGAAATGAAACATGACTCATTGAGTGGAAGTATCGAAGTGGTAAAGATTGAAAATGACTCTAAAATGTCTTGTCATCATAAAGTAGAAGAGGATATTTCTATCAAAAATCAGTTCATCAGGGACATCTTTGAAATCTCAACAAAATTTGGTAAGGGTAACAATGCCCTCTTTGAAGTAAGTAATTCTAGGGAACTCAATAAGGGATCAGGTGTCTCTATTGTCCAAAAAGGAATAGCTTTTATCCAAGAAAGAAAAGGAAAGGTTCATGCACGAGCTCATGAGTACTATGCAATCCTAGACAATGATGTATTACTACTAACAGAATTTTTTGAAGCTATCTTTGATAAAGAAAGGGATGGACCTTCTGTTTTGCCTATTCACTCTATGATAGCTCTCATTAAGTGTGTAAAAAGATAAATAAGGGACTTCAACCAGGGAATAGAGGATTGGAGCAGGATTTAATAGAAGAGAAGATCAGTTCCCTAAAGAGAAAGTTATCACATATAAATCAAGGAAAGGGTATGTCAACAGGAAATAAAACTAAAGGTGCAACAATCCCAAAGCTAGTGTCTGATAAAAGAGATTATGACGTTCGTAATCAAACTATGCTCTTTGGAAAAGTATTTGATCTTACTATTGCAACCAGGTTTGGGATGAATTCTCTCACTGCTCTTGCTAATGCTCAAGCATGGATGCACTTGTTTGACACCATAGGTATTGCATATGTCAGTAAGGTTAGGGACTTCTATAATGATCTAATGTTCACAGAAAAGGAATTGTGACCTGATGCCACTGTAGATAGAATCAAGTTCACTTTGACAACCTCACTACTTGGGGAGATTCTTTGTGTGCCTACTTTTGGGTTAGATACTGTGAAGGACAAGTATGCTTCAGAGACCTTTCTTGATAATAGTACCAAATCAAAGCGACTGGTGGGAAGCTTTAGATTTCTCAAAAAGGAAATGAAGCCTGATTTTCAACTTCTTTTTGAATTGGTTAGAAAGGTACGGCTTCCATAAGCTGAAGGTCGATCATGCGGTTCCATACCAGATCTTTATCTAATGGAAGCTCTTAAATCATGCACTCCAATCAGTCTGCCTAAAATCATGATTGAGCATATTATTAAGATCTGTAAGTTGAAGGAAGTCAATCATAGTCTGGGTTATGGATTTCTCCTCACAAAAGTTTTTGATCACTTTGGGATAAAATAAAGACCTAGTTCCCATACTGTTGGAGAAAAGAGGCAAGAATTCACACTCATTACCCTTGTAGAGTGTGAGTATGCTAAGAAGAAAAGAGGAGTCAGTCTCAAGTCTGTAGTATCAAATCTCATTGATGCTCAGGAAGTGATTAATCTGAAGATAAAGGAATTGTCAAACATGGTTGTAGAAAAGGAGAATGAGATTGAAGCACTGGAAGTTCAATTGACTTATGTCACAGAAGGAACTGGTCCTACACCTAGTGTCTCGAATCAAACTAAGATAGAGATCTCTCAGCTAAAAGAGGAGAATGCACAGCTCAAAAATGAGAATACTGAGTTGAAAATCAAGAATGGGACATTGATTGATGATAATCGCGCTGCTATGAAATGTTTTGATCACCTATTTTATAGTTGTCTATCTACTTCCCGTCCTAATTGATTCTATTTAACCGTCCCTTCACTCTATATTCTTACCCCTCTCTTATTTTGACACTAGTGCATGATTAATTTCTTTTGTAGAACTTGAATGCTAACTTATCTAGTGATTTGGAATGCTTTCTTTAATATGAATATTCCTATTATTATCCTTGTTGTAATTTCTTATGATGCATAGTGCGTAACTGTCTTTGTGATTCCTTTTTAATAATGCCAAAAAGGGGAAGAATAGTGAAAGGGGGAACTTGTGAAAAAAGAAAACTGGTACTTGGTGTTGGATTGCATTGTACGGGGGGACTTGAAATAGGCCTCACCCCTCTATGTTTGTCATCATCAAAAAGAGGGGAAATGTTGGGTTTCAGCCTTGTTCTTATAATATTCACCATGTTTATGTTTTGATGATTAACAAACCTTATCACTGAAACTTGATCCATAAATGACTGATTTTCCATATTGTTCCAATGATTACCTAACCTTGTGGAAGGACTAGTTACGAGAACTGGTGTCCTAGTATGCAGTTTTGCAGCTGCACACATTTGTCTTATGTGCCAGATGTCTAGTACTTTTTTAGACAATGTTAGAATATTAGTGGGATAAATTTTCAGTGGTCCTTCAAGCATCCACCAATGAGGAAGCTTCTCTCCCAATGCTCATTATATATATACATCATCCACTAAGAGAGAAGGCAAGCTTTTGGAAAAAATCAAAAGGAATTTTCCAAAGCAAAGGCCTCACCCGATATTGCAAGACTCAACAATTCAGGAACTCATTTGCTTATAGTGATACATCTTTTCTTATTTCTAGAGTTGTTTGAAGTTGTATTTGATCTTAAAATTGTAAACTCACGTCTCATTCTTGAGGTCTCAGTGAGTAGCTTGTCAAGTTTTTGAGTTCTGATTTGAGATGTTTTTGTAGCTAGAGGAAACTAATGGAGAGTTCACAGTAGATGTATTGTGAGAGTGTGTTGAAATAAGGTTATTGCAAAGTTGTAGGAATTAGGAGGTTAATTCCTAAATTGTAATAGTTGAAGGTTGCTCGGATTTTTTAGTGGAGGTTGTTTGTGAAATCCTACTGGGTAGGTCGTGATTTTTCTCCCTTGAGTAAGGAGTTTTCACGTAAAAATCTTGTGTCTTTGCTTTTCTGCAAATTTCCATTTGAGTTTGTACTGTTCTTCTATATTCTCGTACAGGGACCTAGTACCGAATCAGGTCTGTGTTGCAGTTGTGGCCTCTTACAAACCATCAGTCTAAAAAGTGTAGCTTCTATAATCTTAGGAAACTGACAAACTCTCTTCGAAATCTCTTTTGTTGACAATAATGGAGGTGGTGGACAATTTTAATCTTATTTTTTTAATGTATTTTTTATTTTTCTTAACTCATGATTCATTTGCAAGAAACGATAGTGACAATTAAATCAGGAATTTTTTCAGCCATGTTTTCAAGTGAATATTTTACTATTTTCTATATAATACGGACAAGTTAAATTTTCATCAGTCATCCAACCATAAAATATCCCATATGTAGGAAAATCATTAATAGTCCATATTAATGAAGCATGCAAAAGAAAATTACGCTTAGTTGATATATCATATGTGAATACAACTTCAAAACATAATTGTTTTAGCTTGACTATCAAAGGCTGCTAATAAACATAAATTTAATTTTTTAGATTAGGGGGATCCAGAATAATACAACTTAGAAATATGTAGGGACTTACCATATATATTTCAAGTAGAAGAATATATGGAGTAAGGAATACAGCCCAACAAAAGTAAGGTATAGCAAAAACAGAGAATGGTGTAAAACCAATTGTACAAAAGCCTAATCTAACATTTCTTAGTTCACTAGCAAAAATTTAGAGAAGTTCTATTGAAATGAGTTCAAGATTCTCCATTAGATGGATGAGGCATCACACCAGGTGCCCTTCTATTTTCATAGTGTCATCTCATATGAGGAGCAGAACTCATTGACACGTACAATCTCTGTAAATAAGGTATAAGAGGTAAATAATACATCTCCCTTAACTGGAACTATCTTCCCACTAGGAATCCACTTAAAACGAGCATGTACACAAAACATATAATTTTCTTGTTGGCCATCATTCTTATAGAACAACATGTAATCATTTACCATAACAATGAATTCTATCATACGAATCAAAACTTGAAAATGAATTTCTTTGCCTGATAAATATTCTTAGGTATGTTCAACTTTGGATTAATTGGCTCCCCTAAAAAATCAATCATAGAATCCATAGAAGCTTGAGGACACTCCAATCCAATTAGATATTGATTAGTCTAGCTGCAACAAGCAACGCAGAATGCGGACTCCTTACCCATAGTAGATGACTAGCTTCTTCTAATTGTTGATAGAAGCATCTTGTGTTTTCATTGGGAGTTTTTTCAAAATATTGTTTGGGTTCCATCCCATATTATATCCCAAAAGAATCATTGACCATTTCATTCACCCTATCATGTTGAACACTATTTTTATAATGTGCAGACATACTACATTCATCCACAGGAACAAATTATATTACATGGCTTACAAGGACACATAATCAACTCATGACTTTGAATAAGGTCAAGTGATATTGCATGGTTCATAAATCCTTTAACATCTTCAACAAATTCATCTGTCATGCCCTAACGAGTTTTATTAGTTCTATTATACATTCACAAACGATGATTCATCTACAAAAATATAGATATTCAATTATAAATTTAGATTAATTTGTAAATTACATCAATTATTGATTTTAATTATTTCATATTGTACTAATAAATAAATTTTAATTAATGGACATGAGTTAATCTAAGAATCACTTAGATTAATTATGCTAAATTATTCAATGTTTACTTTCAAGAATAATTACTCCTAAGGATAAAATGGGAAGAATATAATTAATTATGCCTCAATTTTGTAAAATGACAAGTATTGTAGACCGTCTTTATTACTCCCTCTGTTCACTTTTACTTGTCACTTTTTGACATGACACACTCATTAAGAAAACAATGATTGATAAGAGTGAGTTTACTATATTGCCCCTATTAATTGATATTTAGTAATATGTATTGAAAAATGAATTGGAGAATAAGTAATTAATGCTAAGGGTATAACATGGAAAAAAATTATTTTTTCTTAATTTGTCAAAATGACAAGTAAAAATGAAAATCTGACAAGTAAATCCGAACGAAGGAAATAGTAAGGATGAAAAGTATGAATAAAAATCAGCGCTTTGTGTCTTTATATAGTACTCATGGTCATCCTTATCCATTTGGAACCAATAACTGTTTTGGTCAAAGGAAGAATGGATCATGTTTTGCCCCATTGGGCCTAATCTTTTATTCTTGTTTTGGGCCTCATTTGGCCCAATGGCTCATGACTCATTAATACCCAACAAATTAATGTCTAATTCATAAAATCTCTCAGGTTTAATTAATTCCATAAATGTACATGTAGTCGTATAGGTTCGACAACATACGGGGTGTTACACCTCCCACGAGGGTCTAATCCCTTGTACTTGGCCCAATATCAATTACCTCATCAATTACATTACAAAATGCATACTTTTGGCTCTCGAAACTTAAGTAAACATTGTTCAATGTTTTCAAGTAGGGTTTGGTAGGTATGGGGTGTTACATTATCTGCGCCCGCAGGTGCCTCCGTCTGCGGGGGCGGATGCCCGTTTTGGTCCGAAATGGTCTTTTTGGGTCTTTTAATGCCATGAATGGTCCATGATCATAAACAAACTTATTTTGAAATATATTTTATCATCTTAAACACCAACATTCATACATGGTTTCATATGCACATAAACACCACCAAAAATTACATTTTCCTTTCAATACGTCATCAGTTCCATGCTAACTTTTGCAATAACAATTCCAAAAATTATACTCAAGAATAAAACAATTCAAGACTATAATCACATCTCACATATCAATATTGAATCCATCAAGTTAATTTCCTTCAAGACCATAAGTCTACTTTCAAGTTCACAAGACAAAACCATCCTCCGATTTAACAAACATGCAATATTACACACATAGTGAATTCTCAATACATCGCCAACATAAACAACATCATATATGCACCCTCTCATGCACATAATATATTACTACATGAGAGTATGAGAATAAATACTTACCAAAGCTTGGAAAAGGATGATCTTTACCAAAGAGAAAAGGGTGCCTTAGGGTTTGGAGTTGAGAGAAATGGGTTTGGTAATATCTCAAAAGGCATGTGTGTTTGTATGAATAAAAATCAGCCCTTTGTGTCTTTATATAGTACTCATGGTCGTCCTTAGCCATTTGGAACCAATAATTGTTTTGGTCAAAGGAAGAATGGATCATGTTTTGCCCCATTGGGCCTAATCTTTTATTCTTGTTTTGGGCCTCATTTGGCCCAATGGCTCATGACTCATTAATACCCAACAAATTAATGTCTAATTCATAAAATCTCTCAGGTTTAATTAATTCCATAAATGTACATGTAGTCGTATAGGTTCGACAACATGCGGGGTGTTACACCTCCCACGAGGGTCTAATCCCTTGTACTAGGCCCAATATCAATTACCTCATCAATTACATTACAAAATACATAATTTTGGCTCTCGAAACTTAAGTAAACATTGTTCAATTTTGTCAAGTAGGGTTTGGTAGGTACGGGGTGTTACATTATCTGCGCCCGCAGGTGCCTCCGTCTGCGGGGGCGGATGCCCGTTTTGGTCCGAAATGGTATTTTTGGGTCTTTTAATGCCATGAATGGTCCATGATCATAACCAAATTTATTTTGAAATATTTTTTATCATATTAAACACCAACATTCAGCCATGGTTTCATATGCACATAAACACCACCAAAAATGACGTTTTCCTTTCAATACGTCATCACTTCCATGCTAACTTTTGCAATAACAATTCCAAACATTATACTCAAGAATAAAACAAGTAAAGACTATAATAACATATCACAAAATATTGAATCCATCAAGTTCATTTCCTTTTAGACCACAAGTCTACTTTCAAGTTCACAAGACAAAACCATCCTCCGATTTAGCAAACATGCAATATTACACACATAGTGAATTCTCAATACATCACCAACATAACCAACATCATATATGCACCCTCTCATGCAAATAATATATTACTACATGAGATTATGAAAATAAATACTTACCAAAGCTTGGAAAAGGATGATCTTTACCAAAGAGAAAAGGGTGCCTTAGGGTTTGGAGTTGAGAGAAATGGGTTTGGTAATATCTCAGAAGGCATGTGTGTTTGTATGAATAAAAATCAGCCATTTGTGTCTTTATATAGTACTCATGGTCATCCTTATCCATTTGGAATCAATAATTGTTTTGGTCAAAGGAAGAATGGATCATGTTTTGCCCCATTGGGCCTAATCTTTTATTCTTGTTTTGGGCCTCATTTGGCCCAATGGCTCATGACTCATTAATACCCAACAAATTAATGTCTAATTCATCAAATCTCTCAGGTTTAATTAATTCCATAAATTTACATGTAGTCGTATAGGTTCGACAACATACGGGGTGTTACACCTCCCACGAGGGTCTAATCCCTTGTACTAGGCCCAATATCAATTACCTCATCAATTACATTACAAAATACATACTTTTGTCTCTAGACACTTAAGTAAACATTGTTCAATGTTTTCATCTAGGGTTTGGTAGGTACGGGGTGTTACATTATCTGCGCCCGCAGGTGCCTCCGTCTGCGGGGGCGGATGCCCGTTTTGGTCCGAAATGGTATTTTTGGGTCTTTTAATGCCATGAATGGTCCATGATCATAACCAAACTTATTTTGAAATATTTTTTATCATATTAAACACCAACATTCAGCCATGGTTTCATATACACATAAACACCACCAAAAATTACGTTTTCCTTTCAATACGTCATCACTTCCATGCTAACTTTTGCAATAACAATTTCAAACATTATACTCAAGAATAAAACAAGTCAAGACTATAATCACATATCACATATCAATATTGAATCCATCAAGTTCATTTCCTTCAAGACCACAAGTCTACTTTCAAGTTCACAAGACAAAACCATCCTCCGATGTAGCAAACATGCAATATTACACGAATAGTGAATTCTCAATACATCACCAACATAACCAACATCATATATTCACACTCTCATGCACATAATATATTACTACATGAGATTATAATAATAAATACTTAGCAAAGCTTGGAAAAGGATGATCTTTACCAGAGAGAAAAGGGTGCCTTAGGGTTTGGAGTTGAGAGAAATGGGTTTGGTAATATCTAAAAAGGCATGTGGTATTGTATGAATAAAAATCAGCCCTTTGTGTATTTCTATAGTACTCATGGTCATCCTTAGCCATTTGGAACCAATAATTGTTTTGGTCAAAGGAAGAATGGATCATGTTTTGCCCCATTGGACCTAATCTTTTATTCTTGTTTTGGGCCTCATTTGGCCCAATGGCTCATGACTCATTAATACTCAATAAATTAATGTCTAATTCATCAAATCTCTAATGTTTAATTAATTCCATAAATGTACATGTAGTCGTATCGATTCGACAACATACAGGGTGTTACACCTCCCACGAGGGTCTAATCCCTTGTACTAGGCTCAATATCAATTACCTTATCAATTACATTACAAAATACATAATTTTGGCTCTCAACACTTGAGTAAACATTGTTCAATGTTTTCAAGTAGGGTTTGGTAGGTACGGGGTGTTACATTCTTCCCCCCTTAGGAACATTCGTCCTTGAATGTTGACAACATCTTCTCATAGGCAACAAATGCATCACTATATTAGCTTCTCTATTCATATACTCATATAAATACTTACTTAGTCGTTCTCCATTCCCACACTTTTGAACTCTCTCCTTCTGTCTGAGACAAATATGGGTACCTTGGTCTTATCACTTGTTTTTCAGCTTCTCAAGTTATTTACTCGACTTGTTGATTTCTCCAAGGAACTTTTACGAAAGTTACGTTTTTATTTACGAACCTTTGCACTTGTCTGTCTAGAATATTCATAGGTATCCCTTCCTAGTAGGATCCTCCATAACTTGTACATTTTCAATAAAAGTAATGGATCTCGGCGTATGACTTTTGTTAGCTTGTAACTACTGATACCACTTTAACCTTCTCTATAGCTTAGTGAACAAAATCTAGTCCCAAGTAAGGCAGTTCCACTCACTCTAATCATCCAATTGAGGATTTAAACTTTCTTATATATCAACCCTTGTAAGATACCATTGTGATACTTGAATAATAGCTATTATTACAAGTACATTTAGTAAAGGGTAGATGGTCACCCCAACTACTTTTGTAATACAATGCGTAAGATGGTAACATAATTTCAAGTATTTGGATGATACGTTCTGCTTGTCCACCTATTTAGGGATGGAAAACTATACCCAACTTCACTTGTATACCCAAACTTTCTGTATTTCTAACTGTTACCTTATCCAGTTGCCGATAACCAATACATATTCTCAATATGCCATTTCTCGTTTGTACAAACAACACTGGTGCACCCTACAGGGACACACTAAGTCTTACTAGCTGACATGTGTATACCATGGACATCGCTTTCCTGTCCTCAGGATAGAAAACAAATTTACTTTTCTGCTCAAGGACGGTCTTTTGTGGAAGAAAAGGGAAATATACTTTCTTAGCTGGGCAATATTCGTGCCATCACAAGAAACCAACCACTTCATACTCATTACAACATTAAAAATCTTTCATTTCCAAATCATGGCGCATATTGATCACTCCCTATTAGATAGAATACCATGCATGTTGTGCTTCTACCATAATGCATTTCTATAGCTCATATATAGATATCCGATACATAAAAATATTTCTTTAGCTCAACCACCTTTGTCGAACTTTACCATATATATTTTTTTCAACTGAATAACACAAGATTTGCATATTGCTCTTCTTTTTCTCAGATACCAATGAAACTTCTGCCACATTTGACACTATAATTCTTTCACCTGAAGTTTTATACAAGTAGTGGTGTCATCCGCTATAAGCAATTGTCACAACTGTTAACTCAAAATCATATGTAGGATAAGTTCTGTTATGTGGATGCAATTATCTTAAGGCATATACTATCACATTGTCATACTGCATGTATACACATTCCATACCAACTTGTAAAACATCACAATACATTGCAAACTCTTATGTGCCTTTGGGAGGTACTGGTACAGGTGTAGGAGTCAATTTATCTTTCATCTCTTGCAAAATTTTCTCACATACATCATTCCACCGAAACTTAGTTACTTTGTGTTCACTTGGTAAGGGTATTGTAATGGAAGATAAGCTCTCCAACAAACTTTCTGTACTACCCAGCTAAACTCAAGAAAACTACGAATTGCTATAGGCGTTGTAGGTTTTAGCCAATTCTTCACGGCTTCTACCTTTGGTATATAGTCCATTATTCCTTCATCTGATACTATGTGACCCAAGAATGCTACGGGGTTTACCCAGCATTCACCCTTAGAGAATTTGTGTCTATATCGTACGATCACGAAAAACATTTGCCGTAACTAGTTAACATGGGTTCCTTATGATCTTCGAGTAAACCACCATAACATCTGTAAACTTTGTTACGGCCTTGTCTAAGAATGGCTTCATTCTATTCATCAAATCCATATAAACTACGGGTGTATTCGCTAGCCCAATTGACATACTAAGAATTTATAGTAACCTTACCGTGTTGGTAATGCGGTCTTGGGTATATCATCATCATTCACTTTTCATTCCATCATTCACTCATTCATTCATTTCAATCATTAGCATTTTTTTTTCACCTTTACCAAGTAGCACATATATCCCTTAGAGTATCATTTTCTTTGCCTTCAGATAGGCAATAAAGTTACTTTTCGATGTTCCGACAGTATCCTTCTATTCAAGAACATTCTTTATGGAAAAATGAAAATGTAACTTCTTAGCTCGACACTTTGCTGTGGTCTAACATGAAGCCAACCAATCCGTACCCATTATAACGTCCAACTCTACCATGTCCTACTTAATAAAGTCAACCAATGTATCATGATCACCACATTTACTATACACTTACGATATACACAATAGATTCATCATTTCTCCAGTTTTCCAGGTGACCTCTCTGACTTGTTGATCTAGAATAGCAACAGGTAGCTCTTCCTAGTGACATCCTCTGTACTTTGTATATTTTTAATGAGAGCAACACGAAATAGAACTCTTTTATGCACTTTCGGCAAGTTCATATGGCATGTTGTATACGACAATTTCCCCTTTCTTTCCAAATCCCATTACCTCTTTCATTAATAACACCTTTCAAAGTGCTTAATCATCTATGATCACAACATCTACTATACCATTATATGACATGTGCCTTTAATTCTAGTAGATGCACCAACAGGTGGAGATAACCTTGACCAGCTTGGTCAGGTGATGATTTACTCTTCCTTCACTGGCAGACATATCTATCTGCTTACCTTTGCCTCTACCTCTTCTTGTGATTGACATTTTTACTATACCAAAGAAAAATCATTACCATGATCGGATACAATTCAACTTACAACACTGGCTCTATTGCACGATCTGGAATGAAGAAAAGAAACAACATCGTAAATGTCCCGTAGCCTCCTACTTATAAATGTGTTGCACAACACATTGATAGGTAAGACTCTACTCAGACACGGCTTTGTAGACACCCCTAGAACGACTGCTCTGATACCACTTTGTCACGCCCCGAATCCCAATGAGGCGTGATTGGCACCCAAAGCCGATATGGACCGAGAGAACCAATCTTTGCTCATATACATTCGTATGCGTACCCTCGTGTGAATCTTATTATTCATCAAGCAACTATGCGGAAGTCAGGGACATGGAAACATATGCTATATATATACATTTATAAAACTTGGCCGTTAGGGCCATTACGTCAAAATGGACATTCATATCTTACATTCGCATCCCCACATACGTCTACAAAAGCCTCTAACTGATGCATTTACAATACCATCTAAAAGTCGGGACAGATCCCCGCTTTATAAAACATTAAAACAACTGTGACTCGGAAAGTCCCGAAGCAACTGGGGCTCACCAAAGACCTGCAAATACTCCACAGCCTACTGAGAAGGTCTACTACTACCTGCACCTGCAACATGTAAGGTAAGTTCCCCAAAAGGGGTCAGTACGAAAAAAGTACTGAGTATGTAAGGCTCAAATGAAACTATATAACACATGAATATTTTAATCAACTCAAATGCATATGAATAATCAATATGAATAATTAACCATTCTGTATTTTGGGAACCATGTGCATTACGTGATTTCTTTCTCTTGCCTTTACTTTTCTTTACCTTTACATCACTCATATACTGTCAGGGCCCTCATCATGCAGGTGTTCTATTCACCCCATGGATAAAATATCATCGTCATGCAGGTATTCATTTTACCCCATGGATAAGATCATATCATCATGCAGGTGTTCTTGCACCCCATGGATAAATGAACATCATCATGCGGGTGTTTGCACCCCATGGATAAACTAACATCATCATGCGGATATTTGTACCCCATGGATAACACCCATGAACACAATCAATATGCATTACTTTATTCTTACTTCATTTCTTTACTTTTGAGATTGGTACACTTACTTGTGAGATATTGATTCATTCACTTGAGAGAGATTGATTCATTCACTTGTGAGAGACTATTTTTCACTTGTCATAACATTATTGGAAGCACAACATCTTTGGAACCATTGGAACAATAGTCAATGAATAAGAGACATGTATATAACTCTGTTGGAACTATTTGACAATAACCAATGAACAAGATACATGAGTATAACCATTATTGGAACTTTGGAACACAATATTATTGGACTTTTGGAACATTACCAATGAATATGAGACATGTGAATTGTCACGACCCGAAATCCCATTCAGACCGGACTAGCACCCGAAGCCGATATGGCCCGAGAGAACCAATCTTTTCCCATGAATCTTCGTATGTATATCTGCGTATGAATCTTATTATACCTCATGCAACTATACGGAAGACATGACTATGGAAACATATGCCATAAATAGAAATATCAAACTTGGCCGTTGGAGCCATTACGTCAAATTGAACATACATCTTCCATTCATATACCCACATATGTCTACAAAGCCTCTAACAGATACATCTATTTATACCACCTTTACAACATCAAAATGAATATACAACTATGACCAAGAAAGCTCCGAATCAAGTGGAGCTCACCAAAACTTCTGCAACTGATCCACAGTCTACTGAGGAGGTCTACTAATGCCTGCACCTGCAACATGTAAGGTAAGTCCCCCGAGGGGGTCAGTACGAGAAATGTACTGAGTATGTAAGGCTAGAGAAATTACATCATACAAGAGAATGTCAATGAAATAAATATGAGAGGATTTTCAATATGGTTAAACCACCATTCTAATTGGAAACTTGTCTATTGCTTTCGTTATGAACATTTTAGGACATTCATTTTACATCCTTACTATTCATAGAATATCTTCCATGTCTACACTCAAGAGACTCTTCTCCTCTATTCAGGACCACTATTGTTCTACTACTTGGTTAGTAAATTACGAAAGAATAACATTCATCCACACACACCCACTCTCTTGGTGGATTTAATAATAACCTTACTTTACTTAATCACTTCTTAATCATACACCGCCCGGGCCCAACTGATCAGTGGGAAATTCATAGAACCATCATGCAGGTGTACATTGCACCCCATGGATAATGTAAGGAGAACCGTCATGCAGGTGTACATTGCACCCCATGGATAATGTATAGAGAACCATCATGCAGGTGTACATTGCACCCCATGGATAATGTATAGAGAACCATCATGCAGGTGTTCATTTCACCCCATGGATAATATATAGAGGACCATCATGCAGGTGTTCATTTCACCCTATGGATAATACTCATAATTATACCTCAATTTTTACCAGATTGGTACAAGCATAATCAGAACATCACAGTTCCGAAACTTAAAGGTAGAATATACAAATTTGTATGATCTATTGAGGATCACAATGCTATTGGAAACTTTTGCTACTTCTTATGAGATCTTATATAAGTAAGCATATAGTATCGGCCCTCCACCTATGGTGGTCTATAGTGACTAACATAGCATAGTATTGGAATTATTCCATCTAGAACTTATAACCTTTAGAATGTGATCCATACCTAATGAAACATCTAGTACCCAAGCGCCTTACTTCTTTACAATCTTATACCCCTTTTTGTCTAGCTAGGAAAGTCACACCCTAGAGATAATGACAGTAAAGCACACACTTATATGCACATTTCACTTCACGCATTTAACTCATGAGATTGACATCTTCACTTATGAGTAATAATCACACTACCTTGCACATCATCTCTCTTATTACTCTTATGAGAATGGTACTAAGATGATCCTCACAATATAGGATTTGGAGCATGACATGATTGGAAAAATGCTTTTCAAGAATACATAGATTCATTTATATTTTACCCTCTTGAGATAGTTCTTTTAAGGCTTACAACGTTATGACATCTTCAAAACTTCAATCAATGAACAAGGGATAAGTGAATCATAAGTCATCTAAGAATAAGACACATATGGATAACAATATATGTCAACCTGAATTGATATACTTCAAGGCACTCGGAATTGAAACAAGTCCAATGTCAATAGGAACAATATGTTGTAGCAGGATACGGAAAGAGTAACCTTACATACCTTGTATTCGTACTTACGAATACACAATCTTAGACGTGCATACGATAGTCCCACTCCGTCCTTATGTTTTATTCTACAACATAAATACATGAAGGAACCAACATTAACAACCAATAACCTTATAATGGCATACAACAACAATAAGTCACATGTTCAACTCGAACATGTCATTTCCCCCCTTGACAACACCATTTATAAAATCATCATACCAAGAATTCCACAATATTCCATACATTTACCAACACATGATAACCAATGGCATGTTACACCAAGCTCATATTTTATCCTGTTCCATCACCACCACATCACAATTCTTCCATCAAATTACTTCAATACACCTCATAACAACAAATCGGCCAAAATCCCATAATTTATACTTAGAGAAAAAGAACATGTTTAAGACCATAATAACACCATACATGTTGTTATTTCATCCATATCATGCACTTTCATCAAAGTCATAAGTCATAATTCAAGTTACAATCCCATGGATTGCACATCTTTCACAAAAGCCAAAAGTGCCATGTCCAACATTTTCAACCATCACCAACATGATATACATATTTTATCATACTTATAATATGTTAAAGTACAAGAATAATCACTTACACAAGCTTGGAAGATGATGATCTTGCTTCAAGAAGTGCCTTAGGGTTTGAGAGCCAAAGAAGTGTTCTTGGGAATTTTCTAGAAAATGAGAGAAAAGCATGTGTGTTTTTCAAAATAAAAATCAGGTTTTGGTCCCTTTTTATAGGCCCTCAATTCCATATTTATCCACTCTTGGCATTTAATGCTTGGTCAATTGAAGAATGGGTCATTTGACCCATTCTTGGCCCATGCTTTCTTTCTCATTTTGGGCCCCCTTTTTGAGCCCAATTCACTCAACCCAATGGAATCCACATTTTATCATGTTTAACTCATTTCATATGCGTTACGACGATATTCCTACTCATGCAATTCATACTCGTAGCCTCAAGTCCAAAAGCAAGCGATTCTAGCCACGTATGACCCATTTTGACCAAAAGGGCAAAATCGTCATTTCGACCCCAAATTCGTTCTCGAGTAATTTTATCATACCAATGTGATACTTGACTCATTTCATGTATATTATCATGATTGTATAAGAAACGTGGCAAAAATCGGCTTGATACGTCCCCGGGCACCCTTGGGACTTAAACAAAATTTCCAACTTTTGAAAGGTGCGCAGGGGCGGCGTGGCACGCTGCCTGGCGCGCCCCTTTGCTGCCTCTGGACTGAAAATTTCAGCCCAGAGCGGCGTGGCACGCCCCTGGGCGCGCCCCTCCTTATTTCTTTCCAAAATTTTTGTTTTCGACTTTTCTTCGCGGGTTCGGTTAGTTACTTCAAGTCCTATTCTTTAACTCACTTCTTAACCTTAATATACTTTGTTTAGAGGTCCTCTTAGCCTCATTTTGAACCCCATGAATTCGCCACAAAAATCACAAAACACCTCTTATGAAAGGCTAATCACATGTACGAAGCCAAATGTCAAATTGCTCATTGTTAACATTACCAAATACATACTTATGGCTTCTCGACACCGAAGTACCCATTGTTTATCGTCATCACATTGGGTTGGGAGTATACGGGGTGTTACATGAATACTATATAATTCCCATGGAATGTATCACTTTTGTAACCTTAGGATAATGAACAATGAATAAGACACATGTGGATATCAACCGTTCACCAACTAAAGGTGCGATACCTTAGGACCTTATAGAACTTTTAACATACTAGTCAATGATCATGAGTCAACGAATGGACATGAGTCATATGATTCACCATTTACCAATGTGTAAGGAACATGTGAGTAACACTAGCCAACCACTGAATACGGAATACGTTAGAGCATTTCGGAATCGAATGAGTACTATAACAATGTGAACACCATATGTTGCAGAAGGATATAGAAGAGTAAACTTGCATACCTTTACTTCCAAGTATGAGTAAACAAGTCTATATATGAACACAACAGTCCAGCTTCTTCCTTATGTTTAATTCTACAATACAAGTCCACAATGGAACTCTCGTTAACAATTATTTACCGTACGAGTGTACAAAACAACAATGAACCATATGACTGCCATATAACTTCCTTTCACCCTTTATAATACAAATCACTACATCATCATGTCAATAACACCATAACATTATACACATTGACCAAGATTCCATACAACAATAGCATTTCGCATCACACTTACCCTTTATGCCTTCTCATTATCATTCCGTCCCATTTAATCCTTTATAACAACATATGAACAACCATACATACTTAATACATTCCAACATACCTCCATACGATACTTTAAATCCATTAAAACAACATCACAAGTTGATAATTACATCCAAAAAGGGTATAGGGGCCTTCGGGGGTCAACTAGAGGCGAAAACACACAAAACTGAAATCTGTCCTGACCTGCGCTGACACCTGCGCCGGAAGGTGTATAAGGTGTGCGTGAAGGTGACCTATGGCAGCAGATAGAGGCATCTGTGTTGGCATCTGTGCCCGCAGGTGCCTCCGTCTGCGGGGGCGGATGCCCGTTTTGGTCCGAAATGGTCTTTTTGGGTCTTTTAATGCCATGAATGGTCCATGATCATAACCAAACTTATTTTGACATATTTTTTATCATCTTAAACACCAACATTCAGCCATGGTTTCATATGCACATAAACACCACCAAAAATTACGTTTTCCTTTCAATACGTCATCACTTCCATGCTAACTTTTGCAATAACAATTCCAAACATTATACTCAAGAATAAAACAAGTCAAGAATATAATCACATCTCACATATCAATATTTAATCCATCAAGTTCATTTCCTTCAAGACCACAAGTCTACTTTCAAGTTCACAAGACAAAACCATCCTCCGATTTAGCAAACATGCAATATTACACACATAGTGAATTCTCAATACATCACCAACATAACCAACATCATATATGCACCCTATAATGCACATAATATATTACTACATGAGATTATGAGAATAAATACTTACCAAAGCTTGGAAAAGGATGATCTTTACCAAAAAGAAAAGGGTGCCTTAGGGTTTGGAGTTGAGAGAAATGGGTTTGGTAATATCTCAAAAGGCATGTGTGTTTGTATGAATAAAAATCAGCCCTTTGTGTCTTTATATAGTACTCATGGTCATCCTTAGCCATTTGGAACCAACAATTATTTTGGTCAAAGGAAGAATGGATCATGTTTTGCCCCATTGGACCTAATCTTTTATTCTTGTTTTGGGCCTCATTTGGCCCAATGGCTCATGACTCATTAATACTCAATAAATTAATGTCTAATTCATCAAATCTCTAATGTTTAATTAATTCCATAAATGTACATGTAGTCGTATCGATTCGACAACATACGGGGTGTTACACCTCCCACGAGGGTCTAATCCCTTGTACTAGGCTCAATATCAATTACCTTATCAATTACATTACAAAATACATACTTTTGGCTCTCGACACTTGAGTAAACATTGTTCAATGTTGTCAAGTAGGGTTTGGTAGGTACGGGGTGTTACACCTCTAATTATTACTTTATCTATTTTATAATCAATTCTATTACTACTTCGATTTTATTTTATTTTATCCACTAAAAATATTTTGTTTCCTTCTATTTGTTCATTCTAATAAATGAAAAATAAATGTTATTTTCTTTTAATATTATTTTTATTATTAAATAACTATATAAAGTATTAGTAGTCAAGTTTAGATTTTTTCAAAACATAACTAATAAGACTATTTTAGTAGAATAAACTTCTCAACAAATACAATTAAAATTATAAAGGGCATTGTGGTATTTTTGATCGATTTATGTCATTTGTGTCAATTTGAGTTGTGCCAAATAGCACTACCCTAAAATAAATGGTTGCATGGAGATGGAAAAGAAAAAAAAGCAATAGAGAACAGAGAATAATTGCCTGTTTGGCCAAGCTTATTTTTCACCAAAAGTGTTCAAAAGTGCTTATTTTAAAAAATTAATGTGTTTGGCCAAGCTTATGAAAGAAAATAAATGCTTTTAGAGAGTAAAAAAAACAGTTTTTCATAAGCTAAAAAAATATTTTTTTCCTAAAGCATTTTAAGAAAAATATACTTAAAACCATGTTTAAAAGTTCTTCTCAGTTGCACATCCTTGACATAATTGAGAAGAAAATTCGCACACCCTTCGCCAAATTCCTGGCTCCGTCAATGATTACTATTTTTTAGGGGGCAGATTGTTACGTTCTAAAGTACTGTCTTCTGACATAAATAGCTACTATTATATTAATCCTAAAAGTTGAACAAGACAAGAAGAAATAAAATATGTATCAATCAGGAAAGAAATAACACTGTCAAATTTGCATGGTTAGAAAAATTATCCCTCTCATTAATTTTTTACATTGTTATGTTAGGGAGACCAAAGATGTTCCACTTTAGCAAAGTTAAAGGATTTAATATACTCAATTAAAGGACTAAAATGAACCAACTCCAAAAGATAAGGGATATTTTAGCCCAAAACACGTCTGAGTAACAACACTTCTATATTTAGAGGTGTCATTTGTGTTTATGTATCATGCTTCTTTCTATTTTTCTATATATTATATATACTACCGGAAGGCTTTGTTTGCTAAATAAAGCATAAGATTTTATTTTAAAGAAAAAAACTTTGAAAAGCAATCATACCATTATTAAGCAAGTTCAATTCAAAAGTTTAGATTACTTTCTGTCTATCATGAAAAATTATTTGCATATTTTTACTGATTTTGAGAAAGTTTCGACGCCTCCTCTTACCGAAAATCAATTCAGTCCCTAGGGGGTGCTTATATTTATTTCTGGATTAACTAGGGAAAAAGAGTGACGGATCAAATGATTTGGTAATTCCTCATGAGGGATGAATCAAGAGAATTTTGAATCAGAGCTTTGGATTTTTGTTCATCCTTTGCTGTAATAATTTTAGACTGATTTCCATGGTGAATTTCAAAGAAAGATCATATTCCTGATTCAATGATGAATAGAAAAGAAAAAAGGGAAAAGGACAGAAATGGCCCATAGCTTTAAAGTATTCCCACTAAATAGCCACTACAAGATAATTCCCTCTAATTAGCCACTAAACTAGTTTCATTCTATAACCATAATTAACGCCTCACTTAAAACCAATGAAAAACTCGTCCAAATCCCCAAAAAACCATCTTCCCTGAAATTCACGGTTTTCTTACCTATTCAAACTCATAAATCTCCCTTCTCTTTCGGATATTGAAAACTCACTTTCCATTCGTGTTTCATTCATCATTGTATATAAAACCTATCAAAACTCACCTTCAATTAGCTTCTGTAAACTTTTTTTCATTCAAAATTCGTTCAAATTGATACAAAAAATAATGGCTTTGATTTTGATTCCTATTATGATACAATATGGAGGTGAATAGATAAGTGATGTTGCATTCACCATTAATGGAGTGCTTTTCAACTCGGATTACAGCTATCAATTTTTTGTTGATGAACTGCATAAGCACTTAAATATATAGCCAAATTCAGGTTTAATGGATATAAAATACATTGTAAAGGCTGGATCCATGCCTATTTACAATGATATGACTTTCAGATTATATATGGAGATGAAGAAGAAAAATCTAGACATTGATGAATATACACTTTGTATAACAACTAAAACATTCATTTGAAAATGGTGAATCCTCAACTTCTAATTTGGTGGAAACATCTTCAAGTACTATACAGCTTCATCGGATGCCTATTGCAGTTGATCCATTTTCTGATCCTGAAGATAATTTTCCTGAGAATAAAAAAGATGAAGATCCAAATTTTATAATAATGGATCCACTTCATAGACAAGTTGAAGAAGGGTAACTAACCCAAAGGCAATCATTGAGTGAACTGTATCTTTTTGTTTTTACGCCTGGGGGAATGTCTAGAGATTTCTACCTCGATTTTACGGTTGTAAAAAACTATCCGCTTTATTGGGACAAAGATATAATATCTAGTGTGATGAAGCATTATGTAATACAAGACAGACTCCAGTTTAAGGTCGATAGATCATCAACATCAATGTATGACTACTGCATAGAAACAGTATCAATGTGGTATAGGGAGTGTATCAATATGGTATATGGACTGTATATGCATAAGTTCTAAGTTTTTCTCTATAAACTACAATAGTGTTGTGTGTGGACAGTATATGCACAACTTTTTATGTATAAAAAATGCATTAATGTGGTATCCCCCTGTATAAAATGTATCAATATGGTATAGGGAGTGTATCAATATGGTATATAGACTGTATATGCATAAGTTCTTTCTCTATAAACTGCAACAGTATTGTGTGTGGAGAGTATATGCACAACTTTTTATGTATAAAAAATGTATCAATGTGGTATAAAGAGTGTATAATAGTATATAGACTATATATGCATAACTTCCCCCCTGTATAAACAGTATCAATGTGGTATAGGGAGTGTATCAATATGGTATATGGATTGTATATGCATAAGTTCTTTCTCTATAAACTGCAATAGTGTTGTGTGTGGAGAGTATATGCACAACTTTTTATGTATAAAAATACATCAATGTGGTATAGGGAGTGTATAATAGTATATGGACTATATATGCATTACTTTCCCCCTGTATAAATAGTATCAATGCGGTATAGGGAGTGTATCAATATGGTATATGGACTGTATATGCAAAAGTTCTAAGTTTTTCTCTATAAACTGCAATAGTGTTGTGTGTAAACAGTATATGCACAACTTTTTATGTATAAAAAATACATCAATATGGTATAAGGAGTGTATAAAAGTATATGGACTATATATGCATAACTTTCCCCCTCTATAAACAATATTAATGTGGTATAGGGAGTGCATCAATGTGTTTTATTGATTGTATATGCATAGGTCCGCCCTATATAAATAGTATCAAAATGTGGTGTAGGGACTATATCAATATGGTATATGAACTGTATGTGCATAAGTTTTTCTGTATAAACTGCAATATTGTTGTATAGGGGATGCAAACATTATGCTATATGAACAGTATATGTATAGCTTTTTCTGTATAAAATGCATCAATGTGGGTATGAAACCTATAAGACTATGGTATGGGACTGTATAAACATTGTTTAGGGGTTGTATATGAATAAGTTCCTTGTAGCTATATATATCTAAAGAGCATAGGCCAAATGACCTGCCATGCTGCATCAGGAGTAATATTTCACTAGTTGACCTTGAGACCTAGTATTTACCTGATTCCTTATTGATGAGGCTGGTAATACTCATTCCATAACTATTATTTTCATTTCATGTCAAGTTCCTTGTTGTTCCTTTAAGCATTGTTTATACACCTTTAAGTCAATTCAAGTTCAGAAAACTAATTTATGTTGTTATTTAAATATAAAATCTGTTTGTTCCAGCCAACTAACTTGAGCAACTCTATACATGTGAATGTTTTTTCTTCCTATCTTTGAATCAAGGAAGCATATAATATACATCTTACTCATTCATCCAAACCAAGTAGTTTTGGCTCAGTCATGTATATATGCTAAAAATCACTCTCGATAACATACATCAATGGCGTATAACAAGTTTAGCATTATGATATAGAAACTGTACATGCATAGCTTTCCTGTATTAACTAAATCAATGTTGTATATGGGTTGTGTGAATATGGTATAGAAATTACACATGCGTAGGATTTCCACCCCAACCCCACCCTCTCTTTTAAAAACTATATAAATATGGTATTGAGACTATATCAATATAGTATAGAACTTGAATATGCACAAATTTTCTGTAGAAAAAATACATCGATATAGTATGAGAACTGTATAACCTATTCTATATAAATGTATCTTTATAGGTACTATCTTAAATGTGTGAAACAAAGATGCTAATGGAATTTTAGATCTGCAAGTCAAAAACAATCACAAGTCTTCATGGTGACCAAATTCATTGATATTCACACTTGTCCTATTGTGGAAAGAATGCTTGGACAACGTCATGCTACTTTATTAACCATTGCTAAAATGGTGCAGAACAAGTATCTAAATTTGAAATCATCATACACTCCCGTGGAGATTATGGATGAAATGAGAATCCTTCATGGGATTAGGATGAACTACAAAAAAGCATATAGATCAAAAGAAAAAGCCCTTGAACTGGTCAGAGGATCACTGCGAGCATCGTTTGGTAAACTACTAGCTTATTTGTACATGGTAAATACAATAAATCCAATAGTACATTTTTTAGAAATGTAGTGATCCAGCTTAAGAATGTATATTCTGACACAATTTTTTGCACCAGACATGCTTATTACTTGTACCGAAGGTTGGTATTTGTTATTCAAATTAATTTGATGTGTTGACGCCTTTTCTTTTGCTTAATCAAGGAAAATTCTGCCATTAGCTTATGTTGTTGTTGATTCTAAAAATGATATTTTGTGGGAATGGTTTTTTCGTATATTTAAAATGGCCTATGGTGAAAGAGAAAATATGTGCATAGTAACTAATCGACATGATAGCATATTGAAGGGTGCTTCAACTGTATATCCAAATGTACCTCACTGTATATGTATTTACCATCTATGGAGCAACATCAAAAGTAATTTCAAGAAGAATCAAAAGCAGCTAAAGGGGATATTTTTTGCAATAGCCAGGACATACGTAAAAGCATATTTTGATAGAATGATGGAAGATATAAACAACATCGATGATAGGGTGAGGGATTACCTGTTTGGTATTGGCTATGAAAAATGATCCATAGCACATTCCAATGTCAATAGGTCCATGGTGATGACTTCGAACATAGCAGAGTCGCTAACTTCAGCAAATAGAGAGGCAAGAGACCTGCCAATAAAGGAATTGCTAGAGTTCATGATGAATTTGATCATGAGATGGAATAATGAAAATAGAATGGCTACAGAGGCAACTTTTACTGAGCGAGGAAACAAATACAACACTATAATAAGGGAAAATCTCATTTTGTCAGATAAGATGAAGGTAAAAAGTTGACATTGCATACAATTCACTAATGTTTCAAAAGTCTGACTTGTTATTATATTTCTATTTCATACGGATGAAAATCTCCTACTTTACCAATATTTGATGATTTCTCTACATTTCAGGTAATGGCATCTACTAACTATGTATATTCAGTAATTGACAAAGCTCAAAAGTGAAACATTGTGAATATGCATGAGAAGAGATATAGCTGCCAACAGTTTCAAATTGACAAAATTCCATGTCCTCATGCCATGGCGGTGTTGAGTTATACGCATGTGGAGTTATAAAACTATTGTGCTCCTTACTACACCAAAGAAAACTTGCTGAAAGCCTATGAATTTCCCATTATTCTACTACCTGATGAAAGCGCGTCGGATATTCCAAAAAAAGTGCCAGATATTATAGTCCTCCTTCCAATCTGGAAGCCCAGATCAAGTAGACCAAAGAGTAAGAATCGAGGTAAGGGCATTATTGACTACCTCTCTACAAGTCGAGCTTCACATGGACAGTGTGGAAAGATGGGACACAATCGAAGAACCTGCAGAAATACTCCAACAAGAATCTAATAAGATAGTTTTATGTTTCCTCTTCTGTTTTTTCAAATGGACCAGTTCGTTCTATAACGCAAAACATATTATAGGAGTTGATTTTACATTTTAAGTCAAGTTGAAATGTGAAGAGTTTGCTACTTTTACATGAAATTTAATAGATTCTGCCCAAGATTACTTTTATGTTTCCTAGTTTAGTTGCAAATGAAAAATTTCAACATTATGTGATAATATAGATATCTTTTTGGTGAATTTATTTCATAGTGTGATGTGTATATAATATCTGTACAGGATTTTCATCACATCTATACTGTAAGATTTATCTATACAATGTACAGTGTTTGTTAAATGACATCATATGCAAGTGATATAGCTGTTTACAGGGGAAAAGTGTTTTCCCTGTGGTTGTGGTTGTTCAAGTTAGCATGACTATAAATAATTATTTTAGGTACATTTATTTTCATGATATAAGGTGTATCAGTCCAGAATAAAATATGTATTTGTGCATGATTTTCGTCACATTCATCTGTACTTATACAAGATTTTCACCTTCGTTAAAATGACACTATATTTAGGTGAAATATGTGTTCGTTTCCAGGAATAAACAATTTGTATTGATTGTCAATTACAGACACCTCTTTGTGTATGCTTTATTTGTACAAATACTATGCTAGTTAATCATGAAAACTGTATCAGGATGTAAATCAGCTGACCTATATACTGCAACTAATTTTACATAGATAAATAGTAAATTCAATACGCATAGACAAGTACGTGTATCCCATAACAAAAACATAAATTTTCAAAATGATATAACCGTCATTATTAATCAATACAGATTCTTTAAAAAAATATAACAAAAAGAGAAACTATGCAAGTATATCCCATCAAAAACACCAGTTAATCATTTCAAACTATCTATGAAACTTTACATAATACCACCTACTACACTTGCTATGCTAAACTGTTGCTGCTTTAAAAGATTATTTTCTCTTTTTCAATCTACCACTAGACTCATCATCACTAATATCATTACTAATTGCACCCTGCCTTTGTTTCGTCTTTCCATAGTTCCACAGTACTACACCATATCGGCTCTGTATGTCATCAATATCTATATTGATAGGAATTTGAACGCCTTCACCCATCAATATTTATATTTTCTAGTTTTGTTGCAATTGAAAAATATTTCAACATTATACGATAATATACATAGATGTCTTTCAATGATGCATTTATTTTGGTAGTATGATGTGTATATAATACCATTAGTGTATACAATATATATCTATACAGAATTATCGTCGCATTCGTATGATAGACTAGACTCATCTATACATCTATACTGTATAATGTACAGTAGTCGTTAAAATGACACCTACGCAGGGGATGTGTCTGTTTGCATGGGGAAGCTTTTATATCATTGTTCAAGTTCATGCTTATGTTTGCATGAGCTGTAACACCTTGTGACCGAGGAACTTGACATCTAGCTGCAACACATTGTGACAGAGAAACTTGACATCTTCTCCTATTAAGTTTGTGAAGATGGATGTGTGATAGGGAAAATGGATGTGTAAAGATGGACATTGCTCCGAGGCTAAAAATCTTATCAGATGGCCATGTCACTTGTTTTCGCTCATAAATTACAGAACATAGATAAGTGGAAAATCAACCATGCCAAGGAAATTTCAATGATTTTAAAAGTCAATAGACCAAACCATAAGAACTGAACACCATACAGGCATAAAATTGCATTAATGTGCTAGGGACTGCATATCAATATAGTATAGAGACTGTATCAATATAGTATAGAAACTATAACATTATGGTATAGGGAGTGTATATACATAGGTTTTCTTGTATAACGCTATATAAAAATGGAATAGGGACTGTATCAATATAGTGTATAAACTGCATATACACTGCACCTAATTGTTACTTTATATTAGAACCATAACCATCAATACATAAGTTTTCAAAAATGATGTAATAGACACATATGACTTCAATACAGAATCTTCAAAAAAACATAGCAAAGCAGAACTAAGTGTGTCATAACAAAAAAAATCAGTTAATCATTTGAATTGTATACAAAACCTTTACATGTATGCCACCTACTACACTTGTAAAATAACATCCTAAAAGCTACTTTTTCTGTAACCCATCCTTCTTCTTTTTCAATCTACCAGTAGACTCGTCGTCACTAACTACACCCTTCCTTTGTTTTTTCTTTTCATAATGCCACAGTAATAAACCATATCGAGTCTGGATGGCATCCATATCATCTATACCATTAGGAATTTCAATGCCTTCAAACAAGTACTCAGCAAATGCAGCTTCAAAGACACCACAATTCCTGCAACATAGTACAAAGTTAGAACAATTGCCAATCAGTAAAAAAGGATAAAAAAAATAAACAAATAATTGACATTTTGTAATAGTTTACGTATTGTCTTGAGTTGGCAATCCATTGACCATATGAATCTAAAAAGAATTAGCTGCTAGAATTCCATCAGTCCTACTGTCCCAAAAATTAATACAAGAAAGAAAGTGTGGAAGCAACTCGAAATAAGCTGAAACGGTTTGTTGTACAACAAGTGATCCCCGTGTACCACACAGCGAACCATATACATAAATACATTGATCTTTAAAATACAAACGCGCCAATATCTAGTGAAACTTCTTAGCAATATTTATTGGGAAAAGGACATTATCAACAGTGCACCACGGGACATTACACCTCATAAAAAAACCAAGAATATACTTTACAATGTCATCATCGGTTGTGATATGTGTCACATCTCTATTGTTATCCAGAAACTTTTGATACAAAGTTTATATCGAATAGTTAAACCAACAATCTGTCGTTGTGAATTTAACTGAGCCATCAACAGGATCATGCTTAGATTTCTTTCACAGGTAGTAACAAATTACATCCATATGCTGAAAAATATAAAGAATGTAAGGCATATATTAAAAGGCTACATCTTTGAAGTAGACAATCAAATCATAAGTCAATAACTAACTTACACAATAGGTTAGGGCTGCTCCTGGATATGCAAGTATGAAGAATCATTCTTTTTTTTAACCTCATCAACATCAAAGTCAAAAGGATGTGGCAGATTATTCACAGAATCTGAATAAATAGGACTGCAAAAAGAATAAGAAACAGAAGGTGCTTTATATGACAAAAACTGATAGGAAATAACAATAGAATGAATTACAAACAGAAGACTTACTTCCTCTTAATGCGTAATGATCTGAAAATAAATTTGTTAAATGGTGACGTCAACTTAATATCAAAATCTGTCTCATCAATATTCGTTGCAAAAGAATGTTTTATGGAGAAGATTGGTCTACTTGAATGACCTTTCTCTAAGCATTTGACCGGTTGACCTTGAAGTCTGCTGCCACCAGAATCAAACTTCGACAAGTATGGTGATTCACATACTTTCGCTAGCTTTCATGTTAGACGAGGGACAACAAGTGTGTCATCCAAAATAACAATTGATTTACCACTTACAGGAGCCTCACCCTCACTTTTGTTTACCCTTCCAACATCAACGCCTACATCCTTAACCACAATATTTGTATGCTCAAATGCAATACTATCATGACCTACATCTGCATCACCCTTCCCAAACAGCATCCTCAACCACAACATTTGTATGGTTTAATACAACACTGTCATGACGTACATCTGTATCAAACTTCCCCACAACATCCTCAGCCATATCACCTGTAGCCGTCGGTTCAACAAATTTATTAGGTTGAGTGATCTTGGAGATTTCAATGTAAGGAAAATTTGATTAATCAAAGTGCTGGTTATCCTCAAGTCCATCCTTCATACACTGTGCTTTTTCTTCACAAAAACATTGAGTAAATTTAGACACTTCAGAATCAGGAAAATTAGACCAACTGTCCTGACTATTTTTACCCTCCCCCACAACTTTATTCCCACTTGAACTTGGTGAAAATTTCAAAAAATCAAAGTTGGGAAATTCACTCCACTCATAACCTGTAATAGTTCTACGAGCAGCTTCCGTATCAACATGATCAGTTATGACAATATTTTCTTGTCCAATATCATCAATCACACTATCGCTTGTGTGATCCACCTTTGGTGTATCATTATTTTGTTGTCCCAAATCATCAACCAGATTAACACCTATGTCATTTTCCTTTGGTGTAGCATCAATGTTCAGTTCCATATTATCACCAGTGGTGGCATCCCCCTTCGATGCATCACACTATTTTCAATAGTACAAAAAATTAGTATCAAAAGTATACCTAAATCAAAACAACAAGAAGAATACCTTAGAAGGCTGCTTTATATGGAGCGCTTGAAAACCCAGCTCAAATGAAGATTTCATCAACTTTTTCATTGAGGAAACCTCATCCTTCATTGAGGAAACCTTATTCTTTAGCTAAACAAAAAAAAAGGCAAAAGACAAAACATTAAATTTAAAAACATACAACTAATAAAACGCTGCAAAATAAAGGGAAAAACCACAGCACATATCAAATTCAAATCACTTTTCAGAAGTTTTAACTCATTTTCAAAACTCACAGGCCTATCTTCGCTTATGTGTTGTTTGCTCGAATCAGGCAAACCTCCATATTCCATGTTCAGGACATGTTCCTGTTGAGGCACATGTTCAAAAAAAGGCAAATGGAGTATGGTTTTCTCAAAACAAGTTGGCTCAATGTTAGTCAACACCACCTACACATACAAAAATAGATGAATCACAAAAAGCATATTAACTATATAAGTAAATAACCATTGTATAAATACATATACAGTATGTTTTAAAACAAACTAATTACCTGCTCGCAATTTATATCAATAAATTCAGACTTCACTTTCTTGTAGTTTGGTCTGCTTGTTACAGACCAATTCAGTATACGTGGCACACTATCTCCCACTCGGACAACTAGTTTATTGTTAACATATGGACAACACTCATAAAACTAGCACTGTAATGCCAAGGAAAACCCACCACATCGGTACATACTGTTTCACTTATAAACCCAGTACTTCATTGATTCCAACGTACCGTGAAAACACAGTTTCCCCCAGGGGAATGTTTCAAACTTTCCAGACTCAACCAACAAAAAGTCATCTTTGGTTAAAAGTCACCATACATGATTGAAAAGAGGGAACTGTGAATGAAGTACAAAATGGCAATTTGCAATGCGTCCTCATCAGGTTGTCAATTTTTTTCAAAGAAAAAGTTTTCAATTGAAGCTTTGTAATTTGGACTGACTTGGAAAGTACAAGTCCATCAGGCGACTGGATTTATTCGCACTACACTCCGGTGCATAATCTCCTGTGCACCTTAGTCCACTAACAATAACAAACTCTGCTAGGCCAAAACGCAATTTAGTATCATTCACTTTAATCCATATTGCATCGTCTTGAGCAGAAACAACTTCCCTAAGAAGCATGCCATGTATCAACTGATTTTGGGTGAAAATAGGTGGCAAATCCAAGAAAAAAACAAAACAGGTCTTTTTAAACAAATCCAGGTGCGTCTTATCCAACTTAGATTTCAATTCAGTCACAATCAAACAATTCGTATGCACACTAACAAGGGTTTTGTAATAGTCAGACGGATGAATAACAAAATCCCAAACCTGAAACGAAAAAGGTATCTTTCTAAACAAATCGCAAACATACATTATATAGTAGATTAAGACTGTACCTCAACATCAGATAGATTGTAGTTTGGTTTGCTCAGCTGAACGAAAACCTTGCGCCTTTTCGTTTTTGAGGAAACAACCACATCGTCTCCATCCTTTGTACAAATGCGCTTCATCAACCATCTTCTACTTCCCTTTAGAAGGGTTTTTTTGTTTAACTTTTGATGAACCAACAACTTTTTTGCTCTATGACCGAGTCAATCTCTCACCAAGAGATTGACTGCTAGATGTGACATTTGGACCATGAGGAGAATTACCTTGAGACTTATAACTCGAGTAGATGAAGTAGGTGCCATTGCTTGACCTTTTTTCTTCAATTTATGAGTATTAGAACTATGAGGATGCTTCAAGTGAAGTCCTGTATTTGATGATTCTGGGAAATCATCATCAGGAACACAAAATTGGGGTCAAATTTGACCCCTTTACCAGCTAATTTCAATCTTCCTCTGCTTTTTTCTTTTCCTTCATTATGTTCCAATGCATGCACAATACAAGCACGATAGTTTGCAATGCACAGAACAACAGATAGGGATTTGATTGTTGATAGGAAAATTTCACAGTAAATCGATAGAGGGTTAGAGAAGAAAGTGAATTTGGAAAAGTATAATCAGAAAGGAAAAGTATATAACGGTCATGTGGATTTAAAAATCCTCATTGGGCCTAATAACGCAGATGACTAAAATTGGTGTTAAAATGAACCGACGAGTCAGAGTGTCCATAGGCTTTTGTGGGCCAGTATTTTTTTCAATGGCCAACCCATGACCTTTCCCCAAGAAAAAAACTGAAGCTTAATTCAGCCGGAAACAGCCCTGACCAGATGGGTCTTCTCAAAACCAACAAGATTGAAGAGGCCCAAAACCTCCAAGACTTGTCAGCAGCCAAGAAATCAACACGTTAGTGTACTCACCCTGATCAACATAGTTATACAAAAGATTGTTGTTTTTAATTTTTGGCCAAGTGTATGAGATTTTTGTTGAATAGGCATGGCTCAATCGTGATTTTCACTAGTAAAAATGGTCATGTCGATAGTCATGTTCATACTGAAATCTCAAGAAAAATTTCCAATTGTTATTTCTAATAGAATTTGTGCTTCTTTTTCTTTTCCCTTTTCGAAGTGTTTGTGTATCCCTACTGCCAAGTAACATCCAGATTATATTAATTACATAGGCATTGTACATCCAGAAAAAGTCAACAAAAACTATATATTTGTATCAGTGTTAATTAGTTACTACGATCTGTTTTGTCATACACTTCAGAGAAAAGTTGTACGAGCTTCCATAATTCCATTCAGGGACATTGGATGAAATTAGAAAAGTAATAGCACAACAGAGTTACTGCGCACTGATAATTGAAGTTAGAAATTAAGTAGAACAGTACTAGTACCTTTTCCGGATATAGAAACAAATGCTAAAATTATTTTTGTCATAACTACTTCACCCACTTGAACTTGTTATATCCAAATTGAAAGGAAGGGAAAGATAAAACCAAAGGTAGCTAATTTATTTACAACAAAATCCAGATTCTGAAATAAACTTACGTCTAATTGAAGGGAAGGCAAAGGCACAGTGAAACTAGATAAGATACTTTGCATTGCATAAAAAAGCATATGATTGGTAGATTCTTGGTACAACAGAATATATTCCTCAGAATGTTGTTTGTTTTCTGTTCTTTTTCTATTCATCCATGCTAGCTCTACTGTACCTAAAAACCTTCTGGTTCCCCCCTTAAATTCTCACCAAGAATACCACAAAAAAAGCATGCTACATACTACTATTGTGCACCAAAGTCCCACAAATGGATAGTGGCATCACTGGAGCAAGCTGCCACATACCTTTCATCTGCAATTATGGCATTAATATTTCCTATTCTCTCCCTAAGACTATACAGATAGGCTCCATGTTCAATATCCCATACCCTAATGACATTCCCTATCCACATCAATGCATATCCTCCATTCATGCACCCAACAACCCCCCTTTGATTGGCACCTCTAACATTATACCTGCATATCTCCTCCAAATCATCCACCCTACGCACGCCGGCCATGCCCCGGCTATCAACAGCCACCAGTGTCTCGTTCCGGGCATCGAACGATGCCACGATGAACCCCCTTCGGGATGGTTGAGCTCTTATTATTATGCCTTGGTTTTGCAAGTCAATTACCATGAGCTGCAGACTGGTGCACGCCACGGCAGTCTCTCGGGTTGTCACTCTGATTCGACCAACGATCTCCGTCAACTCGGTCAGTAGGTGCCAACCCATTAACGCTTCTGGATCTGTTAATTCACCACCAACGAAGACTAGTTCTTCTGTCTCCCTATTCCATATGTGAAATGCCCTCCCTGGAACACCTGAAAAAATGCAAGTTCAGCTTCAACGAATCTTACTGTAACTGAAATTTGTGCACTAGTGCCACCAATTGAAATTCTATCAATAGAGTGTTCGCAACAAATTTTCGTAGTGCTGAAAATTAACTGCAAGCAAAATAAATATAAGAAAAAGATAATTTTATTGATGAATCTTGTGAGTACAATTCTGTTGTTCTCTTGATTCTTCTCTCCTAAGATTTTCCGTGATTCGAGGGCCTTTCGTAGCGTGTTTCTCGAATGTAGGATGATTCAGACCTCCTTGAGATGTGTTTGATCTCTGGGGACGTCGTGCAGTGCTTCGTCGTTTTGGATTGATCTCCGGGAAGAACTCCGTTGACTACTCCTTTGAAGACCTGTGTAGTTGATGTTGTGGCTTTCTTCAATGCTTGTAGAAGTGTGTTCATAATCCCTTAGAATGTTATGTTACTCCCCTATTTATAGTTGTTATGTTACTCCCCTATTTATAGTTGTAGGGAGTAGGCCAGGTTGCTTGTGATTGGCCAAAACATGTCATTTTGACACTTGGCGGCTTTTGACTGGTGCTTGAATTTGAAGGAGATTTCCACATCATTTGGACACGTGGCATCATCTCGTTGGTCTTGAATTTGATGAGGACGTCAAGTCACCCTGACACGTGGCATGGGTTTGGGCTCCAAGGTGTAATGGACCTTGGTCTTGAATTTAATAAAATGGACTAAATAATTTGTAAAACCCAAATCAATTATTCAACCCAAATAAACATGAATTAAATCCAAATTTTGTATAAATTTAACCCAATAAAATTTATATGTCTACAAATGCCCCTTACTTCGAGACTTGTCGACGTGTAGGCTTGATGAAACTTGGAGACGAGACTTGAAGTACTCATGAATGTGTTTTCAGTTTTGTGACTTCAAAGATACTTGTTTCTTGTTGGTGCATTCTAGCTAGACCACTACTTGCGAGTGGTCTAACTAAAATTTCATCCGTGCATTTCTACATCGTGAAGTCTTCGCCGAAGCAACAAATGATTTGTTTGTAGTGATCTTGATTTCTCATTCCCATCAAAATACAAACTTGATATTATTTCAAGTGTATGGAAAAGAATAAAGTGACCAACTTGATTTTCGTACCCGCACTTTTCTTGGATAAGCATGAATGTGAAAAGAAAATGACCAATTTCATATGATTTCACCACCATTTCACGTTGGTAAATACTGGAAAAATCATTTGAACTTTGAATGACTTCATACGAGATATTTACTTTCCCTTCCTGTATCCTTGTGCACGTAAGAGATAAAAAGAAAATTGACTTGAACTTTTGTACCCAAAATAAAGAATATTAACCTTCCTTTTGTATTTAAAGAGAATCAATTTTTTTTTAAAGAAATCTTTTTCAATATGGTAATTTTTTCATTGCTTGGAAATTGATATTTCCCAGGGATTCTCTTCTTCCAATTTCACCACAACTTTCCTTGTATACGGAATGAGAATTTTCACAAGAACTTCTATATAAGCTTTCCCCTTGTAAAGAAAATTCATCAAAGTATCCGCAGCCCTTGCAAAGACATTCCTTGACCTCTTTGTGACCATGTGTTTGACGAATAATTCTGGTGCATGTACGCATCATGGGAGTAGCTAAATCACGAACGGCTTGCGGTGCTGGGAAACAAACTCGTAGAGCTACGTCGTACTTGAAAACCACGCCCAAATTGTGTCCGGATTTGCTCAGGTATCATTCTGAAACCAGTTTTTTTTTCAGTTCTGGTTCGTCACTTTTTTCTGTTCTGCGCAGCTTCACGGAAAGTCCCGTAACTTGACTTATAAATATCGAAATTAGGAGCGACTTTTTGAGTTGGAAAGTAGACTCGTAGAGCTACGTCTCACGCAACGACCACGATCAGATTGTGCCTAAATTGCCCCAGTTATTCCCTCGAAATCAGCCTTCAACTCTTGATTCGCTGGTTTTATCATCATTGCGCAGCATCTCGATAAATTCCGTCTCTCGACTAAGGAGCATCGAAATCAGGAGTGGTTTTTTGCGTTGGAAATTAGGCTCACAGATCTACATCATATGTGAAAACCACCCTCAGAGGACTTCCGAATTTTCTCAGGTAATTTTCTGAAGTCGTAGCCTAAATCTGGTGATCCTTATTTTTTATTTATTTTTTCTTAATCAGATTTCATGAATTTAATTCCTTTGGCAGAATATAACTTCAGTTCTTCGCAAGTATGGTGAAATTCCGTGATTGTACGATGCCGTATCCTCAACTTGAGATGGCAAACGACGAACGTGACTCACTTGCTAGAGTCCTTACCTTGAAGGTTCACCCTCCAGTGATTGGTGCCTTCCCACTTGTTAGAAAGCAGCTGGACACCACTCTCCATCTCACGGAATGGTCGACAATAGAAATGAAGGATGTTATGGAAAACTTTTCAGGCAAAGTCATGACTGAAAAAGTTCCTCTCCTGAAGTCTTCCACTCATCAAAATATTGTTGTTGCAAGTTCTACCAGCCGCAATGAGAGCCTCAGCAGTTGGCGTCTTCCTTCCTCCGGATTTGGTGAGGTTCGCCACACATCTGGCTATTGGGAGTGGGTAGAGGACGTTCTTGCCCGCAGCAAGGAGGTTTTGGAGTGCACCAAGACTTATGATGCTGTCTTCACTTCGATGTTCACATATGACCATAACGAGAATGTGCTCCAGGCCTTCTGTGAAAATTGGCGCCCATCCACCAACACAGTTTCTACTTTCGTTGGAGAGTTGTCCATATCTTTATGGAACTTGAGAACCATCGGAGGCCTTCATGTCCATGGATCATTTTACGACGATGTTATTCCCTCAGCTAAGGAGTTGACACATATAGATGACCAAGGGAAGCCTTTTCTCCCTAGGAGTTGTTCATACTTGTTTTCGGCATCCTACCGGCTTACAAAAGGTGTCATCGACGACGTCTCTTTTCTTGATTGGACCAAGTTTTGGTTTCGAGGACCAAGAAAATATGTTGAACCTTCACAAAAGTCATCTAAGAACCGTACGAAGCCAAGGATGAATCATGACCCTTTAGAGAACATTGACATGAGTTTTTTACCACGAACCGATGAGGAGAATGCTCCTTTTATCGAGCTAGGCGTGGAAGAATCACTTAGGGATGAAACTTATTTGGCGGCTTTCCTTGCATATTGGCTCTGTAAATTTGTGCTTCCCAGCAAGAAGACTGGTTGTGTTAGTGCTAGCGTCTTTAAAGTTGCAAGTTTGATGGCTCATGGAGAAAACTCTCCGATCGAAACTTTTTTTTTTTTTGCAGATAACAATTTAGTGAGGCATCTACCTTTCCGATCGAGGATTTGGCAAACGACTGTTTGGTGCGTCACCTTCCACCTTCATTGCGGCATTGGTTGAGACAACTTGTTACTTCAATTTTCATTGCAGCCTTGGCTAGATACCAATTGGAGAATCCACCTTCCTTGCGAATTTGGCAGAGACAACTTGCAGCTTTCCTTTTTCATTGAAGCCTTTGGAGACTAACCTTTGAAGTAGCCAATTTTGATCCTTGGCAAGCAAGCTGGAGTCACACCATCCTTTGCGGCTTCATGAGAAAGACACTAGGAGTAGCTTTTATTTTCATCCTCGGCGAGAAAGCAAGTGGCTCAAGCACGGAGAGAGAAACACTTGGTGTAGCTGCTCAAACCTCACCGAGCTAGTTTGCAGCTAATCTCATGCTTTAAACTTTGGCATAGAATAATCCCTTCCTTTCAATTTGGAAAAGATCTTGGAGCAATCTTTTGATGACCTAATGAAAGAAGTACATGGAGAGTCTCATTTTTACACTTTGTGATTTTCAACTTTGTAGGAGTTTTTTTTTTTTTATATGTAGTAGCAATGGAATTGTGAGCTGTTTGATCCTATAGAAAAAGAACTCAACATCCTCTCATATATCAAAATTCAGACCAGAATTCCTCTGGATTGATCAGAATTAATTCTTGAATTCAAATTCTAAATCTGACACGTCTGCTTCACAGTTTTATATACTCTCATCGGAAAATTCATATCTTGAGTTAAGAGCATTCACATGACTTGCTTCTTGATCATGCAGTACTAGAACTCGCAGATTTACAACATATCAAAAATTCATGGCTAAATTCCTCTTGGGTTGACAGGAATTAATTTCTGAAGTTGACTTCGAAATCTGATATGTGTGCTTCACAGCTTTGCGCGATTGTGCTAGAAAATTCACAACTCGGAGTAGGAGTGCTGAAACCAAGAGATTCTTCTTCCGTTGGAAAGTTAACTCACAGAACTACAGTATGTGTAAAAATCATGGGCAAAGGATATCCGGATTCGTACAGATATTGTTTTCAATTTCAGCTTGAATTTTGCCCCTCTCAACTTTTCAGCTTTGCGCGTCTGCGGTAGAAAATTCATAAATCGGGGTAGGAGTGCTGAAATCACGAGATTCTTCTTCCGTTGGAAAGCTAACTCACAGAACTAAAGTATGTATAAAAACCATGGGCTAACACCTTGTGGATTTATACAGATATTGCTTTGAAGTTGACCAAGACAACTGTCATGCTTGTTGTCCAGCTTTGCGCGTCGGTGGTAGAAAATTCATAACTCGGCATTGGAGCCTTTGAATCACAAGCCGCCTTTTTCGTTGCGAAGATAACTCTAAGGACTACAACATATGTAAAAACCACGGCCAAAAACTTTACGAATTTATACAGATATTCCGTCAAAGTCAGCTCTTCCTTGTTCTACTCTTCACCTTTGCGCGTCTATGGTAACTTCGGCAAAGGATTATCTAATCCATATGCTGTCTATGCCACTCCAAAGTTTTATTGTGGTGCTCAAGTAATGACACACCCCTTTCCTTTTTTATTAACTGATATGACTGAACTTAGAGTAAAAATACTCTAAACCGTCTACGTACCTTGGAGAAGAGGATCAAGTCATAACGTAGTTCAGGAGGATGAGTTAAGTATAATTTGTTTTTGTTTTGTTTCTTTTCTTCTTCTTTCTTTATTTTTTATTTTTTTTTTGCTTAGGCCGCCTCTTTTGAGGTTTTCAACCTACCAGACTTTTTTTTTTTTGGGAGCCGTACACAGTTTAAACTCATGCGGGCCAGGAGTGACAGGCAGCTTATGATCGTGCCTTAAGGAGTGTTTCGACTTGCAGTTTAGGCTCGTACGTCGAGGAGCGTTTCGACTTGCAGTTTAAGCTCGTGCATCAAGGAGCATTTTGGTGAAGAATTCTAGTAATGTAGCAGTTCTTCTAACCTTTTGTGATGAACTACTGTTGCACTTCAGTTTGGTATCAAATTTTATGATCTGCATTGGTTGAAACAGATTTGCACCTGATTTTGTGTTGCCTTTTAGAAGTTGAAGCTTCGAAGACCCTTGATGCTTTTGTCTTTTGTGAGCGATCAATGTCCAAGTGCCATCATTCTCGCTATTAGAGAAGTCATCTACCTTGGACATATTTGTTGTTTTCTTTAAGGCGGGAATCTCAACCGGCTCACAGCTCCCAAAACGTAACATAACGATCTCTTCAAGTTTTGGTGATGCCACAGAGCGTGTAGAATGTAGAACTTCTGAAATTGAACCTTTCTTGTGGTCCAGTTTGGCGCTAACATGGTTTGAATCAACCGTATTGCCGTCATCAATGATGATCTTTCCCTCTCGCATTAATGTCATGATCTTTTCCTTTAGGATGAAGCATTTTGTGGTATGATGACTAACAATGCGGTGAAATTTGCAATACTTAGGATCGTCGGCTTTGTTAGATTCTTCAGGTCGCTCTGACTTAGGGAGTTCAATGACTTCTTTGGCTAGCAACTCGTCAAGAATAGCAGGAACATCGGAGTCGGGAAAAGGATACACCTTTGCTTGTAACTCCTTCAAAGTTGGTTGATTTTTCACTTCTCGCATTTGTTGTTTTGGAGCTTTCTCTTTCAATTTTTGATTTGTGAAGGCCTTTGTAGAACTCACGGTTATCGCCATGGATTCTCTAATTTGATCTTCTGACAAGTCCTTGAATCTTGTGGATTCTTTCCTTGGATCAAAGACAGGTGATGCCATTCCATGACTTGCAATGCTTAGCTCCATGTCGTGAGCACGCGTAGCTAATTCTTCAAACGTTTGAGGCTTAATACCTTGGAGGATATACACAAGGCCCCAATGCATCCCTTGAATGCAAACTTCAACCGCAGAAGTTTCAGAAAGTTGATCCTTGCAATCTAAGCTCAATGTTCGCCAGCGATTGATGTAGTCCACTACAAGCTCATCTTTACTTTGTATTGTGTTTGTCAACTCCATCATGCTGACCGTACGACGGGTGCTGTAGAAACGATTTAGGAACTGACTTTCAAGTTGCTCCCAACAACTAATTGATTCGGACTCCAACTCTGCGTACCAATCAAAGGCGTTGCCTTTCAAAGAGCGAACAAATTGCTTAATAAGAAGATCACCATGCGTACCAGCACTACTACAAGTCTCAATGAAATGTGCGATGTGTTGCCTTGGATTTCCCTTCCCATCAAATTGTTGAAACTTTGGCGGTTGATATCCAATTGGCATCGGTAAGCCCTCGATTCTCTTAGAATATGGCTTTGAGTATCCTACAGAACTTTGTGATGGACCGCCATATTGTGCCTTGATGGTGTTTGCAATCATATCTTGCAGTTGTTGAACCGTTAGATTGGCTACTGGAGCAGATCGATTAGCGCATTGAGTGTCATATGGCTTGAGAGATTCACCATCGACTTTTTCTTTCGGTGTTATATTATGGCTTGACTCTCCAGGATTGTAGAGATCTAACTTGCTCATAAGTTTGGTGATCTGAAGATCTTTCTCATAAGCAGACTTCTTCAAGGCTTCAATGGTTTGCTCCATCATTGCAAACTTCTCATCCATGTCAACCGCATCAACCATGAAGGTGTTAACTTTCGTTGAAGTTGGCGAATTCATTGAGTCCTCAAATTCTCCAAAGTTGAAGACAGTTTGAGATAGTTCATCAAACAACATAGATGCAAGGTTGCCCCCAGGAGTTGTAGTTACAGCCATAATTTGAGATTTTCTCCTTTTTGCCATCTCCAAAGAGGTGAAGTATTGAGATCCATCCAAAGTACAAGCCTTGAGCTTGCGTCGAGTGATGGGGCCAACATGTCTGATCTCAGCAGATGTGGCAGCAGTAGACTCCTTGCACGAAACGTCATTGATTTTTTTGAAGTCCATTGCAGTAGTTGAATTTGTAGCTTTGTAGCTTTCCGATTTGCAGAAGGAAGAGATGAAGAGCAGAATCTGTCCCACTGGGCGTGCCAAATGTGTTCGCAACAAATTTTCGTAGTGCTGAAAATTAACTGCAAGCAAAATAAATATAAGAAAAAGATAATTTTATTGATGAATCTTGTGAGTACAATTCTGTTGTTCTCTTGATTCTTCTCTCCTAAGATTTTCCGTGATTCGAGGGCCTTTCGTAGCGTGTTTCTCGAATGTAGGATGATTCAGACCTCCTTGAGATGTGTTTGATCTCTGGGGACGTCGTGCAGTGCTTCGTCGTTTTGGATTGATCTCCGGGAAGAACTCCGTTGACTACTCCTTTGAAGACCTGTGTAGTTGATGTTGTGGCTTTCTTCAATGCTTGTAGAAGTGTGTTCATAATCCCTTAGAATGTTATGTTACTCCCCTATTTATAGTTGTTATGTTACTCCCCTATTTATAGTTGTAGGGAGTAGGCCAGGTTGCTTGTGATTGGCCAAAACATGTCATTTTGACACTTGGCGGCTTTTGACTGGTGCTTGAATTTGAAGGAGATTTCCACATCATTTGGACACGTGGCATCATCTCGTTGGTCTTGAATTTGATGAGGACGTCAAGTCACCCTGACACGTGGCATGGGTTTGGGCTCCAAGGTGTAATGGACCTTGGTCTTGAATTTAATAAAATGGACTAAATAATTTGTAAAACCCAAATCAATTATTCAACCCAAATAAACATGAATTAAATCCAAATTTTGTATAAATTTAACCCAATAAAATTTATATGTCTACATAGAGACATAAAAAAACACTTCATTTCTAGAAGCAAAAAAATTGAGTAATTATACTATTACCAACATTAACCTATGAAAATATTTAACACAATTTTCTGCAATGCCCATCGCCACATTGTGTTATTTTAAAAGGAATCATGCTTATGCAGTTAAATTGTTCACTTGGTCAAGAATTTTGACCTTTCCACTAAAGACCACTAAAAGGATTGGGCTGGTCTTTTCCCTATATCAAAAGAAAAAAATGAAAAATGACGGCACACAAATCAAGAAATTACGATCCTTAATTATCCTTTTTATAACTAAATGAAAAAAACAAATTAACAACCCTTCCCTAGAATATTCAATAATCAAATCTTTACCCTCTTTTCTCACTGTCCACAAGCAAATTACTGTGTTTTCATCAAAAGGATAAAAATCAACATTTAGCACCATAACACGCTTAAACACTTCTTTAAAAAATAGACAATCTAGAAAAAGAAAAATACCTGCATAGAGGCCAACCCACCACTGGTCAGAACCAGTGAAATCCACCAAAGCACCATCATTCACCACATCACCTAAGTGAGCCCGTCTAGGTAGTGCAGCATCACCAATGACCACCACGTGAATATCACCATCTAGAGAAGCAAACACAAGCTGAACATCAGATAAGATAATCCCAGAAACAGCTCTAGAGAATCGGCCTAGGCGATCACGGTGATGAGGGTGGAACGTCGACAAATGTAGCCTCCTAGGTAGGAAAAATAACTGAACCGAGCCATCAGAAAAACCAGCAGCTAGATGGCGGTCAGATAATGCTAAACGGCGACAAAAGAGACTATCGTTGTTATTGTTGTTCTCATCGTCTTCGTTGTTTTCTGGCACGAAATGGAGGGTGTTATATATGTATCTATGGTGAAGGAAGTTATTGGCCGTTTGGTGCCAATATATGTACTCCTCCCTCCATGTTTGCCGGAGAAGCTCGTGGCGGTTCCATATCCGCCTGGTTAGGTTCCGCCAGAGCAGATCCGAGTGTGACACTGCTTGCCATGTTGAACAAACCTGAATAGTGTAGCCATTACAAAGTTATTGAGCAACATTATCTTTTATCATTAAAAAATAAAAAGATCTTTACTTAATAGTAAAATCTTCGCATAAATTGAGTAATTGTATAATTATCTTTTTCTCATTTAGGAGTATGCAACCACAAAAGTCAAATCATGCCTACAGAATCACATTATTGGGATCCCTGATTAGTGACGCTCTTAATTACTGTCTTAAACAAAATCTGTGTCAATTCCAAAATCCAAGAGTTCTAAAGAAGAGGCAAAGAAATATACATACATTTTGGAGCTATGTCATTGGAATTTCAATTATTCCCAATTAAGAAGCAAATTAAAAACAATTCAGTGCACTAAAATTTCCATTATGTGTGAGATTCGAGAAAAGTCTGGACCACAAGGGACGGGTCTATTGTCCATGATCTTGCCTTGCATTTTTGCCAGAGACTATTTTCATTTCTTGAATCTGACCTTCTGATTATAGACAATAACTTTAACAGTTACTCCAACGCTTCCTTTTAATTATGAAGAAAATAAATAAAAATCTAATGAAAGGAGATGTAGTAGAAGAAAAGTGGGAGGATGGAGGGAGTCAGGAAGTAGGGTAGGGGGCAGAGTAGAGGTAAACATGGGTAGTCAGTCTTAGGGTACAAGCTAGATTTCATCAGGTGAAGAAGAAAAACTGACATTTCCATCCTTTTAACGACACCCCTCCAGGCTTACAAACACAAGGTACTGTTAACACACAGTAACACCCTTCAATGCCAAATTCATTTACGACTGTAGTACCAAATCTCTCTCTTTCTAATTCTTGATTACCAATAAGTTTATACCACTGACACGAAATTTATATATTTGACAATTTAGGGGTAGGCGTTCGATTTTTCGATTCAATTTTATCAAATTTTAGTTTGGTTCTTCGATTTTCAATTTTGAAAAAGTGTGCACCGAATACCAAATCAAACTAATTCGATTCGGTTTAGTTTGATGTTTTCAAATCGATTTTTCGGTATAAAATAAAAAGTAAAATGAAAATCGAATCCAAATACAAGACACAAAAAAATCTAAAACATTGTAAATAAACTATCAAGTGATGACAACTTCAAATACATATCATTGTAGTGCTCCATTTTTCAGATCACAATACGGTGGTAGTATTTGTGTGAATTTTTTTAAGAAATTACAGTTAGAAGTTAGGAGTATTTGTGTGAAAAATTTTAGGAATTACAATTAGAAATATAAGTATATCAGGAATTAAAATTAAAAATTAGAAAAATGTAAAAGTAATAAGGATCAAAGGTAAATGTTGATGGGGTAATTGAATATGGACTTTGAGGCTTGGTCTTAAAATGTTTTGAGTCAAACAAGAGCTAAATAAAAACTAAAAAAAAAAAAACTTTTAATAAAACTTCAGTTCTTCGGTGCACCCTAAACCAAACATCGAACAGAAGGATCGAACTATCAAAAACAAACCAAAATCGAACTGAAGAACCAAACTAATTCGGTTCGGTACGATTTTTCGGTTCTCCGATTTTTATGCCCACCCCTATTTGACATATATCAATTTTACATAATTTTCAAATACTATATGTCAATTTTTCTGTTCCAATTTATGTGGCGCTGATGGAATATTTGAGAAGGTCAATCAAATTTATTATATAGTTTTAAATATTTTAAGTTGTTAATTATTATGATTTATACTTTCTACTACATAATTTTCAAGTAATGAAAGTCCAACAAATTTTTAATACATCTTTCAAATATTTTAATCTGATAATTATTGTGATTTATATTATTTTTCACGAAATTTTCAAATAATATATCCCGAGTTATATTGCACTGATAAAATTTTGAGTCAATCAAAAATTTTTATGAGTCTCCAAATAATTTAAATTATTAATTTATTATAATTTATAATTTTTTTTAAAGCAATTTTCAAATATATAACAAATTTATTATAAAAATAAAATAATTAAACTAAAATAAAAATATAAAATTATAAAAGTACCCTCAATCAAGCTACCTCCCACTCATGCTTAATAGTAAGTAATAAAAATATTGTAAAGTAATACTACTAAAGAGGAGGAGGTATGTCTTGGAGATAATATAAAATCAAACTGAAAAAGTGTAAAGGTGGATAAAACATCTTTATTGAATAAATATTTCACTTCTAGTCTATATCTTAAACGCTTATAAAGAATTGAAATTTTATTACTGCTTGGAAAGATGTGATTTTTCCCAACCCAAAGTATTTTAGAGCAATAAATAATGAGAATGGAGAAGTGACAAAAGCAGTCTCGAAGGGTCAAAACTGACAGAAGAAAAGAGATGAAAAGAGATCGACTTCCAAATTGATAGAGATGAACAAAATCCAAACACATAGATACAAAAAATTGAACAGGACAGTAAACTAGTTTCTTGTGCAGTTTTGTGGACCACAACATACACGAATACCATAAGGCACGACCCATATCACCCTCCTGGGAAATCTTTTACATATATAAACGTCGGATTTATAAGTGCTGCTTTTCAATATAGAGAAGAGACACCACATAACCCCTATCCTTTCTTTCTTTCATTTCCAAGAAAGGTGGCGGCCTAATGGCCTCTCTCTTTTGAAGCAAAGAATCTTAATACTCTTTTTGCACTTGCAACTACTTCATGTTTCTTTGACCATTACATCTAATTAAACATAGCTCACCTTTTATATTTACTCCTATTTAAACCAACAAGAAGAGAGTAAATTAAAGACTCACTATGCCTTCACTAATTTTATGCTTAGCTAGCCTAATGGTACTATGGGACACATAATTTTAGCCTTTTTAAATATTTACCATATTCTAAATTAATAATGGTCCCTAGCTGCGCCTCTTGAATTTTAGAATATACAATTGGAGAATTGAATAAATAGAGATTGATTGAACAGTTTTTATGATACCGAAAAATAGGGAATGATTCGGGAAGACAGAGACTCCATATAACAAATAGATTTGGAACATATATGAGGCTTAAATCTAGATTAGTACATATTCAGAGACTGTGTGACATTTTTTTATTGTCCTTTGGCTGCAACTTTTACCTGAGGAGAATGTGGGGAACCAGAAAACATAAAATAATTACCCAAAGGATTATGAGGAAGGGGGGCAACATCAATTTTATTTTATTTTTGTCCCTATGAATGGAAATAAGCGTAAAGAAAGGACCCTTTTATTTTTGTTCCTGCTGTCTCCATATATCGATTACCTGAATCATATTAACCAAGCATGTTGGAAAATTAATTAACGAACAAAGTAAAACGCTTAAAAAAAAAAAAAAGACAGGACATAGAGAGAGAGAGAGAGAGTGTGTACCTCATACATAACGAAAACGATTTGAGGAAACCAAATAGTAGTGAAAAAAGGTTTCAGTTTCCCACATCTCTAACAAAATATACACATTCTGTTGGCAGTGCTTACTAGAGCTTGAAAAGGATTATGCAATGAAAAGGAAAGGAACTTCTTCAAGAGAAACCAAAAGAACCCTTTTTCCATTATGACTATATGCTAAAAATGGATAACCTAAAGGGTGAAAATGATGGCTGTCTTACTCTTTATTCCCTTCAACAAGCACAAAAAGAGAATTAAATTGATCCAAGAGCAAGAAAAAAAAATTCAATATAAAGTTACAAGTCTGATCCACAAGTACAACCTTCATAGTTTTGATCCTGCAGGCTCATACAGCTATACTTGCCTAGCTATTTTGACATATATACATCATCCAATACTTTCAAATTTTCCTTTATGCATCGATGATTTCTTTACTTTTTCAGAAAATCGTAAATGCAAATCTGCATCTTGTTATGTAATGCAACTACACAGTCTATAATTAATTCACAGGGTGATTTCGTCAAAGATATGCATTATATCCTACAAACCCCTATTAGCAGCTTTAAACAAAAAATAATTATGGAAAAATGATTACAAGATTTTCATCTCAATCTAAAAATAACCATAATTAATGATAATATTATCTGATATCAATTACTCCGTAATTAAAAAGGAATACCTGAAAAATAAGGGCTAGTGCTTGGGCAGCAGCCAAGCGGCCAACGGAACGTGAAGCATCACTGGCAACTAGCATAGCCAAATCCTCCACGAACGGCTCTGGCCAAACATCATTTCCAGCACGTCTTCGGCTCCTAGACGAAGAAGGTCCTTCTCCTCCTCCTACAGATGATGAGGAGGACATATCTTATATATCACTGATGACTTATAAGAATTTTTTCTTGTTTTTTTTTTTTTGACTTTGTAACAAGGGTACAAACAAGCTAGTAAACCAAGAATATGAGTGTTGTGAGAAATAAAGATCTTCCTAACTGCTATTTATATACTGATGATGAGAAGAGAAGGGAAAGAAGAAGAAGTACAAAGAGACATAGGGTTCTTGAAGTTTAGTAATGATGCCAATGACTGAACGAATATTGTGTGTGTGTGTTTTTGTATATACAAAAAAGAATAGGACGTTTTCTTGATTTGTCACCACTTGGCGTCGTCCTGCGAAGACGGCGGAGAAGAGCATGCTTTGGACCTCTATGAAAAATTACAACTATAACGGAAGGAAGAAGAAGAAAAGAAACTGATGGTTTCTTCTGTGCTCCATTTATTATATTAATTTGATACGTCCACTCGTTGTTCCTTCTTCCTCATAAAAGATACTCACTTTTGTGCTAATTTATATGATACACTTTTTTTTTTAATCAGTTTAAAAAAAAAAAATATATTTTTATATTTAATAATAATTTAACTTTAAAATATTCACTTTACCCTTAATGAAATGATTTACAACCACACAAATATCTATAACTCATTTTAGATCACAAATTTCAAAAGTCTTTCTTTTTTTCTTAAATTTCATATCAAATTAAAATATATCACATAAATTGGGATGGAGAGAGTAACCTTTTTTACTCTTTTGATCAATCGATTCTCTGTACTTTCTTTTTCACTTAAGTGTTTTTTGTACTTTCAATCGATATAGGTGGGTGTTAGAAAGTAGTAGGGGGTGAGGGGTCAGGTGGGGGAGTTGGAGTATCTTTTTTCTTGTGTTATTTGTCTATGGATGGAAAATCCAATTTCTTTCTCTTTTCGGCTCTTGTTTTCTTCAAGTTTATTGTTTGCTTATGGTGTTCATGTAACCATTAATTCATAAAAAGAAACTCTTATCCCTCTTCCAATTACATGAATTGTGAAGCATGCTCCTTTCTACTGCCGTAAGTAAATACTTTTCTCTTTATAAACTGAAATAAAGTTTACAACACATTTCAAGTAAATAAAAATTAAATTTAAAGGTAAAACAAAACATTTGCTTATATTCCATTAATAATAAGCGCATCCTATTTTCTAAATTTAACAAAGACAAATTTTATACTTAATAGAGAAAACATTATGGCAGTATATTCTATGTAACGCGTTAGTGACTATTGGTGTATTAACTAAAACACAAGTATTAATTTTTCAGCATCTTCTCAATATAAATGTCTGAATTACTGATAAAATTACTACATGAAAATATGTTTTACAAAGAAAAAGGATGATTAGTTTAGAAATTCTTAATACGATTCCATGATTGCTAGTGTTTTGTTAGAATTATAGTCAAAATACTGGCGATCTATCAGGAAGTGGCCACAAATTATTCTGGTGATCCATCAGGATTTGTGATAAGGTAAGTCATCTATCAATTTGAAATTCATCAGGATTTATGCAAAAAATCTGGCAATTCACTAGGATTTGACAAAAAATCAATAATATTTGCGACAGGACATGTTCTTTTCATCAATGTGAAACCCTAGCGATTCATCATGATTTTGTTACCTACTGTTGGTTGCAAATTTACTTTTGTAAAACTTTTCATAATGAGGTCAAAAGTTGAAACGATTATACTAAGTGTCTATTTGTGTAAATCTCCCAAAGATGGTCCGATAAGGTAAAATAACAAGAATATTTTCAAGGAAAAATTATGTGGAGTAGAAAACGTCAAGTCACAATTATGTGGTGTAGTTAATATTTAAAATAATTATCGTTTGCAGATAAAATTTAAATTAAATAGCTAAAAATATATTTCTTTTGTACATATATATTTATACTACCGGGCTCATATACAAATTTCGGAACTCATATAAAAACTCTCTAATTTCGGGGTTTATATACAAATATCTAAAGTAAATTTTTGTTTGCATATACTATCTCTCTAATTTATTTATTTAGCTACTAAAATGTAGCTACGTCTTGTAATTAGGCAAATTTTAGTGATGACGCTTCATTTATTATCTAAATACGTATTAGTTATTTATGAAATTTTACCTTTTTCAACCCTCAAGCAAGTCACGTGTACCGAAATCAGAATCAAATTGTTGATGCTTAATTAAGGAGGGGAGCAAACAAAGAAATTTTTGGTGACGTTCAGTTTTTGAAAGTTACTCCAATGTATGCAAATATTATCTTTTGGACGGACATTAGGGTCTGTTTAGAAAGTTATTTGATAGTTGAAATTGGTGTAATTACTAGGGCAGTAATTATACAATCTATTAATTATATAGTATAGTAATTATTTGACCTATTTGTTTAAAATAATATAGTTATAGTGTAATTATATGTGTATTATTTGGCTGCATAAGTATAATCACATGGTTATATTAAATTTTTAAAATGAAAGTTAATTATCAAAAATTAATATTTGACAAATAAGGGCATGTATGAATGATAATAAATTAGGTATTTGAGATATAAATTGTCTTTTGAAAATATATTAATTAATAAATATATGTTCTTAACTAATATTATAAAAAATAATTGATATATATTTTTCAAATTAATATATTTTAATAAAATTAATCATAAAAACTAAAAGTTTGAATTTTTTTTAATCATAATTGATATACATGTTTGACAAAAAAATATTATATAATGTCATAAAATTATTAAACATTTAACAAAAAGATAATCTATCAATTCTAACTGAAAAATGAATGGCATGCAATGTGAAACATCAAGTCAATACTACTAAAACAAATACATTGGAACAAAAAATATAACATAAGTTCAAAATTCAAAATTTAAAAAGTTAACATAATATTCTTATGTAAAATTTCAACGTAACGTACATAAATATAACTCAAAAGAAAGGGAAAATGTAAGTCTATAACCTTATTCAACAATGAATTCTATTTTAATTTAAAAATTAGAATACTAACACAATTATGCTAAATGAGAAAAATAACAATAAATAAATAAATAATATGAACAATCTATATATAATAATAAAGAAGAAACAAGACAAGGTGATGTGGCATCTCTCTATGGCCTCTATTTCTATTTATCTTTTTTCTCCTTTTTTTGGCCATTTGTTGAGTTTTCTACTCATTTTTAATATTTATGTATTAAAAAAAAAACTCAAAAGTCACTCTCCTTAACTCTATATATTGATTGTGTAAAAATTAATGTGTCAATTACTACTCCTCTATTCATTCTTATTCTTCAATGCCTATTCTTAATTAATTAATACTCCACTCTTATTTTCTAATCCAAAAAAGAGATTTCAAGAATATAAAATGTGATTTTCTTACAAAAAGAGGAAAAGATTTGCCTAGAGGATATAATTATTAGAAAATGCTCTTCAATAGTTACTTTTTATCTTTTTTATTTGTTTTCTAATTTTCACCTCCATAACTCATTAACTATTAAATTTCTACTCTTAATAATATCATTAACTTCATGACTTTTAAGTTTTCATATTCATAACCTCCAATTATTTAATTATAAAATTTAAGATACCTTATGATATTCCTCCATTTTCATCTATATAAAGTCACAATTTTTTGTTTCATGAAACCCATACTCAAGAGTATCCTTTTTGTTTTATATTTGAAATGATGTTTTTTATAGTATTATTTATATTATCAAATTCAAGCTTTATCTTGACTCGATGAAGAAGATTTTTGGACGCTGATTGTTTGTCAGAGGGGCTATCGAACAAGAGCTTAAAAAATTATACGCTGATTCTATATTTCTTTTTTCGTCTATTTTCTTATGGTTAATGCCCAAATAAAGGTGTATGCATGAGTGTGCATGCGTATGTTTTCTCTATGTAACTTCTATAATTTGAACGTTCATGAGTTTTTGATTGTTGTAAGTTTTATTTTCGTTTAAGCAAATTAGCTATTGTAATTTTGTTGGTGCTAATTACTAACCAAGCTTCAAACAATACTATTAATGGCTTAAAAGGAATCTATATTAAATAATAAAATACATTATTCTTTATGTGTTTTTTACGGTACGAAAAACAATTTACGTTTTCTTTAACGATTTGCTTATTTCTTTTAATTTTAGAAAAATAGCAAAAACAAAATTGATAAAAATTGATAATAATAAGTATAAATACTTGGGTTAATAATATTCATTTTAATAAATTAAACTAGAATACGTTTATAAGAATATCAACAATATATTCATGCCATTCTTGATTGCAGTTGAGATCGTGAAGGAATTATAATCTACCATTTTCATGTCATGAGATCTAAACGTACAATTAAAAAATACTATTAAATATTTTTGCTGAAAAAAATCAATATAAATTGAGTAAAAATGTAAGATACTTTCTTTTGCTTTTTCTACTTATTTGCTTCTCTCTCTCTCTCTCTCTCTCTCTCTCTCTCTCTCTCTCTCTCTCTCTCTCTCTCTCTCTCTCTCTCTCTCTCTCTCTCTCTCTCTCTCTCTCTTTTGAGATGCATATTTTTATTTTTAAAATGATACAAATATTGAAACAACAATAATTTTTGGAGATGTTAGAAAATTGAAATAAAAAATAAAGATTCGTAAGCTTACATTTTTTTGAGTAAAGGTAGGATATATAGAGGAAGGAAAAGAAAAAAATAATAAAGAAATATAAACAAATACTATAATAGAGGATAGAGATAAAATTAGGAATAGAAAATTATTTAGATGATATTGAGAACTAGGATAAAATGTCAAAGAAGATATAGAATTGAAGAAAGATTATCTGAATAAAAAGTTTACCGTTTAATGAAAGCAAGAAAAAATTGAATCCTTAAATACATATATTTGAATTGTATTAAATTAAAACAATTGTGTATTAACCTCTTGATATATGAAACTTTTTCTTAAGAATTCTTATTTTCTTAAAAATATAAAAATCATAAAATTTAAGGACTAATAATAAATTAGATCAAGAGTTTTTTAGAATATAGAGGGCTCAATATTTTAAAAAATTATTTTGTTAATTTAACGAGGTATTATATGATTGCGCGAAGCGCGATCAAGTTCTCTAGTTGCATGGAATCACAAGAAGTAAAGGTTAGGAAATAATACGTAAGGAACGAAAATCTATTAAAGAAATCATACTTTTCCAAAAAGCTCTAACATCTAGAATAATAAAAATAAAAAAAGAATTTAAAATAATAGAAATACTACATAAATTAAAATGAAAAGAGATTAAAATAAGTAATAAAAATTAAAAAAAAAAAAAAGAAATTAAAAAATAACATTGTAATTACCCCATGTAATTACAGCAATTCACACCTCCCCCTCCCCCCCCCCCCCCAGCTCCTAGAGAATTGGAAAATGTAAGTACCCCCGCTAACACACCCGATTACCTGCTAACTAAGTAATTATCTGGTCAATCAAACAGTCAAACTGTGTAATTACACTCAAATTCAATTCTTAGGTGGCTTTCCAAACATACCCTAAAGAAATTATACTTTCTAGATCTATTTCGGTCCGTAATATTACTTCCTCGATTCATTTTACTTGTAATAATAGATGATTCAAAATAGCTGTCATTTACAAGAAATCAAAGTGTAATAGTTGTTTGTTTCCACTTTTACCCTTAATCATAAATTGTTACGATCCTAAAGCTGAGGTCATGATGGCACCTACCGAGGTCCACCCTTGGTAGGTAAGCCAATTCACCCAGACAGGAAAGGAAAAATAGAAATGTAAATAAAACGAGATGAACGAGACTTCTAGAATGAAGTCAGGCCAACACATGTATATATAATATAAAGTGAGAGACTGAATAAAATACCGTAAACTCCAAAGATAGTAATAAGCATAAGAGTATCTAGTACAACTCAAAATGACTGAAATACATAGATTTGTCTCTGAAAAGTAAATAACGACTAAAATAGGATGAGATCTAAAGTCTGCCCTGGACTCTGGAGCACAGTACCTCGAAAGTCGAACAATCACAACACTAGATCAACTGTCGCATCTCGTACTCGAGCCAGAATCTGCACTGAAAGGGCACAGCAGGGGTGAGTACGGTCCACTTGTACTCAGTAGGCATCATAGGCTAACTGAGCAAAGAAGAAAATAATACAACTAAAAGATACTATGAGCACGTCACCTGCAAACAGAAAAGTTCTCAAACGGTAGCTTACACCGTCTTCACTAACAATTTTATAGTATAGGATCGACATAGGAACAACTAAACACGAATACATATAAGAAAAAACTAAGTATAAGTGAGTTCAGAATCAACTCAATGTGTCAATAATTCATAATATCAGTTCTCGCTTGGAAGAATCAGTAATCATGTAAGACATCAATAATATCATTTCAACTCCTTACTCGGGTATATTCTATCATGATAGAGGCAAAAATGTTCAAATAAGGCCTATAACATCTAGTCAAGCCCCCACTCGGGCGACACAACACGAAAATATGGCAAATAATGCACAAGTAAGGCCTGAAATCATAAAATAAAGCCCCTGCAAGAGCATCACATCATTTACCACCTCTCAAGTCAACAATAATATACAAGCCCCCGCACAGGCAACATGATAAAGTAAAGCACTCTTAAAATATAGTTTCCACATCTAGAACACTAACCCATAGCATGCTTTACAAGTTCATTAACTACCTAACCAAGTCTGAAGGAAGTTAAGCCATAACCTACCTCAAAGTGCCAAAATCCGAGCCTAGAACCTTCAACATGGAGTCTTCCCCTTTCGAACGGTCTCGAAATGAGCTAAAACATACAAATATAGAATCTATGCATTAAAAAGAAGCTAATGATACCTATATTGACTATATTTAAGATGAGTCCAAAATGGGTGTGAAAATAGAGTTCAAAAACAAAAGGGTAAAATTGAGATTTTATTTAAAAAACATGTTCCCCAAGATTATAGGAGGCTATAGTTGAAAACCCAAGCGAAAACAAATCGAAGTAAAACCACTTTAAGAGTGTACCGGTAAAAAACCACAAATTCTAGTTTTGAAATCATGATTAAAAGGTGTTTTCGAAGATATAATCAATAAGAAATGATGAGAAAATGAATTAGAAACTTACCCAAGCAAGAATAATGAAGAAAACCCTCAAAATCGCCCTAACCCAAAGCTCCAAGGTCCAAAAATGGTAGAAATCGCGAAAAAGAAGTATTATATTGTTCTATGAATAGTACCTCGCGATTGCGAACCCCACCTAGCGATCGCGAGGTCAACATTGATCGAAAATTAAGCTAGGCATCGCGATTGCTAGAGGAAGGCCTAGCGACCTCGATGGTTAACCCGACCTGGTCCACCAATTAACCCATTGCGATCGCGGTACCACCAACACGCGATCATGATGAAGTCTATCATGAAGGCCCGTAATCGTAACACGTGTCCACGCGATCACGATGAAGGGCCTGATAAACCAGATATCAGCTGCTGCACCAGCTGAAACTACACTCCAAAGTCTCCGAACTGACCCTCGGGATCCGTTTGGGAGTCCATAGAAACAAACCCTATATGCTACTAGGATATTTTTGATGTTCCAGACTCAATGGAAATGTCAAATTTTTTAAAAGAAGTTGTTTTCAACAAATTAACCCCCGGGACACCTAAAAGCTTAATTTAACTAGTTTTCAAAATAAGGGTCGAAATGTCAAATAAAGAGTCTGAACCAGAACCGACCCCACTACTAACCCAAAATCGACGTTTCGGATCTAATAAAACTGTTCAAATCGCCATTTGGCACTCGAAACATGAAGTGTTGATCAAGTTTAAACTAATGACTTTTAAAGCCTCTAAGAGTCCCAAACTCTCCCAAATCACTCTTGAAAACCTCGAGAAGCATGCTAACCATCCCCATACCTCAAAATCAACATGTAACAACTACAAAGAAGGGCAGAATAGTCAAAACACATATAAAGAAAAATTTCACATAACATGTTGTTACATTATCTACTACTACAACACTAGTTCGTCCTCGAACTAAAAGTAAATGAAGTACTTGAAGTGGTGAAAAGCTGGGGGTATCTACGACCCATATCGGACTAGACCTCCCAAGTAGCCATCTTAACAAGGTGATGTCTCCATTGGACCTTCACCGACTCTATACTTTTAGACCTCAGCTTTCTAGTCTGCCTGTCTAGGATAGCAATAGGTTCCTCCTTAAAGGACAAATCGGGGTCTAACTTAACGTTATTCCATCGAATCACATAGGCATCATTAGGATGATACCTCTTCAACATAGAGACATGAAAAATAGGATGAACAGCTGATAGATGTGGAGGCAAGGCTAGCCTATACCCCACATCACCATACCTCTCAAGGATCTCGAAAGGGCCAATGAACCTCAGATTGAGCTTCCCTTTCTTCTCGAATCTCATCACACCCTTCATGGGTGAAACTTTAAACAGAACTTGATCTCCAATGGTATATGATACATCACAGGGTCGACAGTTGGCATAACTCTTCTGCCTACTCTGGGCAGCCAATAACCTTTGCTGAATCAGTCTCACACAATCCATCGAATCTCTTTACAAATCCATACCCCAAGATCTCACCTCAAATTAGTCAAACCATCCCATGGGGGATCTATATCTCCATCCATATAAAGCCTCAAGAGTTGCCATCTGAATACTGAAATGGTAATTATTGTTGTAGGCGAACTCCGTCAGGGGTAAATACTTATCCCATGACCTCCAAAATCCATAACAAATGCCTGAAGAATGTCCTCTAGTACCTGAATAGTCCTCTCGGACTAACCATCAGTCTGGGGATGAAAGGTTGTGCTCAAATCAAGCTGGGTACCCATCTGACTCTAAATGGTACTCTAAAAACTTAAGGTAAACACCGTACCTCTATCGGACACAATGGAAACAGGGATACCATGCAATTAAACAATCTCTCTAATGTAGATCTTGGCCAACTTCTCTACATTAAAACTCACTCTCACAGGAATGAAATGCACTGATTTGGTAAATCGATCCACAATCACTCAAAAAGAATCAAATTTTCCCAAAGTCGGGGGTAGTCCAGCTATCAAAATTTATGGTGATCCGCTTCCACTTCCACTCGGGAATGGGCATCCTTTGTATCGTACCACCTGGTCGCTAATACTCATACTTCACTTGCTGGCAATTCAAATACTTAACCACGAACTCCACAATATCCTTCTTCATACAACCCCATAAATAATGTTGCTTCAGGTCATGATACATTTTAGCCGTTCCTGGATGAATGGAGTATCTAGAACAATGAGCCTCCTCCAAGATTAATCTAACCCATCCACCAACTTTAGGTACACATACTCGGCCACTAATTCTCAAAACACCATCAGAATCAAGGGATGTTGTCTTAACATCTCCACTCAACACCTTATCACGAATCACCTTCAACCTATCATCATCAAACTGATGAGCTCAAATATGCTCCATTAAAGAAGATCTAGCCTTGACAAAAGCTAAAACATGCCTAGGTGTCGAAATATCAAGCCTAACCAACTGGTTAGCTAAAGACTGGACCTCTAAACCTAAAGGTCGCTTCTAAGTCAAGAGATGAGCTAGACTCCCCATACTAGTCGACTTCCGGCTTAAGGCATCTGCAATCATATTTACCTTGCCCGGATGATAAAAAATAGTGAGATCATAATCCTTAGTTTACTCAAGCCAGCGCCGTTGTCTCATATTAAGATCCCATTGGGTAAAGAAGTAATGAAGGCTACGATGATCCAAGAAAATCTCACAATGGACTCCATACAAGTAATGTCGCCATTACTTCAACACAAAAACGACAGCTGCCAACTCTAAGTCATGGGTAAGGTAATTCCTCTCACGAGGCTTCAATTGATGAGAAGCATAAGCAATCACCTTACCATCTTGCATGAACATAACACCTAATCCAACACCAAAAGCATTACAAAATACTGTAAATCCCACACCCTCCTTGGGCAAAGTCAAGATAGGATCTGAGGTCAACAACTCATTGAGCTTTTGAAAGCGCTCCTCACAAGCTTCTGACCACTGAAATACCACCTTCTTTTGAGTCAACTTGGTCAAAGGAGCCACAATAGAAGAGAAACCCTCAATAAAATGCTAAACCTACGAAACTCTAAATCTCAATAGGAGAAGTAGGTCTAGCCCAATCATGAATCACCGCTATCTTGGTTGGATCAACCATAATGCCATCCTTGGTCACCACATGACCCAAGAGAGAAATAAAATCCAACAAGAAATCGTACTTGGAAAACTTAGCATATAGCTTCTCATCACGCAATCTCTGAAGTACAGTCCTTAAGTGTCTCACATGGTCGGCCTTATTCTTGGAATAAACCAATATATCATCTATAAATACAATCATAAAGGAGTCAAGATAAGGTCGAAATGCCCAGTTCATCAACTCCATGAATGTTGTAGGGGCATTAGTCAATCCAAAAGACATGATCAAGAACTCATAATGACCATACTTAGTCTAAAAAGCTGTCTTCGAAACATTCAAAGCTCTAATCCTCAACTGGTGATACCCGGATCTCAAGTCAATTTTGGAAAACACCAAAGCACCCTGAAGCTGGTCAAATAAATCATCAATATAAGAAAGAGGATACTTATTCTTGACTGCCACTTTGCTCAACTGCCGATAGTTAATACACGTGCACGTAGAACCATCCTTCTTCTTCACAAATAAAACAAGAGCACCCAAATTGCTCCTTCAATTTATTCAACTCACCAGGGGCCATCCTACAGGAAGGAATGGAAATAGGCTTGGTGCCCGGCTCAACATTAATAGCAATATCAATATCACGGTCTGGAGGCATACCAGGAAAATCCATAGAAAACACATCCATGAACTCATGAACCACCCAAACAGATTCCAAAGGAGCCGGTGAGGCAATACTAGTATCACGGATATAGCCAAATAAGAAAGACACCCCTTTTATACCATTGGATGAGCTCGTAGAAAAGATATAACTCCTTTCGGTCCTAAATGAAGAGTACCCTTCCATGACAACCTTGGCACGCCTGGTGGAGCTAAGGTCACGGTCTTGGCGTAATAATCTAAGATAGCATAATAGGGAGCTAGCCAATCCATACCTAAGATAGCATCAAAATAAACCATATCTAGGATAATCAAGTCTACCCAAGTCTCATACCCCGCAAAGGTAACAACACAAGATTGATACACTCGATCCATCACTAAAGAATCTCCTACAAGGGTAAAAACATAACGAGGCACAGCAAGGGACTCAGATGCAGCATCAAAACTAGTAGCAAAATATATAGACACACAGGAGGATGTAGACCCAGGGTCAAATAACATGAAAGTATATCGGTAGCAAACTGGGATGATACCTATAATAACTGCATCAAATACCTCTGCCTTGGGTCTCCCTAGTATAGCATAACACTGTCCACATCCACTCTCGAACTGAGCAACCCTACATTCACCACCACTATCTCCCCTAGACCTACCTCGAGCATCTTTAGTACCACCTCTACCACTCTGTGAACCACCTCTGACTATAGATATAAGAGTAGGGTAAAGCTAAAGTTGAGAACTCTACTGGGCAGGACAAAACACACGTCTAGGACAGTCCTTGGCCAAATGACCAACTTTATGGCAAACATAACACACACTATTGCCTAACCAAATCTGTGAAGGTGAAGAAGAACTAGAACGACTGCCCTAGCTCGATGAATCAAAACTGGAACCTTCACCCGTATGACTAGATACCTAGCTACCTGTAGCCACAAAAGTTGAAGGTCTACCATATGATCCTTATAAACCGGCCTGAACTAGCCTACCATGATAACCATGAGAACCTCTACCGGATAAATCCCCACCTCGGGAGACATGTCCATTAAACTCACCCTGTCGGTGCACCTTCTTGGTGCCTTCCTAAGTAGCCTGAGTAATCCACTCAATCAACTTAACATGCTCCATATACTCTGAAAAGAAGCTCTTGACACCACCATCTGGGCTATAGCCAACTGATAAGAACAATACAATCCCTTGATAAACTTCCTGATCCTCTCTGACTCAGTGGAGATACTGGCGGCGAAAAATCTGGATAAAGCATGAAAGTGTGCCTCATATTTAGCAATAGTCATGGAACCCTGCTCCAGGTGATCAAACTCATCTCTCACTTGATCCCTCAAACTATAAGGTGCGAACCTCTCTGAAAAGCCTCAGAAAATTGGGTCCATGTCATAGCAGGCGAACCCAAAGGTTTACAACTAAAAAGAGAGCTCCACCACTGTTTGGCCATATTGGTCAACTGATAAGTCCTATAAGCAACACGAGACTCAAAGGATCCGAGGTTATGCAACCTTTATTGGAAGTCAGTCCGAAACTCATATGCGTCCTCTCCAATCGCACCACTAAACTTGGGAGAAGCCAAGAGAATAAACCTCTTAAACCTTTTCTGGTCATCAGAAGACATCACAGGACCCAAAGCAATCGCGGGAACAATAAGTTTAATAGGTGGTAAATCCATACGTAGGGGTACCACAGAAGATGGTTGTACCCCTGAAGTAGGAATACCATAAGCAGAAGCTCGTACTGACAGTGAAACACCGCTCGAAGTCTGAGGACTACCCGGTGCACTCAAAGAAACACCAACCTGGGGAACACTATCTAAATGGCTCAAGAGACAAGCCAATAGATCCTATAGTACTGAGGTGTCAACTGAACCCTGTGGAACCTGAGCTGGTCCCACACTCTTTGACTAATAATCACCCTCAACATACTCAACCTCAGGCTTGGGAGAGGCCCCCTAGCACCTATTCTGAATAGGAAAGCTCCTCATGCCCGTCCTCTACCTCTAGGTCGTCTACGACCCCTACCTCATCATCTAACTAGGACTCCAACATCGGGTTCTGACTCAGCATCCCTAGCATCTCTGGACATAGTCCTTACCATCTGCGGAAAAAAGAGTGGAATATAAGTTTAGAATATAGGGTATGAATAACCCACTCGATAAGAAATCAAATTAGAGAAGTTTTTCCTAAAGACATCTTATAGTCTCTCGAAGATAGATATGGACGTCTACGTACCGATCCGCGAGACTCTACTACACATCCTGCTCTTACACTTATGAGACTGGTAAACCTAGCGCTCTAATACTAATTTTTTACGACCCTAAAAATGAGGTCATGATGGCACCTACCGAGGCCCAGCCTTGGTAGGTAAGCCAATTCACCCAGACAAGAAAAGAAAAATCAGAAATGTAAATAAAACAAGATAAACGAGACTTCTAGAATGAAGTCAGGTCAACACACATATATATAAAGTAGAAGTCTGAATAAAATACCATAAACCCCAAAGATACAAGTGTCACAAGCATTAGAGGATCTAGTACAACCCGAAATGACTGAAATACATAGATCTGTCTCTGAAAAGTAAATAAAGAAAACTAAGGTAAGATGAGATCTAAAGTCTTCCCCGAACTCTGGAGCACACCAGTACCTTGAAAGTCGAATAATCACAACAAGAGGTCAACTGCTGCGTCTCATACTTGAGCCAAGATCTGCACCGAAAGGGCACAGAAATGGTGAGTATGGTCCACTTGTGCTCAGTAGGTACATAGGCCGATTGAGCAAAGAAGAAAATAAAAAAAGTAAAAGATACTATGAGTATTTCACCTGCAAATAGAAAAGTTCTCAAATGGTAGCTCACACCGTCTCCACTAACAGTTCTATAATATAAGATCGACACAAGAATAACTAAACATGAATACGTATAAGGAAAAACTAAGTACATAACAAGGATACATAAGGAAACAAGGGAAGCACATATGTAATGCAATGCAATGATGGTATGATAATGATGAATGATTGAAAGTCATCGCATGATTTTCTATATATACCGATCGAGCCTCAGTGCTCCCAAGATAGGACCCACGGGGGGTTCGCAACCCATATACAATTTCCATAGTCTCAATCCACCTCTTTGGCTAATGTTCACAGATCAAGGTCTATAAAGTGTTTCATTCACCTCTTCGACTATTGTTCACAGATCAAGAGTTTTTATAAAATGTCTTATTTTCTTTCGAATCAGTGTTTCTCAATGGTACCAATGTCTCATAAAATATGCATGTATGAAATGAGGATGTACTGCTCATAACCAGTCAATATAAAGATAATAATCCATTCAATACATGTATAAGTGAGCTTAAAATCAACTTAATATGTCAATAATTCATGATATCAGTTCTCGCTTGGCGCAACTAGAATCATTATTCATGTATGACATCAATAATATCATTTCAACCCCTTACTTGGGTATATTCCATCATGATAGAGGAAAAATATTCAAATAAGGCCTATAACATCTAGTCAAGCCCCCACTTGGGTGACACGATAAGAAAATATGGCAAATAATGCACTAATAAGGCCTGAAATCATCAAATAAAGCTCCTGCACGGGAAACACATCATTTACCACCTCTCAAGTCAACAATAATATGCATATAAGCCCCCGCACGAGTAACAAGATAAGGTAAAGTACTCTCAAAATACAATTTTCATATCTAGAACCCTAACCCATAACATACTTTATAAGTTCATTAACTACCCAACCTAGTCTGAAGGGAGTTAAGTCATAACCTACCTCGAAGTGCTAAAATCCGAGCCTAGAACTTTCCACATGGATTCTTCCTCTTTCGAACGGTCTCATAATGAGCTGAAACATACAAATATAGAATCTACGCATTAAAAGAAAGCTAATGATACCCATATTGAGTATATTTAAGACGGGTTCAAAATGGATTTGAAAAATGAGTTAAAAAACAAAAGGGATTAAACTGAGGTTTTATTTTAAAAACATGTTTCCCAAGATCACAGGAGTCTATATTTGAAAACCTACGTGAAAATGAGCTAAAAATGAGGCTCAAATAAAAAAAAACCATTTTAAGAGTTTACCAGACCCCCCCCCCCCAAATTCTAGTTTTGAAATCATAATCAATAGAAAATGATGGGAAGATGAATTAGAAACTTATCCAAGCAAAAATAGTGAATAAAACCCTCGAAATCACCCCAACCCAAAGTTCCAAGATGCAAAAATGGTAGTAATCACAAAAAAAAAGTATTTATACTATTTTATAAACAGTGTCTCACGATCATGGACCCCACCTCGCAATCGCGATGGTTAACATTGACCAACAATTAAGTTGGTCATCGCTATCGCAAGAAGAAGGCCTCGAGACCGCGATGGTCAACCCGACTCAGTCCACCAATTAGCCCATCGCGATCGCGACACCAACACTACGCAATCACAATGAAGACTATCATCAAGACCCCAATCGCTATACGTGTCCACGTAATCACGGTGAAGGGACTGATGCACCAGATATCATCTATTGCACCAGCTGAAACTACACTCCAAAGTTTCCGAACGAACCCTCGAAATCCGTTTGGGAGCCCATAGAAAAAAATCCTATATGCTACTAGAATATTTTCGACGTTCCGGACTCAATAGCAATGTCAGATTTCTGAAAAGAAGTTGTTTTTAACAAATTAACCCCTGGAACCCCTAAACGCTTAATTTAACTAGTTTTCAAAACAAGGGTAGAAATGCAAAATAAAGGTTCCGACCCTGCTACTAACCCAAAATTGACGTTCCGAATCTAATGGAACTATTCAAATTGCCATCCGGCACTCGAATTATGAAGTATTGACCAAGGTCAAACTAATGACTTTTAAAGCCTCTTGGAGTCTCAAACTCTTCCAAATCTCTCCTGAAAGCCTCGGGAAGCGTGTTAACATCCCACACCTCAAAATCAACATGTAAAAACTACGGAGAAGGGAAGGTTGGTCAAAACACATAAAAAGGAAAATTTCACATAACAAGTTGTTACATAAATATGAAGAGATACTAATGAAGTACAAAGGAGTATACTAATGAAGTACAAAGGAGTAAAATATTAAATTGAGAGAAGTAATAAATAAAAATAATTTAATCAAATTACAAACTAGTTAATTTTTTTTTTAAAGAGTGTACAACAAATATGACAAGTGAAATGGAGAGGATGGAGTAACAACATGCTAGACATCCATAAAAGATGGATGAGAAGGACATTATGGAGTCCAAAGGTGGATGGGGGCATTTTGTACCATTTCCAATATGTGAAGGGCAACTTAGGCCCTTTTTCGTAGTTTTTATTTAATGCAATTTATCTTTTTCCCATCCCCCCCAAAAATTAATTATTGAAAACATCGTTGCAAATTTTGTTTTCCATTATTACTTCAGTCACATAATAATTTATCCACCTTACTAAAAATAGTTGTCTCAAATTATTTGACCATTTACAAAATCATGATAGAATTATTTACATTTTTCTCATTTCACCGTTGTAATAATTCTTTTTGAAAGTGTAAACAAGTTATTTGTAAAGTTCCAATAAAGTGTTTAAGGGGTAAATTAATAAGATCATTTTTTTATTTATGATTTCTTAAGAGACGTAAAAGAGAAAGAGGACAACTAATATGAGATGGAGGAAATAAAAGATTTCCATTTTGAATCTCTTAGATGAAGTGCGATAATTTCCATTTTCTTTTTCAGGAGAGAAAATATTTTTGGTATTAATAATATTTTTTTCGTCTTGATTTATATGGCAGTGAACGAATTTCAAAATTCAAATAAATTATTTTTAGTTCATTATTTTTTATGTCTTTTAAATGTTTTAAATTGTTAATTATTGTTACTTGTAGTACTTTTTACCACCGCGATATCATTTTTTGGTCATGTTTTTCTTTTATACAAAAATATTCATTAGGAGAGATTTTTGACTATTTTACTTTTATTTATGTCTTAAGATATAAACTCTCTTTATTGACTATTTAATCTATTTATGTGTCATCATCTCATAATTGAGGTGTTTGTCAAAAATAATTAGTACTTGGGTAATTGGAAAAAATAATTAATTTTTTCTTGAGCTTCTAAGATGACAAATAATTTCATACAACTGTTTTTAGAAAACGCGACGGATAATTTAAGACAACTATTTTTAGAAATCACGACATAAAATTTGAGATGGAGGGAGTGCATAATTTTCAAATATATAAATTTTGTTTTGAAAAACTAAAAGATTCTATGTACATATTGTTAGTTTCACTACGATCTATTGTGCATTTCACTATCTATAAGAGGTCGTTTGGTAGAGTGTATAAATTACCGTTCGTACAAAATTAACATTTCTAACTCTAACGTTCCTTTGGTCACTGAAGTTCACGCCTTCGGCTATGGGGACACCGGTGGGTCTCCCAACGAGGCGTCCAATGGAGCAACGCACAACAAACACTGCTAATCCATCAATTGCTTAAGATAACTCCCTAAAATCCAAATATCTGAATGCATTCAGGACCCCTATTATTGGGAACCCAAACCCAGATAGATTTGGGGATCCACAAGTGAAAGCGAGATACTCCACTTACAACGGAATCCCTGCTATCATTTTCAAATCATATGACTACTATGGAGCTATGGAAAAACAATGCAAGTTAATAGTCATTCGCAAGTTTCTAAGAGCTAGACCTCAGATAGAGGAGATCCGATCCAAATTTATGGAAAAAATCTCTCTAAAAGGTATAGTTAAAATTGGGGTTTTCGATCATAGTCTTCCTGGATTTTACTAATAAAGAGGATTTTGAAAGTGTTTGGTTTAAAAGATCAATAGAAATCGAGGGCTAAGTTATGTGGTTGGAAAAGTGGACACTGGATTTCAAATCTGAAGAGGACTCCCCAATTGTACCAATTTGGGTTCTTCCTCCCAGGCTTTCTTTCTATTGTCACACTTGGAATTATGTGAAGCACATAATTAGCCCAATTGGTACTCCATTATCTATGAATATAGCAACTGATCATAAGACCAGACCTAGCATGGCTAAGGTGAGGGTCGAGGTGGATCTTACCAAGACAAAAATTAATGCTTTGTGGATTGGAAGTGAAGTTACAAATAGTCCACTAAAAGGCTTTAACCAGAAAATTGAGTTTAAAAGTGTTCCAAAATTCTGTAGACATTATAGAATATTGAGTCACAACATTCTGCAATGCAGAAAGGTTGAAAAGAAGAAAGATGGCAATAGTGAGAAGAAAGAGATAGAAATAGATAACAATGTTAATGTGCAGGATAATGCGAGTAACGAAGAGAATGCAAGGGAAGAGAAAAGAACTGAGAACACTGACATACCAAAAGTGGAGACCAATGATACTTTCAAGATGGATGATAAACCTACTGTCACTTCTAGACTGAACAAAAACAAGGAGAAGGCCAAAAAGAAGAAAATGCCAAAGAAAAAGAGCAAGATTACCTTAAAACCTCAAATGTCTGTGGCTACTAACAAAATCAAGACTAAGAGACAAGAAGCTCTATTAGCCACTACTGTAGATGAATCTAACACCAATCAACAAGAGCAAACTTCTCTTAATCATATGGATCAAATGAAAAATGCCAATGATTCTCAAGTACAAAGAATTACACTGGAACTTTGTGATACTTCTAAAGATAATGATCACCAAGGACAACCTAAGGATAATAATGATTCTTTACATGGTAACAGTAGTATACTGCAGCATTTTGACTAGCGTGGCGATATCGGGGAGGATATTAATTCTGATCAAGAGGTCTCAGAAAGTTAACCTTCAAAAATTAAGAGGCATGTCGGAATTTAGTTAATAGTTGATCTACAAAGAGGAGTAGGTTCTAACAATGGTGAAGTACAACACTTACCATATGATGATGACACCACAGGAATAAACAAATGCAGCAAGGAACATGCTAGATCTAACATAAATTATAATGATGATGCCGCTGATAATCATCTCATAGAGGTATCTAAAAGCATTGGTTTTCCTCTTAAAGAAGAGGCCTGAGTAAGCATAGAAGAAAGGGAAGAAAGCCATGAGATAAAACTACTCCTCTTTCTAAGGGAAGAAACTCAAATTGATCCTTGCTTTAATATTTCTAATGATTAGTTCCATTTTTTGGAATATTAGAGGAGTAAGATCTGAAAAAGCTATGCACAGGTTGAAAAATTTAGTCAAAATACACAAACCTATTTTTGTGGCTCTAATGAAACCATTTGTGGATATCAAGAAAATCGAAGGATATAAGAGATTTCTCGGATGCCAGGAATGTTTGTCCAACATTAATAGTAAGATATGGATTTTATGGTCCTTCATGGACCATGCAGATATGATTGTCTTTGATAATCAATACATCACGATGAGGTTTATACACAATACCATCAAAGATGACTTTTATGTTACATCTGTTTATGCAAAATGTGCTACAATTGACAGAAAAGAGTTATGGACTAATATGGAAAGAATTAACCTAGTAATCAAAGGCCCATGGTGTATTGGAGGAGATTTCAATGTCATCATAGAGTCCAATAAGAAACAGGGAGGCAACACCCACAAGGTATACAAGAGCTTAAACTTTATTAGTTGCATGAACAATTGTGGGATGATAGACTTGGGTTTTTATCATTCAAGATACACCTGGTTTAATAATAGGAGGCCAAGTAAAAGGATTTAGAAGAGACTCGATAGGGTTCTGTTGAACTCTGAATAGGAAAACCATTTTCAGAACAACTCTATTACTTATTTAACAAGTAGTGGGTCTGGTCACAGACCATTGATTATGAGTTGCTTTAATGGTCATACTGAGCATATCAAATACTTCAAATTCCTTAGCCTTTGGGTTAAGGAGCCCAGTTTCTTTGATTTAGTACAAGAGGTGTGGAGTACAACTATTATTGGTAATCCCATGTGGATTATTTAATCCAAGCTTAAGCTACTAGGCAGGAACTTAGCAATTAGTCTAGAGAATCTCTTAGAGACATTCATGATCAAGTCATCAACTGGGAAGCAAAAGTTCAAATGCTCGAAGACAATGATGACATATATAACACCGAGCAAGGTAGGAAAGAACTCAACAAGGCTCACAACGAATACACTAGATGGTTGGGCATACAAGACAATCTGTTTAGGCAAAAAGCTAATGATTTAAAGAGGGTGACAAGAACACCATGTACTTTCATGCCATTCTAAAGAACAAGAGAAGACTTCATAGCCAGAGAATGCAAAATCACAAAGGAAATTAAGTCCATAGTAGTGACAAAGTAGCCAAGGATGCTATAAGACACTTCAAAAATCTTTTCAATCTACAGGGTCCAAAGATTTGCGATGGAATGTTGAAAACCATTACACCTTGTATTTTAGAAGAAGACAACCACAGGTTAACTTGTATCCCTGATGGTGATGAAATTAAGAAGGCTGTGTTTGATGTGTCTCCATAGAGTGCTGCAGGTCCAGACGAGTTCAATGGTAAGTTCTATCAGTGTTGTTGGGAGATAATCAAACTTGACATCATTGAGTTTGTTCAATATTTCTTCAGAGGAGGTAACATCACTAAATTTTTCTCCCATACTTGTTGAACACTTATCCCTAAAAATGATGCCCCTACGAGCTTTTCTGACATGAGACCTATTAGTTTCATAAATTTCTCTAATTAAATTATCTCTAGAATCCTTGCCACTAGGCTTAATTCGTTACTTCCTTTCTTAATATCTGAAAATCAAAGTGGCTTCGTTAAAGGTAGACTTATTACTAAAATATTTTGTTAGCACAAGAAATTCTGCAGGATATCACTAAGTATAACAAAGGTGGCAATATGATCATTAACTTAGATATGGCTAAAGTATATGATAGGATGCCCTGGTCTTTTCTAACTGTTGTTTTTACAAAATTTGGTTTTTCTTCTGTATAGATTGCCTAGATTGTTAAACTTCTCAGTAACGTTTGGTACTCCATTATCATAAATAGTGTTAGACATGGTTTCTTTTATTTCTCTCAAGGCTTGAAACAAGGTGATCCCTTAACTCCCTCTTTATTTATTTTAGATGATGAAGTTCTCACTAGAATGTTGAATAAATTAAATCAACATCCTGATTTCAATCCTTTCTTCATGAACCATAATGGACCTGTTATTAACCATCTGGCATATGCTAATGATATTATAATTTTCACGGGTGGTAATAATAAGTCCATTAAATTGGTTATGAGATGTATTAGTGATTATGAAATGATCTCTGATCAAAAGGTTAACTGTGATAAAAGTTTTCTCATAACCCATCCTAAAGCTTTTGCAAGTAGAATTAATAGAGTGAGGAGAATGACTAACTTCATGAACAAGAGTTTTCCTTTCAATTATCTTGGCTATCCAATTTTCTTGGGAAGAAAATTAATTACTTATTTTGAGTGTATGGTTGACAAAGTGGTTAACAGGCTTAGAGAATGGCAAGGTAATATGGTCTCATCTGGTGGCAGGTTAATTCTTACTAAGCATGTATTGCAATCACTTCCCATTTACACTCTATCTGCTCTAAGCCCTCCTAAGGGCACCCTCGATCAAATTGAAAATCATTTCTCTAACTTTTTTGGGGGGTCCTCTGGAGATAAGGCTAAGTATCATTGGTGTGCTTGGAAGAAGATGTGTCTGTCTCAAGTGGAAGGTGGTATTGGAATCAGTAGTATGAAAGAAATCAGTACCACTCTGGTTATCAAAAGATGGTGGAGGTTCAGAATCGTCCCTTCTCTTTGGGGCTGTTTTCTGAATGTTAAGTATTGTAGTAGAGTTTATGCTATTGCAAGGGTTACTACCAAGAGAAATTCCCACTGTTAGATACAAATGATGCACATTAAACTCTTGGTGGATCCAAACATTATCTGTCACATCGGAGCAGGCAATGGTAATTTTTGGTGGACAATTCGTCTAGCCTAGGTGCTTTAGCCAAACTCATTCAGGAAAGATACTCTTATTCTAAAGACTCTGTTAAGAATTACATTATTAATGAGAAATGGAATATTTCTAAACTAACTAATATTCTAACCCCGAAAATAATTCAATACATTCTAACTGTGCGTATTGGTGATAGGAACGAAAAGGATTATGTTGTATGGAACAAAATTGAAGATGGACATTACTCCAACAAGTCGGCCTGGAATTCTATCTGGTACACCAGAGAGAGAACTATTGATACAAGCATGGTATGGCATAATTATCTCCCTTTTAAAATTTTCTTTATTACTTGGTAAATTGCCTATTGTTAAAACCTTCACTGATTTAACTGATAAATGTAAATGCTACACTAACTCTTAATATGAGACCATGTCAAATGTTTTTTTGGAAGGAGAAGTTGCTCAAATAGTGTGGAAGCATTTCTGTAGCAATTTGGAAGTGGACTTTAATCCACTTAGCATCAGACTTGTCACTCAAGCTTGGTGGAACACAAACTCTAGAAACAGAGTTCATACACTAATACTCAACATCACCCCAATAGTGATCATCTAGGAAATATGGAAAGCATTCAGTGTATACAAGTATGGAGACCAAAAACATATTTGCCCAGCTAAGATGATTTACTAGACCCAAAGGACTATTAAGATTGCTTTAAACAAGATCCTTCCTAAGTTCAATCTTAATATACCATAGCATAATGTCTGTGATTTAATAAGAAAGGTTAGACCCATCCCTAATTGGAAGATTGTTTGCTGGAAGAATCCAATGACAGGTAGAGTGAAGCTTAACACTGATGGGAGCTATCTTCACGATTCTGGGAAAGCTGGTATTGGTGGAATAATAAAAAACGAGGATAGTCACTTGCTAATATTGGTGGAATAATAAAAAAAGAGGATAGTGACTTGCTAATGGCTTTTTTACTGTTTCTGTTATTTGTAATATCAACAACATGGCGGAGATATTGACAACCAGTTATGGTGTTGATCTTTGTCTTAGTTTGGGTCTCGTTGCACTAGATCTGGAACTTAACTCGGAGATTTTCACAAGAATGTTGCAAAACAAAGTCACCACCAACTTGAATCTTAAGAGAAGGGTGGATGAGATCTTGAGCAAGCTGAGTAGGATGAATGCAACAATTAATCATTGCTTCAGGGGAGCAAATCATGTAGCAGATAGCTTGGCTAAAATTTCCTCAAGCAAGGATATTGGGATTCATTTTGACTCGGTCCATGTGTCACCCAAGGACACATGGGTCACTATCAAGTGGACAAACAACAACTCACTAATCTTAGGATTAGATATGAAAAATCTAATTTTTTCGTTAGTTAAGCTTTGTTTTGTTAGAGTAGGCTCCCTGTGTTTAGTCCTACTCTCTTGCGTTTTGACTGGATTGGTTAACTAGTCAAGTGTTGTATTTCTTGAGGTCAGGCTGAGTCCCCCTCGGTGTAATTTTTTGCTGAAATACAATGGAAACTACCATCTAGTAGTTTAATCGAAAAAAAAAACTGTTGTGCTGAAGACTTGAGTTCTTTAGACACCAAACAAAAGTAATTATGGAATGTAAGAACACAATATCTTACCATGAAAAGTTCCTTACTTAAGGGAGTACAAAAATTGCGACCTACTTCACTAGGTTTTCACAAAAAGATTCACTGACCTGAGTAGTTTTAAGCTACGAATCAATTACCAAAGGGATCATAAACTTAGTACTTTTCACCTCTGCAATACCTAATTGTAGCTATCCCTTTGAAGACTAAGTCTCTAGTATCAAAAACTAACACAAGCTTAAAAATTAATCATCTATTACAAAGCTTCTAAAAAAGCAAATAGATTACAATTCAAGAACCACGACTCAATCCTAATAATCCATAAACTAACAAGAGCTTCTTCATTTCGTCTTGAATAGTTGGACTCTCACAAAGCACTCCTCATACTGACTACAATTGTCAAAAACACTGCTCAATATGTGTAAATAGCATAAGCTTCAATAGCGACAATGTGGTGCTATAGATAGAAAAGGTGATAACCAAAGTTTCCTTGATTTCGTGCTATAAATTCCAAATGAATTTGGTTAAGGAATCTAATTAGAGCTGGTTTCCTTATTTGTTTTGACCTTAATATGGTTTACTCCTAATTTCATAGCTCATTCAGTTTATGTAAGTGTAACATTATTTCCATGTTGAGCACGTATTGTTGATGCATACGTTTAACCTGTAAAATCAATTCCTCAAAATGCTTTGCAATTTCTGATCAACAGTCGTCTGCAAAAGATCCGATTCTTTAATGTTTGTGTAACACTCCTACAATCCAATACTATACCTTATTCCTTCAAGATATTCTGCTAAGGACTTAGTTCTTCTATAATTGTTTGTTAATCATTAACACTATTATCAGCTCAACTCAACACCAATATAAGGTCCAAATTTTTTTAAAAAAAAATTAAATCTCAAAAATAAAAAGTTTTATATAAATTAAGATAGAGAAAATACTATTTAATGTGACTTTTCATGACACAATATTAGTTTGAAATGCACGATATACAATCGAGGCCTAAAGTTGGTGTGTTTTTCTTTAGAAAAAAAAAAGTTGGGAGTGGGGAAGCGGAAAATCGGGGAGGGGAAGTTGGTGTATTTCCCGTCCGGAATCAAAATTTAATTTTTTATTTTAAATATTTAAAGTAGTTTGATTAAAGACTAAAGTAACAATAAGTATCAAGTTCAAACATAATTTTGTATAAAAACAGTTAGAATTACTTTATATTTGAATAATGTCACGGAGCACACTTGTACTGTACCTCAATTATTCAACATTAACTTTCAAATCTTGTCCGTGTGTATGCCGAAGCAGTTGTAATAAGGGATTTTGAAGGTTTTAATAGTCACCTATTAACAAACAGTTAGTAACATTAATTAAGAGGGTTGTTTGGCTAAATCAATTATGTCTCCCTTCAACATTAATTAAGACGCATTGAAAGACATTTTAAAAATTTATTTAAATTATTTATTAGATAAGAATAAACTTTAAATAATATATTATTAAAATCACTTATTATGAATCAAATTTGAAAGACTGAAGAGAGTGTCAAATTTATTTGATTATGCCTAACGAAAATTCTTTCTAATTTTTATGTTAATAGTTAAAGTATGAGAACCACAAGTCTTGAAAAAGTCTTAAGGGTGTTTGGATTGACTTATTTTTAGGTGCTTTTGGCTTTTAAACACTTTTTAATTTTTGGAGGTGCTTGGCAAAGACACAAAGTGCTTTTAAACACTTTACTTTAGGCTTAAAAAGTATAAAAAAAAGCCAAAAGCCAAAAGTTGGTTCCTACCTAACTTTGGCTTTTAGCTTATAAGTCACTTAAAAAAAGCTAATCCAAATACCCCCTTAAGCTAATCACAAGTTTAAGAAGAAGGACATAGAGAAAAGAAAATACACCCACCATCCCATTGTAGAGAACCCATTTTAATCGTGATTTTAGTTTTTTCACGCTCATTAAGAAAAATATACATAGAAGATACACTTTAGTAAGTTGTTTCTATTTATAAGATGCATGCTTTTTAAGAATTTAGCAATGTTAAGACGGACTACTTCTTTAATGTTAAATATATAATTGAAAATAATTGTCAACTTTATTTTTAAATTCTTAAATTATAATCATATTTACTCATTTGAAAGCTCTAGTTCTCTCATGGTGTCGACTCGTGTTAGTTAACATGCACTGGCTCATCATTCATGGAGAGAAGACGAGGGCGTGGCCGAGTTCGTGTAAAAGGAAGGAGAGTACCCTTAGAAACATTTGGTAGGTCGGTTGGTACGATAGTTACCATTGATGAACCTAATTTATGCAAACAGAAGATGTAGTGACGCTAGATTTACAACAGGGCAATGGCTACTGATCCCTTAACGAGTCATCTTGAGGTGGCTAAGAAGTTGATATTGAGCCCTATTGCCCCTGTTGAACATCCTTTAGTAGATTATTCTCCAAGGTCTCAATCTAATGGAACAAAAAACTCAAAGAACAACGGTAAAATGCATGACCAACCCACTACAATAGAAGTCATATATACAGACGAGACTGAGAGGGATGTAGATCCAACACCTGAGAAATGGTGAACCTTTTCAATAAGAACAGAGTCTCTACAAATGGTATGAACATATCATATATCCCTTTTTGTTAGTTGTAAATCTAACTATTATTTAATAATAGGAAGCAAATGCTAAAATTGAGGAAGATAAGTGGAAGTGTTCCCTAATTGCCTATTTTATGGGTGAGTTCCCCATATATAATGTCATTAATCGATATATAGCTCAAAACTAGACCACTGTGGTAGCTCCAGATCTGTACTTGCTTGAAGATAGATATTATACCATTAAGTACAAGCCAATGAGTGATATGCAGAAAGTACTACATGTTGGGCCTTACACCCTTAACAATAGACCCAAGTGTTGAAGTTGTGGTCTATGCATTTTGATATTAACAATGAATTTATGTTTGAGATCCCATTATGGATAAAGTTCCTTAAGCTTCCACTGAACTACTGGGGATGTGGCTTCCTAAGCAGAATTACTAGTGCTATCAGAGCACCTCTCTTTGTAGGTGACTAAACAAGTTAGGATATCATATGCTCACATGCTAATTGAAGTCAATATTACCAAACCTTTGCCTATCGAGATTATTGTGGTGGATCCTAGTAGTAAACAATTTAGCCAAGTTGTGAGCTATGAATGAAAACCTGATTTTTACTCTAAGTGCAAAAAAATACGCCCATATTTTCCATCCTCATGTTGTGAAGCATGTTGAACAATCAAAAAGAAGAAGGTAAAGGTGGGTTCCTTAAGAATGAAGATCTAAAAGAGTAATTATTGTTAATGTTGCTGAAACTGCTGAGCCCCCCAGGATCTTGAGTAGGTGTATGCTAGTCCTACACATAGGCCACAGAAGGTCCATCAGCCTCAAGAGGTGGAGGAGACCTCTAAGCCTGAGGAAATTAAGGGTGTTAAATCTTACCCCCAACAGACTGTTATAGGACACTAGCTAGCCCCGAGTTTAATTTATCAAACTTTCCTATATTAGTTGCTACTACTAGTAGAAATACTAACGAGTCTCTGAAGAAGTGGTGTTACTTCTTCTCTACCTATTGATAGAGCTATAGTACCCCTAAATGCTTAAATGACTTTGCTTTTTTTTTTTGAAACTTTATGGGTGTTAACAAAAGGCATAAGTAGAAAGAGTTTAAGCAATTTTTGTAGAATAAAAGTATTAGGCTTGTGGATGGCATTAGGCTTGCGAGCATTATCGAAATCTTAAGGAACATAATATGTTAAGGTATTATGTGATAACTTTAATGCAGTATTAATAATATATAATAGGTTGTTTGGAAATCCTATTACACTCCCAAAATATAACAATTCTCGTGTTGAATATTCATTTTTTATATATTTTAACTATTTTATCCCTCTCATTAGTTACATTATGGTATTTGTGGTTTGCGGGTGTGGATGACACAATTTTCAAGTTAGTTAATTGAGTATCATGTGAGTTTTTCCTTTTTTAAGGTATTAGAGTGGCTATGACTGACTTTGGTTAGTATTTCGTGTTACCGATGTCCTATAAAAATTTAGTCAGTTTCATTAGCTCTGAAATATCATTTTGGGTTAATAAGACTTTGGTTCACGTCCCGAGGTATTTGGATAGATATCGAGTAGTTGATTGAAAAATTGAAAGTTAAGACATAGGATAGACTTTGGTCAATATTCATTAAAGATGGCCTTTGTTCGACGATTTCATAATTTCATTGAGTCCGAAATACCATTTTTAGTTAAGTCGTGTAATTGGTTTGTGTTTGTGGCATTTTGGGTGAGTTTTGAGGGTCAATTCCGAGATTGATTAATTTTTATATTGTTGTAGGCTTGTTGGTGTTGGTACTGGTGAAACTACACATGCAGTGCTTTGGCCGTACTAGTGAATCCACCTCTGCGGCTGGGCTTTGCCCTGTAAAGCTGGGCTTAGTGGGGTTGGCCGCTCATACAGTGAGCTGTCCGTAGCTGTGGGGTCATGCCTGCTATCATCTGTCGCTCCTGCGATGGAGGCTTCCCTCAGGCAAAGTCCACTTCCTTAAGTGGTTTCCGCCATTGTGGAATCATTACCACTCCAGTGAAAGCGCACCTGCAACCAAGTCTCTGCAGGTGCGGAAATTGTTGTAGATAAACAATGAATTTTCCCCTTTTTTATTATACTTTCCATATCTCAATTTTTGAAGCTTGGAACCTAGATTTTGGGAGATTCAAAAGGAGATTTTCAAAATTTCTTCCTTGAGTATGATTCTTATACTATTTTTACACATTCTCCACTAATGTAATAATGATTTCATCTTCAAATCTTGGTTTTTCAATATGGAAATTTAAGAATTTTGGGATAAAGTTAAGAAATGATAATTTGGTGATTTAGAAGTTGATTTTAACTCAATTTTTTTATGAACTTTCATATTTAAACTCTATATGTTGTGGGTAGTGTTAATTTCAAATAAAATTCCAGTTTTTCCTATGAGGGCCCGAGGTTGACTTTGGGGTGACTTTTTGAATTTGAAATTTAAGTCTAGCAATATGGATATCTAGCAACATTTTCTTATGTAGAATACATATTTTATTAGATTGGGCTCTTTCGGAGGCTCTTTGGAAGGGTATGTTCGGAGATTCTTTGAAAAAGTAAAGCTTTGATTTGACTCTTTGAACTTCCTCTAAGATAAGTTGAGACTTTCTTTAACTTTTTTTGAAGTGTTTATATGCTAGCTACTTGTCTAAGGAGTAATGGGGAGATGGGGGTCCCGTATAAATAATATAATGAGCATCTATATGAGTACCGATATTTTGTAAGGGGTTAAAATAAATAATTGACATCATTGAACTGTCTTCTCTGATTCTTGATAGATGGATTATAATGTGAAAAGTGGAATAGTAGTATTATCAAATGTTGTTATTATTAATATTGATTGTACCTCCCCTAATGAGTATGAATTGATTAAATTGGGAGAGATTGATGATAATTGGACTTGTAGCTGGTGTTTTGAGTTGATTATGGCCTTGTGTGCCTGGATTGAAATATTTTGCATCCGTGCTATCATTATAAATCATACATACTCACTCATATTCATATCATGATATTGTGGAAGAGATATTCATTAAAAAGATGCCTGAAAATGAATTGCATGCCCGTGGGAAAGAGTTTCAGGTGGATTTTACAGATTCTTAGCTTGAAATAACTCCCATGGCCAATGGAAAAGTGTTCCGCGTGGATTTTACTGACTTTGATTTGCATGCCTGATGGAAATGTATTTTGGGTGGCCCGATGGGAAATGGTTTCGAATGGATTCTCAATTTCCATGCCCGATGAAAAATTGTTGTGGAAGGGTATATGGACCTCACGAATTCCTCATGGACCCCAACTAGCTATACAGGGCAACGGGTGTATACTGTAGCATACATTGCATTATATTGTATTCATGTCATTATTTACATTTGATAGGAGCTGTTATTATTGTGGACACTGATTGAGTGTCCTGTTACTCTTGTTCGAATTGGGAGGACTTATGGATATTACTCAGTGTTGTTTCTATATTATTGTTGTTTAACTACTCGATTAGGTGTAGCTTTCCTGATTGGCAGGTGTTCGAGGATATAGTCAGTATTAGTATTTTAGGTCGTTCATGCCATCACTTTGAATTAGAGTCAGCCGATGATGATGATGATACATGTGGTTTGATACTCAGGCTTGTTTATTTCTGTACTTTATGTGTAGATACTAAGACACATGTTCCCAGATGTTGAGTTGGAGTCCACACTTGGATTTTCTTACGTCAAGATTCAGAAGTAGCGGTTGATTGATCTAGTGCCTACCGGATCTTCACTGCTGCCACGACCCAAAAATACAAGTCATGATACCACCTACTTTAACCCACCAGTAGGTAAGCCAAACCATAGCCCGAAACGGTGAGTAACAGGCTAACAGGCAGAGGATAAAGAAATAAGGATATATAGTAATATAAAGTGACTCAAAAGGGGAATATATATATACACATGCATACAAAAGGATGGGAAGGAAAAAGTACTCAAAATGAATCCCCCAAGACCTGGTAAGGTTAGTACAAGAGCCAATATACATAAAGAGTACTAGAATATTGACAAAATATACAAGTAGTCTCCGAATATACAAAATAAGACTAGTACTAAAGCAAAAGGAAAAGGATCAGCTCCAGATGCTGAAAGCTCAACCAAATCTTTGGTCAACAGCTCAGCTCGAGTGCGTCGTCAACACGATGACTCGTACTAGGATCTGCATCAGGGAAAAAGATGCAGAAGTTTAGTATGAGTACCAAAACGCGGGGTACTCAGTAGGCATCATAGGTTGACTGAGCTCAATTAAAGTAAAAGCATAAATAAAGTGCAAATCTATACTAAGAGGCAATAAATAAGGGTCAAAAATAGAAAACATAGGTTAAGCGAAACAAATGCAGAAATCATATGAAAATAACTCCAAAATGGAAAATAAATGCCTAGATATAACCTAACTAGACCCCCATAATCCCAGAAGATACACACAATAAAATGAAACTCAATCGAGCTCCCATAAGCACTACGGGTGCAGACAAGGTATAATGCTAATATAATACCAAGTACAAAATTATATATGTGAAAACTAGCCAAAGTGTGCGATAGGCATACCGGTACGTACTTCCTCCATCCATCACCATAAAACATACCAGTACCGAACCAGATTTCCCAGTTTTAAATGAATAATAGTGAATGTCGAACTTGAATCAGAACTATCAGATAATAAGTAGTCAAATCAGGTGCCGGACTTGAACCGAAACTAACAAATAATAACCAATACAACCAGATGCCAGACTCATAAATGAGCAGCAACTGGTAATAATCCAAAGTCCTGATTTAACCCGAGTCTATCTAGTCCCTTTTCCCATTTTAGAAGGTCAAATTCATTAAAGAAGTGCAAGGTTCCATTTATTAAGCTGAAAACCACGATTTAAGGTTGAAATGCTAACATGTCAAGGGTAACAAAGCTAACGAGCATAGTATAGTGACTAAACCAACCTAATCCATATAACAAGTTTTTCGAAAAAAATACTCTATTCATTTATGACAAAAGAGGGCGCTGCCCTAAGACAACCTCTTTAAAATGGAGATAAGGTCAACTACAAGTCTTGGGAACCCAAGCTAAGGAAAGAATCTACTAAAACCTATGCTAAGTCTTCTAAACTCAATCCCAAGTCCCTACGTATGCTAAGTCAAGTCCTTAAGGAGAAGCAACTCCCAGTCTAAGGAAATTCAACACCGACATCTATCCCTAAGCCTCCTAATCTGCTAAAATAGTTAGGAATCGACTAAACGACTACATAAGCCACAATAAAACACCAACAATTAGAACAATACCATACTAGTACCATAAAGGATCAAATTATAAATAAAGGTAAGTTTAGCCTACCTGGATGCCACCGAAAGCAGTCAAAAATCCTCTATATCGAAGTTTTTTTGATTTTGAGGAGCCTCCGACCACTTTTATGCAATAAAAAATAATAATCCAGGCATCAAGACAAGAACAACGATATCAATATTGCAAATTTATGCTTTGATTCATAAATCAAGCTAAAAATTGTATAGTGGGGCCCACCGATCGAATTGAGAATTGAGTCTGTCACTAGGTCCCTCTTATCTCAAGGATCACTTGCTCAAAAATTGAGAGTAATATGAGCATAACAACATCCCTAAAATAGTCCCAATAATAATCGATAAAAATAAGAACAACTTAGAGAATTAATCTTAAATCGAGCCCGGAACTTATGAGGAAATGATCACACAATGCCCACTTTAACGTTTCCCAGCCAATACCAGCTTTGATTAACAATTTTACACTATTTTCCAAGTCTCCCAAATATCAAATATGGTGTAAAATACTTAGAAGAAATGAACTGAAAATGAAGGAGAAACATATATATACTATACAGCACTGGTCGCTTAAGTGGCAAAGGGTAGCTTAAACGACCATTGCCAAGCTGGACAGCCTCTGCTTAAGCGGTAGCCACTTTAGTGTCTAAGCATAGCTTAAGCGGTCGCCAAGCCACTTAAGCGACTTCACCAGCTACTTGGCATCAACAATTTTTGCGAAGTCCAAAAGGACTCCGACCGGGTACTCGAGATTCGTTCAGAACCCCATGTACGTAAATGAACTCTGCTACCCTACCAAATTTGACATTCCAGACACAAAAAAATCATTAAAATTTCCAACAGAGGTTGTTTCGATAAAAAGTGAGCCCCCCCCCCCCCCCCCCCCCAATGTTCCACTTTTATCAAATTCTAACCAATAGCCCAAAACGAGCCTGGAAGCCTCGAAGCCCAGACTAAGGGTCCCCCAGCCTAAAATTGACATTTCAAAGATAACAAAATTGTTGGAATTGGCATCTAAGACCGTTTACCTAAAGTATTTGTCCGAGACTATTCTCTCAACTTTAGAAGCTCTAAAATAAGGAAACTGATATAAAAACCAAATGAACTGTCTGGGAACCAAATTTTAAGTCCAAGAAAGTCATAAATGACTTAGGGTATCTATAGGAAAGCTCTAAGTATGGAAAAAGCATGCAAAAGCAGAAAATGACCATGACGGTAATTACAACATCCACTACTAAAAGGACTTTCGTCTGCAAAAGTAAAGACATAAAAAGTACCTGAAGGCTCGAACTCGCAAGGATACTGAGTCCACATATCATGCTTGGTCTCCCAGGAAGCCTCCTTGAATAGACGGGGTATCCACTAAACCTTAACCATATGAATCTCTCTAGAACACAACCTTCTGACATTTTTGGCTAGAATAGCAACTGGCTTCTCTACGAAGGTCAACCTATCATCCAACTGGATCGAGTGAACAAGTCCCACTGAAGCACATGAGACTCATCTGAAATGTATCACCAAAGTATCGACACATGAAAAACTAGGTGAATACGTAAAAGGGATGGAGGCAAGGCTAACTAATAATCTACCTGATCACGAACTCCAAACCTCAAAGCATGAAGCCTACGGTCAGCGTAACTTTTTTGCCTACTCTGAGATGCCCTTAGCCTATCATGAATAACCCAAACTCTATCCAATGACTCTGAAAGCAAATCAGTACCTCATGGCTAAACTTCTGAAGTCTCAAAACAACTAACTAGAGATCGACATAACCTACCATACAATGCCTCGAATGGTGCCATCTGAATACTTGAATGGTAGCTATTATTGTAGGAAAGCTTTGCTAAGGATAGAAATTGATCCCACTGACCTCCAAGTCCATGACATAAGCTCGGAGCATACCCTCTAAAACTTGAATAGTCTCCTCCAACTGACCGTCAGTATGGGGATGAAAAGGTATGCTAAGGTCGACCTGGGTACCCAACTCCTCCTGAAAAGTTCTCCAAAAGCTGGAGGTTAACTGGGAACCTCTATCATAAAATTAGACATGAGCTCCCCGTAAAGGCACACCACTTCTAGAACATAGATCCAAGCTAACCTCTCAGCACAGTAGGAAGACTGAATAGGTAGGAAATCAGCTAACTTGGTCAATCAATCTACGATGACCCAAATACTATCAGAACCTCGAGAAGTACGAGGCAAACCACCCATGAAATTCATAGTAATCCGCTCCCACTTTCACTCAGGAATGGGTAGCCTCTAAAGCAATCCACCTGGTCTAAAATTCTCTACTTTTACCTATTGACAAAACAAACACCATGCCACAAAGTTTTCTATATCTTTCTTCATACTAATCCTCCAGTAATGCTATCTTAGGTCTCTATACATATTAGTTGTCCCTGGGTGAATAAAGTATCTAGAGCTATAGGCCTCTTGAAGTATCAACTGAATCAAACCTCCTACCCTCGTAACAAAAATGCGACCATCAAACCTTAATACACCCTCAGAGTCTAAGGTAACCCTTTTAGACTTAGCCATCCGCACCTAATTTTGAATACCACACAACCAGCTATCCTCAAACTTTTGAACTTGAATTTTCTCCAATAAAGTAGACATGGCCTCCATATTAAGCAAGAATCCTCTTGTAGTATGAAATATAAAGTCGAATCAACCTATTGGATAAGTATTGAATATCTGAGGCCAACAATCTCACCGAAACTGAAAGAAAGGCCAAGCTCCCCATACTCACCGCCTTTTAGCTCAAGGCATCTGCTACCACATTTGCCTTACCTAGATGGTACAGAATAAAGAGATCATAGTCCTTCAACAACTCAAGACACCTGCATTTTCTCGAATTAAGGTCTTTTTGAGTCATAATATACTAAAGACTGTGGTGGTCAGTGAATATCTTGCAGTGAACACCATACATGTAATGCCTCCAAATCTTAAGCGCAAAAACTACTACCGCCAACTCTAAGTCATGATTGGGGTAGTTGTGCTCATGTACCTGCAGTTGTCTGGAAACATATGCTATAACTCCACCCCATTACATTAGAACACAACCCAAACCAACACCTAAAACATCACAATATACTGTAAATCCCTCACCCTTAACTGGAAGAGTCAAAATAAGAGCTGAATTGAGTAAGCCTTGAGGTTCTGAAAGGTCGCCTCACACTCGTCAGACCACTGAAATGAGACCTACTGTCTAGTCAATCTGGTCATAGGTGCTGCAATAGAGGTAAACCCTTGAAGAACCATCTGTAATGGCCTGCCAACCTAATAATGCTATGAACCTAGATCGGAGATGTGTGCCTGGCCCAATCACAAACTGCCACAATCTTCGTCGGGTCTACCATATCCTATTTTTGGACACCACATGCCGTAAGAATGATACAGACTCAATCCAGAACTCGTACTTTGAGATTTGGCATACAAACATTGATCTCTCAAAGTATGGAGCACAATTCTCAAATGTTGCTTGTGCTCCTCCTCACTCCTCGAGTAAACAAGGATGTCATCAATAAACATAATCATGAAGTAGTCCAAATAAAGCCTGGATACATGGTTCATCAAGTCCATGAACATTAATGGGGCATTGGTAAACCCAAAAGACATCACTAGGAACTCATAATTGTCGTAATAAGTCCTGAAGGTTGTCCTTTGGTCGAATCCTCAATTGATGGTAGCCAGATTTCAAGTCAATCTTAGAAAACACAGATGCACCCTATAGCTGGTCAAACAGATCATCGATACATGATATTGGATACTTATTCTTTACTATCACCTTATTCAACTACCTATAATTGATACACACGCGCATAAAGCCATCTTTCTTCTTTACAAACAGAATAGGAGCATCCCAAAGGGAGACACTCGGCCTAATAAATCCCTTACCCAAAAGATCCTAAAGCTGAAACTTTAGCTCTTTTAGCCTGGCAGGAGTCACATGAAAAGTGTCACGATCCGATACTATACCCTAGTCGTAACAAGGTGCGTAGAGCCATAAGTGATACCAAGCTAACCCATGGCCTAGTATGATACTAAGAGTACTAAAAATAAATGGAAATAAGACACTGAATGTGGAAGCTGCTAAGTAAATAACAAATACTAATCAAGTTTATTTACAACAACTAAAATCTGAAAGAATTGGAACTAAATAAAACAACCCCGACTGACTATCAATGAAACCTCTACTAATACTGACTATAGGTAGCTGGGACATAACCCCCAGCTATCCAAAATTAATACATATGAATAGAAATAAAATACTCGGTCTATAAACTGACTTGAGTCCTTGAATAAAGAGAACTCATCACCTGCTGGCTGGGAGCTGTGATCTGCCTAACTATGATCCTGATAGTAAGCACCTAAATCTACATCACATGAAAAATATAGGCAGAAGAGTCATGCGATCAGTACTTTTAAATGTACTGAGTAAGTGAGATATGCATGATAAATTTCTGATATAAACTCATATGGGATACAATATGTAATGGTTCATTGAATGATAAGTATGAGTGTGTCAACACCAAGATATTTTGAAATTATGATGTGATATATAAACTAGGCATGTTGATAATAATGTATTTAAATGAAGAGTACTGCTGATGTATACTGAGATGTAAGGACCCATCTAGATAATCATAAGTACTAAATGCATGAATATTCTGAGATAATTAAAATACTATGAATTAGACTGAACTGAGGGTCATGCAAATACTGAAGTCTGAAATTATGGGAGATACTATTAACCAACATATAATCATATGAGCTAAACATTGAGTTCGATGTAGAATCTCTCGAAAAGGGCCTAATATACCTTGCCAGGGTGTAAAGGCTGATTTGATCTGATGTGGTACCAATAAACTGAGAGAACATAATCCTATGGTGGCACGTAGTTTTGGGACTTGGGTATGCTGACCCTAGTCCAACTCGATGCTATGTACTACTACCAACTAAATATAACTGATAGCTCAATGATGTGACATATTTGGATGTCAACCTGAGATGATATATCTAGATGTCAACCAATCCATAATTATGGATGCCATACTTGACTGCCATACTACTAGTGAACCTTACTTTGATAAGAAAACTGATCCACGATCATTGATGGCCTTCCGAATACCATGCTAATCGTTAAACTTATTTTTAAAAAAATGTTCAAAAGCATTGATGGCAAATCTGGATGTCATGCATCTTACTGATATGAGTCAAAGTTCCTGATTATGATATGAGTACACACATATATATATATCATGTATTTCTGAATTATGAGACTTATAAGTTTATGGGAGACATGATGTGGCTGGAGTAAATGTGTAAAGGGAAACATATGGAGACTGAGATTTGGAAGGAATATATTAAGCTACACCTGAACCCTGAATCCTGATTCATGAAGATGCTAAACTGAGAATAGTAATGAGGAATGTAGGATGATGCAATGGCCATGTAAATAAATATGTAACTGATCAATACTGTACTTAGTAAACTGAATATGGAGTCATACAATAATTGATAATACTAAATAACTCAATAATACTGATGTTCTGAGACTATAAGATGAGTGCTTTGTCTAAAAGCATTCTAAATCATATGAACCTGAAGGACTGAATGTTCAACTAATGATGCACAAGATCCTAAGTCATCGGGTGTTCATAACCCACCATCTCTAAGGAATGCAACTACTCACGGCAATGTATAATATATGAATAAGACATGAATTCCATAAAAACAACCCTAAACTCACAAATTGATAAACATAATGAAGGTTCACAATAATAACTCCATGATAATAATAAATCTTCAAGGGAGTCATAAATTCAAAGATTATTCTTACAAAGAAATTAAAATACATCGAAACCCATGATTTTCATGAAACTCTAACTCTGATGAATGAATTAAATTGAATAATTGAGTTCACTTAGGGACTCAATGGGTGAAAGGAATCCATTGATGAAATTCCACATACCTGAATTAGAGAAATCTTGGAGAAAGCTTGAATCTTGGGGCCTTGGATCTTAGGAATTGAAAAATCCCTCTTCTTGAGTTCTTGAGCTTCGGGGGAGAGAGAGTTGAATGTTGTGGGATGAATTTGAGGGAATTAGGATGATTTAGGTTGATTAAAAATGGGTTTGGGGAGTTACATGGGGTGAAAGGATGAACTTGCCCTTTATTTTTAAAAGAAAATGCTGAAAAATTATAGACGCAGAGGTGTCGGGTGCGCCATGCACCCTAACGAGTAAGAGGAGGCTGTGCATTATGCCTCCTAACATGTAGGGGTGACCTGTGCGCCGTACCACCCATCGCGTAGGCCAAACAGTGGCCATTTTAAAATTACACTAAAGCACGGGGCCTAAAGCCAAGGTCTCCATGCATCATGCTCGACCTTCTATTTCAGTCTATGACGTCCTTTTTCGACCCCAAACTTAACCCAAACATTTTCTCACCTATATAAGGGTCAAATGACCTCATTTTGTGACCCTAAACACATAGAAAACCCTTAACGAATATGCATAAACTCCTTGGCTGTTACAAAGCATGGTTTTAATCTTAGCTTGGATTTTTGGGGTGTTACAATATCTCCCCCTAGGATCATTCATCCTCAAATGAAGACTAACTAAGCTTAAAGGATAGGGAAGGAGTTGCAATCTCAACACTGAGTTCTGAGAGCTGAATACTGACATGATAATGGAATCTTTAACTGAAACATGGACTAAACTGACCTCATGAATGCATACTATGACATGTATGGAACGGAGTGACATGATACTAAGAGGAGTAATAAGGAAAGAACTGTTAATTTGAACTAATTTTAGGTTGGGAATAAGACCTAACTATATTTACACACATCACAATGCACATAAGAGCTCACATAGCATGGACACCAACATGGACTCAGGAGAGTACGACTAGAAGGAAGGATGGGAAACTATGGGAACTGTCTATCTGATCTCTAAAATAAATTGTTGGCTATGTCGACTGACTTATATTGAGAGTTTCAAAATTAACTGAAGCATTCCAGGCACAAACATATATGTAGAACTGCATAGTGATAGATAATGACATGAAATTTCTGAGAGTCACAGAGAAAGAAATATCTGTTACCTTCAACGCAACTTGTAAGAGGTTCTAATAATAGTAGGGGGACTGACTCGAAGGTAAGATCTGATTAAGATATCGGAATAAGGATTGTAACATGGTTTGAGAATTCTAGTCTGTTGATCCGAACTCATAGAATAAGAAAGACTTAGAGTTGAATATGAGACACCTTTGGTCTAAATATATCTATCATGAAACAAGAGTATCTTAGACCGAAAGTAAGGATAGGACTAATATGCTTTAAGCAATGTGACTGATAACCTTCCAACTTGGCAACATTTCTCAGCTATGCTTCCTTTTACAAGAATACTACACTTAATTAGCTGAAACTTCTAACTTTCTTATAGGTAAACTACATATGTTTACTAAGGGCTAAGTCTAGCTACATGCTCTTACTTTGTTCAAGCCTAACTCAGAGATATAAAGCACCACTACTAGAATGACTACACTGGTCTCAACTATGGGAATCTACATTCTATTTCCACTAGGAGCTATCACCCTCTAAATATGCTTCTTCTTACCTCCTTAAACAATCAACCTTAAGTTCTGTATATCAATAAATCATTCAAGCCTATCACTCATTTACCATCAATATCACTATCAGAGCATGAGAAAGGTCACTACAAAACTAGAACATGAGGATATGGAATAAGAGGGATACTGTAGAATCTTGACTTAAGGATTATGATAATTTTGACCCTCAACTGGAGCCTGAGGAGTGAAGTATAATATGAACGAACTTGTTCAAGAGATCTGATCTGGCAGCATACATGATGTAGTGTGATCCCACAAGTCATTAAGGATGTACCATGAGTACTTGGAACTGAGCATACTATAAAACATGAGTGTATGAGTCATGAGCTATATGACATAGGAATGGATTTCATAGATTCATAAAGTATGATTCGGACTACTGAGGGAACTATTACTCCTCATACTAGGAACTGAGAATTTACATATGTTTATATGAATTGCATGAATAGGAGTTATGATCATGGTGCTGACATGTAAGGCATGATTAGAGTGTCATACTAATTGAAGTATAAGAGATTAATCGAGATAAGCATGGGTTGGGTATCTTCCTCCCTTCTCTTGTTCTAGAACTCACTAACATCATTACTAGAATCTAAAAACCTGACTTTATCCTATCATCTCCCCCTTAGATTTAAGCCATCATTCCAAGTCTGTGGACCTCTTCAATAAACCCTAAATTGAACTGTAACCACTTCACTCTAGTGGTTGGGGCATGAATATACTCATAAATACTAAACTCCCATGAAAAGACTATATCTGAAAGCATAAACTCAAACCTGGTTTCTTCACTTCCTCTAGCCTCTATAATCATCATATTATAACTTAAACACTTACTAACTTCAAGTCTTTTGAAGTATCACAATACCCTGAGTACACACTTTTTCCTTTTAGAATTCAAAACTCTTCTCTCTATTAGCTTGATCATCCATAATCCCAACTTAGGGTCTAACACTCAACATGGATAGCTATGCAATTCCTTATACACTATACCAACTTACTAATATTAGAGATAAGTTAGGGAGCGCTAGTCTACCCCAAAATTTTATGAACATACTCAACCTTAACAAGCTCCTAGATCATTCTGTTCACTGCCTAGGCTTTATCCTTGCTAAAAAATTGACATACTCTAAGTCCCCTTAACCGATAAATCTCTCTCAAAGTGTTATCATAAAGTCTACACAACACCTTGCTGGCTTAACGGATAAATAACTCCATCTACTAAATCTAGATAAACACTATCCCCACTCTACTACTACTACACTTCTAGGATCATGCTCTTAACTCTGGTTCATTCTACCATAGGATTCTGAGGAGGGATTTGAAAGGAACATTTGACCTTGGCTCACCGTATGATTTTCATGAACAAGAATGAACTCTTTCAAAATTCTACATTTAAAGTCACTATTGAGATCTCTCAAGCCTGTATGCAATTTCATAACTTTTTGTAGGGACTGTCTGAGAAAACTCCATCAGTAGAAATTTGAGCTTGATTGCTTCTATTACCTATGAAATAAGACGTAGTCAGCGAAAATAGAGCAATGCTCAAATCTTTATAAATTTCTTAGAGAATATCTCTATTGCACGATCTAAGATATGAAAGAAGGGAGACATTTCCTGAATGCCCTGTAGCCTTTCAAAGAAAAGTACAGACGTCTCTATTCCATTCTACAAGACTCTACTAGATAAGACTTCATAGACACCCTAGGACACTTGAACCTTGTACTCTAATACCAAGTTTTTCAAAACTTGAGACTACACCCTAGTCGTAACATGGTGATAAGAGCCATAAGTGACCCCAAGCTAACCCATGGCCTGGCATAACACTAAGAGTACTGAAAATAAAGGGAAATAAGATACTGAATGCAAAAGCTGCTAAGTAAATAACAAACACTAATCAAGTTTATTTACAACAACTAAAATTTGAAAGGACTGGAACTAAATAAAATAGCTCTGAATGACTATTTATGAAGTCTCTACTAATACTGACTATAGGTAGCTGGGACATGACCCCCAGCTATCCAAAATCAATACATATGAATAGAAATAAAATACTCAGACTATAAATTAGTTGATTTCTCGAATAAAGAGAACTTATCACATGCGGGCTGAAAGTTGTGATCTGCCTGACTATGATCCTTATAGTAAGCACCTGAATCTACATCACATGAAAAATATAGGCAGAAGAGGTATGATATTATTACTTTTGGATGTATAGAGTATGTGAGATATGCACCATAAATAACTGAATATAAACTGATATGGGATACAATATGTAATGGTTCACTGAATGATAAGAATGAGTATGGAAACACCAGGATATTTTAAAATTATGATGTGATATACAAACTGGGCATACTGACAATAAAATATTTAAATCAAGAGTATTACTGAAGTATACTGAAATGTAGGGACCCATCTGGATAAGCATAAATACAAAATGCATGAATATTCTGAGATAACTGAAATACTGTGAACTAGACTGAACTAAGGGTCATGCAAATACTGAAGTCCAAAACTGTAGGAGATACTATTAATCAACATATAACTATGTGAGCTAAACATAGAGTTCGATGTACAATCCCCTAGAAAAGGGCCCAATATACTTTGTCAGGGTATAATGGTTGATCTGATCTAATGTGGTACCAATAAACTGAGAGAACATGATCCTACGGTGGCATGTAGTTTTGGGACTTAGGTATGCTGACCCTAGTCCAACTCTGTGCTAAGTATTACTTCCAACTGAATATAACTAATAGCTCGATGAGATGACATATCTTGATGTCAACCTGAGATGACATATTTGGATGTCAACCTGTCCATAATCAAGGATGTCATACCTGATTGCCATACTCCTAGTGAACCTTAATACCTGATTGCCATACTCCTAGTGAACCTTACTTTGATAAGAAAATTGATCCACGATCATTGATGGCCTTCCGAATACCATGCTAATCATGAAACTTACTTTTTAAAAAATGTTCAAAACCATTGATGGCATATCTGGATGTCATGCATCTTAATGATATGAGTTGAAGCTCCTAATTATGATATGATTACACACATACACATATATATCAGTTATTTTTGAATCATGAGACTTGTATGTTTATGGGAGACATAAGGTGACTGGAGTAAATGCATAAAGGGAAAGATATAGGGACTGAGATTTGGAAGGAATTTATAAAGCTGAACCTAAACCCTAAATCCTGGTTCATGAAGATGCTAAACTGAGAATAGTAATGAGGAATGTAAGCTGATGCAATGACTAAGTAAATAAACATGTAACTGATCAATACTGCACTTAGTAAACTGAATATGAGGTCATGCAATAGATGATAATACTAAATAACTCAATAATACTGATGTTCTGAGACTACAAGATAAGTGCTTTGTCTGAAAGCATTCTAAATCATGTGAACTTGAAGGATTGAATGTTCAACTAACAATGCATAAGATCCTAAGTCATCGGGTGTTCATAACCCATCCTCTCTGAAGAATGCAGCTACTCATGACAATGTATAATATATAAATAAGACATGAATTTCCATGAAAACAACCCTAAACTTATGAATTGATAAACATAATGAGGGTTCACAATTATAACTCCATGATAACAATGAATCTCAAGGGAATCATGAATTCAAAGATTATTCTTGCTAAGAAATTGAAATCCATCGAAACCCATAAATTTCATGAAACCCTAACTTTGAAGTATGAGTTATATTGAGTAATTGATTTCACTTAGGGACTCAATGGGTGAAATGAACCCATTGATGAAATCCCACATACCTGAATTGGAGAAAGCTTGATTCTTGGGGCCTTGGAGTTTGAGAATTGAAAAATCCCTCTTCTTGAGTTCTTTCGCTTTGTGGGAGAGAGAGTTGAATGTTGTGGGATGAATTTGGGGGAATTTGGATGATTTAGGTTGATTAAAAATGGGTTTGGGGAGTTACATAGGGTGAAAGGTCAAACTTGCCCTTAATTTTTAAAAGAAAATGCTAAAAAATTACAGATGCAGAGGTATCAGGCGCGTCGTATACCCCAATACATAAGAGGAGGCTGTGTGTCACGCCTACTAATGCATAGGGGTGGTATGTGCGCCGCTCCACCTATCATTCAGGCCAAATTGTGGCTATTGTCAAAGTGGTCCGCGGTACAGGGCCCAAAGTTGAGGTCCCCGTACGTGATGCTCAGCCTTCTATTTCCATCCATGATGTCCTTTTCTGCCCCCAAACTTGACCCAAATGATTTACCATATCCATAAGGGTCAAATGACATCATTATGTGACCCTAAACACATAGAAAACCCTAAACAAACATGCATAAACTCCAAGGGTGTTACAAAGCATGGTTCTAATCTTAGCTTGAATTTTTGAGGTGTTATAGTACGGTGGAATAGAAATGGGTCGGGTGCTAGCTCAAGATCAATTGCAAAGTTCTATTATGCTCAAGAGGAAGGACAGGTAGGTTGGTAGAAAAAACATTCGAGAACTCACGAACTACATGGACAGAGTCAAGCAGAGGACTTTCAATACTAACATCTCGACCATATACAAGATAAGCCATACACCCTCTCGATACCAGTCTCCTAGCTTGAATATAAAAATAATACCCATCAAAGCGTAGTTAAAAGCACCTTGCCACACAACCACGGGTATGTCGGGCATGACTAAATAAATGATCTTGCAAAAGCAATCCAAGACTGTATGATAGGGGGATAACCAGTCCATGCCCAAAAGCATATTAAAATCAACTATATCAAGTACAATAAGATCTGCTCGTGTATCATACTCCCGAATAGTCGCAATACAAGATCTATGCACATGATCCACTACTAAGGAATCACCTAGGAGAGTAGGTACACACATAGGCATCCATAATGGCTCACAGATAAGCCCAACCGAGATGCATAATATGCAGAAAAATAAGAATAAGTAGATCCCGGATCAAATAATGCAGAAACTATTACTCTCGTTCCCTGTTGATTCCACCTCGACTCTTAAGTTGGGTAAAAATATTACTAACGACCACGTACATTCATTTTTAGGGTGTATTTGAGAGTTATCAAGAATAGAGACATCGTCGGGTATGAAATGTAGTGTTTATTCTTTATAGTGTTAGAATTTACTTTTGCTAGCTGTAGTGTAAACTTTACTTTATGTTTTGTTTTTGTCTTATTCAGGTGATAATATAAGTCTTCACAGAACAATGAGTCACCATTGTAGTGACACTGCTACCTTTAATGGACACCTTGAGGATGAAGATCACCTAGGGGATGCTGGAAGGGCAAGTGCAATTTGCATTCCACCCGTGGAGAGTAATGGAGTATTTCATGTCCCTAGCGTGATGCTTCACTTACTCCAAAGGTCCTATTTGGTGGTAAAGCTAATGAGGATGCAAACCTACAGTTCAAGAACTTTATAGATCTATTTCTCCCATTCAACATTACTCATATTTCACAAGAGTCCATCCGGTTGAGACTTTTTCCATTCTCGTTAATGGGTGATGTGGTTGTGGGAATTACCCATGGAATCTATTACTTCTTGGGTTGATTTGACAAAGGTTTTTCTAGGCCGATTCTTTCCACCATCCACATGCTCCAATTGAGGGATGAGATGATAAACTTTCGGCAATTGAGTGGTGAGCCATTGCATGAAGAATGGCTAAGGTTTAATAAGAAATTATTGCATTGCCCAAACCAGGAAGTGTAGGATAAGACGTTTCTCAAAAATCTTCTACAGAGCATTTAACCAATTGAACAAGATGGTGGCAGATAAAGTGGATGGAGGATCTATAATTAACTAAACTTTTAGAGTTGCCTTGGGGCTGTTGGACCAAGTGACAAAGAAAAGTAGAGCATGGCACACAACAGATATCAAGGTGGCCATGGGGGATCCCTTTGCATCTTTTGTCAGCCAAGAACAAAGAAAGAAGGATGAGGAGAAAGAAGAAAACATGGCCAAAGTAATGACTCAATTGAATCTTCTCACAAAATATATGATGGGTTTAACTCCAAAGGTGGTCAATGACATAGATTCAAAGGGCACTAAAGCATATGATGATCATGAGGCAGAGTCTCTTGATGAATAAACTTGTTTTTTGTCAAACCAAAGGGGGGGGGGGGTTATCGACTTACCTATCAAATGCAAAGTGGGAATCAAGGTTTGAAGGAAAATTAACTATGATTGAAAAGATCGTGATTGGAAGGACTGAGATCATGATTGAGAATGGAAGGATAAGGAAAGATATAGAGATCGCAATTAGAGAGATAAAGAATATGAACATGATAGATACATCCCTCCTCATAATAGGCAAAAAGGTAAAGAGTCTACCACCGTGGACTCGAAAAGTTATAAGAAAGAAGATGTGCTTGCTCGTATCCTTATAGGAGTTGAGGGAAGTGACAAGATATTATGAGAGATAAAGAGCGACTTTTTGCAACTCAATCAAATGGTCACCACACATTCGGCCTCCATCAAGCAAGTCAAAATGCAATTAGGTCAAATCTTGGCCCATCTAAACACAAGGCAAAAGGGTGGTTTACCTAGTAACACTATGGAAAATCCAAAAAATAATGCTCATATCATGGAAATTATCATTAGGAGTGTCAGGAATCTCGGTAATGATGTTTTGAATCTTAATGATGACCTCCATAAGAGAGGGGTTGAAGTATAAGTGAGTGAAAAGAGAAAGCAACTTGGTAAGTCGATTGACGAGGCCCCTATTCCAAATGAGCCATATATTAAGAAGCTGGGAGAAGTGGAAGAGAAGGTTGAGGTTGAGGAAATACCGCAAGATATTGAAGATAATGTTTCAAAAATTGGAAGAAAGTCCAGTTGTCTCAAAGTTGCAAATCAAAATACCTCCTCCATTCCCACAAAGGTTCAAGAAGAAGGAAGATGATGCAAAGGTTAAGAAGTTCCGTTCAAAATTTAGCAACTTATCAATGAACATTTCTTTGTTAGAGGCTTTGCAAGATATGCCCAGGTATGCCAAGTTCATGAAATACTTGGTGACAAATAAAAGAACAATGGACTTCGAAATAGTGGAAGTCTCACATAGTTGTAGAGTTATCATGTCAAGCTATGTCAGGTCAAGAAAAAGGACCCTTGTGCATTCATTATTCTTTGCACCATTGGGGTGTATCAATTTGGCAAAGCATTGTGTGATTTATGGGCAAGTATTAACTTGATGCCTCTAGCTATATTCAAGAAATTAGGGTTAGGTGCTCCAATGCCTACAATTATAAGAATCTTAATGGAGGATCGATCCATTAAGTGCCTAATGGGAAATTTATATGATGTGCTTGCTTGAGTCAACAAATTCATAGTTCCCACCGAGTTTGTGATCCTAGATTGTGAAATTGACTACGAAGCTCCTATTATACTGGATAGACATTTCCTTGCTACCGAAAGGGCATTGGTTGATATAGAATGTGACAAAGTGAAGTGTAGGGTGAACAATGAAGATGTGACATTTAATGTGCGCAAGTCCATGAAGCAACCGAAGGATTTACAAGTGATCTCTATGATTGATATGATTGACAATGAGGTTGTCGATGAAATGGAGGTGGATTTCATTAGTGAGCCACTAGCGGGAGTGTTGTGTAATTATGAGAGTGAAGATTTTAAAGAATATGATGAGGTTGTGGCTTTATTGAAGGGTTTTGGCTCCTACACCAAGAATCCATGCAATTTGGATCTTGACTTGAAGAATTGGGAGAGTCCTCCCGCTAAGCCTTCAATTGTTGAACTAGCACAACTTGAGCTTAAGCTATTTCCACCGCACCTTTGTTATGTATTTTTGGATGAATGTAATACCTTACCCATTATTATTGTGGGAGATTTGTTTCCATGGCAAGTAAAAGCATTGAAGTCAGTTATGAAAAAGTATATTCGGGCTATTGGGTGGACTATTGCGGATATTATTGGGATTGCTCTTGATATTTGCACTCATAAGAATACGTTGGAGCTTAATTGTGTACCGAGTGTTGAACATCAATGGAGGTTAAACCCTCCCATACAAGAGGTTGTTAAAAAAGAGATAATCAAATGGTAAATACGGGCGTTATGTATCCGATCTCAAATAGCACATGGGTAAGACCAGTTCAATGTATCCCAAAGAAAGAAGGAATCACGGTGGTTCCTAAAAAAATAATGAGTTAGTTCCCATGAGACCGGTGACAGTATGGAGAGTATGTATGGACTATCGGAAGTTGAACTCTTGGATAGAGAAAGACTATTTATCCATGCCATTTATGGATCAAATGCTTGATAGGTTGGCAGGGAAAGGTTGTTATTGATTTTTAAATGGGTACTTCGGTTATAATCAAATTTGTATTGCCTCCAAGGATCAAGATAAGATTACCTTCACATGTCCATATGACACTTTTTCTTTCAAGCGCATGCCCTTTGGGTTTTACAATGCTCCTGCCACTTTTCAAAGGTACATGCTATTGATCTCGTCAAATATGGTGGAGGACACTATAGAGGTTTTCATGGATGTTTTTTCGGTTATAGGTGACAATTTGGAATCTTGTCTAGAATTCTTGGGCAAAGTACTCGAACTTTATGTTGAAATTAATCTTGCTTTGAATTGGGAGAAGTGCCATTTTATGGTGAACAAGGATATTGTGCTTGGGCATAAAATTTTGGGTCAAGGCATTAAGTTGACCAAGCAAAAGTTGAAGTTATTGCCAAGTTAACTCCTCCTATCTCTATGAAAGGTGTTCAGAGCTTTCTTGGGCATGCCGATTTTTATAGAAGGTTCATCAAGGATTTCTCCAAAATTGCTCATACATTGTGTAAGCTTTTTGAGAAGGAAGAAAAGTTTGAATTTGATGGTGATTGCGTGAGGGCATTTAATTGACTCAATGAAAATCTCATGGAGGCTCCTATCATTGTGGCCCTGAATTGGTCATAACCTTTTGAATTGATATGTGATGCAAGTGGCTTGACTTTAGGTGCGGTGTTAGAAAAAAAGAAGGATAAGATTTTTCATGCTATCTATTATGCTAGCAAGTCCTTGAATGATGCATAATGGAATTATACGGTTACGAAGAAAGATTTGCTAATCGTAGTCTATGCTTTTGAAAATTTTTAGCTTACTTGTTGGGCACGAGAGTCATTGTGCATACCAATCATGTAGCTCTTAGGTACTTGATAGCTAGAAAGGAGGTCAAACCTTAGTCGATTTGGTGGATCTTTCTACTTCAAGAGTTCAATTTCAAAGTTAAGGATCTGAAAGAATTTGAAAACCAAGTAGCGGAACGCCTATCCCGCCTTGAGTCAAACAAAGAGAAGTAAGGTGAAATTGAAATTTATGACATGTTTCCCATCGAACTTGTTATGGATCTAAAGGGGAGTATTCTGCCATGGTATGCCAATTTTGCAAATTATGTTATGAGTGGGTTGCTCCCTGATGATTTGAAAACATTATCAAAAGAAGCATTTTCTCCATGATATGAAAAGGTATTATTGGGATGAACCCTATCTCTTTAGGGAGTGTGTAGATGGAGTGATATGTCATTGTGTTATGGAGGAAGAAATTAGGCCTATTCTTGAGGTATTCCATTCTTCACCAATTAGTGGCCATCATGGTGGTGTGCGTACAGCTGCAAAGGTCTTTCAAAGTGGATTATATTGTCCAACTTTGTATCGTAATGCCAAAGGAGAGGTGTAATCTCAAGAAGACATGAAATACCTTTGCAACTGAGTGTGGATGTGGAATTGTTTGATGTATGGGGGTTAAATTTCATAGGACCCTTTGTTAGCTTGTATGGAAATAACTACATCTTGGTAGAGGTTGATTATGTTTCCAAATGAATCGAGGCCGTTGCATTGCAAAATAATGAAGCTAAGAGTGTTACTCAATTCTTGAAGAGATACATTTTTACCCGATTTAGGACACCTCGTGCTATCATAAGTGATGCGGGTTCTCATTTTTGCAATCAGTAATTTGATTCTTTGCTTGCTAAATATAAAGTGAAGCATAAGGTGGCTTTTCCATACCATCCTCAAGCCAGTGGGTTGGCAAAATTGTCTAATCGGGAGATTAAAGGGATTTTGGTGAAAATCGTGAATGCTAGTAGATGGGATTGGGCCTAGAAACTTGATGATGCTTTGTGGGCCTATAGAACCACATTCAAAACTCTCATTGGCATGTCACCATATCAATTGATGTTTGACAAATCTTTTTATCTCCCCGATAAGTTAGATCATAAGGCATTATGGGCCTTGCGGAGGTTGAATATGAATTGGGAGGATGCCCCCAAGTCAAGAGTGGACCAACTTCAACAGATCGATGAATTCCATTTGAGAGCTTACGAGAGTTCTACTCTCTACAAGGAGTGTATAAAGTGATGACATGATGCAAAAATCCTAAGAAGGAAATTGAAGAGTGGTGATGAGGTCCTAGTATTCAACTCAAGGTACAAGTAGTTTTTGGGTAAACTTAAGACTAGGTGGTCGGGTCCCTTCAAGGTGGTGTAATGTTTCCCTAGTGGAGAGATTAAATTGTAAAATGACATGGGATCATGATTTACCATGAATAGGCAATGAGATAAACATAATCATAGGTTGTTACCAAAGGAGGATTTCTTGGAGGTTCTCTACCTCGATGACGCATGATTAATAAAGAACAACGTCTTGCCATGACAATAACTAAGGCGCTTCTTGGGAGGCAACCCAAGTTATTTTTGATATTTCAAATAATGTGTGTTGATTGATGCAGGTATGTGATGGAGTTGGAATGCGGGAAACATGTCATAACACAAGTCGGGGAAGAAATTTTTGGAAGATTATGCACAAAGCTCTAGGGAAGAGGCTTTGGCAATGCGCCGATCCAATCGGTGAATCGCCAAATCCCTTCATTGAAATGGATCTTCCAACCCAAAATAAACTATCCAGATTAGCGGTGGAGTATCATACTAATTGGGGCATCGCTGACCACTTTGGCAAAGGGAAGCCAATCGCCGAATTACATAGCCAGCAAGGAGGCTTTAGACCTCGAAAACTGTTAGATTTGGCTACAGAAATCCAAATCGGCACAACACCAATAGGTTCCTCCACGATGGAAATTGAATCACCGAAATGGGTCGCGTTTTAAAGTGTGACGGTTTGACTTCTTTAACCCTTGACCTTTTATTATATTTTTACCTTTGATATTATTCAAACTTATCCCACTTCCCCTTTTTATTTTCTCTTTCACTCTCCTTTTAATTGATATACACACACTTATACACTCATATCTTTCTCACAAATCACCACCACCATACGACTACAATCATTGGAATTACTCATCACCTCAATTTGTCATTTTTCTCATTGAGTTTTTCTCTTAAATTTTGAAGGTTAGAATCCATTTCAAGTTTAACTCCATTACTTGTTGATAGTGTTCATGTTTATATTAGAGTTTTTGTGTTTGGTTTGTCTTGGCTAGATTTTATTTATTATTCTTTGTGATTGACGCTCCTGTTGAATGTGTAGAGTTAAATTAGATTCTTGTTAGATTGTATTTAACTTGTCAAATTTTGGGCTTTAGTTGTTTGAATGTAAATCATGTTTGCATTATGGGTTAATTGTTAATTAAATGGGTGTCGAAAAGTCAAGGCTTTTAGTTGAATAAAGGAGAAATCAAATGATTTTGCCCAATGATAGATTGGGTGACTACATTCTTAAGGGAGAAATCATCATATTGTGGTTTAAATGTTGAAGCTTGGGGAAGTATGAGTACCCAAGGCTATTGGAATTGAGAATCGCCATTGAAGGCTTAAAATTCATGAAGTTCATCTTAGGGAAGATAACTATAAATGATGGGTTGAGAACTTCGACGATGCACCGAACTGCTCCCCATATCACCAATAATCAAAGTGAAGCAGGCTATTCAAGGTGCGATATAGCAATGCCCTAGTAATTTGGCAATGCTCAGGGAGTATCACCCAATTCTTTAGCGTATCATCAAATCCTTCATCATATCACCGAATCCTTCAGCGTATCACCGAATCCTTCAGTGTATCACCGAGCCCCCACCTTTCTTCGCTGATCACCCCCATTTATTTCTGTGTATATCAGTAATAGTCTTCTGCATCACTGAATTGATTAGTGATGCACCGATTTGTTCAGGATGCCATTCTTGAAATAGTATTATGTGTTGTTGTTCTAACTTTGGCCGAGTCCATTGCTATTCCTAAGTGAATATATGACTCACAACAAGCATATGGAAAAGAAACAAACATGATCTCCTCCTACTAAGTAAAAGATTTCAAAGGCATTAAAAATTAAGGACGGGTCAAAAATGGAAAAGGTTTATAAAAGGAAAGAAGGTCCAAGACCCTAATAAATGAGGATGAAAGCTCTGAGCATAGCTCAAACTCTGAGCGGTAGAATCTTAATTCCTCAGAGGAGGGGAACATTACCCCTATTCATGAGTGATTGAGTACCCCTGAGGCTGCTCCTACAAAGTATAAGAGGGTTGAACAACCCTCAACTGCTGAAGCAAAGCCTCCAACCCATCCTCACAGGATCCATCATGTCCTCAACCATCTTAAGGTTCCTAATCAGCACACCATCATTGAGGAGTTGCGGCTAAGTCTAAATCGTTTGTAAGGCAAGCATCCCAGGGTGCTATCGGTATTGAGATACCAAGACTTTCAGGTATTCACCAAACCCTTGAAGCCTTATGTTGAAAATTGGGTAAGGAAGTTTTATGTGGATTACGGGAAGCTTTTGCGGGCTAAGAGAAAGATTGGATCACAAGAGACGAGAGAGGTTGTTAGAGTGAGAGGTGTGGATGTTCGTTGTGATGAGACAATAATCAATGATGTTCTGGGTGTAAGACGATAAATATTCAATACTTTAATACTAGAATTGAGAAACCAGTGGCTGAGTTGCAGGCTTGGTTAACCCCTTTGCTTAGTGATATCACACCTTCACGGCTTGCACCGGTGTTATAAATTCAGAAGGGGGATATTCATTTAGAGTCTCGATAGTGGTTGAGTGTCATTTGTAGCAATTTGTTACCTTTCTAAAATCAGTCAATTCTTGAACATCCTCGAGAAGTGCTTGTGGGTACTATTATTGTAAAGAAGGGTTTGAACTTGCTTTAAATTATTGTCCTTTACATTGGTTGTCGGGCCCAACAAATACAAACCTCCTTTGCATTCCCATTATTGATCACCGAATAATGTCCTTGTGCCAAGGTTTCTTTTAATAAGAAGAAGGATTTTAAGTATAACCTACCTCTATAGTAGACATTACCAGACTTGAGCTCATTTAGGAAGTGAAGAAAAACAGATTTCGGGTGGACGATTCCCCTATAGTTGATTTTGGTTCTTTTGATAGTGATGCTAACCATCCCACTCCTGATACTTCTACAGCTCCTACCCCCTAGGTCAGTTACCACTCCTCCTCCACCAATTTTATTATCAGGTAAATAATCACAACCGCCTTGACCTAATGCCCCCGGTCCTCAGCCTTTTACTATTCCAGACTATTCAAGAGCCCCGCTGACTTAGGATGACATTATCTAGATGGGACAGTTAGCTTATTCTGGTGATATAAGGTCAGCTAGATTAGAGAGAAAGATACTAGGGATGATTGTTGCTGAGGTGAAAGCCATCATAGAGCTGGCTCATAAGAAGCTACGGGGTGTTCATGAGACCCTGCGACTTTTTAATAGGAGGTTAGGTGATTTGAGTGCTCCCAATTATCCTGTTGTTCCTTAGGCAGTAAAAAAGATGCAGGATGAGATAGATTCCCTTCAGAGTCATGTGGATGAGCTCTATTTTCTTAATCCGACACATTTATGGGGAGCTGCATCTAAGACACCGGCTCTAGCTCTTACACCTATTCGTGATGATGATTTAGCAACTGAGGAGGAGAAGGTAGATGAGGATGACAGTGGTTTTGATGAAGATGTTGATGATGCTGATATGTTGAGAAGCAGGGCCAGATTGGGATACAGGTTGATCCTTAGGTTGCAGGACAAATTGATGAGTAGGCTGACAGGTAGGAGATTGATGAGGCAATACTTGATTGGTACAAAAGTGATTGTGCATAAAGACCATGCAACACTTAGATATCTTATGTCAAAGAAGGATACCAAGCCAAGACTGATTTGGTGGGTACTTCTATTGCAAGAATTTGATTTTGAGGTCAAGGACTGAAAGGGGACTGAGAATCAGGTTGCAGATCATCTATCACGCCTTAAGGAGGAGTACATAATTAGATTAAGGGATGATCTGGATATTGATGATACTTTTCCAGACGAGCAAGTGTTGGTGGCATCACAAGAATTAATCCCTTGGTTTACAGAGTTTGCCAACTTTTTGGCAAGTGATCCAGCTATATCGTATCAGCAGAGGAAGAGATTCATACATGAGGTGAGAAAGTTCTTCTGGGCTGAGCCTTATTTGTTTAGGGTGTGTACGGATGGCATAATTTGAAGGTGTATTCCGGAAGTCGAGATGATAAGTGTTTTGGAAGCATGTCACTCATCTCTAGTTGGGGGTTATCATGGAGGCGTGAGAACTACTCATAAGATCTTACAATGTGGGTATTATGGGCCCACCATCTATAAATATGCTCATGACTATGCTCTAGCTTGTGACCAATGTCCAAGACAAGGGAATATCTCGCGCAGACAGGAACTTCCTATGACAACTATTCTTGAGCTTGAATTATTTGACGTATGGGGAATTGATTTTATGGGCCCATTTGTGAGCTCACATAGGATGAAATACATTTTGGTAGCTGTTGACTATATTTCTAAGTGGGTGGAGGCAATAGCGCTTCCTAATAATGAAGGAAGAAGTGTCACGACATTCTTGAAAAAGAACATATTTCACGATTTGGTACACCCCTTGTTATCATTAGTGATGGAGGATCCCACTTCTATAATGGGCTATTCAAAGCCCTGCTTGAAAAATATGATATCAAACATAAGGTGGCAATACCTAACCATCCTGAGATGAGCGGGCAAGTTGAGGTGTCAAATTGTGAGATTAAGTCTATTTTGGCGAAGATGGTGAATGCCAATAGGACTGATTGGATAAGAAGATTGGATGATGCATTATAGGCATATCGAACTGCATTCAAAACACCGATTGGTGCATCTCCATATCAGCTGTGTTTGGTAAATCATTCCATTTGCCTGTCGAACTTGAACATAAGGCATTATGGGCATTGAAGAGGTTGAATCTGGAATGGAGTGATGCGGCAAAATTGAGACTAGAGCAGATGAATGAGAAGGATGAATTTCGTTTACGGTCTTATGAAAGTTCATCACTGTATAAACAGAAGATGAAATTATATCATGATCGGAAGATTGAATGAGGAGAGTTTCACCCGGGAGATTTGGTATTGCTTTATTACTCCAGGCTTTGCTTGTTTCCTGGAAAATTAAGGTCCAAATGGTCTAGACCATTCACTGTGGTTAGGGTATTCTTGCATGGAGAAATTGAGCTGAAAGGTGATGACAATGTTCTATTCAAGGTCAATGGACAGCGTGCAAAGCACTATGTAGGAACCACGGAAGTATATCTACATGTGAGGAGTTTAGTCTTAATAAAGTCTAAGTAGTCAAGTAAGTCGGGTCGTGCCGCAATGTTAAATCAGGAGCTGCTTAGAAGGCAACCCATGGGCTAGTTGGTGAAGTCTGATTAACCAACCTAGCTAAATCGTGCCGCGACGTTAAATCAAGCGGTGCATGGGAGGCAACCCAATGATTGATACCGTCGAAATTAGACTAAATGTTTAAGTTACGGAATCCAACCCATCCTAGGGACCCACGTGACGTAGGTCAACCCACGTGACATGGGTTGGTATCATGAAAATCAGAGGGAATTTTTTAACTGTGGAATCCGAACCACGCCAGGGACCCATGTGATATAGGTCAACCCACGTGACGTGGGTTGGTAATCATGAAAAACAGAGGGAATTTTTTGATTGCAGAATCCAATCCACCATAGGGACCCACATGACGTAGGTCAAACTACATAACGTCTGTCTGTGCCATAGAAATCAGAACAACCCATAGAAACTGGATTTCAACCCGACCCAACCTCTTATATTTCCTCACAACTTTATAAACCGGATTACATCCAACCTAACACCCTAAACCCGATCCTTCTCCTCTAAACACCCAACCTCTTTCCTAAAATTCATCCAAATTAACACTTCTAATCCTACATTCACTAAATTTCCCAAGTGCCAAACACTTCAATTCGTACATTCCCATCACTTCAGTTGCAACAAATTTCATATTCCCATCACCCTAAATTCGCCAAACCCTAACCCAAAACCCATACCTTACCCGACCAAACTTTACCAGCGAACCTACCACTTCGAACAATGCCGCCTAAAGAAAACCCCAAATGCAGAGATATGGGTTCCTATTCATAAATCCACACCAAAAACCAAGAATTGAAAATAAGGCTGTGAGATGACCCTTCAGAGATGGAGAAAAATGGGTCCAAAGAGGTTTATGAGATCACTATGGATGATTCTGCTTTTATGCCTCACGCCACAAGACAACGAAATAGGGCACAAGCTGCAGCTCGGGGCACACCTCAGCCTACTACACAACCCCCGCCTCCTTCCATATTGGTGACTCTTATTCAGTCATCTGATTCCTCCCCCCAGTCTGAAGAGGGGGTGGATGCTTCTGCAACCGGTGGTACTAAAGATGAGGCTGATGCACCTGGGACCAATGAGATTGCTAACGGTGTGGATGATTCTCAGTCCGGTGGTAGTGGTGTGACTGATGAGATAACATCTATTTCAGGCACTGGTGGTCAAGATTCCCCGACTTCCTCACAGAGACAAGTGGATGCACAGCGGGCTGTAGCCGTAGTACGAAGGGAAAACAAGAGGTGGTTTGTTCAGGGTATGAAGGCCATTTATGATAGGGATGCACAGCCAATTGAGCGGGTTGTGTCTAGATGAACTATCACTGAGGAGCCCCAATATCAGTTAGGTGATTTAAAGGCACTACCCGAGATTAAGGCAGTGTTTGATCTCTATGGATTCGGGTGGATAACGGAGCCTTCTGGTAACTATAGCCCAGAGTTGGTCCATGAGTTTTATACTTTATATACTGCTTCTATTGAATTAATCACACCAAATGAACAGCGATATCGAGACCAACCACCATTGAATCACACTTTGGTTCATGATACCAGAGTAGACATATCCGAGCAGACTATCCACAGGTTCTTATTTGATGTCGAACGTGCACTTCCAACTAGTACTGCTGAGTTTGATCACCGCATGGAGACGGTGAAAAATATAAACAAAATAAAGGATGTCGATCAGTGCTTAGAGATACTATGGTGGGTTGGGCAGTATATTGCTGAAGATGGCGTAGATACGAGATGGGTAGCTGAGAAGTTGGATATTAAAAAGTCCTCGCTTCACTTTACGGGTAGGTTTTGGTGGTCAGTTATACGGCACCGTCTTGGTCCCATAGGTGCAGATAATTCTCTTACTCTTGATTGAGTTGTTCTGGTAGCTAGCATCATCGTCAGCTATGACATCAACATCGCCCTCTACATTATTGAGGAGATTCATGAGCGCACCTTTAGAGACTTTACCAGTAACCCTTTCCCCTATCTAATTTAGGGACTATGTAATAGTGCTGGTATGGTTACGATGCCTGCAGTAGATTACACTATTGAGGTGACCCATACAGCTGATGTAGGGTTGATGCAGCAGCGAGGTACTATCTTGATTTTCCAGAGGGGGTCTCAGCCCTCTACTTCGTCAGGTGCCACCTTTTTTTAAGGGCAAGTGGACCAAGATAAATCGGTTAGCACTTCAAAACCAGTTAGTGACCCCAAGGCTGGGAGGTTGCCTAATGAGGGGACAGGCTCTATGACTGATGAGGGGACAACAGGCACTACCTCACCACCACCCTCGTCTGGCATGGTTGCAGTTTCATGAGAGTTTTTGCAGTAGTTAATGGATAGGCACACGCAGGTTATTAAACGACAGGCTCACACAGAGGCTCAGATGGCTAAGTTGGTAGCTCAACTTAAGCCATGGGTTAGGATGTCGATAGAGGCTTCTAAGGCGAGAGTTGAGGCTCACATGACTTCTGATATGGAGAGGATTATATGTGAGTTGCATGGGCGAATTGATAGTTTTGAGCACCGGATGGTAGCCAATTGAGAGAGGCCCATATCCTAAATTTGATGGGGTTGACCAAGAAGGTGGCTGCGTTGAGGGAAGAGTTTTGAGATTTAGCAGCTATCCATACTCCTATCATTCTACCCATACCAACACCGGTACATTCAACACCGATTTTGAGGTGGATTTGTTTGCTGACGAGGAGCCTCATATTACTAGAGGCAAGCGACCATGAAGTCTCGAGAGTTAGACTGATAGGGGAGATGATTTTGCGAGTGATCTATGGAGGGCGACTAAGGCCTTCCGGGCAGAGTACCATATTAGTCAGATTGCTTATGAGCAGAGGGCACAAGGTATGTCCTCTAGTCAGCCACCCCCTCCACTGGGCGCACCTAGCATGAAACCCAAAGAGTATACAGATGATCCCACTATGGATGGGCCCACATTTGGTGCCTAGGGCGCCGCAGGTACGTCTTTACTCCCTTACACTTATCATGTTGATAGTTGTGCACTGAGGGCAGTGCATCATTATTTAGTTGGGGGTAGGGGTATACCACAACTTGGGAGGTTTTATTGTCGTGTTTTCTTTTCCCCCAAGTGTGCTATCATAGTAGAACCAACATGTTTAGGTTGTTAGTTAGATTATTTATGTGTTTTCATGTTTAATTAGGTGAAAAATAGGGGAACCTTAGTGCAGTTCAATTTTGAATGAACTTCGAATGGTAATGATGCTTTTTGATTGTTTAAAGGATACCCCTCCTGAAAATTTTGTTTTGAACTGTGTGTGTAGTATATTAGTTTGTGACAACTATTGGATCTTGTTATGCAATTATTATTATAGGAAGAATGACTGTAGCCAACAATGCATGAACTGGATAGGTAGTAGACGATAGTGTAACCCGATGTTGTGTGTGTGTGAGGTCATTACCGAGTTCACTTTGTGTGTGCGATCTAGAACTTGCCCGATTAGTCTTGCCTAGGTTATAGGATAGTGGTTAGGAATGGATCATAGGCCATTTTTGAATAATTCCACTTTTAGCCTAAATGTCTGACCAAATGAAATAAATATCTCTTGATTTCAAATTTGAGCCTTAATTGATCTATTTGTTTCATTAACCTATTCACCTTCTCATTTTCACTTACAATGAACCTGTCTTGGCCATGGTCCCTCCTTGGACATTGTGTACCTCCACTCAGGCAAATCGCCTAAGTTGAGGGTGGTTATTATAGGGGTGCATAGTTTGACTTGGGTATGAAGAAGGGGTTAGTAAAAGAAAAAGAGAACAGATTTAGGTGTGAAGAAAAAAAATGAGTGAAATAAATTGAAATTGTAAAAAAAGAAAAAAAAGAAAAAAAGAAAAAAAATTGTGTTTTGAAAGTATGAAGAAAACCACACCTAAAAATCTGAAAATAAATGAAGGAGAATATGGGAGAATAAAATGAGAATGGTTGAAAAGTGGAGCCAAAAATAGTGTGGTGTCAAGGAGGGTTGAGTCACCATATCCATATGTACCACACCTGTCCCCAAGCCTACATTACAAGCCGATAAAAGTCCTACAGTGATCCTAGTCCAACTGTCCAAAAACCTAAGGCATAGAAAATAAGGGTAAGCCTATGGTACTTCAGGCACACTATTTGAACTTCTTTGATAGAGAGAGTGTTTAAACCTAGTCCCTACTTTGATATTCATTAGTATACTGTGAGTGTATGGGACTTCTTTGTTGTGAGAGTACATGGGTTGCATTGTTAGACGCTATTTGTTTAGATAATGTCATTTGCATATATGCTTAGTTGTTTGTTCATAATCTGATTCCATCACTTAATCCCTTTTGTGTCATGATAATACGCTGCATACATACACATCGTGGTTTATGATTTGCAAACAGGAGGGGTCACAAAAGTTTTGGTGCCAAAGGCAATGAGTCGACTGTCGTAGGTCTCTTAGGTTTCTCTTAGTTAAGCATCGATTGTGTTTGTTTTGTTTTGTTTGCCTGAGGATAGGAAAACGTTCTAAGTTGAGGGTGTTGATGTGCCATGGTTTCATGGCACTTTCGAGGCTTAAAACAAGGAAAATATGCAATAACTTGGGTATGTATGGTAGGTATGATGTGTTTTTTGTTCTATTTTGTAGGAAAATAGGCTATGGAGGCAAAATGGAGAAGAAGGGAAGAAGCATGCACTAGAATGGAGCATTTGAAGATGAAAGAGCCAAGTCAAAAAGAGAAGTGACTCACGGCAGGGACCTACGTCACGTGAGTCGACTTACATGATATAGGTCAGTGTCGTAGGTCAACTCCTGAAAGTGTGTAATGACGACTAATTTTCATGGCATGGACCTACGTGACGTGGGTTGGTTCCATGGTACCAACCCACGGAACTGTGGAAAGTTGCCGACTTTTCTCTCCTGTTTTGTTTAGGATAGGATTCACCTTGTATCTATAAATACCCCTATATTGTCCTGTGTTTAAGGGTTGGTCATTACATTGTTTTGAGATATATTTTCATTATTTTGAGTTAGCAAATACATTATTGATTTTGTAATCTTGGAACTTCAATTCTAGGGTTTTTATTCATATTGAGATTTTAGAGTTTTCTTATTATTATGGGTTTACAATTATGTTTGCATCATTGAATACTTCTTGTGTTCTTGCAATCATGAGTAGTTAAATCCATCAACTAGGGTTGTGTGAACCATGAGGAATTATCAAAATGGGTTAAGTGCAAAGCAATTTGGAACCAGTGTGACTGCATGTATTGTTGTTACCTTTGTTATAATTGATCTTCTAACGGTTGCAAACATTAGAAACTCGCCTGTATTCTAAACTTGCTCAAGAGAGAGGTAGAGATTGGGAAAAAGGAATAACAACAGAGATTTGAAACTATCAACCTTCATCTAATAACTTGAGCCATAACAGGGATAGTTATCTGAGATCCAGGACAAGGGTTAGTAGTGCGACACTCGAAGACCAAGAGGAGAAGAGTGAAATTCGTCTAACCAAGGTTGAGTGACGTTTAGATGAACATATCTTATTAGATTTTGCATACAGCGCAGCGGGACAGTTTTGCCAACACAAGTAACCGGTGGAGTTAAGGAATCATTGGGGATCACAGTCCTAGTGTATTTCTCATATTGATAACAAATCCAATAATCAACAATCATTACTGTTACTACTTGCTTACAAAAATCCCCCAGTTTTACTTACTTGCCAATTACTCAGACTAGCATTCGACAAGCTTTCGTCCTATTCCCTGTGGGATCGTCCCCAATCTAGTTGGGTTCTATATTTGATACAACAACTGCGTTATACTTTTCTGGAGGTATATTTTGGGCGACATCAGTTTGCCAACAAGTGATAACATACCTAGAATTTCCTTCGAACCATAAATGCCAAACTTGAATCGAAATTAAAGAATAGTAGCATCATAATAAAGTACCGTGTATAGATCATGAAAGCAAAACTTGAATTGAAACTAGTAAATAAGTTTCAAAGTAATGATAAACCCAAGCCATAACTTTCTTAAAGTCCAAATTAATCCTAAATCCCCAAATTCAACGATCAAATCTATAAGAGGAGTTGGCTCTAACCACTTAGTCTAGGAATGATGTTTAAAGGTCTGTTGTATTAAAATCTAAGTAATAAAGCTAGCCAGAATTCGATAAATGGCCTAAGTCATTCTAAGGCTCAAGAATTAGTCTAAAGCGATGAATAAAGTTCTATAGGGTCTACAAGGAGCTAATCTAGGCAATTGACCTAAGCCACTAGTCTCAAAAATCCATACTAAGGCAAGCACTAACCCTAACCTAGAATAAAGTTTTACAATTCCAACCCAAGGTCTTATTTAAACCAAAACCAGTCCTAAAGTATCATTACACCTATTACGAGGGAGGAAGAAGCCAAATTCTACCAAAAAGGCCCCCCAAATTGGCTACTTTAACTAATAAAATACTAAACTATCCACCAAGTCATAAATACCCACCCATAGCTAGCATAACACTACACTAATACTATAATAAAGCTCAATCTATGAGGAAAGTATGCCTAGCTTACCTGGATGCCACCGAAAGCTCATAAAGTCCACGACTCTAGAGCTTTTCCCTTTCGACAAGCCTCTAAATGTTGCCACACTATCAAAATAATAATCTGCACATTAAAATGAGAATAATGATACTCATATTGCATATAAATGCTCCGAGTCGAAAGTCAACCTAAAAATTCCATATGGGGCTCGCTTATGAAATCATAAAAATCAAAACAGTCAACGCGTCCCTCATAGCTCAAGGATCATTTACCCCAAAATTTGGGTGAAATCTGAGTTCACATGAGCCTCAAAACAGTTCATCCATAATCTAGGAATTCAAAGTTAAATCGAAGATTTAAACTAGAATTTAAGCGGATGCTTATGGAAACAAAGTTGAGGAAATGACCACAACAACGTCTTAGACTCACCCCCGACACCCAAAGATCGATCACCCACAATATCTAAGCTCCCAAGGTATTTAATGGTGTTTTGAGACTTGAAAAGTGACCTAAAATTATGGGAGTTATGGCTTTAATGAGACAGCCATGTCGGCTAGGCGACCCTTGACACACTAAGGAGACATCACCTAGGCGGCCTTGGTGTTGCTAAGGCAATGGTACTGCAAGGAAGCTGTGTCATTTAGGCGACCCTTGGTACTCTAAGGCGACATCGCCCCCTCAGGATTTGTTTGGAATCCCATGAAAGCAAATGAATTATGCTATCCTACCGAATTCGACATTCTAGACTCAATGGCACCATTAAAATTCCATCCAAGGTCGTTTCAATCGAATATGGGTCCCACACCCAAAGGGCCTTTTTAACCAAAATCCACCTAATAGACCAAAACTAGTCTGGAAGCCTCGGGACCCAAACCAAGGGTCCCTCTAGCCTAAAATCGATATTTCATAGCTAATGGAATTGTTAGAATTGGCATACGAGGCCGTTTACTTGAAGTTCAGGCCTGATAGCCTTTTCTTAATAACGAAAGATCCAAAATAAGAAATTGGCTCTAAAAACCAAACAAACTACTCGGTAGCCAAACTGTCAGTTCCAGCAAGTCTTAAATGACTTAGGGCAGCTATGGGAAATCTCTAAATGTTGAAAAAGAAAAAGAACACAGGAGATGGCTTAGAGGGTCATTACAGCGAAAGGGTGAAACAAATGAGAATCTAGATACTAATTAGACACAACGCACAATAACAAACCAAAGAAAGTGAAGTTTTTCTTAAGAATGTCTTGTAGCCTACAAAAGATAGGATATGGACGTCATCATATCAATCCACAGAACTCTACTAGACTCTTACTCTTATACCAATAATATCGGTAAACCTATGGTATAATACCAAACTATCACGACCCAAAAACGTAGCTCATGATGGTACCTACTTTAACCCACCAGTAGGTAAGCCAAACCATAGCCTAGAATGGTGAGTAATGCGCTAACAGACGGAGAATAGAGAAATAAGGATAAAGTACTAATATAAAGCCACTTAGAAGGGGAAAATATATATATGCATGTCATACAAAAGGAGGGGAAGGGAAATAGTACTCAAAATGAATCTCCCAACACCTGGTAAGATCAGTACATGAGACATTATACACAAAGAGTACTAGACAAGTGCCCAAATTACAAGTAGTCTCCAAAAATACAAAATAAGACTAGTTCTAAAGCAGAAAGAGAAGAATCAACTCTAAAAGCTTAGCCAAATCCTCAGTCAACAACTCAGCATGAGTGCGTAGTCAATATCGATGACTTATATTAGGATCTACATCAGGGAAAAAGATATAGAAGTGTAGTATGAGTACTAAAACACGGGGTACTCAATAGGCATCATAGGCCGACTGAGCTCAATTAATGTAAAAGCATAAATAAAGTGTGAATCTATACTAAAAGGCAATAAATGAGGGTCAAAAATAGAAAATTACAGGTTATCCGAAGTAAATGAGGAAATCGCATCAAAATAAATGCCTAGCTATAACCTAACTGAACCGCCCTAAGCCCAAAAGGTACACACAATAAAATAAAACTCAATTGAGCAACCATAAGTACGGTGGGAGCAGACTAGGGATAATGCTAATATAAAACCAAGTACACAATTATATATATGAAAACTAGCCAAAGTGTGCAATAGGTGTACTTTATATCCTTCCTCCATCCATCACCATAAAACATACCTATCCCAAACCCTATTTCCCAATTTTAAATCAATAATAGTAAATGTCGGACTCAAATCGAAACTATGAGAGAATAAGCAGTAAGACCGGGTGGCGGACTCAAACTGGAACTAACAAATAATAACCAATACAGCCAAATGTAACTTGAACTATATGAGAAACAGGTTGTAATAATCCAAAGTCCTGATTTAACCTGAGTCCATCTAGTCCCTTTTCCCATTTTAGAAGATCAAATTCATTAAAGAAGTGCAAGGTTTCATTTATTAAGCTGAGCGAATTAAGGATGAAATGCTAACATGTCAAGGGTACCAAAGCTAAAGAGCATAGTATAAAGATTAAACCAACTAAATCCCTGTAACAAGTCTCTAAAAACAATACTATATTCATTTATGACAAAAGAGGACACTGCCTAAGGCAACCTACCTTAAAAGGGGCGATAAGGTCAACTACAAGTCTCGGGAATCCAACCTAACACAAGGACCTATCCAAACCTAGTCTAAGGCTTCTAAAATCAATCACGAGGCCTTAAGTATGCTAAGTCAAGTCCTAAAAGATAAGTAACTACCAGCCTAAGGGAATTCAATGCCGAAATCTATCCCTAAGCCCCTTAATCAGCTAAAATAATCAGGAATCAACTAAATGACTATTCGAGCAATAAAAACCCACCAATAATTAGCACAATACCATACTAGTACCATATAGTGGAAAAGTCTAAAGAAAGGTAGGCCTAACACACCTAGACACCGCTGAAAGCTCTTGAAAATCCTCTATATCAAAGTTTTTCCCATTCGAAAATACTCTGATCATTGCCGTGATATCATAATAATAATCTAGGTATCAAGAGAAGAACAACGATATCCATATTTTAAATTTATGCTTTGGGTCAGAAATTGAGATTAAAATTGAATAGTGGGGCCCGTTGATGGAATTGAGAATTGAGTCTGTCACTTGGTCCCTCTTAGCTCAAGGATCACTTGCTCAAAAATTGAGTGTAATCTGAGATTAACAACAGCCCCAAAATAGTCCCAATAATAATAGATAAAAACAAGAACAACTTAAAGAATTAATCTTAAAAAAATCTTGGAACTTATGAGGAAATGGTCACACAATGCTCACTTTAACGTTCCCGAGTCGATCACTACTTCAATTAACAATTTCCCACTCATTTTTGAGCTTCCAAATATCAGGTATGGTGTAAAATACTTAGAAGAAATGAGTTGAAAGAGAAGGAGAAACATATCTATGCTATACAACGCTGACCACTTAAGCGGCCAAATGACTACTTAAGCAACCATCATTAAGTTGTCCAACTTCCGCTTAAGTGGTGCTTAACCGTTAAAGCGGCTATCACTTAAGCAGTCACCAAGCTACTTAAGTGGCTGCACCAGCTCCTTGGCACCAATAATTTTTGCTAAGTCCAAAATGACTCTGATCGGGTGCTAGGGATTCGTTTGGAACCCTGTGCTCGCAGACAAACTATGCTACTCTAACAAATTAGACATTCCAAACTCAACTGAGCCATCAAAATTTCTAATAGAGTTTGTCTCGACAAAAAGTAGGCCCCACACTTAATGTTCCATTTTTATCAAAACTGTTGGAATTTTCATCTGAGATAGTTTACCTCAAGTTTTGTTCCAAGACCATTTTCTAAACTTTAGAAGCTCTAAAATAGGGAAACTAGTATAAAAATCAAACGAACTATCTGAGAACCAAACTATCAGTCCCAACAAGTAATAAATGACTTAGGGCATCTATAGGAAAGCTCTAAACATGGGAAAAGCATGTAAAAGCAGAAAATAACCTAGAGGGTCATTGCAACTGCCTTATTACTATTGTCTTTCCATATTTTGAGATAGTTTAGACCCTGTTGTACTGATTCTGTCATTAGAATTTTGTGCTTGTGAAATCCATATTTTGGGGTTGTTCTTACTTTTTGTCCTTCCATAGTGATTATCTATGATATTCCACTTGAGACTATCTTTACTTACTTCTTTTGAGCTTATGTTTTATTGTTATCCATTTTTATGATGGGTTGACTTACCTATCATGGGGGTGTGATAGATGTCATCATGCCTTGAATTTTGGAACGTGACACAAAAGTCTAACTTTTTTTATTACATCCAACAAATTTCTATTCATGAATTGGCATGGCATGGTGATTAATTCACTTGATCTAATTAGCAACAAGGTTCAGACAGGATCATTAGTATAATTGATAGAGACTTTTGGTACTTTGAATGGATGCAAAATTGGGTTCAGGTCATGACTAGACATGAAGCTCCTTTCATTTTATACCAAGCTCCTATATTGATTCAATTACAAAACCATCATAGAGCTCTAGTGTCCCTTTAAAATTCTCCAGGGTATGCGTTGAGCATGAGAGATTTCTACAAATTATTAAATACACTTAAGACTCACAAGCTTTCCACTCTTAGGATAAAGGAAGTGTTGCTAAAACTAAAATCCTTTGAGGGCCCTTGAAGGCAACTCAATAACAGGAGTTCAAATTTAACAAGTTGAAGAAGCTAGAAATTATCTAGAAACCATACATGATGAATCATACAACTAATGTCTTCATTCAGCAAAAGAAATTTTTTTTACTTAACTTAGAAAAATGGTCCATGATTAAGAATGACGCTCTTAGGCAGAAATCTAAAGCAAAATGGATCAAACTTGGTGAAGCTAGCACCAAATACTTCTCAGTTGTCAGTGAGGAGGGGATCCAAGAGAAACAAATCATAGAGATTACCTCACTGGCTAGATTGAAGCTTCAAGAGAAAAAGAAAATTAAAGGAGAATTTATTATGTTCTACAAGAGCTTGATGGGAACCTCAACTCCTTTCATCTGAGCACTCAATAAGTACATCACGAGGAAAGGGCCTGTTTTTAATGTTCTTGATCATCAATAAAAGTTAAATCTGAGGTGACAAAAGATGAAATCCTTAATGTATTATTGGCTATTGGAGATTACGTGGCACCATGTATTGATAGGTATCATGCCTATTTTTAAAATAGTCTTGGCAAATTTATAAAGAGATGTAGTGGTTACTATTAAAGAATTTTTTTTTCAATCTAGCACTCTATATAATCCAGTAAAACACATTGTACTTTGTTTTGTACCAAAAACTAGTTGCCATGCCACAGTTGAAGAATTTTGACCTATTGATTGTTGCTCTGTGGTATATAAGATTATTTCTAAGATCTTAGCAAAAAGAATACATGATGTTACTGATTCTATCATAGCTGAAGCCCAAGTTGGGATTATTCCAGAAGAATCTCAAGTAATATTATCCTGTCTCATAAGTTAGGCAAGGCTTATAGTAGAAAGACCATATCACCTAGATGTATGATAAAGATAGGCTTACAAAAAGCTTATAACTTTGTGGAGTGGGTCTACCTTGAGCAAGTGATGACAGAGTTAGGATTTTCTCATATGTTTACCACTGGATGATGACTTGTGTTAATATTGTTAGTTATTCTATTATAAGGAATGGGGAAACTACTCAATCTTTTGTAGCAGCGAAAGGGCTCAAGCAAATTAAAGAGACTCAATAACTAAATGTTTGTTTTCCATTTCCATGAAATACCTTAATAGGAGCCTGAATGATCTGAAGACTAACAATTCCATTAAACACCACCCTCAATGCGCTAAGGTAGGGGTGATTCACCTATGTTTTGTTGATGAACTTTTATTGTTCTCTAGAGTAGTTCTGAATTCTATCATAACACTACATCATTGTTTTCAATAGTTTTCATCTGACTCTGGTTTTCAAGCAAACCTAGAGAAGAGTTCTATATACTTTGGTAGAGTATCCCAAGAGATTAGAGCACAAATTATCCAACACCTAGCTTCTCTATTGGTGAGATCCTATTTAAGTACCTTTATATACCATTATCTACTAAAAAGTTGATTTTTATCTAATGGTATCCCCTTATTGAGAAGGCCATGGCAAAATTTTCAACATGGACATCTAAGAAACTCTTTTATATAGAGAGAGTTTAGTTAGTGTCACGACCCAAAAATAGAATGGGTGATGGCACCTGTCACACCCTTCGGTATAGGTAAGCCTATTCCAATCCAAGACTTAAATAAGTGAATAAATCAGACGCGAATGAACAAAAAGAATTGAATAATCCTAAAAGATATTTAAATATAAAATAAACAGTTTCTAGATATATCCTAGGTCTGGTTGTCACTAGTACAAGCCTCTAAGATAAAATAATATCGAATAATCTAAAGTATCTTAAATACAAAAAATAAGCACAAGATAAAAGAGGAGAGTTTTGGTAAATCTAAAATCCACCAGCCATTACCTCGATCTCTGCAGTGCTAACACTGAAGGAATGCAATCTATGATCTACTGCTCGAACCAATACCTACACGGGGTGCAGAAAATAGAAAAAGGAAAGAAAAGCAAGGGTGAGTATGAAACACGTGTACTCAGCAAGCATCGTCGATAACCGACTTTAATCTAAAGCGATGGTGAGAACCACCATCCCAACTACCCAAGGTTTCCCAAATAATCTAAACCAATAAATACACCACTTCATCATATTACAGTAGTCCAACACAGCAGTCATAGGATTATTAATATACAGGGTAGGCACATTAGTCTAGGTGAGTCAACACTAATCATTTTATGATCAACAATCAAAGGAAGCCATTTACGAAGGAGACTCACTAACAAGTATAATTAGGCTTAATCAATCATGTTCAACCAATAATTTGGGATAAAAATAGTGAGAGTGTATATAAATGTGTATATCATGCTACCAAAAGGTGTGACACAACAGTCTCTTAGATCAAGCTATAGCCATTCACAATTCATAATATCTCAATTCCCAAGTCAACAAAAGGTGATATAAGATGATGTAATGAAGTGAAATGAATTCTCAATACATAATATCACAAACAAAGTTCAATCACGATAATAAAATATAGGTAAATACTCAAACACAATAGCATACCATACCAAGGAATGCAATGCAGTGCAAGTGATGCAATGCAATGTAGTAATGATGGTGGGACATTTTGTATACAGCTTCCAAGCCTTAGCGCTTCGGATAGAATCCATGGGGGATTCGCAACCCATATACTTTCACAATCTCAAGAAACCTTACCTACAAGTGACCTCATCCTAGGTTTTCCAATATCTCAAAATTAACCTTGCCGGTAATAACCTTGACCAAGGGTTTTATAAAATATCATAATCAATCTTGCCGGTAAATGACCTCGGTTAAGGGTTTTATAAAATACCTTTTCTTTTAAAATTAGTGTTTCTCAGTGGTATCAATCTCATGAACATGTATAGATAATATGAGGATATAATGCTCACAACCAATCAGTATAAATATGTAAATCACTTCAATACAGGTATGAATGAGCTCAAAATCTACTCTATATGATAATGATTCATGATGTAAGCCATCGTAGGGCACCACTGGTAAAAATAGTCATGTATGACATTAATAATATAGTCTAAAATCCCTCATTCGGGTATCATCAATATGATAAAGGCTATTTAACACACAAATAAGGCCTATAATAACAAGTCAAGCACTCACTCGGTGATACAATAATAAATATGGCAATTTAATGCACAATCAAGGCCAATAATCACAATTTAAGCTCTCACTCGGGCATCAGAACCACATATTCTTTCAAGTCAATAATAACATGCATATAAGCCCCCACTCAGCGACACGAAGATGATAAATAATCCAAACAATAATATATCATGAAACTTACCCAAACTTATCTTGTTCCTTACAATATGTCTATCTTTCCTAAAGATGACATCATTCGACTAAGTCATTAAAAGGAAACTACGCTAGTTAACAACATGCTCTAATAAGAGATACTAGACCCCAATAATTGCGCCAACTATCACAAACTCTAAGTATTTACTAAACCTCAGTCATTTCATAAAAAGGTAAGAATAATATAATTATCCTCTAGAAGGTCGCTAATTTGAATACAAACTCATAATTAGGTAATCACTATCAATTATTCAAAATCACAAAGTCATCTACCTATAATCTACACTAAGGATATTTATAAGCAGCAATACTAACTAAAGCAAGAAATTATCTAACTACAATCCATCAAAAGACTCTGGTACCCGCGGAGATGCTCGTCATTTTATCTAAGTAGGATCCCCAATTTTAAGAGATTCAAAAACACAAGAAAGCAAATATACAACACATAAACACTTCATAGAAAGTCAAGGTACATATCAACTTGCCTTTAAAGAAGATCCGTAAGCCAAAACTCTGCCCAAAGCATCAAATGGAAGCTCTACTCCCTTGAATCATCGTCAAACGTGTCCAATATAATTAAATACGACATCTATAAATTAAAAGGAGCCTATCAATACACATATCAATATATTTTAGTTTCGGGTCAAAATCACTTTGAAAACCATTTCCAAAAATAGAAGGGTAAAATTGGAATTTATTTATGAATAATGTTCCTCATGATAAGAGGAGTCTATATCTGAAAACCCATACAAAACCAAGGTGGAATTGAACTCCAAATCGAAGAAAACTAATTTACAATTTACTGGGTAGAACCCCCCAAAAATCAGGTTAAAAAGAAAGGATTTGATGAAGAATTTGTAAGGAAATCAATGGTAATTGATGGAATAAAGGTTCAAAACCATAACATGGAAGAAATTTCAAAAACCCCTATGAAATTGCCCAATTTTGAGGTCCTAAGCTCCAAAAATAGAGGAAATACGATTTGGGGACGAAATAGGGATTTTTAATCTTTCCAGGTCAATGGCCTTTGCGAACGCGAGCCCCTTGGTCGCGAACACGAGGATAACTGACCCTGATCATCATGAACGTGGGCATAGGTCTGCAAATTCGAAGAAGAAACAACTCAACCTTTCTTGAATGCAAGCCTCTGGCCACGAACGCGAACAGTAAACGTGACCCGACCCCGACCCAGGTTCATCCTTCATTGCGAATACGCCCTATCACCTGCGATAATAATGTACAAGGAATTACTTCATCAAGAACATGAGGCTAAGGTCATGAACGTGATGTAGAGAAGAGATCTGCACCAGAAAACAACAACTTCGACAACTCTAAGTCTAAAAACATTCTGAACGAACCCTCGAGATTCGTTCGGAACCCCATAGAGACAAACCAATAATGCTATTAGGCTAAATTTTACATTACGAACTCAATGGAACCATGAAATTTTTTAAAAGAGATCATTTTACTACAATTTAGCCCCCGGAACCACCTTTTAGGCTATTATAACTAAATGCTCGTCTAAGAGGTCAAAATGCAAAACAAAAACTTGGGGGCCCGAGCTAACTACGCAACTAACCCAAAATCGATATTTTGGATCTAATGAAACTATTAGAATCACCATCCGAGGCTTGGATCACAAAATGTTGACTGAAGTTAAACTAATTTCTTTAAGGATGTTCAGGACCACAAGCTCATATAAAACATTCCCGAATGGATTGAAAACTGTGCAAACCATTTTCACAACTCATAAATGATATAAAGTAACAATGGGAAAGTCAAAAATGGTCAAAACACTGAAATTTCTAAAAATTTCTATGAGGGTCATTAAGTTAGTCTAGTTTGTTCTCTTTGGGGTGCAAACTTAATTGTATCAACTTTTCTTATTCCTTTCAAAGAACTAAACTGATAAATAATTATTGTAGAAGATGCGGTCTAGTGAAAGTTTCATACCCAGGAAGTCACTTATTGCATTGGAAAGGATGTGTTGTCCCAAATCTGCAGGTGGTCTGAACTTAGTTCCTTACAAAAGTGGAACCAAGCTGCTGTGGCTAAGATATGCTAGGACTTGGCCTAAAAAAGAAGATAAATTATGAATCCACACCTACTACATCAAGGGCAAACAATTGAGTGAATGTAAAATACCTCAACATACTAGCTGGATGACTAAGAAATTATTGTTGCTGGGAGTCTTATGTTGCAAGTGTCGTCGTCTCAAATGCATGGAAATAGTATGATCAGAGCGTATTATCTTCATTTTTTAGGTGATCTTCCTAAAACTCATTGGAAGTGCTTAATGTTTAGTAATGATTAGTAACGATGCAAGAAAAATATCCTTCACTATGTTCTGCAACAGAGATTACTTATTGTTGATATGCTAATTAAATGGGGGCTGGAGGCTATACCAATATGTGTATTATTCCAACAAAGATTGAATATTCCTGACTATTTATTTGTTCTTATTCATTTGCTGGAGCTTTATGGTCTAGATTTTTTCACTAGATTAATACATTAGTGTACTGCGACAATCTGGGTAGAGTTTGTACTATGGTCTTTGGTGTGTAAAACATGCTAAAGGGAAATCATAAAGCAACTTTTCAATATGGTATTTGCTGAATGTGTCTATAGTCTATGGATTGAAAGGAATCAGAGGTTTTTGTTGGGTTGGTGATGAAAGGTGAATGGAAAATAGAAGGAAAAGTGAATGTGTATATTCACTTTAAGAAAGTGAAGTTCTCCCACATTGGTGGGAGAAAGAGACTTTCTTATGTATATATTGGAACACACTCTTTCATGTGGATAGTGAGGCAAGAACAAAACAAGTTTCGCGTCGTCGTCGCTCGATCGGCTCGTCTTCAGCTTCGGCTTCAGATTTGGATTTGTATTTGGCAAATTATCTATGGAGAGATTATTTTTTTGGATAAAGTTCATTTGAAACTTGAGAATTAGTGAAAATTCGATAAGAAATCATTTCTCCATATGCGGACGTAGGTGACCAGCGCAGGCCAAACCAGTAGCTACTGGTTTTGTACTAAATGCTGACATGCGGCCATATATGGCCACCTGCGGGCGCAGGTTGTGTGTCGGTTTGAAATAATGTGTCTTTTCTTCAACCATTGCTTCCTTTCTGAAGCATTGCCTCTTGGGAATAAATACCTATGTTTTCCTCAGATGAAGGATATATGAAATATATTATTTTCACAAGTAAAAAACTTTCTTCTTTACAAGAGAAATCAAAAGTAAATGTGATTTACTCCATTAGTTGAGTTTGACGAAGTTCTGCAAATTTCATTGCCGATTTTGCAGAATAGTATTCTATTCTATCCTAGGAGGAATTAATCCAAACCTTGGGCAATTGTGAGGGGATTAAATTCTTTAAGGAAACACAGTTTAATTGTGGGCTTAGAACTACAATTTTAATCAATATTGTGGTTTTTACCGGTGAAGGAAACAACAAGCTTAAAGAATTGAATTGTGTTTTGTTTACATTTTTCTGCTTCATATCTATTTTTGTTTGTGGTTGGATATTAAAGTTAAAGACTTTCTACTCTATTTTTTAACTCGGTTTGAAGAACATAAAAATTTCATCGAGTTAATAAAGTTATTTCTATAGATTCGAAGAACATAAAAACTTCATCGATTGAATAAAACCACATTGATAGTTAACTAGTTTTATTAAATTCTGTTTGTGTGTGATCAAATAGAAATGCAAGAATAAACTAATGGTGTGATGGCTTCTGCATTTGCGGCAACGAATGCTAGTTCATCAAGCCGTGTTACTCCCGCTATGTCTGCAGCAGAAAATCTCGAAAAGTTTTCCTGAAGTGACTTCAAAAAGGTGGCAACAGAAGATGTTGTTCTATCTGACCATTCTAAGCTTGTAGAAATTTATTGCTGAGAACATTCCAACTCTATCGGATGAGACTCCGGAGAAAGAATAATTTATGGTGACTGAGGCATGGAATCACTCTGATTTTTTATGCAAGAACTATATCTTAAATGGATTGGAAGACAGTCTATACAGTGTCTATTGCATTTGCAAAACTTCAAAAAAACTTTGGGATGCTTTAGACAAAAATAATAAGGCAGAAGATGTCAGACTGAAGAAGTTTATAGTAGCCAAGTTTCTTGAGTTCAAGATGGTTGACAACAAATCTGTCATGAATAAAGTCCAAGAATTGCAAATGGTCATACATGATTTACTTATGGAAGGAATGGTCATCAATGAAGCTTTTCAAGTAGCAGCTTTTATTAAAAAGTTGCCTCCTTTGTGGAGCGACTTTAAGAACTATTTGAAACATAAGCGAAAAGAAATGACTTTAGAGGATTTGACTGTTCGTTTGCAAATTGAAAAAGACAGTAAAAATGCAGAAAAGAGAGCAAATGCAAAGTCTTCAATCGCAGAAGCAAACAATGTTGAAATTCCTCAAAAGAAGAAAAAGAGAAATAAGTCGGACAATGAGAAGGAAGCACCCAAAAAGAAAAAGTTCAAAGGAAATTGCTACAACTGTGGCAAATTTGGTCATATGACTTCTATTTGTCGTGCTCCAAAGAAAGATAAGAAGAAAGAGCAAGCAAACTTGAATGAAGAAGTAGACAACCTTTGCGCAATGCTCTCAGAATGCAACTTGGTGGAAAATCCAAATGAATGATAGTTTGATTTAGGTGCTACCCGCCATGTGTGTTCCAACAAGGAACTATTTTCATCTTATACTTCTTCTGAAAAAGGCGAGACCATTTGTATAGAAAATTTAGCAACCACAAAGATAGAAGGAACGGGCAAGGTTGGCTTGAAGATGACTTCGGTAAATATGGTGCCCCTCAATAATGTCCTTCATATTCTCGAAATGCAGAAGAATTTGGTCTTAACATCACTTCTGGTCAAGAATGGTTTTAAGTATGCATTTGTAGCCTATAAGGTTGTAATAAGTAAGAATGACATGTATGTAGGAAAACGTTACCTCACCGAGGGCCTCTTTAAACTAAATATAATCTCGATTGATATGAATAAGATTTCTGTTTCTTCTTACTTGCATGAGTCAAATCATTTATGGCATGCATGTTTAGGACATTTAAATTATAAAACCATGTGGAAAATGATTAACTTAGAAATATTACCTAAGTTTAAAAGCAATAATGTGAAATGTCAAGTGTGTGTGTAATCAAAGTATGCTAAGCAACCTTATAAGTCTATTGAAAGGAATTCAAATCCCTTAGACTTAATACATACAGACACTTGTGACATGATGTCTATACCATCTCGTGGTGGAAAAAGGTACTTCATTACTTTCATTGATGATAGCACTCGATATTTCTATGTTTATCTTCTTAATAGCAAAAATGAGGCAATTGATGCTTTCAAGCAATACAAGAATAAAGTTGAAACACAACTTAACAAGAAAATCAAAATAATTAGAAGTGATAGGGGTGGTGAATATGAATCTCCTTTTGAAGAATATGTTTGGAATATAGAATTATACATCAAACAACTGCCCCATACACTTCACAATCCAATGGGGTTGCAGCAAGAAAGAATAGAACATTGAAGGAGATGAATGCTTTGTTGATAAGTTCTGGTTTACCAAAGAACGTATAGGGGGAAGTTGTTTTAACAGCCAGTCGGATACTAAATCGTATACCCCATAGTAAAACAAAGTCCATTCCATATGAACAATGGAAAGAAAGAAAATCCATCTTGAAATATTTCAAAGTGTGGGGATGTTTAGCTAAGGTGTAAGTTTCTAAACCCAAAAGGGTTAAGATAGGACCAAAAACAATTGATTGTATTTTCATTGGATAAGCAACCATAGCAAAGCATATCGGTTTCTAGTTCATAAATCAGAAAATCCCGACATTCATGTGAATACGGTAATTAAATAAGATAATGCTAAATTTTTTGAAAACATTTATCCGTATAAAACTGAATGTGAGTCATCTAGTGAAAAATCTAAACGACCTCGGGAAGTATCAAAGAGAAGTACACCTAATGAGGAAAGTCCAAGACGTAGCAAACATCAAAAGATTTCAACTTCCTTTGGTCCTGATTTCTTAACATTTTTAGTTAAGAATGAGCCTCAAACATTCAAGGAAGCAATGTCTTCTTCAGAATCACAATTTTGGAAAGAGGTAATCAATAGTGAAATAGAATCCATATTGAATAATCATACATGGGAATTGGTTGATCTTCCTCCAGGAAACAAACAATTGGGTTCTAAATGGATCTTCAAAAAGAAAATAAAAGATGATGGTACAATTGATAAATATAAGGCAAGACTAGTTGTCAAAGGTTTCAAACAACGAGAAGGTCTTGATTATTTCGACACGTACTCATTGGTAATAAGAATCATATCTATTCGAATATTGATAGCGTTAGCCGCTGTGTATGATCTTCAAATTCATCAAATGGATGTGAAGATAACCTTCTTAAATGGAGAATTGGAGGAAGAAATATACATGGAACAATCCAAAGGGTTTGTAATTCCAGGAAAAGAAAAGAAGGTGTGTCTACTTGTTAAGTCGCTTTATGGACTAAAACAAGTGCCCAAGCAAAATGGCATGCAAAATTTGATCAAACCATGTTGTCAAATGGATTTAAGATCAATGAATATGGTAAATGTATTTACATCAAGAACACTCGAAATCACATTGTCATTGTTTGTTTGTATGTGGATGATATGCTGATAATGAGTAAGATATTTCCGATATAAGTGCTACTAAACGTATGCTTGTTAGCAAGTTTGATATGAAAGACTTAAGAGTTGCGGATTTGATATTAGGAATTAAAATTCTTAGGACTCCCCAAGGTCTAGCTTTGACTACAACTCATTACATCAACATGGTACTTGAAAAATTCAATATTTAGACTTCAAAGTTGTCAAAACTACAATTGATGTGAATCTTGCTCTCACAAAGAACCAAGGTCAAAGCAAGGCACAATTGGACTATGCAAGAGTGTTGGAAAGTTTGATGTATATCATGAATTGCACGCGAACAGATACAGCATGTGCTATTACCAAATTAACTCGGTACACAAGTAATCCTGATCAAACTCATTGATGGCAATGAAGAGAGTTTTGGGGTATCTGAAACATACTTAAGACTATTCTTTGCATTACAACAAATATCCAGTGGTAATTGAAGGATATAGTGATGCAAATTGGATCACCGGGTCAAATGAAGTGAAATCCACAAGTGGATATGTGTTACTCTTGGTAGAGGAACTTGGAAATCATCCAAACAGATTTGTATTGCTCGCTCTATAATGAAATCTGAGTTTATTGCATTAGATAAGGCCAGTGAAGAAGCAAAATGTCTACAAAACTTCTTAGAAGATATTCCTTTGTGGCCAAAACCAGTGGTTTCTATATGCATACATTGTGATAGTTAAGCGGCAATAGGAAGAGTTGGAAATGTTATGTATAACAGAAAGTCTCATCACATACGATGAAGACATAATACCGTTAGACAATTACTCTCTAGTGGAATTATCACAGTTGACTATGTGAAGTCAAAGGATAATGTGTCGGACCCACTTACAAAAGGCCTAACTAGAGAGGCGGTTGATAAATCATCAAAGGAAATGGGTTTATGGCCTAGAACAAGTTGTTGTAATGGTAACTCTACCTAGTTAAATAGAGATCCCAAGGTCTAGGTTCAAGGAGATCAAACAAAGTTATGAATGACAGTTCAACATTGTCACTAAAAGTATATCCATTTCCATGATATGACAATGTTCAAGAAACAAGGATAAAGCTTTAGGTTTGAAGCTTTTTAATTGTTTCTAAGTTTGGCAGGTATGACCAAATAGTTTGTCTATAGGATAAAACGTTTAGGAATCACCTATATGAGTGTGAAGTGGAAGCCGCTTTAAGGAGAATAAGAGTAAGGCCAGTTCTCTACGCACTCATGAAACCAGGACGTGTTTATGGCTAAAACAAATAAAACAATGAGAACCAAGAATTGTTAAGGGTTGATTGTGTGACATATGTTGTCTAGGTATACGTAAAAGCTTGACGGTTAAAGGATATCAAATCTACCTATTGACCAAAGATACCCGACGTATGTTCACTATGGAAAGTTCAAAGGGAAACCTACTTACCCTGATGCGATTGATCCTTATTTGTAGATCACACAGTTTTTCATATATAAAATAGCCATTCCCCATTCATGTGGGGGATTGTTAGGTTTGGTGATGGAAAGTGAATGGAAAATGAAGGGAAAAACATGGAGGAAAAAGTGAATGTGTATCTTCACTTTAAGAAAGTGAAGTTCTCCCACATTGGTGGGAGAAAGAGACTTTATTATGTATATATTGGAACACACTCCTTCATGTGGATAGTGAGGCAAGAACAAGACAAACCTCACACCGTCGTCGTCGTCACTCGCTCGGCTCGATTTCGGTTTCGGCTTCAAATTTGGATTTGGATTTGGCAAATGATCGATCGAGAGATTATCTTTTTGGACAAAGTTCATTCGAAACTTGAGAATTAGTGAAGTTTTAGTCCAAAAATTCTATAGAAAATCATTTCTCCATATGCGGACGCACATGAACGGATGCGGACACATGTCAAAATGCACCTCGAAGGGACGCGACCCTTCGAGACACTGATTGAAATCGAATTGGCAACCTGCACGCGCATGTGGCACCTGCGGAGGCAGGTGACCAGCGCAGACCAAACCAGTAGCTACTTGTTTTGTGTCAAACGGACCTGCGGCCTCGTGGCACAGGTCAGGTGTCGGTTTGAAACAGTTTGTCTTTTCTTCAACCATGGCTTCCTTTCTGAAGCATTACTTCTTGGGCTATAAATACCTATGCTTTCCTCAGATAAAAGATATATGTAATCTATTATTTTCACAAGTAAAAAACTTTCTTCTTTACAAGAGAAATCAAAGTAAGTGTGATTTACTCCATTGGTTGAGTTTGACGAAGTTCTGCAAATTCCATTGCCGGTTTTGCAGAATAGTGTTATATTCTATCCTGGAAGAAATTAATCCAAACCTTGGGCAATTGTGAGGGGATTAAATTCTTTAAGAAAACATAGTTTAACTGTGGGCTTACAATTACCATTTTAATCAATATTTTGGTTTTTACGAGTAAAGGAAACATCAGTTCTTTGTAAGAGTCAAATTATAGAACTTCTTGGTAAGGAAGTAGCATATGTTTGCACTGTTCGAGCCTCGAGAGGGTTACAAGCTCTAGTGCATGCTTAAACTTTTAGGCCCCTTTTGCTTATCCTGGATAGTATTTTGTGTAGGGATTTAAACTTTAGCAAGTTGTAATGGTTGTGCTAAATTTATAATGTTCGCGCTTGAAATTAATAAAATAACTTTGTTTATCAAAAAAAGATAATTATTTTGGAATAAGGGGAGAAATCCTCTCTGATACCATCTGAAGAAGGGGTGCACATTACACCTTAGGTGGATTCCACGTCAGAATAAGAGAAGAAAGTTAGGGGCTATATAAGAATGAGTTTAGAATCAATTGTAGAGGCACCTTTTGAATGTGTATGCAATTCAATTTAGAACACACACAGACGGCACTTTTCCATTTAACTAAAGTCAATTTAACTAATCTTCAAAGCTACATCAAATTAAATCAATTCAATATTTTAAAACGAAATTCAAGTATTCATAAACAATACAAGTACTATAAATTATAAATTTTCTTATGTCAATGTAATAAAATTACGTATTTTAAATAATGATTAAAATTTATATAGTGTAATTTAGATCTCAAAAGTAAAAAAATATCACATAAGTTAAAATAAAGTGAGTAATAAAATTCATTTTTATCTTAATAAAAAAATCCTTAACAATGCAAAAGGAAGAGGGTGCCAGCTTCTTAGCCTTTGTATGACATTGACTTTGAAAAAGTGACGTTTATTAGTATTAATTAAAATACTCCGTATAAAGGATAAAAAAAGGTTAGAAGTTGTACTTTTTGACTAAGAAAACAATTTATGGACCACTACGATCATCGAGTACATACGTCCTAATTCCTATTCTCTGCTACACTAATGTTTGCAGTGCCATGCACCATGCTAACGTCTTTTCAGATACTACTTTTCCTCCTTTAATTAATTTAATCTCTTTCAGTCTGTTTGTTTTAAATATCACAGCATGAAATTAAAGCAAGCACACTCTCTTTTATTATTTCTCTCTCTGTCTCTGATTACTCTCGTTGAATCTATCTATCTTGTCTGCCCCTTCCCAATTCACCCAGGTAAGTCCAGCTTATTAGTCCTGACTCACAACTTATTTTGCATATTTAATTTGGTTCATTTTTAGCCTCAGAGTACAAACCTTTGGGTGCTCAATTGAACTGGCTCTAATATCTATCCTCCTGCAAATTAAGAGAGATCTAGTCTAGATGATAAAATAAAAAAGAGACTATGATGAGGAGTCAGTCATGAGACATAGCTACTAAGCTACTCTCTCTCCTGGCTATACATGAAACATGCATGGCAAGATTCATGCCAGAGACATGATTTTGATGGATGACACTTTGCGTAACTGGTATATTAAACTTCTTGTAAGACTAATACTCTTTCTGTCCTAATTTATATGAGTTAATTTGATTTGACATGAATTTTAATTAAAAAAAGTCTTTTAAAATTTGTGGTTTAAAATAAGTTATAGATATTTGTGTGGCTATAAATCATTTCATTAAGAATAAAATGAGCATTTTAAAGTTAAATTATTACTAAATATATAAATGTGTCATTCTTCTTGGAACTAACTAAAAAAGAAAACGAGTCATATAAATTGTGACAAAAGGAGTATTTTTTAAAATAAATTCCAGATAAGCATCACTTCTTTTTACAAAATTTGTTCTTTATATATGTAATTCAACCTTCTCCTAGGGAGCTCTGTTAATTCTGAAGGGGCTGTTTGGTAGGACTCACTAGTAGTTGTAAAACATGTATAAACATTCACTATGGAGTACTCTTCCGTTTTGATCTATTTTGTATGATTTTGATTTAACATGAAGTTTAATAAAGTAAAAAAAAAAAAAAAAAAAGGGCAGTCTGGTGCACTAAAGCTACCGCTATGTGCGGTGTTCGGGGAAGGGCCCCACCACAAGGGTGTATTGTACGCAGCCTTGCCTTGCATTTCTGCCAGAGGCTGTTTCCAAGGCTTGAACCCGTGACCTCCTAGTCACATGACAGCAACTTTACCAGTTACTCCAAGGCTCCCCTTCATGAAGTTTAATAAAGTAATTTTAAAAAAAATAAATTTATGGTCTTAAACTAAAGATATGTAAATTATACCAAAATGTCCTTTAGTCTTGTGGTTTTAGCATACCGTGTGAAAAATTAGAATTAAAGAGTTGTCTAAAAAGGGAAAAAGACTTTTTTTTGAAACAGATTAACAAAGAAAGTAAGACAAACAAATTGAAATGAAGGGAGTCTATCATTTGGTATATTTATTATGTATTATCTTATATGGGACAACATGTAAAATAAGAATATGAGTATTAGTAATACATGAATTAAATAATTGAAATGAAAACAACATATAACCTTCTAATTTATACTCCTCCCGGTTTAATTTATTTCACTTACTTTCCTTTTTAGTTCGTTTAAAAAAGAATTACATTTTCCTTTTTTAACAATTCTTTAATTTCAACTTTTCACATGACATATATAAGACTACAAGATTAAATGACATTTTGGTACGTTTATATATATATATATATATATATATATTAATTTAAGATAACAAGATTCAAAAGTCTTCTTTATTTTCTTGAATTCCATGTCAAGTCATAGGCTAAACAAATTGAAATGGAGGGAATATATTATTTTTCCTCCCTAGCAACTTTTATTTTGTGTAAACACATTAAATTGTACTACATTGTTTACTCACAACAAACCATAACCCACAACAAAAAAATTATTTGCATTATAATTTTATGTATTAGTGCTAATTTCTACGTAAGTTGTCTTTGACTAATGGAGTTCTGAATCTAAATAATTCAAATCTTAGATCATTAAAGACATTTGTTTACATTAAGATTAAATATTTATTTGATTTTGAATTGGTCTTAATCATTAAGATTTTGGACAAAATCTTAATATTTATTGAGAAATATTCGTGTGGTAATTTTCACTATCACGTTCACCACTAAAAATAGGTCAAAAATCGAGTGTCAACATTGACGAACAACAACAATTTTTTGCCTAAAACTGACGGACTCTATCATGTCGAAAAATGGCGGATCGATTTAAGCAAATCGAGGTACTGCCTTGGTTAAAAGTGAGGGATGTCTGCCCGTTTCCTTAAATGAAAATCAATATAAGTAAGTTTTTTTGAAAAAATCGATGGACTGTATAGGTTTTGTCCGTCGATTTTTCATAAATATATATAAAAAAATATAGCAACTTGAAATCAAACCCAAGTATTTTCTACAACAAGGAGCTATTCTACCACGAGATCAGACATGCTCTTTGATGAAATACTTTCATTGTTTTTAATTTATACTCCTCAACCGCAGTTTTGCACTTAAAAAATCGACGGAGTTCCTCTATTTTCATTAAAAAATAATTAAATTGCGGGACTTTGCCGTTTTTATTAAAGTTTGACGATTTTTTTTTTAAAAAAATATATTGAAAAACCTACCGAGTCCATCAATTTTTGATGTTTTTAAAGTAATTGTCATCCATAACCACCAGCCACCGCCACTAAGCACCTCTACCATCATAATCACACTACTAAAAAAAACTGAAAAACCGACCACAAAAAGCTATCACATGTGGTTGGTTTTGGCCATTTACCTACCAACAAACCGACCACATGTTGTGGTCGGTAAAATAGTGGTAGCTTTTGAAAAATCGATCACTTGTGGTCGATTTTTCCAATTTTTTTATAATATTTATAAATCAATATTATTTATTAAAAATAAATTTTTATAATAATTTTCTTTATATTAAGTAAATAAAATTAAAATTTTCGACCATCATGTGTGGTCAGTTTTATTTATTTATTTAATTAATTTTAAAAAAAAATTGACCACATGTGGTCGGGTTTTTTTAATTATTTAATTTATTTAAAAAGAAATCGATTATTTTTTAATTATATATTTTTTTAAAAAAAGTCCACTAGTAGTCGTTTTTGTTAAATTTTTTTATAAAAAACGACCACTTGTGGTCAGTTTTGTCTTATTATTTTTTTAAAATTTTTTATCAAAACCAACCACTTGTGGTCGGTTTTTTTAAATTACCAGAAAAACCTACCACAAGTGGTCGGTTTCTGGAAATTTACCAGTAAAAACCGACCACAAGTGGTTGGTTTATGAAAAATTTCCAGAAAAACCTACCACAAGTGGTCGGTTTATGGAAATTTACCAGGAAAAACCTACCACTAGTGGTAGGTTTTTATGGAAATTTTTCAGAAACCGACCACTTGTGGTAGGTTTTTCTGGTAAATTTTAAAAAAACGATCATAAGAGGTCGGTTTTTCTGGTAATTGTTTTTAAAAAACTGCAGCATATATGCTGCATTTTCAAATAAAACCTGCTACATAAATATTACAACCCACCAATTCAGATATAAATCATTCAAACATCAAAATCAAATCATTCAAACATTAAAATAAAATCATTCAAACATCATAATCAAATCATTAAAACATCAAAGTTTACAAATCAAAAATAAACTACAAACCACCAAAACATATAAAAGAGTAAGCTACAACTCAGCCTCATCATCCCCATCCTCATCCTCTTCCTCCGTAGTGTAATCGTCAAGTGGGCTTAAGCCTCTCGCAGCGTGAGGTGCATCACCAGGACACGGAGGAAGAATCTTTAGAGAATGAAGAAAACTTAGACTCTGCTCCTGCATCATTTTCATTTGCGCAGCAGTTTCCTCCTCTTTCTTCCTCGACCTCTCAGCCTGTGCAGCAAGTTCTCGAGTGAGCTGAGAAATCGTATTCTGTTACGAAATAACGGTTTCTCTATCAACTGGTGGGGTAGAGGAGGATCCACAATGCGAAGACCTAATATTCTCCGTAAAGTATTTTTTGGGGTAGCCATAGGCTACACCTCTGATCGGAGAACTCGCACACTCTAGCCAATACTTTTCCTCTACATTTTGAGGTATTGGGTTCTCCCGACTTCTAGGAGACTAAGTACCACGTAATTCTATAATCTTCGTTACAAATTTATCCTATATTTAAAGTAAAGTAAAAAATTAATAATAAAAAGATACTAAGCTATTCATAGTTAAATAATATAAACTTTAGTAAAAATAAATCTTAAGTACGAATGTAGTTCTTACATGTGTAGCTTTTGAACGTGGCTCAACCCACACATCTTCATCCGTTGGATTCTTTTTCTTCTTTACGTGGGTCTCCATGAATAACTCATCATGAGCTATCTTCCGCCCAAATTTTTTTTCCTGCATATGATAAAATTATTAATCTTCAAAAACAAAAATATTTAAAATAGAAATAAATAATTAAATTGATAAACGTTATGTACCATTTTTTCCTCAACGGCAATCTGACTGATAGCTCCCGCAGTATGTAGAGAGCCACCCTTCTTAGATGCTCTAGCTTTCTTTCCTTTTTCGCTCAACTTCTGATATTCTTCGGCATTCTAGCAGCGAAGAAAATCTTGCCACATGTCTTCATTTATAAACTCAAGTGTCACCCTGTTTGTTCTTGCATAATCCAATAGTCCATTAAGTCTGAGCCTAACTCTTCTAAAAAAATTCTTCCTTATTGCATAATGGTTCGTTGGATCATACCAGAAATATTTCTACAATAAAAATAATAGTTATTATTCAATTTTTTTTTTTAATAACAATGTGTTAAGTAGTTGATAAGATAAATGTTTACCTAAAATTCTTTAAACATTTTCTCTCTATAAAATTCTGGAACCTTTTGTCAACTTGTCCAATAACCTTTGTAGTTGCGCCGGATGCATTTGTAGACAACTTTGGCGATTCTATTATCGGGCCTAAATCTCCAATACAAGATCAAACATTAATATCATAGAGCATAATATAGTAAATAAAAAATAAATAGAGTTGTTATATATTGAAATCATACCCTGCGCCATATGGGATGATGTACTCCCTCCGACTAGCATCTCTCTGTCCTGGCTGTGGAATAGGTGCTCCTGAGTGCGCTGTCGTAGGTGTATCTGAAGCAGTAGATGGTGTGTCTCTAAGACGAAGATCGGTCAGCCTAATCGATCCAGCAGAATCACTATGAGTACCTGGATGACTGCTAGTAGATGGTAGGGAAGACAATAATAGATGACTATAAGTACCATCGATCGTATGGTAGTATTGTGTAGGTGGTGGCATGGCGATCGGGGCAGGCTGAGTCTCGATAGAGCCGTGTAGTGGATCCACATGCATAGGAGCACTATATGTCTGATGTGACGACCAAGAATAAGAGGGTTTGCTAGAAGGTTACTTGACCGACCCTCGGATATATGAATCCCTGTGGGTCGTCTATAAGGTGGAGGTCCCTTATTCTTTTTTGCCTTACTAATATCAACTTTTTGCTTACCCTTGTCACCCTTACCATCTAAATTATTTAAAGCCAAACAATAGTTTGTTAAATGTCACTTTGTTAAGATTGTGGAATGAATTAATCAATCAATTAATAAGTAAACTAAACAACACTTAAACACATAATATCAATTCTTCTACAAGATTAAAATAAACAACACTTAAATTCCACATAGAATTTCAATAGGTAAAAGACTTTGATTCAAGTGCAGTAATCTTACCAAAGCTATTACATGTCAAACTTTTAAAAAACATAAAAGGTAAGTAGTACAAAGCATAAGGACATCAATAATAAAAAATAACGAATACAACTAATAAAGAGCGAATCTTCCTCTCCCGAAGATTCTTCACTAAACTAATCAGCCTCTTCAGAAGTTTTCTCCTCTTCTACCCATTCAGCCTCTTCTGTAATATTTACTTCTTCAAAAATGTGTTTCGGATGGTTCAAATTATCCACTAAGTCAATGTCCACTAATTGGTGATCAGTCTGCATTTCATTTTGATATGCAGTCTCCAACACATTCTCAACTTCCACCCGCCCTATAGGCTTCGTTTTGATTACAGCCCACCAATTCGACTTGTCCCTGCGCAACGAATAAGGAGCATAGTACACTTGTTTAGCATTTTATGCGAGAATAAACGGATCATAAACAGGATACGTCCTAATGTGATTAACTTCAATGATGTTATGCTCCTTAAGTACTCTTGTGCCTCTTGTGCTTGAATCAAACCACTTACATCGAAAGAGTACTATCTTTTTAATTGGCCAACCAGTATACTCCATGTCCAAAATCTCTTGTATGATGCCAAAGTAATCAACACCATCATCACCCTTAACCCAAACACCACTATTGTTTGTTTTCCTTGTTTTGGAGTGTTCCTCGGTTGAAAATTTAAATCCATTTACTGTGTAGTGGGACATTGTATGAGCTTCAATCGGTCCCAAAGAAATATCCTTCGAGAACTGATTATATGTGGCCACATTTGGTGAATGGAATACCTATATATATATATATATATATATATATATATATATATATATATTAGTTGAAGAATGCTTAAAACTCTTTAAATTTGTTGTGTTATTATTAAAATTACACACCTGATATGTATACCATGTTGCAAATGACTCATACACTTGATTTTGGTGAAATTGAGCCTTAAATGAACTGAAGATTCACATTGCAAACACAATTAGTTTCCTTAGTGAAATGATTAATTAAATTTAATATGTAAATATTTAATATCCTTACTTTAAAAAGGGCTCAACTTTCGGACAATTCAGCAAGACATACAACGTTACTGATTTGTGTTCTGAGGTAGTGAGTCGGCGAAAATTGCTCCTTTTTGGAAAATGTTGAACTCTCTCCCAAATGTCATAACCACTTATTCTTGGAGGTGGACCATCAGGTTCAGTTCTATTCTTTCTAAATGTATTCTTGAGTCTCCTAAACTCATGATCACGTGGCAAGAAACAACGGTGACAATCAAACCATGAATTTTTTCTGCCATGTTTCAATGTGAATGATTTTGTATTTTCCATGCAGTATGGACAAGCTAACTTTCCAGCTGTCATCCACCCAGACAACATTCCATAAGCAGGTAAATCATTAATAGTCCACATTAGATAAGCACGCAAATTGAAATTCTGTTTAAGTGAAGCGTCCCAAGCTTCAACCCCCTCATGCCATAACAATTGCAGCTCATCAATCAAAGGTTGAAAGTAAACATTTATCCCACTTTTTGGATTACGTGGACCAGGAACAACACAATTCAAAAATATATATAGACTGGTCATCAACATTTCAGGAGGAAGATTACACGGTGTGATAAACACAGGCCAACATGAATATGGCGTAGCACCAATAGAAAAAGGTGAGAAACCATCCGCACACAAACCCAACCTAATATTTCGTGGTTCAGCTGTAAAATATGGATAAGTTTCATCAAAATGCTTCCAAGCCTCTCCATCAGATGGATGACACATGACACCAGGGGGCCTTCTATTTTCACTGTGCCATCTCATATGGGGAGCTGAGCTATTTGATGCATACAACCTCTTCAACCTTGGTATAAGAGGTAAATAATGCATCGCCTTAATAGTAATTTTATTTCCTGTAAAACCACGTTTATAGCGAGGGTGTTGACAAAACTTACAAGACTATAGTTGAGCATCATCCTTTAAGTATAACATGCAACCATTTTAACAACAATCAATTCTAATTGAGGATAGACCTAACTTTGACACCATTCTTTTTGCCTTATAAAAAGAATTAGGATCCTTTAAAGCGGGGTCAACTAATTCTTTAATAAGGTCTATCATAGAGTCCATTCCTCCTTCAGTAATATTCCAATCACATTTGATACTTAATAATCTAACAGCAACAGACAATTGAGAGTGCGAACTCTCATTAAACAAAGGATGACTAGCACCATGCAATTCTTCATAAAAACGGCGTGCTTCTACATTGGGAACATCTTATACATTTTTTCTGAATTCAACCCCTTCTTGCATTCCAAAAGCATCATGCACCATTTCTGTTATCCTAATATCTGGATAGTTATTATGCCCTACAGAACTACTACTTTCACCAACAACAAAGTTATTTTGCCCAACTTCTCCATGACTAGTATTCAATCTTAAATAGTCTTCATGAAACCCCTTTCTAAAAAGATGATCCCTCACAACCTCTTCGTTTAGAATCTTTGTACCATCACACTTTACACAAGGACAATGAATCAATCGAAAAACAGACCAATCATCAAGTGTCTTGGCATGTACAATAAATTGATTGGCACCGACCACATATTTCTCTCTCATACCCACTCTATTATCATTATTTCATTGATATATCCAGCTATAATCAGATTTCATCTACACAAGCAATCACAATCTTAATTAGTTTAAGACACTAATTCACATTTTCAAGTGACTACCTTAACCATTTTCAAGTTACAATTTCTTATTTTCAAGTGACTTCACTTAACCATTTTCAAGTCACTAATTCACATTTCAACTAAATACACTTAACCATTTTCAAGTCACTAATCCACATTTCAATTCACTACATTAACCATTTTCAAGTCACAAGTTTACATTTTCAAGTCACTAATTCACATTTCAACTAAATACACTTAACCATTTTCAAGTCACTAGTTCACATTTCAAGTTACTACACTTAACCATTTTCAAGTCAGAAGTTTACATTTTCAAGTCACTAATTCACATTTCATGTGACTACACTTAAACATTTTCAAGTCATTAGTTCACTATTTCAAGTTACTACACTTATCCATTTTCAAGTAACAAGTTCACGATTCAAGTGAATACACTTAACCATTTACAAGTCACTAGTTCACATTTCAAGTGACTACACTTAACCATTTTCAAGTTACAAGTTTACATATTCAAGTCACTAATTCACATTTCAAGTCACTACCTTAACCATTTTCAAGTCACAAGTTTACATTTTCAAGTCACTACCTTACCCATTTTCAAGTCAAAAGTTTACATTTTCAAGTCACTACCTTACCCATTTTCAAGTCACAATTTTACATTTTCAAACCACGAATTTACATTTCAAGTCACTACCTTAACCATTTTCAAGTCATAAGTTTACATTTTCAAGTCACTAATTCACATTTCAACTAAATACACTTAACCATTTTCAAGTCACTAGTTCACATTTCAAGTCACTACACTTAACCATTTTCAAGTCACAAATTTACATTTTCAACTCACTAATTCACATTTCAAGTGACTACACCTAACCATTTTCAAGTCATTAGTTCACTATTTCAAGTTACTACACTTATCCATTTTTAAATCACAAGTTCACATTTTCAAGTGACTACACTTAACCATTTTCAAGTGACTACACTTAAACCATTTTTAAGTCACTAGTCCACATTTCAAGTGACTACACTTAACCCTTTTCAAGTCACTAGTTCACATTTCAAGTCAATGCACTTAACCATTTTCAAGTCATTAGTTCACTATTTCAAACTTTTTCATTTTCAAATAACAAGTTCACATAGTCAAGTGACTACACTTAACCATTTTCAAGTAACTAGTTCATATTTCAAGTCACTACACTTAACCATTTTCAAGTCACTAATTCTCATTTCAAGTCACTAGTTCACTATTTCAAGTCACTTTTACTTCACTTTATTATCACAACCAACACCACAATTCCAAATAAAATTATTAAACTTTTATTTCTACTTCAAGACAAACAATCCAACAAATTAAATAAAGCAAATAAGTAGAGGCGTCGCATGTCCCTCTCACACCATATAATCATCACAATCAACACCACAATTCAAAATAAAATTATTAAACTTTCATTTCTACTTCAAGACAAACAATCCAACAAATTAAATAAAGCAAATAAGTAGAAGCGTCGCATGTCCCTCTCACACCATATAATCATCACAACCAACACCACAATTCAAAATAAAATTATTAAACTTTTATTTCTAGTATAAGTCAAACAATTCAACAAATTAAATAAAACAAATAAGTAGAGGCGTCGTATGTCCCTCTCACACCATATAATCATCATAAAACCTATGGCTTTCAAAGCCTTCTACAACAAATAGTTCCACGATAACACTACATTTAAAGACTTCAATATTAGAAAATAGAGAGAAATCAACTTACCTTTACTTGACCTAAGTTGAAAGAAAGAGACAAGCGATCGCCGGAAAATAGCAAAGCAACCCGAGACGTAGTGAAAGCAACTAAAATGTTCCAAAAGTTCAAGTTAGAGACACATTTCAAGTAACTAATTCACAATTTAATTCAAGCCGAGCTAAGCCAAGTTTAACGCAATTTTAAGTCAAATATTTGGACAATAGTCTCATCTCAAAAATAATAAAACTAATACAAGTACGACCATGAATTAGTCTAACTTCTGGTTGAAGGGATTAGGTGAATATCCCGTATAATTTTGAAATCAAATTTAGTGCATATTCCATTTTTGTGTCTAGCAAGTTGTTAATCTTATCTAAGGCATAATGTTTTATAAAGAAAAGTACCAAAATCGTTAATCTAATGTTTACCAAGTTGTTGCATTCTAACTAAAATGAAGGCTGATCAACTTTTGCTTGATTTTTGTAGTAGTATCTTCTTTGATATAGAAGCTTTACCATTAGGCATTAGATTAGTTATAAGATGTTGAGACAGACTCTACATTGAAGGCTTTGGTCTCGTGATAAGTTTGCAAGTTCACAACACATCTAATACTTTGCTGAAGTTATAAATATCAACGACGACAGACTGGAACTTACCGGTGACGGCGACGGCAGAAGCACCAGCAGCGACAGGCGAACGAAGCAGCGATCGACGACGATCTCGTCAGCAGCAGCAACAGTCGAGAGAGGTACGAGACAAGATAGATAATAAAAGTATAGTGTGTTGCCCAAGTCTTTGAATAAAAATTTTGACCAAAAACCGACCACAAATGGTCGGTTTCTTTTTTTAAAATTATTTATTCAAAAATTGACCACTTGTGGTCGATTTTTATTTTAAAAAATAAAATAATTTATTTAATATTTATAATAAAATACAAAATAATTTAATACAGTGTATATAAATCGGATAATTAGTTAATTTAACGTCACATTAACACGAGTTGTATATTACCTCAATCGTATAATAATATCAATGTATTTCGTATAATAGGATGAATTTTCAGTTTATTAGCTTTTGAATACGTATTATATACCTCGTAATTTAACGTATTCCATATATACTCTGATGAATTATCGGTTTATTAGCTTACATTATTGTAACTTCAATAGTATATTATTACTTCGATCATATGATATCAACGTATTATTCAGTATACTTGGATAGATTCAATTAACTAATTTTTGACTACTACGTACATCACTACACGCGATATACCCCAATATATACATATACTCGATTGACTATCAACTTCTGAATACGTACTATGTATGATCACATACACGAGTATATATAATATCTCGTAATACAACACATTACATATTCTCCAATGAATTATCGGTTAATATTAGCTTACATTATTATAACTCCAACAACATATTATTACCTCGATCGTATGATATCTACGTATTCAATATACTTGGATAGATTCAATTAGCTAGCTTTTGACTACTACGTACATCAATACGCGAGATATACATATATACATATACTCGATTGACTATCAACTTCTGAATACGTACTATATATATACGATCACATACACAAGTATATATATTATCTCGTAATACAACACATTACATATACTCCAATGAATTAACGGTTAATATTAGCTTACATTATTATAACTCCAACAATATATTATTACCTCGATCATATGATATCAAAGTATTCAATATACTTGGATAGATTCAGTTAGCTTTTGACTACTACATACATCAATACACGAGATATACGTATATATATATATATATACAAACACGCCATCGACTATCAACTTCTAAATATGTACTATACACATCACATACACAAGTATATTACCCCGTAATACAACGTATTTCATATATACTCTGATGATTTATCGGTTAATTTAGCTTACATCATTATAACTTCAACAGTATATTATTACCTCGATCGTATGATATCAACGTATTATTCAATATTGTTGGATACATTCACTTAGCATGTAAATAACTACACGAAATATACTTGTATATATATATACTCGATGGACAATATATTTATTTTATTCCAACGTAAGTAAAAAAATAAAGATTATATTTTATGTTATTTATTTATCTTATTTAATATATTAAATATTTCTTAATTTTTTAAAAATAAAAACCGACCACAAGTGGTAGGTTTTGCTTAATTCTTTTTACAAAAAACGACCACTTGTGGTCGATTTTATAATATAATTGATTTTTGTTTTTATTAAATAATAAACCGACCACATGTGGTGGTCGGTATAATTAAAAAAAAATATTTAATATAGTTTAAAAATATATTGGGTTTTACATTTTTTATTTATTTTGACATAACCGACCACATGTGGTTGGTTTATTGTTTTTTTTTTAAAAAAAATATTTAATATATTTTGTATAAAAATTTAAAAAGAATTTCAAAATAATTATTTTATTTATTTTTTGGTATTACCAACCACAAGTGGTTGGTTTTAGTAAAAAAAAATTTGCGGTTTAATTTAATTAGTTTTTCGCAATTTTAAAATACAAAACTGATCACTTGTGATCGGTTTTTAATTAAAAAAATAAATAATAAAAATTAACAAAAAACCACCACTTGTGGTCGATTTCTAGTGACCACAAGCTGTGGTAGGTTTTTTGTGGCAGGTTTTTCTGTTTTTTTTTAGTAGTATCATCAACACCGTCGCCAACCACCATCACCACCACCAACCACTATTGTCAATCACTACAACACATAACATCAATATTATTATAATTATACTCACTATCATCGCCACACCTTCACTATCAGCCACTACCACAAATTGCAGTTAATTCCTACTACAATCACTTCCACCATCACAACTAGCTAGCACCGCTGCCAATTGTACCATCGATACCATTGTCAATCATCATACATTCTTCAACCACTATATACCACCAACATTGTTAACTACTAACATCAATCAACTCCATCATCACAACTCTCACCATCACCATTAACCACTACTATCGTGTTAGTCACTATAATACCAACCATCTCTACCATCATAACTATCACCACAATCATTACTAGCCACTAGCATCAACCATCATCACCACCACCACTATAAACTATTTCCATCATCGCTAGCGAATATAAATATTTATTTATTTATTAAACTAATAATTATATTTATTAAATTGATATATTTGTTCTAATATTTAGTTACTCCACAATTTATTTAAATTGTATATTTATTATGTTTAAATATAAATAAATTATGCACATTTAGATGATAAAAAACAAACAGTTTTAGTCATTTAATATTTAGACCTAAAAAAAATCTTAATTATTAAAATATGCTTTTAAATTTAAACATCTTAATCTTAATACAAAGAAATGAGGTCTGAGCAAATCTATGGAGCCCGGAGGGCAAAGCGAGCTAAAAAAGAAAAATCTAAGCAGCCGAGACCATCGAGTCAAAACTTTGCGGATGAGGCTTGACAAGCCCCCTTTTGCCTTCAAAAGGATCATGATACACAATTTTGGATTTGGCTGCCTCCGGTACACTTTTTCTCCATTTCATCAAATACACATTTAAATAATAGACACGTATTATATTTAATTTTTAAAGGTTAAAATTATATTACATTAATAAGTATCATAATCATGATTGAGTCAATAAATTTTGAAAAAATACTTTCTTAAATTTTGATATTCATCAATATCAATTTATCTTATATTTTTATATTCAAATATTAAAATTGTAAAATATGAATCTAACAACGTCTTTATTTAGCCTCATATATATTAGTCTTCAAAAAATATTTTGGCTTTAGAACAATGTTTTCTTTTATTTCACAAAATAAAAAGAAGAAGAAAAAATAATGCTTTTTAAAAACATCTTTGTCTTCCCTTCAAACACAGTAGCTTAGCTTTTGGAATTTGGATATTTAACATTTGTAATTCTGATAACCTTCCGTCTTTTTATTTTAATTTTTTTAAGTTCATGTTTTTTTGTTTTATGATTTATGTCGACATTGATAATTCTTCACCTTCTTCATTGTTTTTCAACATAATATTTCAAGAATAAAGTTTACTTGCACAGAAAATTATTTAGTCTAGTTCTCAGGTTAAATATCGTGTAGTTTAATATTTAAAATATAAATATAGAATGAAGTTAATTAGATTTATTGGAATCAAATTTGTGGAAATATCTTTTACTTACCAAAATTAAGAAAGTACTTTTTCAAAATTTATTGACGCAACCATAATTATGATACTTGTTAATATAATATAATCTTGATCTTTTAAAATTAAATATGACACGTGTCTCTCATCTAGACGTGTAGTTAACGAAATGGAGAGAAAGTGTAATGAAGGGGAGCCAAATCCCAAAATTTTCTAAGATTCATTTAATGTGTAGATTTAAAACTCTTATACTTGATAGTATATGGAAGGGGAGCCTTGGAGTAACTGATAAAGTTGTTGCCATGTGACCAGAAGGTCACGGGTTCAAGCCTTGAAAACAGCCTCTGGCAGAAATACAAGGTAAGACTGCGTACAATACATACTTGTGGTGGGGCCCTTCCCTGGACCCAACACATAATGGGAGCTTTAGTGCACCGAGCTTCCCTTTATACTTGATATTATATTTTACGTATAGTTTTTACTTTTTATATGAAAAAAAGTAAAAAATACTAGTTATTAATGTATTAGAAATGATTTAAAAATGTTCTATTTTTATTTATTTGATTAAATTTGCCTATATTTATACCTATTAGATCAAAAACATTTTTAACATATTAAAATAATTCAAAAAAAATCTTATTCCACTTTGGATCAAATTCACCTAATATTATTTTAAAAATTAAAATTGCCCTCTATACGATATAATTATATGACATTTGGTTAAGTTTTTATTAAAGTTAAATTTTTATTAAACACACGATATTTATTGATTCACATAAAATTCTGACCCAAACCAAAATGATTCGATCCATCCATGACCCAACCCAATATAAAACTCATTTAAATAGATTTTGCATTGGTTGAGTCATGATTAATGAATGACTAGGGTCCTTTTGGGTTGGGTAAAAATTTCATGTAGATCAATAAATAAAGATCACATGTTTGATTAAAATTTAATTAAATGTCATATAATTGTGTCATTAATCGAGGGGCAATTTAAGTATGAAAATAACATTGTGGGAAAATTTGATTCAATAAGTAAAAGGAGAGTATTTTTAAGTGATTTCTAATACGCCAAGGATATTTTTGATTCAATAGTGAATATGTAGAAAAAAGGGCAGTGGATGAAGAACGTTTTTGAACAATTTCTAATATCTTAATAGCATTTTTTTTGTTACCCTTTTTGATGTTTATATTATTTTGATATTACAAACTTATCTCTATTTGATTCCAAATTCAAAATGACCCTCCAAAAGCGACTTAACATTCATTTTCTCTCCTTCCATAACTCCCTTTAAACTCTCATAACTACTTCCAGAAAACTATCATATACTTTTCAGGTTTCTTATGGGTTACGTTTCTTCTGCCAACTTCTCCATCCAGGCAAAGTATGCAAACTTGTAAAGTGTTAATAACTACTACTTCACCTTAACAAAATCTCTAAGTACTCTTATGTACTCAAAATAGAAAGAAGAAATACTTAATTTGATGTTGGCTTCACTACCTTAAAGTTCGTTGCTATAAAAGGTAAATAGGACTTGTTCTCACTAGTCACTAATCACAGTAATCATTATCATGCAGTTTTTAGAGCCACCTGATCATTTAATTATTTGCCTTGAAAGAATGGATAATCTAGGATCATGACTACCTTAAAGTTGTTTAGTACGGTCACCTTCACAGATTTCACTACTCACCAATGCCACCTGATTTGCCTTAAATGAATGACTACTCTACATCTCCACTATCTTAAGTTGCTAAAAGATAACCATCAAGTATAATCAGCTTTCAGATTTCACTAGTCTCATTGCACGAAATCACTTAATTAACATGTAGAGACAGACCTAGGACTGTTTCTCAGGGTTCAACTAATTAAATTTAGGGTTTGGGAGTTGGTCTCGAATCAAGGTTGAGAGTCGGATCCCGAGTCGAGAATCGAGAGTCATGTTAGGGAGTCGGATCCCGGGTAAGTGTTGGGAATTGGTAGCCGAGACTTGGGTTAGGGTGGAAAGTTGAGGTGTGAGGTTGAAATAGAGTTTTGAAAAATATTTTCCTTACTTTTTGAAGGGAAGTCATTTTCCTTAAACTTGAAGAAAATAAGTTCATTTGGAAAATATTTTTCAAATCATTTAAGCCAACCAAACATGAGAAAATTGGAAAACATTTACCAAACACACTCTTATAGTTTAAGAAATATACATTTTTTAGTATAAATGCAAGGTAAGACTGGTTCAAGCATCCTGTAGAAATGCAAGGTAAGACGGTATACAATAGACCCTTGTGGTCGGCCCTTTCTCGGATCATGTACATAGCGAGAGCTTTAGTGCAACAAGTTGACTTTTTTTTTTTTTTTTTCATCTTTTAGTATAAATAATTTTTAAATCATCACGTCATTTTACCTTTCATAGCAGGTAATATATCTTATTTTCAAGATTTTAAATTCCATATTTTTAAAATGCTTTTCCAGTTTTACGTATATATATATATAGTGTGAAAATTATTCACACCGACAATACTGCCTAAAACTAATTAAACTTGTTGCTTCCACTGGCACTATGTGTACATATGCAAAGGAATAAAACTAAAATATATACCTACATAATATTCAGTATGTTACATATATTTTTTATATATATCAATTTTAAAATTTTAGAATTCACTTTTCCAGTGCCATGTAGTTTCACTTTTCCAGTGTCATGTAGTTTGGTAGCTAGCCACTTGAGTTACCTTGAGAGAATGGGCAATTCAGATTTCAAGTATAATTAATTCACTCCTATCACGCAGTTTTTCAGCCACCTGTTATGCATGCCTTAAAAGATATTGATTTGATTTTGATGTGTCATCCCAATACCAATTTGAGTTTATAGCTTAAGCAAAAAGGAGATTTTCGATTTTGGTGAAAGGATAACCTATACTCCCTTTGAAGGGTGTGTTAATTTTGGATGTGCAATAATTTTCCCCTCTCAACTATCTTATCTCAAACATTTATTCTTCTGGAGAAGGATGTCTCTTGGACACCTCTTGCTTCTTGATGTTCACTGGCTTGTCTGTTAGGACAAGTTAACATAATTATCAATCACATTGCACAAGTTAACATAATTATCAATCACATAGTCACATCATTCAATCTCTTTAGTGTTCTCTTCATTCCAACTTTCCAATTATGACACCACCATCGTATTGTTTGGAAGGAGAGTTGTGGAAGACAACAAAAATTTAAATGAAATTATAATATAGGGATTAATTACTGTAAAGGCATTTCCTTCTTCAATTTTCTTTTAATCTTCGTATTGCTAAGACAGGAAGGGGAGCCTAGGAGTAACTGGTAAAGTTGCTGCCATATGACCAGGAGGTCACGGTTCAAGCCTTGGAAACAGCCTCTGGCAGAAATACAAGGTAAGACTGCGTACAATACACCCTTATGGTGGGGCCCTTCTTCAGACACCGCACATAACGGTAGCTTTAGTGCACCGAGCTGCCCTTTTTTCGTATTGCGAAGACACATGTTCTTAATCTACATTCCATCCTATATATGTAATAATTTAGAAGTTCTTCTATTAATACATATATCATTAATAGCACCATCCGAATAAAAATTGTATTACTTAACATTGGGATTATTTTTTCTTACACGATTAGCCAAATATTGCATTAGTTATAATCTGGGTTTATTTTTCCAAATCCCATCATCATCTAAAGTTTCTTTATTTCATCAATTTATGTAAACTTACTTGAATGGCTACAAAATTTAATGAATAAAAGAACATGTTATTTATACTTGTGGTCTAAAATAGCTATAACATCAATGTGGTTTTAAGGCGTTCAGAATTTATGATTTTGAACATGTTGGGTTCTAGTGAAATGTGAATAGAAAGTGGAGGGAAGAAAAATAGAGGGAAAGTATAATGTGCCTTCACTTTATAAAAAGAGTGTTCTCCTACATTAGTGGGAGAAAGAAACATTCTTATGCTTAAATATAGAAGCATTACTCCATGTGGATAGTGAGGTAAGAAGAAGACAAGCCTCGCATCGTCTTCGTCTTTGCATGCTCGGCTCGGCTTCGACATTGGATTTGGATTTATATTTGAAAAATGATCGATCGAGAGTCTATATTTTTAGACAAAATTAATTTGAAACTTGATTATTTAATGATTATTACATCCAAAAAACTGATCTAAAATATTTTCTCCATTTGCGGACGCACACGAGCATGTGTGAACGCATGCCAAAATGCGCATTGAAGGGATGTGATCCTTTGATTCACTATTTGAATGACGAAAAATTGATGGGCAGGCGCACATGGTCATATGTAGATGCAAATGCCAACGCACATTACTTCGCATGTCATCGCTCAACATTCTATTTTGAATGAAAAGTGATGTGTAGCCACAACTCGTCATCTGCAGATACACATGGGCCCGCATATGTGCCCGATATTTTGAAATAGTACAACTTTTCGTGAATCATTGTTTCTTTTCTGAAGCAACACCTTTTGGCTATAAATATCTGATTTTTCCTCAAATATTGGGATGAAATCTTGAAGTAAAAAAACTCCTCTTTCTTACAAAAACTCAAGTGTGATTTGCTACCGTTGAGTGAGTTAGTTGTTCGGCAGAATTTGAGGTACCGCCATTCTGCTGGAGTGATTTATTTTATTCTGGGAGGATATATTCTATAACCTCAGGTACTTGAGGGTAAGAACTTCCTTAATGACACACTGTGAATTCAGTGGACTTGAATCTTCTAATCTTCATTTCTTTCTAAGTTGGTTTACTATTTTCCAGAAATAGTTTGAACTTTATTTTATTTTTCTTGAGTGTTTTGAACTTTCGTTGAAGTTCATACTTTAAATACAGATTTTATTTAACCCAAAAATAACAAAACATGACATCATATTTGGATATCCCGATGCACTATAATTTCCACTATGTGCAGGGTTTGGGGAAGCGCCCGACCAAAGGATCTATTGTATGCAGTTTTACCTTACATTTCTGCAAGAGGCTGTTTCCAAGATTTGAACTCGAGACCTCCTAGTCATATGGAAACAACTTTATCAGTTACTCCAAGCCTCCCCTTCTAACATGACATAATATGTGTGTTGTTATGTAGAAGCTCCTGATTAAGGATAAAATAGAAAGGTTTAATTTAAAATATTTTTAAATCTAGAAAAGGGGCCTTTTCAAAATGAATTGATAAAATATAAATGTGTATAAATTGAAACGGAGATAGATTATTTTTTCAAGATTTCATACTAGAACTAGTCAAATTTCGACAGTGCTTATATTTCACCACTAACATCTCCTTCGGAATTACAGTAGTTTATGTAGCTCACTAAGTAGGCGTTGTGGACATATAACATGGAGGCATGGAGCTTAAATTTGAAATCGATGTTTGCTAATGACATTTGAGTAAAACTTTACTTTCATCTTACAAAAAGGTAGGATTTCAATTTTAGTTGTGATTTAATCACTTTTTTAAAAATTCCATAAATTTATTTTTTACAAAAAAAAATCCATAATTTTAAATCTTGCAAAAAATGATACATGCTAGATTTTTTGAAAGAAATTATTTGTACCATGTTGAAAATATTAAAGAATAATTAGTTACTATTATTGTTGATTTAATAGAGCGGTGGATCTTTGTAAACTTATGTGTATTTGGAAGTTGTAATAATTAACATGTGATCGAAAAAATTTGTTTATAAAAGAAACATGGAGATATGTAATTTATTAATACAGTGCCTTAGGATCTGATACCTTATTTTTGAACTATAGTTTTTTTACTTGGTAAAATTGTATAAAAGTTAGGAAAAATTTGATAGTTTTCATAAATTGTGGAATTTTTATGTTTATGAGAATTAAAAAATATAACTTTTGAGATTCAAATAGCATGTTCAAACAAGATTTCAACTTCAAATCAACTTGATTTTAAATCATGACCAAGCTAACCCTAAATCAATTAGTATTTTATACTAGACACCAAATGCAATGATTATGTATTATTTTAAGTTTACAATAAATAAATGAGCGAAAGATATATATTTTGTTTAAACATGTTTATCACTCAACTATGGATCAGTGATATATATATATAGAGAGAGAGACATTCCATGCCCTTGGAGAGTGCTTTATCGTGCTAGGTCACTGGGTTGTGTTGTTATATAAGCTTCAATTTGGCGAATTGCATCCCCGTACAACGACATTCTACTCCTAGTTTTGTTTGGCATAGTTAGGTGTAACGATGCTTTCCGTCATTATGGTATAGCTTAGCTTGCAAAAATTCAGGTTCAGATTCTCCCCGGATGAAGTGTTAAAAATTTCAGACTAGGCTAGTCTTGGATAAATTTCAGGTGTGATATAGTCTAGGTAAATCTGGTAATAGATATGTCGGTGATTCAATAATTTAAGATGATAATGTGCTAGCTAAGTGGTTAGAGAGTTCATAGAAACTTTTGGAATGGAGTTTGGGTTAATAGAACTTCCGATATAGCGTTTGACGTAAAGAGGTTAGTTCGTGAGGTTGAAATCTGGGAGTGTATTGAATAATTGGTAAAACTGGGAATCTGTCCAGAGTTACTACCTCGCATACCCTACTATAGCGGGTGGCAGACCACTACCGCAGTCTCACTATAATAGAAATGTTTTCGCTATAGTGTAAGTCAATATGGGTTAGCACCACTATAGCGGTCAGATCCCACTATAACAACACCGCTTTAGTGGGAATAGGCCCGCTATAGTGGGATCGACATAGTAAATAGTAGTTTTTGGACTTAAACGTTATTTTTCATCCAAAAAGTTATAGAGGTCATTGAGGGGCTATTTTGAGCGATTTTGCTTAGTTTCTTCTCAAACTCCATCATTGAAGTAAGTTATTCCACCAATCTAACTAGATTTTTATTTATTAATCCTTAGAATATCTAGGTTATGATTATGATGGAGGTATTAAAATTGACGTAGGTAGATTTTTTGGTGCAAAGTGGTGAAAAGAGGTATAAAATCTTAGAATTTGATCTAGGGTTACTAAATTACGATTCATATACTAGAATTCACCATTGTAATTTGATATAAGGAGAATTGAAGTGGAATAAAAGGCAGACCAACCCTAGAATGAGGGAATTGTTCATGAACTTGACCTTAGAGTTATGAAGTTAGGCTGTAATACCTAGAATTGTTAGAAGATTGGTTGAATTGTGTTTATGTGTTATTTTTAGATAAAGATCAAGCAGAATCTATGAGAAAGGGCAAGGCTCAAGTCATTTAGGGCATTGCAAGGCTTGGATCGAGGTAGGTGGTAATTGAATTGGAGTTAAAAACTCAAGTTGATTGTATGTGTGCATGTTAATTGATTGTTTGTTTATTTAGTTACAATGCATGTTAATGAATCCAGAGCTTGTTAATTGTTGAATTCAAGTTGGAAATTGATAATATGTAATGTGATAAAGGACCTTGTTTTATGTGCAAGGCGGTTGATTCACTTAATATGTGATTGTACTTATTTTATAGTGCTTTTTGTTGTTGTGAGGTGAACTGATAAAGGTTGATATAATAACTCTCGTTGTGATTTTTAGAATTTTCTGTATTTTGACCATTTTATTGTTTCCCATTATTGCTTTATATTATTTATGAGTTACAGAAATGGTTTGCATGGTCCCCGATGCGTTTAGGAGTGATTTATATGAGTTTGTAGTTTTGAATAACCTTTAGAGTGATTAGTTTGACCCAGTCAATATTTTGTGATCCGAATGTTGGATGGTAATTCTGACAGTTCCATTAGATCAGGAACATTTATTTTGGGTTAGTAGCATAGTTGGTTTAGATCTCGAGGCCCTTTTGTGATTTTTGAGTATTTGATTGAAATAATAGCTTCTATTTGGCCTAAAGTTGGTTTTAGAGTTATTTATTGATAATGATCACTCTTTATAAATCCAATGGTTTTGTTGAGTCTGAAATGTCGAATTTAGCCTAGTAGCATAGTTGGGTTATGTTTGGAAGGTTCCGGATGAGTTTTGGGTACTTGTTCAAAGTTTGGAGTTTTACGTTGTTGAATTTTTATAGTATAACCTATATATAATGAGATATTTTTGGCAGGTGTATGGTACCATTAGTTCCGTATCAAAATTTTAGAATCAACACAAAAAGAATCGATGAATTTCAAGTCCGTATAAGGAAGTTATGCCTCTTTTATGAAGTTTGATGTTGCTGGTGCGTCGCTAAGGCGACCAAATGGATGCCTAAGTGGAAATAATTCCCCTAAGGAGATGGTGGGGTCACTTATCTGATACCTCTTGAGAGATGGAATCTCCGCTTAGGCGGAAATCGCTGAGTTTAAGACCTAAATCAAATCCTTTTCGTATTTTTGACATTTTGGGAGCTATGAAGCTCCATTTTAGGTGATTCTTGATGCATTTTTCTTGTATAATCATTGGTTATGTGATTCTACCTTCATTTTATTCATTTTACAAGATTATCTATCTCATTTTTTATAATTTTGATCCATAAAGTTGAGTTTTGAAATTGAAAATTCTGAATTTGAAGGTCGATTTGGAATGAGATTTCATTGATTTTTGAGATTTAAGGTCCTTGTATCGTGGAAAATGGATTTTAACAAAAGTTTTTTTAAAATTTCTGATTTCAAATCTTGTTTGATAATAAATTTTGGGGATTTTACCCTGTAAAATACAAAATTAGTTGTTCTTTAATTTCAAGTCCGATTTCAACTCGTTTTAAGTTGGGTTTTTAGATTTAGAACCCTAAGAGTATGAGGAACATTATTCTTAAATAAAATTTCGATTATAATTTTTTTCCTTTGGGGTCAATTTTTGAAGTATTTTTGGACCCGAAACAAAAGTAGCTAATATAGGTATCGTTGGACTCCTTTTGATGTGTAGATGTCATATTTTACTAGATTGAACATGTTTGGTTATGATTTGTAGGAGTAGAGCTTTTGGTTGATGCTTTGGACTGTGTTTTGGCATGCAGATCTCCTTTAAGGCAAGTTGAGATATTGCTTGACTCTTTTTTGAGGTTTTTACGTGTTGTATGCTAATTTACTTGTGTTATGTGAATCTCTTAGGATTTGTGATAAAGATCCTAATCGGACAACTAGAATCGATGTCAGAAATGCAGAATTCAACAATACAAAATAAGGATAGATAAAAAATCAAAATGAGAATAGAAGAAATGGAGCTAAGAAATAGATGAAAGGAAGGCTCAATTGAAAAACAATTAAACCAAGGAAGAAAGAGACTTGAATTCAATGAAGGAGAAACCCAATTGAAATCCACAAATGAGCAAATCACTCGAGTGACTAATATCGATATCGAAAACGTAAAAATTCACAACATGAATAAAGATAGTGGAGAAATTAAGATGAGAATTAGAAAAATTGAGATGACAATAGAAGAAAGAATGACTAATTGAAAACACAATTAACCTACGGAGAAAGAGAGCGAGATTTCAATTAGAATAGAGAAACCCAATTTGAATCCAAAAATGAGTAACTCTTGTGAAAGTAAAGGTTAAAAAGTTCTAAATCAACAATGAGAACCCACCCATCAACTAATCTCACTAACACTATACCTACACTAAAGGTATTCTACCCTACATTCTCAAAGGATTTCAATTTTCAATTCATCAAAGTCTACGTAAGGAAAATGGCTAAGGCAACTATTTATAGTTCTTGCCTTTAAACAAATAGCCTATTACAAAAATAGTCCAAAAGTGTCTATTTAGGAAATAAACCACAAGGGCCCTTCTTGATTGCTCAAATGGCATCTTGATCACCCATGACCTTGTGTATTTGTTGTTCCATAGAATCATCTGGGTGCCAAGCTATAATCCATATGTAGAAGCCCCTTCTAATGTGCTCTAAGCTAACTGTGCTTGTATCATCCTCCCCTTCTTCAAAAAGATTTATCCTCGAATCCAAACCTTGCAAAAATATAAGAAGGACAAGCAACAAGGAAATCCTCATAGTATGAGGGTTATCACAAGGGTTAACACCAATATCAACATGCCAAGGAGGCACAAATTTGAAATACAATCAAGAATCCTTTGTTTCCAGTAAGAGTAATGCATTGTAAAACATACAAAGGATCTAACTATGAAAAATATCATGGAACAAAAAATTATAAAGGTTCTAAGACACAATTGTTTCCCTATTATGCCATAAAACCATACCAAAGGTGGTGTTACCATTGGTTCAAACACCCATAAGGGTTTGTTGGGATCAAATATATGAAAGACCCATATAGTTTGGTCACAAAAGCAAAATGGACCAACATAAGAAACCCCTACCTCTATATAAAACAAAACCAATACACAAATGGTCATCATCATATGCAAAGAGGTAGAATAGAAAAGAATTAAGAATATGAGCCTCATCCAAAGTGTTACCATATACAAGAGTACCAACATGCTCAAGAGAGCTAGCAAGTAAATCACTACAAGTTGGAACACCCAAGGATGAAATCATGACATTTAGGTACTCATCACCCCTCCTTTAAAGACAAATTCCCACGGGAAGTGAGTTCACAAATGGAGTCATGCCACAAGAGGTGTTGATGAATCCATTAGAAACAGATTCAATCTTAAACAAATGGTCCTCCCAATAAGTTGTGTTCCCTCTATTCATGATATTAAGAATGTTCCCAAGAGTCCCATTCGATACTTCAAATTGTCTAACCCTATGAAGATGACAAGCAGTTTTGAACATCCATGGACTCTTCCAAGTCACAACTTGCTTGTCATCTTGACCAAGCAACCTATCACAAGTGATACATTTAATTTTACTATCGAGGTCAAATGGAAAGAGATTCCATAGAAATGGGATGATAAAACACACATATGCCCCATTGGTACTCCTATCTTTACACAATATACTCCACTCAAAGGCATGAGTATCATCAAATGCAAAAAAAAAATAGTATAGAAAGGTGTCACAGAAGGTGTCACACAAGTCAACTTCATCCAAGGTGTCATTATGAGAAGGCTCACTCATTGATTCAAGCACGTTAAGACCTTGACCAAGAATAGGAACACACAATGATGAAGGTATAGTTGTAACACATACATCACCTTCTTTTTGAACACCCTTCTTTCCAATAAACGTACTATCATCTTTCAGGAAGAGAGTTCTATCTTTGAATAGTGTGTTATCATACCATGGTGGATTCTCAATCACTTGGTAGCCTTCAAGAGGGGCTACACTTCCATCATGCCAAGACACACCACTATGCATTTCACCTTCATTAGTCATGTCAACCTCAAATAAGGGATTATCCTTAAAATTACAGTCCACCTTAAAATCCTCATGAGAAGAGCAAGGAATAGAATCATAATTCAAGGATTCATTATTTAGGTATAATAACTTCACATGACTATCTACATGACAAATAATATCAATGCCATCACTAAATTGAGGTTTTTTATGTTCATCACAAAACTCCTCATTTAGCGGGTCATCATTACACACAAGTTGATCAAAACCAAAATTAATACTAGTTGGTAGCATGTAGAGCTCAAAAGCATCTAGCACAAGATCACTACAATTGGATCCAACTAGTATTTGACTACCCCTTTCACATGACAATACACTTTTATTTAAGTCATAAGTGCTAATACTAAGTGGAGTCAAATTGATCTTACTAGAAGAATCAATCTGGTCATCTATAGGATGAACTAGTGTTTGGGCATCCACAACTATGACATTATCATGATGCAATAAGGTGTCATCATTGCCATCACTAGGGAAAATCCCTTTAAGCTCATACATATATAAGCTATCACTTTCACATATGTGGCTACTAGCCATACAAGGATCCTCCACTTTTGACAAAGTGTAAGGTTTTGCTTTGTTACTTGAATTCACCTTGCTTTTTAACATTAGAGAACATATGCTCCTTTGAGAAGCTTTTTAGTACCTCATTATTCTTCATTGCCCTAGATGCCTCACTATGCTTGTTTCCAAGGATACCTACACAAAAATCAAGACAACTAGAAAAGAAAGAGAGGTTACACAAGTTAGTATAAGGTTGTGATAACCCTCTTACATCACTCCTCACAACCACTCCTTTTTCCACTTTAGAGTTATCACATATCATACCCTTACTCCTCACAATCTTTTGTCTCTTAATTTTATTGGAGTTTTGACAAGTGCCAAGGATCCCTTATGAACGGTTTGGAGATCCCTTCAACTCTAGCTTCCATTTTGGTGCATAAGGAGTGGATGTGTTGACTTGCATCTTCAACTTCTTAGCTCTAACCTTACAGGGAGAAGTTTTCTTTGCATATAAAGGAAACTCCTTAGGCTTAACTTCCTGATGCATAACTTGTCTTCTTTGGAAAATTGACTTGGCCTTTTCAATTAGTCGAGAGCAATCATCTATATTTTCTTTCAATGAAGCACAATCTTTCCTCAATAAAGTACAATATATTCTCAACTCGGTAATGGTATTACTTGTATCTACTTCATTAGAGCATGTTGGAGAAAAGAGAAGTTGCCCTTGGAGATCCATGATGTAATATTACCAATCTTGTGTATATCAAAGTCCATGACTTTGGAACTATATAATTCCCAAACATATTTGACAAGTATCCATGAACATTACATCACACCAAACTTCCTCTTGATAATTCCTAAGTGAAGTAGGCACCTTAACTCTCCTATCAACCAAAAGTACCATTCAAGTAACAAAAGGATTTTGTTTTGGAAAGATAGGTAACCTGAGCATGCTAACTATTAAGGAGGTTTTATAAATGAGTACACTATAATCTTCCATCACAACTTCAAGCTCCGCTTTTCCATATTTGATCATTCTTATTTCAAGAACTTGTCATACTTTGAAACATTGAGTTCACTTTAGCCGATTGATCCTTCCATCCTACTTGCAAAACTCAACAAACAAGTTAGTAGCTAAACTCCTCACTCCTCCCTTATGTGGAAACTCTCACCTCACCTAAATGTCTTCCCATAGTTGATAGAAAACTTTCTTTGTCCAATCAATTAATAAGGTTACTTATTCTTTATGGAAGAATAGATTTTTGTTCGAAGAAGAACATACGACTCAATTAAAACTAACGGACTTGAATCAAGAAATTAATAATGAAATAAAACTAAAAGAGCACAAGAAAAAAGTCGAACTCAAAAAATTTGATAATATTTAGTAGGGTAATCTACTAATTAAAATCAATTTATGAACCTAAAAAAAAAAAGATAAAATTAATGAAAAAAATTAATTTACCAAGAGTTGGACTATAAAAATTAATTTGGAAGAAATTGGGTTGAAATCCATGGAAAAAATGCTCCAAAAGTGAGGAAAACTTGAAAAATACATCAAATATGGATGTGGCAAGGCGCTGGAGTTTTTTAGGAGGGCCTAAAGCCGCTTGGGGAACCGCTAGAGAAGGATGAAGCTGTCTCTGAGTCTAGCTGAAGGGGGAAGCTGTGTGGCTTGGGTGAAAGCTAAATTTCTGTCGGCTTAGCAATGCGGAAGCTGCTCAACCGAAGATGGAGCCGGAATCCATAACGGGGAAGACACTTTTGCTGGGGCCCTCGTTGGTGCATCTTCCACGACTGATGCAGGTTTGTTTTGAGCGAGAACCACGTACAGCTAGAGATAGCTAAGAGTAGACGCAACTAAAATACTGGAAAATGTTTTTTTTTCAATTTTTAGAATTCTTTTCCACTCTTTTGGCCCCAATTTATATAATTTGGGACCACAAACACCTTCTTTCCCCTTCTTTTACTTGTATTTGAATGAAATGTGTCCTTTTTAATCCTTCTTCCTCTAGAACACTTGAACAACATTACACCAAGAGCCTTCAGATTTCCAACTTCTTCAATTCTTCACGAAATCACCCAAAAATATAGGAGTAGCTTCCCTTCACGATAGAGAACTTAACCCAACCATTTTTATGCTAAAAAACACATTAAATCATCAAGACCCATTTTCAAGTTCATAAACATCTTCAAACCTTCAAGTTTCTTAAGAACACCCAAATTTTCAGCACCCTTCAAATCAACTTGAATTTTTTCAAAATTTAGGAGTAGCTTTCCCTTGAGCTAGAGAATAAACCCCAACACTTATTTTAGCTCGAAACACCTCTAATCTTCAAAATCAATTTTCTAGTCTTCAAACATTAAAGCTCCATTAATGGTGATTTTTCTTCCCAACTTAAAAAACTTAAAATTTTAGATTTAGACACAAAAAAACACTAGATAATATGAATCTAATGTAAAAAGCAACAACAAAAACACGGATTAAAGTAGATTTTGGGATTGATTTTTGGATAAAAAAAATTTTTGGCAATTTTTTTTTTTAAAATTTATGAACCCAGGACTTAAGAATTGATAGAACAACTCTTAAAATCTAAGCTCTAATACCAAAATGATAAAGACCCTAATTGGACAACTAGAATCGATATCAGAAATGCGAAATTCAACTATACAAAATAGGGACAGATAAGAATAGAAGAAATAGAGATGAAAAATAAAAGAAAGAAAGACTCAATTGAACAAAAATTAAACCAAGGGAGAAAGAGACTTGAATTCAATGAAAGACAAACACAATTGAAATCCACAAATGAGCAACTCAATACGAAATCAAGGGAAAAGAGTTTTCAATCAATCAATGGGAATCCACCCATCAACTAATCCCCCTAACACTATACCTACACTAAAGGGATTCCACCCTACACTATCAAAGGAGTTCAATTTTCAATTTATCAAAGTCTAAGTACGGAAAATGGCTAAGACAACTATTTATAGTTCTTACCTCTACACAAATAGCCTATTACAAAAATGGCCCAAAAGTACTATTTAAGAAATAACCCACAAGGTCCCTTCTTGATTTCTCAAATGGCATCTTGATCGCTTATGGCCTTGTGTATTTGTCGCTCTATAGCATCCTCTGGGCTCCAATCTATCATCCATATGTGGAGGTCCCTTCTAATATTCTCCAAGACAACTGTGCTCATATCAGTTTGGGGGTCCCGGTTAGATGAAATGGCGAGCATCTCAGTAGGTACGGGAGTCTATTGATGGGTGGTAGTTATATAATTGTTTATCTTTTTTATTCTTGTTACTTGTGAATATTCTTAGAGTAGATTATAGATAGATGACTTATTGATCTTGATTAATTGATAGTGGGTACCTATTTAAAAGATTGAATCATGGTTCGTGGATTTTGATGTGATGATCGGGATTTAGTGACCATTTAGGGGATAATCATGCTATTATTGTTATTTGATGGAACGATTGGGATTTAGTAAATACTTAAAGTATAAACAAACTTGTAATAGTTGATGTAATTATTGGGTTTTAGTAACTCTTAGTATGTAACCGATGATAACATAGATAAACATATAAGAAAGGAATCTTGGCTTAGTGATTGGTAAGCGAATAAAGATAAACCTTGGAGTATATTGTTAACTAGCGTAGTTCTCCTTTTAGTAATTTAGTTGTAATACCCCGTATACTCCCAACCCTATGTGAAGACGTTGAACAATGGTTATTTGGGTGTCCAGATGCCATGAGTATGTATTTTGTAATGATTTTGGTGAGAAAATTGAAATTTGGCCTCGTACATGTGATTAGCCCTTCGTAGGAGGTGTTTTGTGATTTTTGTGGAGCATTTGTGGGGTTAAAAATGAGGCTAAGAGTACCTCTAAACAAAGTATATTAAGGTTAAGAAGTAAGTTAAAGAATAGGACTTGAAGTATCTAACCAAACCCGCGAAGAAAAGTCGAAAAATGAAATTTTCAAAAAAATTAAGGTTGGGGCGCGCCAGAGGGAGTGCCTGGCCGCTTTGGGCCAAATTTTTGTACCCAGAGGCATCAAGATGGCGCGCCCAAGGGCGTGCCAGGCTGGTTTTGCCACTTTTTCAAAAGTTGGAAATTTCTTAAGTCCTAAGGGTGCCCGGGGACGTACCGGACCGATTTTTGCCATGTTTCTTCTACAACCATGAGAATATACATGAAATGAGTAAAGTATTATATTGGTATGATAAAATTACTCGTGAACGAATTTGGCATCAAAATGACGGTTTTACTCTTGGGGTCAAAATGAGCCATACGTGGCTAGAATCGCTTGTTTTGGGGATTAAGGCTACAAATATAAATCCCGTGAGTAGGAATATCGTTGTAAAGCGTATGAAATGATTTAAACATGAGAATTTATTAATTTTATTGGATTAAGTTAATTGGGCTCCAAAAGGGCCCAAAATGTGAAAGAAGACATGGGCCAAAAATGGGGCAAATGACCCATTCTTGCCTTGAACTTCTAGACACAACATTAAATACCATAGAGTGGCTAAGGATGGACTTAAAGGCTTATAAAAGGGACCAAAAATCTGATTTTATTCATCACAAGTCTCATGCCTTTTAGACCAAAAGATAAGATATTTTCTCTCAAAACCCTAAGAACTCAAAGCCAACTTTTGGAGCAAGATCATCATTTTTCAAGCTTGGGTAAGTTATTATTGTTATGGATTAATATATTATATGCATGGGAGAGTATGTAAATCATGTTGGTTATGCTTGGAAGTGTTGAACATGGTACTTTGTGTTTTTGTAAAAGATTTGTGATCCATGAGATTTAAGTTTGAAATATGACTTGTGACTTTGATGAAAGGGCATGGTATGGATAAAATATGAACATGTATGGTGTTATTTTGTTATTAAACTTGTTATTTTCATATAAGTGTAAATTATGGTATTTTGGCCGATATGTGCTATGAGGTGTATTAAGGTGACTTGATGGATTATTTGTGATGTGGTGTGAATGAGAAAGTGTAAAGGAGAAGTTTTGTGGTGAAATGTTATTGATTATCATGTATTGGTCAATGTATGGAATATTGGGAAATTATTGGTATGATAATTTCATCAATGGTTTTGTCAAGGGGGAAATGGCATGTTTAAAGGCAAATATGTAACTCATTGACGTTATATGCATTTGTAAGGTAGTTGGTGGTTAATGTAAATCCTGTTATGTATTTGTGTTGTAGAGTGAAACATAAGGAAGGAGTGGGACATTGTATGCACATCTAAGGTTGTATATTCGTATTGAGAATACAAGGTATGTAAGGTTACTCTGTCCGTATCTTTTTGTGGAAAATAGTATCCACATTGACATTACGCTTGTCCTATCCCAAAATGTGCTAAGGTATCCTATATCTGGTTATCAATGGCCATTATCACATAGTTCCTACTCATTGATCAATTGTGAACCACATGTTTCATATTCATGGTTAATGTTCCAAAAGCTCAATAAGGTTATGTTCCAACTTTCCAATAGTGATTATACTCATGTCTCTTATTCATGGATTATTGTCCAATGGTTCCAATGGTATTATGGTTCTAATAATATTATGTTTCTCACAATGTTTATTTACATGTCTCTCACTCATTGGTTAATGATCCAAAGCTTCAAGTAAAGTTACAACTATCATTGTATCAATCTCAAAGTAATAAATGAAGTAATGCATATGTGGTCAATGATCAAGTATGGGTGGTAGCTTTGGGGGCAAATGCCTAGCTCAAGCCGATCCCTAGATTGTTGGATCAGGGGGCAGTCCTAGAGGCATAAGCCTAGCTCGGACCGATCCTGACAGGGGGCAGCTCTAGGGGTAATAACCTAGGTCGAGCCGAACCTGAAATGTTGGTTTATGGGTGGCAGCTGTAGAGGTAATAACCTAGCTCGAGCCGATCCCGATATATATTAATTCATGGGTGGCAGCTCTAGGGGCATAGCCTAGCTCGAGCCGATCCCAACATAACGATATGTTATGTTAAAACCCACTGTTCAGTCGGGGACCGGGTATCACAGGTCACAGGCAAAGATGAATAAACATAGAAGCAAAGATACAAAGAAAGTAATGAAAGCAAAATACATGGTTTCCAAAGTTCAGTATAGTGACTTATCCATATTGCTCATTCATTTGTATTTGAGTTCATTGACATATTTACATATCATACAAGTTTCATATGGCCTTACATACTCAATACATTCTTCGTACTGACCCCTCTTGGGGGATTTACCTTACTTGCTGCAGGCGCAGGTACTAGTAGGCCTCTACAGTAGGTTGCCAGTTGTTGCAGATCATTGGTGAGCTCCAGTTAGTTCGGGGCTTCTCCGAGACACAGTTGTACATATGTTTTGGTGTTGTACATGTTGTATAAAGCATGGACTTGTCCCGACTTTTAGTTCATTTTGGTCAATGCATTTGTTAGAGGCTTTTGTAGACGGATGTGGGTGTATAAATGTAAAAGGTACATGTCGTTTTGACTTGATTGCCTCAACGGCCAAGTTTCACATATGTATATAAATATGTCCCATGTTCCATGTTTTCAATATTTCGCCTTTCATGTTCTTACGTAATGGTGGTGTTGCCTATGACATGCATATGAGTGAATAGAAGCAAAGCTTGGTTCTCTCGGGCCATGTCGGCTACGAGTGCCAATCCGTCCCGATGGGATTCGGGGAGTGACATTAGTCTAATGATGCCATCTTTGGGAAAGATGGAACTTATTATATGAAATGTGCTAGGCTTTGGGTAAGATAGCTATAATTGCGTTGATTGGATTGTTTACTACTTTTTATATTATTCGTGTTGGGGCTTATGTGAATATTATTTACTTGAGAGTTTATTATTATATTGTGTTACTCGTGTGAGGGCTTGCATTATACTTAATTGTGCATTATTTTTCTTATTACAGTAGTGATGCCTGTGTGGGGCCTTGACTTACATTATAGGCCTTATTTGTGCATTAATTTCCTTTATTATTGTTGTAATGCCTGTGTGGTGGCTTGAATTGAAATTATAGGCCTTATTTAAGCATTATTTACCCTCATCATTATTGTGATGTCCGAGAGAGGGGTTTGGATTGATATTATTGGTGTCTTACATGATAATTTATGACATGACTCAAACCCATCATGAATGGCACCCATACTAAATCTCCGGTGGAAGAACCAACTAACCCAAACCATCAACCCAACACTTAGCCAAAAATAGGCAACTAAACTAATGTCATTGAATAAAGTCAATATCCAATATCATAACCAAAATAAAATGTAATAATGCGGAAAACCATCCCCCTTGGACCTGCAAGTCATCGTATCAGAACTCTAATAAATGTTAAAAAGAGGGGACGCAACCCCAAAAACCAATGTAATAGCTGACCCTGAATAAAATAGACCAAAAACAATAGATGCACCCATGGTAGCCCGAAATATGCAGACATGATGCATCTCGATTTACATAAAGAAGCCACCTTTGGCTATTAAGTACATAAACCCAGTTCACTTAAAGAACCAATATATAATGAGAACACTTAAGCCTGGTTCACTCAAGGAACCAATATAATCAAGAAAATAGACAATTCCCGATTTACTCAAGGAACAGTCACACTTACATGTACCCTGTACATACATGCTAAAGGTCTTATGTATGCGCCCACTAGCCATGGCATCCAGGGGACAAGCTCTTATCCATATACCAAAATCCCAGACATCATGTTCCTACCAACCTTATATCAACCAATCCCATGGAGATGTTTAAATATCGGTACATTCCACAATAATGACATATATCACAATAATCACAACTACAATGATAATAGAAAGAACACTTGTAAAAACCAACAAGTTTTCATAGGAGGTCATTGCATGCAATTAACACTTAGGATATCAAACAATCATTCACTTTCCTTGAACATGCATTGTACAAGCAATACTAAGAAATAGTTATCAAGCACACATAACGCAAATTGAGTTTAGAAAATTGAGTTTTAACTACATTAAAGCCATCACCTACCTCAATCCAAGCTTGCACTAATCTATTAAACTTAAACCTCGACTTTTCGTACAATTTCTGCTTGGTTGTGGTCTAAAAACATGAACACAACACATAATCAACCAAATGACCTACAATATCGAGAATTATAACCTAATCCCAAACCCCAGGCCAATTTTATGATAATTCCCCCCATTCTAGTGTTTTTCTACCATAATTCACCTTAAACCTACCAATTTCATGGTTACCATAGTGAATTATTGTCATCCAAGAGTAAATTAACGATTAACAACTAAAAACCAAATGTTTTACACCTAATTTACCCTCTTGCACCAGAAAATCCACTAAGTCAAGCATAAACCCTCCCCTAAACCTGCAAACTAGTGATTCTAAGGTTAATTAACCCAAAAACTAGTTAATTGGGATGAATTACTTACCTTTATGAAGAAAATCGATGAAAACCAAAGTAAAATTGCCCAAATCGCGTAAGCCCTTTCCAAAAAATAAATTTAGAATAATAAACCAATTTTACAAAAAATTCTACATTAACAATGATTTACCCCTCTATAGCAACCTGATCCAGCTATAGCAGATAGCGGGATTACTGACTTTGACTTTTGCTATAGCGGATATTGCTATAGAAATATGCCACCCACTATAGCCGGAGTGGCAAATCAGAAACTCAGAAATCCTTCTAGTTTTGTCTTTTTCACAACATACCCTCAAACCATGACATTCTGGACTAACCCCTATGTATCAAGTTCAATATCAAGAGTTCTACTCACCCGAATTCACTTCCGAAAAGTCCTACGAATTACTTATTGTCTTAGCTAACATTAAATCAAGCTAAATTTATTCATATTTACCCAATTCATTCCCAAATTACCCTAGACCATACCTCACTCAATTTTCATTTAAGACTAGCCTAGCCTAAAATTTTTAACTTTCAATTCGGGGAAAAATTGAACCCAACTTTTTGCATAATTGACTTATCCGTAATGACGAAAAGGGTCATTACAACAGATACCAATTTACATCTTTCATCCCTAAACAATCAAATAAGGAAAAATGAGCCAAGTTAAGAAAAGAAAAAGTACATGTATCCTTAAACAAGTGAGGGTACTTGTCCCACATGTCCTTCTCGATTTCCCAAGTGGCTTCTTCAATCGGACGATACTTCCACTAAACCTTTACTGATCTAATTTCCTTTATACTTAATTTTAGGACATCCCAATTAAGAATAACAACCGGCTCCTCCTCATAAGTAAGATCCTTTGCCAAGAAAACTAAATCCCACTTGATAATGTAATCCTTATCCCAATGGTATCTCTTAAGCATGGATACATGAAACACCGAATAGACCCCCCACAAGCTTAGTGGTAATGCCAATATGTACGCTATTAGACCTACGTCATTAAGAATCTCAAACGAATCAATTTACCGAGGGATAAGCTTGCCCTTCTTGCTAAATCTCATGACTCGCTTCATAGGAGACACTTTCAAAAAAATTTGCTCACCAACCTTGAATGACATGTCCCTGACCTTATGGTATGCATACTTCTTTTGCCTACTGTGGGCTGCCAACAACTTGGTTTGGATGAATCTCACCTTTTCCTAAGCTTCTTTTACCAAATTAGTGCCCAAAGTCTTCACATCACCAGTCTCAAACCACCCTATGGGCAATCTACATCGCCTCTCATTGAGTGCCTCGAATGGGGCCATGTCACTGGTAGAGTGATAACTGTTGTTGGATGAAAACTAACACAATGGCAAGAACTGGTCCCAATAACCACCAAAGTCGATCACATATGCCCTCAACATATCCTCAAGCACCTGAATCGTCTTCTCTGACTGCCCATCAATTTGAGGATGAAGAGCTATGCTAAAAGTGAGTTGGGAGCCCAACTCTTCATGCAAACTATACTAAAATTTAGAAGTGAACTGTCTACTTCTATCCTAAGTGATGGAAAGGGGCATCCTATGTAGTCTCACTATATCCTTGATGAAAATCTTGGCCAACTGCTTAGAGCTGAAATCCACTCTAACTAGAGTAAAATGGGTTGTTTTAGTCAGCCTATCCACTATAATCCAAATCGAGTCATGCTTTCCTAATGTCTTAGGAAGACCTACCACTAAATCCATAGCTATCCTCTCCCACTTCCACTCGAGAATGGGTAACCTTTGGAGCAAACCCGTAGGCCTTTTATGCCTATACTTTACCTGTAGTAAATTATGGCATTTAGATACATAATCCACTATGTCCCTCTTGATCCTAGTACACCAAAAAAGTCGCCTCAAGTAACGGTAGATTTTGGTTGCTCCTGGACTAATAGAATATCGCAAACTATGAGCTTCAACAAGCACATTCTAAATTAAATCATCAACCCGGGGAACACATACTCTCCCTCTAACCCATACTACTCCACATGTACTAAGTGTGGCATCTGAAGCCTCATTAGACACCACCTTGTTTCGGAGTCTATTCAAATTTCGATCCTCAAACTGTTTGGCTTTGATTTTATCAAGGAATGTAGACTTTACTTCAACACTAGACAATATCCACCCCTTTCTAAACCACCAAATAGGATGAAACGAGATGCTAGAGCTTGAAACTCCATAGCCAAGGGTCTTGACACCCTCAAATAGGCCAAACATGCCCATACTTATCGCTTTCTGGCTTAATGCGTCTGTCACCACATTAGCCTTACGCGGATGATACTGGATGGTCACATCATAGTCTTTCAATAATTCCTTCCATCGCCTCTGTCTCAAATTCAAATCCCTTTACATGAAAACATATTGCAGGCTACAGTGGTCTATGAATACCTCACACTTGACATCATAAAGGTAGTGTCTCCAAATCTTAAGTGCAAACACCACTTCTGCCAACTCTAAGTCGTGAGTTGGGTAATTGTTTTCATGTAGCTTCAACTACCTCGAAGCATAAGTAATGAGATTCCTGTCCTGCATCAATACTGCACTCAAGAGTGTAGCATCACAATATACAACAAAATCCTTACCTTCAACCGACAATGAAAAAATAAATGTTGTAGTTAAAAGTGTCTTGAGCTTTAGAAGATTTCCTTACACTTATCCGACCATACAAATGGCCCCTCCTTCTGAGTCAACCTTGGCAAGTGAGTTGCAATAGAAGCAAAATTCTTGAAAAATCTACGATAATAACTAGCAAGACCCACGAAGCTCCTAACCTCAGTCACAGAACTAGGTCGAACCCAATTCTCAACCGCCTCAATCTTCTAGGGATCTACCATCACCCTTTTTTTTGAGACTATATAACCTAAGAAGGCAACCGAAGACAAACAAAACTCACATTTTGAGAACATTGCATACAACTGCTTCTCCTTCAAAATTCCCAACACAATACGAAGATGACTTATATGTTCCTCCTTGCTCATAGAGTAAACCAAAATGTCATCAATAAAACCTATCACAAAAGAATCCAAAAAAGACTTGAAAATATTGTTCATCAAGCTCATAAAGGCTACCGCCACATTGGTTAAGCCAAAAGACATCACTAAGAACTCGTAATACTGATACCGAATCTTGAAAGATATCTTGGGTATATCCTAAGGTCAAATTTTTAGCTGATGGTAACCCGACCTTAAGTCAATCATAGAGAATATAAAAGAACCCACCAACTGGTCAAAAAGATCATCTATACGGGGAAAGGGATACTTATTCCTAATGGTAACCTTGTTCTACTGCCTATAATCAATGCATATCTTTATCTTACCATCTTTCTTTTTAACGAACAACATTGGAGCACTCCAAGGTGAAGCACTAGGATGAATAAATACCTTGTCAAGGAGTTCCTATAACTAAGTTTTTAGTTCCCTCAACTTTGTCAGATCCATATGATAAGGAGGAATAGAAATTGGGGGAGTTCCTAGCTCCAAGTCAATACAAAAATCAATATCCTTGTCTAGAGGCATACCTGGCAAATCCGTAGGAAATACCTCCTGAAATTTAGAAACCACAAGAACAGACTTAATGGAAGAGGACTCCGTACTAACATCCCAATGGTAAGCCAGGAGGTTGAACACCCCTTCCCCACTAGTTTTCTAGCCCGAACAAAAGATACAATTTTCACCGGCTTACACTTATACACACCTTCCTACTCTAGTTTATCCCACCCAGGTATTTCTAGAGTAACTGTCTTAGTATTACAGTTAAAGACAACATGATAAGATGATAACCAAGTCATATCCAGAATAATTTCAAAATCAAGTCTGTCCAAAATGATCAAGTCTACCCAGGTCTGAAAACCCATAAATAATACAAAACATGCACAATATACATGGGTTACCACAACAAAATCTCTAATTGGAGTAGAAATATACATATAGATTTGAGTGTATCACAGATCAAATCCAGGCCCAAAGCAAATCTAACAGATACATAAGAGTAAGTGGAACCCAAATCAAATAAAATAGAAGCCATCCAATCACAGATGAGATTAATGCCTGTATGAACAACGTCAGATACCTCAGCCATAATAATGAGCTCTATCATTAAGCTTAGAAATCTCTCTAGCTGGCTGCACTCGACCCTTCCCTGCATTACCATTACCTTTGTTCCACCACGACCTCCCTGATTATTACCCTATCCACCCTTACCGTTACCACCTCTACCTCTACCTACTGGAACCACAGCCTTGGTCTGCTGCTGTACGTGGTTACATTCCTGCCTCAAAGGACACTCTCTCTTGAAGTGCCCTACAGCATTACAATGACAACAACCTTGCTCAGGAAAAATCCTATTAGCTGAAGAATAAGAATCCCCTTGGCTCTTAACAACTGAGGGATGCTGAATAGCTTCTAACTGACCACCTGTGGAGGCTAGTAAGGCTGACTGAATGAGGCGAGCTAGATAAGCCAGCTGGCTGTGAAAACTAGAATAAAAATTGTTGAAGCTACTCGTATTTTGGGACTTCTTGGCTAATCCCTTGGCCTGAATAACGAGCTTAACTCCCTGAAGCTTCTTCACATAATCAGCCACATCGTTGAAACTCTTTCCTTCAAAAGTCATGTGAATAGACCAAACTAAAAGATCAGTGTTCAAACCCTTAACAAATAATCGAATCCTCTCCCTTTTAGTGACCAACAACTGGGTAGCATAGCAAGACAGAGCATGAAACTTAGCCTCATAGACCGCAACTGACATACTACCCTGCTCAAGATCTATAAACTTATCCTTCTTACAGTCATGAAAGGTTTGGGGCACATATTTCTCCAAAAATAGGGCATGAAACTGAGCCCAAGTCAATAGAGGTAATGCTGGTGAGCAACACTCTACATAGGCTCTCGACCACTGCTTGGCCTCCCCTTGCAGTTAGAAAGTCATGAACTCAACATTATACTACTGCACAATCCCCAATTTTTGAAGCCTCTTATAACAATCAATCATGAATTCAAAAGCATCCTCAGTCTTAGCACCATGAAATGAAGAAGGTTTCATTTTTAGAAACTTAGTCAGCAACTCATATTCGGTATTGGTCATAATGGGCCTAAAGCAAGATGAGGAAATACATCAGTCCCTAAATCCTTATCTATTGTAGAAGATAAAGTGGCAGTGGGATAAACACCTGGAACCTAAAAAGTCAGTAGAGTGGGAGTGGCTACAGTACCCGCCAACCCACTCAGAAAACCCAGAACCTACTGAATAACCTCAGAAGACATCAGAGGAAGGACTGAACCTCCAACTGGTTTCACCATCTCTGGTTCCACACCATCCTCATCCCCTGCCTCAGTCTCTTTAAAATGATCCTAGTGTGAGGGAGGTGATACTGACCTCTGATGAACCCGGTCAACTTCTGCCTGAGCTCCACCCTAGAGGGAGTTGCTCTCCCTCTTCCTCTTCCCCTACCCCTAACTTGTTCTTATACTCGAACAACCAGTTGTGCACTTGGAGCTGCTGGTGTTGGGGCTGCTGCTTATGATCCACTCAATTTAGTATTCAATATCTACAAACAAAAGAATGAAGAAGGTCAGATACCAATTGGAATCAAGTAACAACACAAGACAAGAAAGAACGGATAGTTTCCTAAAGTCCTATAGCCTCTCGATAAAAAGTATAGACGTTTTTGTACCATTTTGCAAGACTCTCCTAGACCCATTTTGGTACAACGAGATCAATGAAGCTAGGACTCTATTGGAGAACGAACTAACCCAAACCATCAACCCAACACTTAGCCAAAAATAGGCAACTAAATCATTGTCATTGAATATAGTTAAGATTCAATATTATAATGAAAATAAAAAGAAATATTACAGCAAACCATTCCCCTAAGACCTGAAAGTCATCATACTAAAACTCTAAATGTTAAAAAGAGAGGATGCAGCCCTAAATACCAATGTAATATCTGAGTCCAAAACAAATAGACTAGAAAGTAGTAGATGAACCCATAGAACTGAATTGCTGTGAGCATTACTTCCTAATTTCATTCATATTCATGAGATTGGTACCACTGAGATACATTGATTTTGAAAGAAAATGAAATACTTTACAAAATCCTTGACTGCGGATGTGCTGACAAGGTGATAATGATATGAGATAGAGATTGTGAAACTATATGGGTTGCAAACCCCTTATGGGTCCTGCCCTGGGAGATTTATCTCAAAAGATTATATGATTCCATTGGATGGCATATATAATTATCATCCCACCATCATCACTTCATTGCATTGCATCACTTGTATTGTATTGCAATCCTTTATATGATTGATATTATGTTTGATTATTCCCTATCATATGGTAATACTATAATTGAACCTTGTTTGTGATATTTTGCATTTATTTCACTATATTACATCATATTGTACCATCTCTTGGGTGATTAGAAGGTTGAAATGTCATTAGATGTAGGTATGGCTATGGCTTGATTAGAGAGACAGTTGTGTTGCACCTATTGGTAGCATGATATACACATATATATACACTCTCACTATCTTATCCCAAATTACTTGTTGAACATAATTATTCAGCATAATATATTATGTTAGTAAGTCTCTCTCCAAAAATGACTTTCTTTAATTGTTGATCATAAAATGAATAGTATTGAATCACCTGGACTAATTTGCCTACCCTATTTATTGATATTCTTTTAACTGCTATGTTTGATTACCCTGTTAGGATGAAGTGATGTATTTACATATTTTAGGATTATTAGGGAAATTTAGTTAGTTGGGGTGGTGGTTCTCGCCATCCCTTAAGATTAAGGTCGGTTATCGATGATGCTTACTGAGTACACATGTTTCATACTCACTGTTACTTTTCTTTCTTTTTTTCTTTTCTTCTGTAGCTCGTATAGGTATTGGTTTGAGTAGCAAAGTGTAGATTGTGTTCCCTCAGTATTGACACTGTGGAGATCGAGGTAGTGACTGACGTTTCACAGAGATTACCTGGATCTCTCTTCATTTGTATTATGCTTCACACACATTTAAGATACTTTAGATTAATTAACTATATTCTATATTAGAGGCTTGTACTAGTAACAACTAAACATTAGATGTATCTTTGAATTATTTTTCATCTTTAAATATTTTGGGATTACTATATTCTTCTTCTTCCGCTTCTAATTTACTTTAATTATTGAGTTTGATTGGGATAGGCTTATCTGTCCCAGAGGGTATAATATGTGCCATCACATACTTTATTTTGGGTCATGACAAATTGGTATCAGAGTCCCCAGTTCATTAGTCTTATTTGTAAAATCTGAGTCTAGTAGAGTCTTTTGGATCGGTGTATACATGTCCATTATCTATCTTCGAGAGGCTACATGACTTTAGGAGAAATACATTTCTTTATTCGATGTCATGCGTTTATAGCTTTGTGTATCTCAAAAACCTTTTATTCACTCTCTCACAGATGGTGAGCACGAATTCTTCCTTGCTTAGAGATTTAAATCCTATGCCTTTGGTGTATGGTAGGAGCAGTGGTCGAGGCAGAGGTCATATTAGAGTATCCGAACCAACTAGATGTCAGGTTAGGATTGCCTTTTCGGGTTCTAGAGTTTTTAGTAAGGAGGGGTTTACTGAGATAGAATGTTTGAGCTCAGTACAGATATCACATGTGATCATGTACATACCTATGTTTGAGGATTGCTTGGTTCAAGTGTTGAAGTTTCCTTGAGAGGGTGGCTCCTACTTTGATTTGGCATGCTACTTCGAGGTTTCAGACTCTAGATGCATATTCGACTACAGATTCTCCTACTGTTGCCAAGATATTATCGGTGATTGCTCTACATCCAGTGACCTTGCCCTTTATATCCATAGAAGGACATAGGAAGTTTGTAGTGTTCATGACGAAAGATTCTCCTTGATTCAATGAAGAGCCAAGGTTTAATACTTATATGTTCTTGCTTGGTTGCTGCAAGAGATTGCATAGGTTGGGCTTGGTTGACTCTAATGGAGTAGATTTCAATTTCTTTTAGTTTTTTGGATCAGCCAGATAGTGGTGGAGGAATTTGTAGGTCCGTTAAGACCTAAATCAAAACTATTTTGCATTTTTGACCTTTTGGGAGTTAGAAAGCTCCATTTTAGGCCATTCTTGATGCACATTTCTCGTATAATCTTTGTTTATCTGATTATACCTTTATTTTGTTCATTTTCCAAGATTATCCATCTTGTTTTTCAGGAATTTTATCCATAAAGTTGAGTTTTAAAATTCAAAGTTATGAAATAAAAAATTCTTGATTTAAATGTAATTTGGAATCAGTTTTCATTGATTTTTGAGATTTAAGGTCCTTGAATCACGTGTAAATGGATTTTGACAAAGTTTTCCAAAACTTCTTATCTTAAACTGCGTTTGATAATGAATTTTAGGGTTTTTACCTGATTAAGTACAAAATTGTTTTTCTTCTATTTCAATTCTGATTTCATCTCATTTTTTGTTGGGTTTTTAGATTTAAAACCCTAAGAGTATGGGGAACATGATTCTTAAATAAAGTTCTAGTTTTATCCTTTTTTCTTTAGGATGAATTTTCAAAGTATTTTTGAACCCAAAATGAAAGTAGCTACTCTGGGTATTGTTGGACTCCGTTTGATGTGTAGATGTCATATCTGACTAGATTAGATCTGTTTGGTGATGATTTGTATGAGTAAGACTTTTGGTTCATGCTTTGGACTGTGTTTTGACTTGTGGATCTCCTTTATGGCAAGTTGAGATGTACTTTAACTCTTTTCTGAGGTGTTTATATGTTGTATGCTTATTTGTTTGTGTTCTATGAATTGCTTAGGTTTTGGGGATCCTAATTAGATAAAATTACAAGCATCTCCGTGGTGCCGGAGTTTATTGATGGGTGGTAGTGATATTAATTATTTATCTTATTTATTCTTGTTACTTGTGAATATGCTTAGTGTAGATTATAGATATATGACTTAATGAACTTGAGTAATTGATAGTGGGTACCTATTTAAAATATTGAATCATGGTTAGTGTATTTTGATGTGATGATCGGGGTTTAGCGACCATTTAGGGGATAATTATGCTATTATTGTTATTTGATGGAACAATTGGGATTTACTAAATACTTAGAGTATAAATAGACTTGTAATAGTTGATGTAATTATTGGGGTTTAGTAACTATTAGGATGTAATCGATGATAATATAGATAAGCATTTAAGAAAGAAATCTTGGCTTAGTGATAGGTAAGTGAATGAAGACGAACCTTAGAGTACATTGTTAACTAGCTTAGTTCTCCTTTTAGTAATTTAGTGTAATGATGTCATCTTTGGGAAAGAAAAGGACTTATTGTATGAAATAAGCTTGGTTTTGGGTAAGTTTTCTATAATTGTGTTGTTTGGATTGTTTACTACTTTTGTGTTTCCTGTCTGGGGCCTTATGTGAATATTATTTACTTGAGACTTTATTATTATATTGTGATGCGTGTGTGGAGGCTTATATTGTACTTATTTGTGCATTATTTACCTTATTACAGTAGCGATGCTCGTGTGGGGGCTTGACTTGATATTATAGGCCTTATTTGTGCATTAATTGCCTTTATTATTGTTGTGATGTCGGTGTGGGGGATTGAATTGATATTATAGGCCTTATTTGAGAAATATTTACCCTTATCATTATTGTAATGCCCCAGAAATGGACTTAGATTGATATTATTGATGTTTTACATGACTATTTATTCCAGTGGTGCCATGCAATGACTTATATCATGAATTAATGGCATATTGAGTTGATTTTGAGCTCATTTATACCTGTTTTGAATTGATTATTATCTCAATACCAAGGGATGTACCAACAAGGTGATTGAGATATGAGATTGAGATTGTGAAAGTATATGGTTTGCGAACCCCCCATGGGTCCTGTCTTGGGAGCTTTAGCTCGAAAGGTGTATACGATGCCATGGGATGGCTTATATAATTATCATCCCACCTTCATCACTTCATTTCATTGCATCACTTGTATTGTATTGCAATCCTTTATATGATTGATATTATGTTTGATTATTCTCTTTCTTATCATACTATCATGATTGAACCTTGTTTATGATATTGTGTATTGTGCATTCATTTCACTATATTATATCATATTGTACCATCTCTTAGGTGATTAGGAGGGTGAGATATTATGAGACGTGGGGTATGACTATGGCCTGATTAGAGAGAATATTGTGTCGCACCTATTGGTAACATGATATACACACACACACACATATACACACACACACACATACACAAACACACACACACACACACACACATATATATATATATATACACTTTCACTATCTTATCCAGATTACTGGTTGAACATGATGATTGTGCATAATATATTGTGTTAGTAAGTATTTCTATAAAAATAACTTTCTTTAATTGATGATCATTAAATGAATAGTATTGACTCACCTGGACTAATTTACCTACCCTATTTATTGATATTCTTTTAACTACTGTGTTGGGTTACCCTATTAGAATGAAATGGTATATTTACCTATTTTAGGATTATTGGGGAAATTTGGGTAGTTGTGCTGGTAGTTCTTGCCATCACTTTGGATTAGGGTCGGTTATCGATGATGATAGCTGAGTACATGTGTTTTATACTCACCTTTGCTTTTTTTTCTTTTTCCTTTTCTTCTGCTCCCCGTGTAGGTATTGGTTTGAGTAGTAGAGCATAAATTATGTTTCCTCAGTATTGACATTGTGGAGATTGAGGTAGTGATTGGCGTTTCGTACAGATTCCTCAGATTTCTTTTCATTTGTCTTATTCTTCACTCAGATTTAAGATACTTCAGAATAATTGACTATATTCTGTATTAGAGGCTTGTACTAGTGACAACCAAACCTAGAATGTATCTTTGAATTATTTTCCATCTTTAAATATTTGGGATTACTCGATTCTTCTTCTAACGCTTTTGATTTACTTTAATTATTGAGTTTGGATTGGTATAGGCTTATCTATACCTGAGGGTGTGACAGATGCCATTACATACTCTATTTTAGGTCATGATAAATTGGTATTAGATCCCTCGATTCATTGGTCTCAGTAGTAAAAGATGAGTCTAGTAGAGTCTTGTGGATCTGTGCAGAGATGTCTGTTACCTATCTTTGAGAGGCTACATAACTTTAGGAGAAATCCATTTCTTCATTTTATGTCATGTATTCGTAGATTTATGTATCTCAAAAACCTTTTATTAACTGTCTCACAGATGGTGAGCATGTGATCTTCCTCGGTTAGAGATTCAAAGCCCGTGCCTTTAGTGCACGGTAGGAGCAGAGGTCGAGGTCGAGGTTGGATAGAGAATCTGAACTAGCTAGAGGTCAGGTTAGGATTTCCTCTTCAGGTTCTAGTATTTCTAATAAGTAGGGGTTTACTGAGATAGAGGGGTTAAGCTTGGTTCAAGTGTTGAATTTTCCTTGAGAGGGTGGCTCCTACTTTGATTCGGCATACTACTTTAAGGCTTCAGACTCTAGCTGCATATTCGACTATAGATTCTCCTAGTGTTGCCAAGATATTATCGAGGATCACTCCACATCCAGTGACCTTGCCCTTTATGTCCACGAAAGGACAGAGTAGGTTTGTAGAGTTCATGAAGAAATATTCTCCTAGGCTCTATGTAGATCCTAGGTCTGATGCTTATATGTTCTCGCTTGGTTACTACAAGTGATAACATAGGTTGGGCTTGGTTGAATCAAATAGAGTAAATTTCAATGCCTTTCATTTTGTTAGACCAGCCAGATAGTGGTGGAGGACTTTTGTAGAGAGTATACTAGTTAGGTCACCTCCTCTTTCATGGGATCAGTTTGCTCAAGAGTTTCTATGGGAGTTTGAGTGGAGACATGAGATACTTACAGGAAAGAGGCCCTGTAGACTTGACGACAGTAGCGACAAGCATGGTAAAGGCCAGGATCCTTGTGGTTATTCATGGAAAGGGTTAGATTGTGGTGGTCATTTAGGTTCTTCAGGTCTAGTTCAACGACTCCTATTTCTTTCTGTTTCTTTATATATGGAGATCTCAAGAACTATAAGAGGAATTGCCCACAATGTAGATAGAGAGATGCCTCATCAGTTGCTTAGGGAGATGACAGGTCTCAGTATCATGTTCCACAGGATGGACTTGCGGTAGGAGCTTCTGGTATAGTAGCCAACTGTATGGCTTTAGTACACCTTTTGTCTTTGTAGTATTTGACCATGGTTATACATTTTCCTATGTGTTTACTTATTCGACATTGGGTCTTGATAGAATTTGTGAGTTTTTTATTGTGTCTACTGATATTGCTACCCCATAAGTGATTCTTTAGTGGTGGATCGGGTGTGCCAATCCTATGTTATGACTCATTTAGAGTATATTGATGGATTTGATCTAATTTCCATGAGTATTGTGGATTTTGGGTATGATATTCTCGATGGTTATGTTGCGGAATAGTGGTGGCTCAATTGTACCTTTTGGCATATTTGGATTGTAGAATATCTAGTGGTACTTATCAATGGTAGGCCTTGTGATGGTTAGGCTTGTGGGTGACCTACTCAGAATATTGCATGTAAAGAATTCTAGTTGGATGAGGGAAGATATTTTGGCGTTCATGCCTTGCAATTTGCTACTTTCTTATTTATTAGCTTTCCTTGTATGGGAAGACTTATGGGTGTGAAACACTCCTCGGTTAGACTTGAAGGAATTCAACTTATAAGGATTATTGCTTTTGATTTGGAAGGAGCTTTTGAATGGAAAGAAACTCGAACATAAAGAAATTTTATATATTTAGAAGTCAGCTATGGGTACTAGTTGGGAATTTGAAGTCCCGACAATATGGTTCATCAGTGATTGTGAGGAAACTAGTGGTGATTTTATTAAATTTGATTTGTGATTTAAGCTTCCATTAGTGTGATATAGTGACTGTTGCACTTTCTATATGGATTTATTATCTCTGTTATGACGGGATGCTTATGCGTGTATGATTAGAGAGGCTTTTCATTCTACCGAATCATTGAGGATTTTGAGTTGATTTATATCACTTGGGTATTGAGGGTTGTCTGGGTTATGGTAATGACTTACTTGAGAATTTGGTTCCATTTGTAGTATTCATGCCTATGATATATAGCATTTTATCATGATTGTCGGTTTCCTCCATAGATTGATCATGAGGATATGACTATTCGGATAGTGATCCAAGTGTGCTAAGCATGATTTTTGATGAATTATTTTCCATCTTAAAATATTTTGGGATTACTCTATTCTTCTTCTTTCTCTTCTGATTTACTTTAATTATTGAGTTTGAGTTGGGATAGTCTTACCTATGCCAGAGGGTGTGACAGGTGCCATCACATACTCTATTTTGGGTCGTGACAGTTGATCATGATTGAATTGGTGGATTTCAAGGAGGATAAGGGTGTGTGCATTGGAATAAGGGTGGTATAACACTTGGTTTGGGATAAGATTGACAGTCGCTAGTTTTTTGGGTTATTTGGTACATGTACTGAGCTCGTCCCCTGCAGGTCATAAATAGTTGGCAATAATAAGACCCAAGTATGTGTGTACACCATGATTTGGAGAGTTTAATGGTTCTATGAGTGAACAAGGTTGTATTATGTTTATGATTATATTTGGATCTTTGTATGGTTCGATTAATTCATATGATACTTGAAATAAGCTAATACTTGTTGTTAGACAATAAAGAGGTGATTTTTTGAGAAAGTGATGAGTTGATTGTTTTATGAGTTTTGTTGTAGTAGACTTAAATACTTTTTACTTGGAAGTGATTCATTTATCTGCTTAATTTGGTTGGTTTAAGTGTAATTGTGGTGAAAATACTGATTTGAATGCATAATTTCTAAGACGACATGTTTTGATACTTGTTTACAAATTGTTAATTAAGTTTTCACATTAGTTAAGTTGAGTTGGCCTATGATCCTACTAGTACATAGTGGTTTTGTATTTATACTACCATGTGCTCTTTTTTTTTTACTGAGCATAGAGAATATTCCAACAGCTTTGACGAGACCTTATTTGTAGACCATAGTGCGACTTTAGATCCAAGGGTGAGCAATCATCTTTCGGACAGCCATGGATCTATCTTGTCTACATCTTGTCCATTTGTTTTTGGGTAAAGACAGTTTTGGTTTATTTGTTAATTTTTTTGGGTTGTACCCATGGATATGTTTAGTTAGATGTTCTGGCACGATGACCTTTAGGTTTTGAAGACGTTTTAGAATTGATGATTTTATTTTCTCATTCGATTAATCTGTTAGTGATATTGTTTTATTTAATAGAATTATTGTTCTCCTTCAAAATGGTTAAGTGTTGGTAGTAGTACTTTGGGTTATATGATTTTCTCACCGGAGGATTAGTGTGGGTGCCACTCACAATAGGTTGGGGTCATTACAAATTTCATATCAAAGCCCTAGGTTTGTTGATCTCATCATATCTGAGCGAGTCTAGTAGAGTCTTGCAAAATAGTATGGAGGCATCTGTACTTTTTGCGAGTGTCCTCTTCATTATATTATTTTTGCAAATGGTGAATACGAGAGCAAATAGAGCTAGAGTAGAGGTTCGCGCACCAACTGCTCTAATGGATAAGCCCACAGTTAGGGGCTGAGGATGGGTGAGGGGTAGAGCAAGGGAAAGAGGTAGAGCAACACCCGCCAGAGGTAGATCATGGGCTGCAGCTAATCCATCTAGGCAGATATCTGAGTTGCTTACCGTGCCTGAGGATTATCATGATGAGGTAATAGATGAGGAGATTCCAGAACAGGAGGATATCACACTAGTTCATGAAGGTGTATCCCCTCTACAAATGTTTTCTGAGCTGATTCAGCAAGTACTTGTTCTTTTGGGTGGGTTGTCCGGTACTGGGGCCTCTTCTATAGTGCCTGTTCACTAGCATCCAGGGGTGCAACATGCCATTACGGTAGCCCCTAGGATGGATAACCTTTCTGGGACAAAAGTGTTTTCTCGTCCGGTATTGGGACTTTTTATGACTGGGAATGAACATGAATTGTTGTGTAAGTTCCTGAAGATGAAAATCCATGCTTTTCTTGGTTCTGAGATGGAGGATGCCTTTGAGTTTATTCTGTACTGTTATGAGAGGTTGCACAAAGTGGGTATTGTGGAGCAATATGAAGTGGAGTTTGTGACTTTCCAACTGCAGGAATATGCTAAGTAGTGGTGGAGGGCATATATGGAGTGTCGATCTTCAGCATTGCCTCTATTGACTTAGACTCAGTTCCACACATTATTTTTATAGTAGTATGTGCCATGCACCTTGTGTGACAACAAGAAAGATGAGTTTCTCGCACTTGAGCAGGGCAATATGACTATTGCAGCTTATAAGGCTAATTTTATGCCTTGTCTAAGTTTGCCACCCAGTTGCTTGATACTGAGGAAGAGTGGATTTGCCATTTTCTGATGGGTTTGAATACTAATTTGCAGGTCTCATTTCTATTAATGACTTCCTCAAGAAAGACCTTTAATGTGGTAGTGGAATTTTTGAAGAAAGTAAAGGGAGTTAGACAGGATGGGTATGCCAAAATGGTGGGGAACAATGCCCGAAATGTGGGCAACTTTAGCGGATCCTGATGTGAGACCAAAAATACATATATTTAGTCATATTTGCCTCATATTTTATAATTTTTTTTTGTCTTTCTTCGATCATTGATTTTATGAATTATGCTTAATATTATATTTCTATGTGTAGGATTAAATTGGTGTAAAGATAAAAAAATTTTATAGTGAAAATGAATTAAAAAGGAGAAATTACTTAAGGAAATCAAGCATGTAGCTTAATGGATTGAATTTAATATTAAATTAATATTTATATATACATTCAAACAGTTGAAGAATGAATGTACTTGGAAGCACGTGGCAGCAATTGCAAACATAGCTTGGGGCATTTGCAAACAGTGGGCCTCCGCATCAGTGGCGTGGCACGGAGGAGGAGTTTTCCGAATTTGATTTTTCCCAATCCATTTTGGACTCCATTATTTTTTTTGAGGTTTGTTCTACTACACCTATAAATATTTCATCAAATCTATTTTTATAAAAATTTTGACCTAGAGAGAGCAAGGACTCGCTGCGGAGGCCGAAGAAAATTAGTATATTCTTTTCTTCTCCGTATTTATTTATTTTGAAATTTTGTTGGATGATTTGTTGTAATTTCTTCATGTCTATGTGGAGTTAAACTTTTCTTTCTAGGATTGTGGAAGCTAATTACATAATTGTTAAGCAATTCGTGATTTGATTTGTTTGATTATCAAAATAGTTGTTCTTATATTCTTATGCTTACTATTTTAATGATTCGCGATCATTAAAATAAATCTATAATCTCAAAGTAAACTGACCAAGCGAACTGAGGAGTAGAATAAAGAATATAGGGAGTAAGATCTTTTCTTTAGTAAAATAAAGAATTGATTTGTGGCTAGGATAGAGATATACCTACATCCCCGCTTAATGATTTAGTTGTGAGGCTATTTTAAATAGATGATTAGAGGATGACCATTCCCGAATCATAAAATCAACCCCCGTAAATCAACAACTAGATAAATAAACAAGTTGATGAAATTGATTAATCATCACGGTTGTTGGTAAATCCATAATCTTAGATCGAATCATTCATTGATTGCATGAAATCTGCTTTCCTCTTGTTTAATTGTTCAGTGGTAATTTTTCTTTTATTTTTAGTTTAATTAATTTGTAAATATATCTTAAAATCTTCCGCTTGAATAAATAATTAGCATTAGTCTAATTTAGTGAATAGTTAAATCACAAGTCCTTGTGGGTTTGACATCCGGCTCGAAAGAGCCATTGTATTACTTACACGATTGCATACACTTGCGCGTGAGTTTGGTCTAAACAAGTTTTTGGCGCCATTGCCGGGGACTTAGAAATTTACTATTTGTCTAGGTCAGACTTTTTCTTTTTATTTATTAATTTTTTTTTTGTATATATTTTATTTTTCTTTGTACAAATATTTTTTTTGTATGTGTGATATTTTCCTACTCTCCTTGAGATTACATCTAAGAAAGTGTGGAGTCATAGGTACTCATATTTTATTGATCCATATCTTATTTGTGGAGGACTCCACCTATGAGAACATTGTTCAAATCTTTCGATCTTACAGAGTGGGTTGTGTGACCGTTCTAAATCTTATGATTGAGACTTTTGTAATGGTGTGGTGGTCAATGGAAATATTGTTCTAAGTGTTATTACCCCTCTTTGAGCTTTGAATATGATGATTCTAATAATGCTTGCGCTTTTAATAGTATGGATCCATGCAGGAAATTATTAGAGGAGTATGAGGGTTGTTTTAAGACAACTGCAAAGGGATGGACACACTTCATGAAAGAAAATTTTGAACTTATTCAAGGGGTTGATAGGTTTAGCTTTGATATTCAGAACTTAAAATAGGAGTTGAGTGCAAAGTTTGGTGTGCCTAACACCCAACAATTTATTTATGAGTTGTGTGAGGCTGGAAAAATACTTACAAGCAAACTTGAGGAGCTAAAATTAGAGGACCAACTACTCAACCATACTTTTCTTAATGTTGTTACTGTTGAGAAGAGTACGGTAGAGTTATGTGAAGATGTAAATAGTAACACAATTCATGAGCTAGGGAGTGTTGGACCTCATTCCAATCATTTTTTCATGTTGTGCTTAGATAGCGAGATATTAATCGAGCCATCTACGCCTATGGGAGAGTGTGTGGAGAAGGAACAATATGTCTATATTCTTGAATCTGTTGTGCGGCAAAATTAAAAAATTACATTCCTTACTTAAGGGCCAAGAAGTACAAGATGCGACACCCTCTGCTTGGTTCCTTTATCTTTATTCCACTTCCCTTTAAGCGTAGTAGAAAATGGGAAAAGAAGTTAGGGGCGCGATTTATAAGTTCAAAGTGGAAGATGCTATGTCAAATCAGGCACTTGTTGGGAGGCAATCCTATGTATAGTAGTTAGCTTCTTATTTTATTTATTTTATTTTATTAATGTCACTTTTTGTGTTGTTTTTGTTTTTTTTCAGATTTAGAGGAAGTTTGAATACCCAAATTTGAAGCTAAGGAGCACATTTGAGCTTAAAGTTGGGGTGCATATGACCCTTGATGAAATTGAAGAAACATGCTACTAGCTAGGCCCTGTACTAATTTTGCTTAATTACTTGAACAAAGTGTAAGGATTTGAATCCGTCCATATATAAGCCTAACATAGTTAGGAGGCCTTGTAGGAAATCTTACGAAAAATATTTTATCACGAACACCTGTAGGAAGTTCTTCAAAGCTTGAGGTGTGTCACTGACACTGTCCTTAAGGATATTTTACCCAGTATAGATGCATCCCCCAGGATTTAACAAGTTCTTCTAATATAAACTAGGAGCATAGAAACTGACAAGGATTTAATAAGAATGACAACACAAGAAAAGAAAAGGGAAGAATATATCTTTTATTCTCTCTTTTATACTCCCCTCACATGAGCATATAAGCATTATATATAGAGCAAAGGAAAAATCTGCCAACCGAAAGAAATGGATGGCCATAAAAGAAATGACATTTCAGACAATCAGACTAAAAAGGAAAATGAATGTGGGAGATGTTTTTTTAATATAAATTTCCCCAAACCTCTGGGTTGTTTTGTATTAGAAAAATATTTTAGAGGGGGGGTTAGTCCTGACCTCGATACAAAACACTTATTGGGTGATTACATCGCACTAACAAAAGAACCAAAATAAGCTATACAACACATGCCAACTTCTGGTGTACAGAAAGCCTAATTAATATGAAAGTTAGCTTTGTCAAATTTAGATCTTATACTAGGCATTTTCCACTTATCAAGTTGAAAAGGGCCTTTTGAATCTTTGGGAAAGTAAAAAAAGAAATGAATAATGCAATTTTTAGGAGAAGCCGAGGCTAATTTAGCAAAACTATCGGCTACTTGATTGCATTCCCTGTAGCAGTGTTGCACTTGGTAGGTGGTAATATTATTGAGATTTATCAATCTATCAGTGATACTCTTCATCTTCTAGTTACTGGAATCCTATATGCAATAATATTGACAACTATCATGGAGTTAACTTCAAGAATAAAATCAGTGTAACCATGATGAGGACACTATTTCACTCCAAACTCAGCAGCCAGAGCTTCTGTAATGTTGTTACTATTTCGCATTGAATGGATAAGAATAAGGCCATAACTAAATCTCCATGGCTATTACCTCTCAAAATGCCACTGGTGCCAGTCATACCATTGTCCACACGATAGCTACCATCAATGTTCAATTTAAAGCTTCCAAAAGATGGATTTTGCCAGTTAACTTTCCACAATTTTAGTATGACTTCAAATTATCCACTATATTGCCTAGCTCCATCTAGTGGTGATTGTCTCTAATTGGGGATGGAGGGTAGGGGGAGGGGTAGATCTTGCTCAAGGAGGCCTTGATTGTCCAAATTCCTTGATGTTTCATCCTGTGCATGACCATCTTTCTTTGATTAACATATTAACATGAGCATCTCTGCTTCCATAAGTGATATGCAAAATCAATTTATAAACATCATTTGTACATTTGCTACCCACCATCTTTTAAAGACTACAAGAATAGGTTGGTTAGTGTGTTGAATTCCCAAAGAATTGCAAAATAAGTTTTAAAGTTTATGGGCTGCTTCACTTTCGACAAAAAGTGTTGGATAGTCTCATAAGTGGATATCCTGCAACAGATACACACAGTCCTCATATCAAGATCAAACCTGTCAATTGCATCATCGACTGGACTCTTTTTCTTAAAAATTCTCTAGCATAAAAAGGAAATCTTAAAAGGTATTTTACTATGCTAGAGATTCTTAAGGAAAGGATATTTGGTTCTTGGAGTCATGCTAGACTGACATGCACTTTTATTAGCGAGTAAATCATCTTCAATGAGTTTTCATATCAGATAGTCTAGCTCATTTTTATTACCAATGTCCAAAAGAGCAATATTGTGAGGAACCTGTTGTAATGACCCTCCAGGTCATTTTCTCGATTTCTTCATGATTCTAGTATTTTGAGCTTTCCCATAGCGACTACAGGTCAATTAAGACTTGTCAGAACTGTCGTTTTGGTTAACGGACAGTTCGTTTGGATTTTAGTCTCATTTTCCTATTTTGGAGCTTACGCTGTTAAGGATTTGTCTCGGACCAAAACTGGTAGTAAGTAATCTCAAATGGAAATTCTGACAGTTTCATTTGCTTCGAAATGTTGATTTTAAGCTAGGGAACCCTTGGTTTAGATCCCAAGTCTTCCAGACTCATTTTGGGCTATTAGGTAGATTTGATAAAAAATAGAACTATAGGTGTGGGGCGGGGCCCACATTTAATCAAAATGATCTCAGATGAAAGTTTCGATTGTTCCATTAAGTCCTGAATGTTGAATTTGGTATAGTAGCATAGTTTATTTGCATGCACGGGGTTCCGAATGAATCTTGAACACCTGGTTGGAGTCCATTTGGACTTAGCAAAAATATGATGCTTGATATCTGGTGTGACCGCTTTAGCAGTCAAGGTCCGCTTAAGTGGAAGTCGCTTTAGCGGCAGTTGTCCACTTTAGTGTATGACGCTTTAGCAAACAGAGTGCTGCTTTAGCTACCACGACCACTTGCCCATTTGCACCAGCCGCTTTAGCGGTCTGTAGCCACTTTAGTGGTACCGGCTGGTGTTAAATTATCTTCTTCACCCAATATTTCTCATTTCTCTAGCGTATTTCTCTCTATTTTTTGAGGGCTTGAAAAGTGGGGAAGTGTGGGGAATCTTCCATTGAAGCTAAGGTAAGCTAGCTCAACACACCTTAGGCATTTTCAAATATCTTCCCCATCAAATTTCGTCATTTTTCATTGTAAATTCTTAGAAATTAGGTCTTTGATTCCTAAACTTTGCGGGTTGATTTCAGCCCCAATTTACACTCCGTTTGTGCTCAAATTTCGAGCACACATTCCTTGTCCTTTAAGGACCTCGTGAGGAATTTAATTTTTGGATTCCATTACCGGGCGGGCCCTACAGACCCTTTATTGACCCAATTTTGGGCCCGAAGTTTTATATTGCAATATGGGTGTTGTTTTACTTGTATTAACTTGTAGATTTTTATTTTGATAGTTTGGTATTATTTTCAGGATCGTGGAGCAAGGACGGGCGATTTGTGGATAATTCAAAATTTGCGGTTCGGCATCGAGGTAGGCTTCGGTCTATTTTTCTCTATGAGATGGTGTAAAGTGTAGATTGCATGATAGGTAGGGATTATAGGATTTGTTTATTATTAGTATATCATGACTTATCCCATTTAGGGAATTTGGAATAGAAATGTGACTCGAAGCTTAGTATAAAATACCCGTTATGGTCATAGTATCCTTTTACCCTTAATTATAAGCATGTTAACCATAGTTTGATATTAAGGATCCTTTAGTATAGGATTTACCATTTTACTTAGTGAATTAGATGGTATTTCCCCAATTAGATCCTTTAGTGACTTTATGCCCCCATTTATCATAGTTTCCCAAGTTATGAGGTGTTATTATACTGATTATATGTTATTGGGCCCGAGGCCATGGTTACAATGCCAGTTGGACTCTAGGTGAGAATTCTATCCTTATAAAGGATGTGATTCTAGTGTGTATACGGTTAAGTGCTTATGGTTGTATTGTTTAGATACTAGTGATGGCATACATACTATTAGGTGCATTCATGCTCACTTAGTGGTACGATTCCAACCAAATCTTGATTTTACTATTGTTTTGTAAAAAGGGATTTATTCCCACTTTCCACTTTTAAAACAGATTCTTTACAATGAAATCGTGCCATCTTATTTAATAAATTATGAGCTTTTGAAACTAAAAGTTATATTTTGGAAATTAGATCGAGATTGATTTTGGTCCGTTATTATCCATTCTCTTTTACCACTACTATTTACTTCGGTCGAGGGATATTTTGACCCTTTCTATATTATTACATCAATTTAGTCCCGAACTTGATCTCGGGCAATGAATTTACAGATTTACACTCTTTTAGTCATGGTTCAAGTCCATGCACTTATTATATTTATATCTCTCTCTGGTATTGGATGGAGTAGATTGATTATGATGGTTATTGAAAGCCCTGGTTCAGGCCAGGTAGTGTATATAGATATCCCGAGTCCTCTAAGGACCCCTTCATCCGTGAGCCACAGTGTCGGAGAAGGATGGTCGTCAAAGGTCTTGCCTTTACGAGCTACTAAGATAGAGGAGGTGTATACACTTGTAACATTATGGTACTTGGATCAGACATGGTATTTATTGTTATGCTGTATTCATTTATTTATATGCATCGTCTATCACCAATATGATTGTTTGGCTCTTATACCTATCGACCATATGGGGGGTTGTATAGGTATAAGCTTTGATTTTAATTTGCTGAGTGCTTCCATGAACTTTTCAAGCTTATGGGGGCCCGATTAGGTATTTGATTGCCTGGATTATCTAATAACTTTAAAATTACTTATTATGGTTAGTTCGTGGCAGGTTGGTTATGGACTGGTACCCTAGATTGTCGGTACATTTCTGATTCCTTTCTTCATTTTGGTGAGTTACATTATTGTTAGATTACCCCATTATTAGTCACCATTCGGTTAGAGGCTTGATTATGCTAGTATTAGCTCCCTTAATTAGCCATGATCCTTGAGATGTTAGGTAGGCTTCCTCAGGTTACTTCCTTGAGTTTAGTCCTACATATATATATATATATATATATATATATATATGTATATCGATATAGCATTACCATATATCCCTCTCTATCATTATCTACTCATATTGAGGATATATCCTTTGGCCTAGTATTACTACTAGATATCCTTCTTTCACTCTTCATTTGCATATTGGCTAGTGATATATGGTATTTCAATTTAGTTCCTGAACACTGTTAGAATAAGATAGTTTATCCTTGTTTCCCTGATAGCATTATCATGTTTAGTTTCTCGAATAGTTGCCTGTAGTTTATTTTCCTGCTTTACTTGTTATTTATGCCTGTATTATTTCTAGAAATCAATCCGCTAATGCCTACTGAGTACCACGTGTTTGGTACTCATATTACGCTTTTGCAGCCTGTAGATCATAGTATGAGTTATTGCCTTTGATGTGTATATCATGCGGAGCAGCCATGGATCGGAGATTTGGGGTGAGCTCCTGACGTTCGAAGTTATTCATACTCTCTCTCTTATTATTAGACTGATCTTTATGTTGTATTCAGAGACATCTTTATATTTATATTTATCATGTATTTCACTTGTACTCCTATTGTATTAGAAGCTCTTGTACTGGCTCCACCAGGTTTTGGGGTTGATATTAGTCTTCTTTTTCTATTAATTTCGTAGTTTTTCTTTATTTCTTGTGGTAGTCCATTACTAGATATTCCAGGCTATGGGTTGGCTTACCTACTTGTGGGTTAGAGTAGGTTCCATTTTGACTTGAGAAATCGGGTCGTGACAAATTGGTATCAGAGCCTAGGCTTATCAGTGTTATTGGTACAAGAGCTAGTGCCTAGTAGAGACCTGCGGTTCGGTACGGAGACTTCTATATCCTATTTTTAGGAGGATATAGGGAATTCTTAGGAAATTCTATTCTTGACTCCTCGTGATGTGTCCATATTTTTATGAACCTGTAGTACTTTCTTTGACTCTATTCCTTCCCAGATGGATGGCACAAGGTTATCGATAGATGCAAATGGTAATTCTGCGCATGTTACCAAAATTTTAGTCTAGCAATGGACTAGGGTGTTAGGGATTGATATTGAGGATCTTCAGCATCAGCCAGAGGGTCTGGGGTCAGCCCAGGCTCCAATGTAGTTTATGATCGCCTCATCTTTTTGGGATGCAGTATCAAAAATTCTAGGTCTTTTCCTGGATATGGTACAACCAGTGTTGATACTCGGTACATCGAGTAATTCTCAAGCTAGAGTTGGGCTTGTTGGTGTTCAGCAGGGATCCGTATTAGTTTTAAAGCATAAGATGGTATGGTGATTTATCACAGAATTGGGTTTACCACTTCTCTTGGCAATGAAGCATTTGGTAGCAGTTGGGTATACTTTCCTTCAAGTTGTTGAGCATGTGACGGCCACAGAGATGGCATGTATTAACACCTATGAAGGTGGCGATAAGAGGCCATGTCAGTAGTACAATGTTAGTGGTATTTTTTATGGAGGTCAAGATCTTTCCAGCCAAGATTAACATCATTTCCAGCCTATTAGGCCCATACAAGTAGCACCTTAGAGTATGGGTAACTCTCAGGTAGATCGTGGTGATCTCAGTGGACAAAGTTCTCGTCAGACAGTATGGGTTAGTCGGTCTAGGTTATTAAGCCGTGTTGGCCATTCTAGGTCAGTAGGTATAGTACATCAGAGAGTCCCAGGAGCATTTTCAATTGTGGTGAGATTGGTCAATAGTCTAGCGAGTGCCTTATGCGTGAGTTGGTCAGCCAGTTGGGGATGACTTATATTTCTCTCTAGGTTAGAGCTTAAGGGTTTTTTTATGACTGTAGAGAGACCGGTCATTAGTCCAGAGAGTGTCCCGACGTGGAATTATTAGTCATTCAGCTCATCCAGATCAGCCTCATAGAGACGTAGTGCCTTTGGGAAGAGGTAGTGCTTTTAGTATCTTAGTTGGTCGACCAGGTGCTTAGTCCAAGTTTGGACGCGCTCAGATTCATACTTCCTCAGGCACGTCAAAATTATGACTTAAAATTTTTATTGTGATAGGTGCGTCCTTAATTTTCTGCCATTAGTTTCCATTTGAGTTGAGTTGGGGTTTTTCATACCCATCGATGATCATATGCCGTGGTATTTCTATAGTGAGTGATGTTTACCTTGGTGTAGATTTACGAATATTTGAGTACCCCCGTAGATATTTTCTTTTAGTAGTGGATCAATATTATGTTTTCCTTGGGGAGTAGCACTTGGGTTAAAGTCTCATTTCCTTTGGCATAGTGGCCTTATTATGGTATTAGAGTGGTGTTGGTTTTGTTTTCATTTTTGTGCCATTGGCACCTTATACTGGTTTATGGTTTCCATTGTTGTGACATTTATTGACTCTTATTTGATAGATGGCTATACTAGCATTATTTAGTTAGCATTTTCCCTTCCTTGTAATTTTTATTCATTGGCATAGATGGCTAATTCGGTTGGTTGGTCCTCTCTCTTTTATGGAGGTGAGGTTGGTTGTCTTCCTTCTCTGTTGGTAAAGTTAGATTAGTTCTTGAGAGGAAGTAAAGGTAGTTTGACCTTCCATGGCTTTGTTATGATTCTAGCTTCAACGGCCCTTTTCTATAGCCTGCTCTTATTGTTGGAGGTTTTGAGGTTTGTTCTTCCTACTTAGCTAGTTTATCACCCAATAGTGGTCTTTTTGTTGATGTTTAAAAGTTTAAGGCTTGCCTTTCTAGTTTATTGAGTTCTTCTCCTGGTGATATTCATGCTATTGGTGTTGGCGTCGAGTTGGGTACTCTGTTCTTCTTATGATATAGTTCATGTATCAGCCGAGTTAAAGCTGGTGTAATTGGATGAATTCAGAAAATTTCTCACCTTGATACTTGTTCGGCCTAAAATGACTTTGTGGAGTGCTTCTTCTTGGTGATATGTATTTATGGGTATTTGTGGTTGTAGATCGAGTATTAGATTGACCAAATTCACGCTAAGGTTGTATTTCTTTGAGTTGCTTGAGTTTTGGCTATCACTAGTACTGTTTGTAGCCTTAGTGAGTTCTTGGTTATTCCTTGATATGTTGTACCTTTAGCAGATGTTAATTGGATTACTTGTGTCCTTAACCGGTGGTTTCTTCCATTATGATTGTGTTCTTCGACAACCTTTCAGTTTCAACCCCTTGCGGGAACCGTGGTGGATGTGCTGATTTCTGATAGTGAGATTGATTTGAGTATTTGACCCTAGTGAAGGCTTGTTGACTCCAGTTTTGGATTTTGATGCGTTCGAATGACGGCTTGAATGTTGCAATAGGTCTTGGTATATGGATGCTTACTCGTCGACAAAAGCAGTTTGGATAATTGGGATCGAGTAGTTGAGCTTTGGTTAGAGATTTTAGCTTTGGATTGCATAGCTTGGTTGCATCCCCGTTTCTAGATTTGCTTTAGTTGAGCATTTATATATAGGCTGACTAAGCCTACTCATTGCCTATCGGTCTAGTTTTCTTCAATTCGAATGGGTCGTACTTGATAGAATCTCAGAGGATAGTCCATTGGCGCATGGTATTGGCTTCTACTGCTTTTGACCTTGGTGTGCAGTGTTCGTCAGAATTTTGATGGCCTACTCAGCAGAAGGAGTGTACTCGATTCTGGCCTAGCATGGTTTCACCCATAGTTGGTGGGGCATCTTGGAGTGGATCATTCAGTTTTATGAGTTGGTGCTTTGGACTCCTGACTATCAGTTTTGAGGTCATTCGGACCAGTTGTAGCTTTGGCTAGAGATCGCAGGCTTTGATCACCTCCATTTGTGTGTCCAGGTAGCACCTTATGGGCTTATTCTTATGCTTACCATTATGGATTTTTCGTATATCAGCTTTAGTCTTTCAAGGCCAGTGTGATGTGAATGCGCGGATAAGACTCGGATGATATTTTGCATGGTTCAAAGTTGATAGCAGGTTTGGAAAGGCAAAAAAGGTTATATTTGGATATTGGAGTTGGTTGCGTGATTCATGCCTTGGATTTCTTTTAGATTGGATGAGCTTCTACCTGGTTAGGGTTGTATTTGTGCAATAGAAGTGTGTTGTGCTTTAGTTTTTCATGTGTCAGTCGTACTCAGTTCAGTTGGAGGCCAGTTAGTGGTTGAGGATGAGTTTTTGGTTATTTGGAAAATGAAGTAAGAAAGTTGGTTAAAAAAAGGATACCTATAGCAAAATCCCTGGAAAGCATTATCTCTGATTAAAGGTTATTTGGGGAGTCATGCTTGGGGCATGCGGGCCCAGTACCTCATTCTTTCAAGCTTTTGTTGTCTTTTTATCCATTGACTTTCACGGATAAAAGTCCTTTTAGTAGTGGATGTTGTAATGACCCTCTAGGTCATTTTCTTGATTTTCACGTGATTCCAGTATTTTGACCCTTCCCACAATGGCTACAGCTCAATTATGACTTGCCAGAACTGTCGATTTGGTTATCGAATAGTTCGTTTAGATTTTAGGCTTAATTCTCTGTTTTAGAGTTGTCGCTGTTAAGAATTTGGTCTTAGACCGAAACTGCTACTAAACAATCTCAGATGGAAATTTTGACAGAGCCATCAGCTCCGAAACATTGATTTTAGGCTAAAGGGACCCTTGGTTCTTGTCCCGATGCTTCTTGACTCGTTTTGGGATATTGGATAGATTTGATGAAAAATGGAACTAGAGTTGTATGGCCCACATTTAAAAGAAACGATCTCGGATGAAAGTTTTAATGGTTCCATTAAGTCTAGAATGTCGAATTTAGAATGGTAACATAGTTTTTTTGCGCACATGGGGTTTTGAACGAATCTTGAACACCCGGTCGGAGTTCATTTGGACTTAGCAAAATCTGATTCCTGATATCTGGTGAGACCGCTTTAGAGGTCAAGGTCCGCTTAAGAGGACGTTGCTTTAGCAACAGTTGTCAGCTTTAGGGAACATCACTTAAGTGACCAGAGTGCCGCTTTAACTGCCACTCACCCTTCTGCACCAGCCGATTTAGCGGCCAAGTGACCGCTTTAGCGGTACCTGCTGGTGTTATATTCTCTTCTTCACCAGATTTTTCTCATTTATCTAGGGCATTTCTCTCTGTTTTTTGATAGCTTGAAGAGTGGGGAAGTGTGGGGAGTCTTCCATTGAAGCTAAGGTAAGCTAGCCCAACACTCCTTGGTCATTTTCCATTATTTTCCCCATCAAATTTCGTCCCTTTTCATTGTAAATTCTTAGAAATTAGGTATTTGATTCCTAAACTTTGCGGGCTGATTTGAGCCCCGACTTATACTCCATTTGTGCTCAAATTTCGAGCACACATTCCTTGTCCTTCGAGGGACCTCATGGCGGATTCAATTTTTGGATTCCATTAGCGGGCCCTACGGGCCCATTATTGACCTAATTTTGGGCTTGGAGTTTTATATTGCAATATGGGTGTTGTTTTACTCGTATTAACACGTAGATTATTATTTTGATAGTTTGACATCAGTTTCGGGATCGTGGAGCAAGGACAGACGATTTATGGATGATTCAAGATTTACAGTTTGGCATTGAGGTAGGCTTCGGTCTACTTTTCTCTATGAGATGGTGTAAAGTATAGATTACATGCTCTGTAGGGATTATAGGATTTGTTTTTGACTAGTATATTATGACTTAGCCCATTTAGGGAATTTGGGATAGAAATGTGACTCGAACCTTAGTATAAAATGCCCGTTATGTCCATAGTATCCTATTAACCTTAATTATAACCATGTTAACCACTGTTTGATATTAAGGATCCTTTAGTATAAAATTTACCATTTTACTTAGTGAATTGGATGTTATTTCCCCAATTAGATCCTTTAGTGACTTTATGCCATCATTTATCGTAGTTTCCCGAGTTATGAGGCGTTATGATGTTGATTATATGTTGTTGGGACGGAGGCTGTGTTTATATGCCAGTTGGACTCCATGTAAGTATTCTATCCTTATAAAGGATGTGATTCTTGTGTGTAAATGCTTAGGCACTTATGGTTGTATTGTTTGGATACTAGTGATGGCATGCATACTCTTAGGCGCATTCATGCTCACTTAGTGGTACGATTCCAACCAAAGCCTTGATTTTACTACTGTTTTCTAAAAAGGGATTTATTCCCACTTTTCACTTTTAAAATGGATTCTTCACAACAGAATCATACCACCTTATTGAATGAATTATGAGCTTTTGAAACTAAAAGTGATATTTTAGAAATTAGACCGACATTGATTTTGGTCCATTGTTATCCACTCTCTTTTACCACTACTATTTACTTCGATCGAGGGAGCTTCCGACCCTTTCTATATTATTATGTCGATTTAGTCCCGAACTTGATCTTGGATAATTGAATTACAAATTTACACTTTTTTAGTCACAGTTCGAGTCCGTGCACTTATTATATTTATATAACACTCAATTACTGGATGGAGTAGATTGATTATGATGGTTACTGGAAGTCCTGGTTCAAGACTAGAGAGTGTATACTTATATCCCGAGTCCCCTAGGGGCCCCTTCATCCATGAGCGACAGTGTCTGAGAAGAATGGTCGCAGTAGGTCCTGCTTTTGCGAGTTTCTAAGCTGGAGGAGGTGTATACACTTGTTACATTATAGTACTTGGACCAGATATAGTATTTATGGTTATGTTGCATTCATTCATTTATATGCATCGCCTATCACCAGTATGATTATTTGACGCTTATATCTATCGGTCTTATAGGGGTTTGTACAGGTATAAGATATGATTGTTGATTGCTGAGTGCTTTCATGAAACTTTCAAGCTTATGGGGTCCCGATTAGGTATTTGTTTCTCCAGAATAGTCGGTTACTTTAAAATTGGCTATTATGGTTAGTTCGTAGCAGGTTGGTTATGAACTGGTACCCGAGATTGTCGGTACGTTTCTGATTCCTTTCTTTATTTCGGTGAGTTACATTATTATTAGATTACCCACTGATTAGTCACCCTTTGGTTATAGGCTTGATTATGCTAGTATTAGCTCCTTTACTTGGCCATGATCCTCGAGATATTAGGTAGGCTTCCTCAGGTTACTTCCTTGAGTTTAGTCATATATATTTATGGTATTACTATATATACCTTTGTTTTCTTATCTATTCATATTGTATATGTATCCTTTGGCCTAGTATTACTACTAGATATCCTTCTTTCACTCTTCATTTGTATATTGGCTGGTGATATAAGGTATTGCACTTTAGTTCCTGAACACTGTTAGATTAAGATAGTTTATCCTTGTTGCCCTGATAGCATTATCATGTTTAGTTTCATGAACAGTTGCCTATAGTTTATTTTCCTGCTTTACATGTTATTTATACCTGCATTATTTTTGGAGCTCAGTCGGCTGATGCCTAATGAGTACCACAAGTTTGGTGCTCATACTATACGATTTATCGCTGTTGCTGTGTCCATCGTGCGGAGCAGCCATGGATCAGAGATTTGGGGTGAGATTTTGACGTTCGGAATTGTTCCTACTCACTCTCGCATTATTAGACTGATCTCTATGTTGTAGTCAAATACATCTTTGTATCTATATTTATCCTGTATTTCACTTGTACTCCTGTTGTATTAGAAGCCCTTGTATTGGCTCCACCAGATTTTGGGGTGATATTAGTCTTCTTATTCTATTGATTCCGTAGTTATTTTTCATTTCTCTTGTTAGTTCTTTATTAGCTGTTCCGAACTACGGGTTGAATTACTTAATGGTGGGTTAGAGTAGGTGCCATGTTGACCTGAGAAATCGGGCCGTGACACCTGTAATGGAAAAAAGTTAAGAAGTTTAGCAATATTCCATTGGTTATCAATAAAGAAGGCACTAATCGGGAGCTTAGCTGATCTTCCTCTACCGGAGAAGATTTTAGCTAAAGTTCCTTTACCTTTCCAATTATCCCACCAAAAACTAGAGTTATTGCATTGGATTGTCCAGATAATGTGAGGTTCAACTTTTGCCCTGACTTTCATAAGCTTTTGGTTATTAGTAAAGGGTCATAAAGAAATTTGACCAAATGGATGACCAAATAAATTATTAAATTATATTCTTTTTGAGATACTAAATTTAATTCTTCACAACAGGCTTTTCATACGTATATAGGAATTTCTCATATGCAAAAACCGATCATTGTATAGTAGGTTTTTTTACATATGTAAGCGCTTTCCATACTTAAAACCCGAGCTTTTAATTTCCATATTTGATTTCAATTGGAAAGTAGTTTTTCATACCTATATAAGAACTTTCCATATATAAAATATGAACTTTAATTTCAATTGGAAAGTAGTTTTTTCATATGTATATAAGAACTTTTCTTATGTAAAATCCGAATTTTAATTTTCATGTTTGATCTCAATTGGGAAGTAGCTTTTCATAAGTATATAGGAAGTTCTCCAAAACTTTCCATATTTGATAAAAATTTCCCATAATTTGGCTCTATTAGATACTTTCCATAATTTGGTTTCAATCAAAATTTTTCATAACTTGATTCCAATGAAAACTTTCCATAACTTGGTTCCAATGAAAACTTTCCATAAGTATAATTTTCCATAATTTGTATCAACCAAACTTATGTCGCCTTTTTTTGACAACTATAAATACCCATGTTCCTACGGTTATTGATTGTCAATTTGCAGCATCGTCCAGCTAACTTGAGTTTGTATCTGTCAGGTAATTCCTTCTCTTATATTTGATTTATGTCACTCTTTTACAGCTCTGTGCGATTGTAGTAAAAAATTTATATCTTGTTGTAGAAATGCTGAAATTGTAATTTCTTTGATGTTCCAGAAATTAGACTGGTAGAGCTACGACATATCCAAAAACCTCGATCAGATAACCCCTAGATCCTCCCAGTTAATTTTTTGAACTCAGCCTTGAATTCTGATGAGGTGCCTACACTAGCTTCATGTGCCCTTACAAAAAATATTATATCTTGGCTAAGAATTACAAAATAATGAGTGGTTCACGACCTTGTAAATAAGATTCATAAAGCTACATCATATATAAAACCACCAACATATTGCATCTACACTCGTTCAGGTAATTTTTTGATTTCCACCTAGAATTTTGATGAATTGATCATGCCAACTTCATGCAGCCTCACAAACATAGATCTGTAAAGCTACATTATATACGAAGACTACAATGATTGCACCTATATTTGTTCAACTTTTTTTTTTTGAAGTTAGCTTTTGAATTGCTGCAAAAATCTGAACCTACAATCTTGATGTTACCTTTTCTTTTTAATTCCTTTTGTAGTTGGGTGTAGTTGTAAGGATTTAGTTCCCCACAAATAAGATGAACTTTCATGACCATAATACACCACATCCTCATCTAGAGATAGTAAGTGTCCAACGAAATCTGAATGCTAAAATCCTTGCTTTAGAGGTTTGGCCTTTAGTGATCGGTGTTTTCTCACTTGATAAAAGGGTATTTTCTGAATCTCTTCACCTTAAAGAATGGTCACAAATAGAGACCAAAGATGTCACGGGAAATTTCTCAGGAAAGGCCATTAATATGAATGTTACTCTACTAAAATCCACAATTCTTAAAGAAATCACACTCGTAGAATCTTCTCATCCTAAGGGATGTTTTGTTTTAGCAATTGGAGTGTTCCTTCTTCTAGATTTGGATAAGTCTTCTGCACGTCTAGCTACTAAGATTTCTACAAGGAGTATTTGGAGCTTATCAAGGTTTATGATGTCATTTATACATCTCTATTTATGTAGGACTTATGATGGAAACATGTTTCATGCTTTTTTGTAACTTCCAGAATGAGAAGATTTGGCGGGTGCAATTTTCTTATGAATTGTGGATTTCAGTAGAAGAAGATTCAGATTAATAGGGTTTCTCGAGAAATTTCCCACAACATCTTTGGCCTCCATTTGTGACCATTCTTTAAGGTGAAGAGATTCAACAAATAACCCTTTGTCAAGTGAGAAGACACCGATCGTAGGAGGCCGAATCTCTAGATTAGGATGTGGTGTATTATGGTCATGAAAGTTCATCTTATTTTTGGGAAGCTAAATCCATACATCTGCACCCAAAAACCTACATAAGGAATTAAAAATAAAAGGTAAAGCCAAGATTGCAGATTCTGATTTTTGTTGCTATTCAAAAGCATCTGTAATGCTATTCGGGCTAGAATGGTGCATGGAGCAGGGCATGTCCTTCATTATAATGGAAACAGATTCACTTTTGTGACTCAAGTGCATTTAGGGAAAATGGGAAATTACATGGCAGATTGAAGAATTTATGCTAAAATTTATGAAATTAGTGGAGACTAGAGGAATAGTTTTTCAATATTGCTACAGATAAGCTAATCAAGTTACGGATAAGATGGGATCCATAAGCCATCACATTTAAGAAACACATATTTACACTTGTTTTGATACCATGTGAAGAAAGTCAAAGGCTTTCTTAATGTTGATCATTGGCAGCTTCAAACATTCCGAATCAAGAAAAAAAGACCAAGTGGGCTTAATCTAGAGCAATCATGATCCTTTTTAGCTTTATTACCGCTATAATCAGCTCTCTATTTGTTTTTTATGTAAGTTTTGATGCTTAGTTTGAGTTTGGTTTGCACTAGACTCACAAAGTGTATTAGAGGGTCTGGTCATATCTTCCCTCTACAAAGTGTAGTTGGATTTTCAAAGAAGTGGTAATAAATCATGACTTGGATTTTTTTTTACAAAAATGAAACTCAAGAAATCGAAATACTTTAGTTGTGTTTCACCCTTTACTCAAAAAAGTGTGAGCAATATATTAATTAACATGAGAATTAGTTGGACCATCCAAAAATCGAAGAGGAATCAAGATGATATGGACATTTTTTAAAAATGTAATTTTAATTATATACTATAGAGTAATTAAAAATATCAACCGAATTAAACCATTAACAACCCGATATGACGGGTTTAAGAGACACACTTGACCATTGACACTAGAGGTGTCTATGCAATTTGATCACTTGTATCACTGAGGTGTTTACTTGACAATTGATGACATATTTAAAGATCTATTAATAAAATTTTCTTGTAATTCTATGCCTAAATCTATATTATTAGATAAGCGTAACAGAAATATTGATCGGCTTTTATGTATACTCAAAAAAAAATTAATTCTCATTGAATAAAAATATCATATAATTGTTTTACTAGTATTTAGATATATAAAATCTAACTGCTCTACGTTTTTAGTAACAAAATAAATGTTAAGGGTCCGTTTGACCATGCAATTTGGACCTCAAACTTGAAATTTTGATTTGAAATCAATGTTTGTTTATAATATTTAAACAAAACTTCAACTTCAATTTGAAACATTGGTTTTAAATCCCAAATTTACCTAAAAGGTAGGATTTCGATTCTAAATTTGTGATTTTAATTTTTTCAAAATTTAAAACTTGATCCATGAGTTTATACCTTGCAATAAAGGACACATGATTTTATATTTTGCAGTTGAATTATTGTGCTCGACATGACGAGATGATATGTACCATGTGGGAGGATTATATTAAAAAAATAATTATAGTTATTACTACTATTGTTGATTTTTTGGGCCAATGGATCTTTATATAAGATTAAGTCTATTTGAAAGTTTGTAATAGTATATAATCACAAGAATTTATGTGTAACATGAAAAAACATGACTTGTTAAGTGCCTTAGCTTATTCTTATCAACTATGGTTTTCTCATTTAGTAATATCAACTAAGAATTGGGAGGTTGTGATAGTTTTCACAAATTGTGGAGTTTTGTGATAGTTTTCACAAATTGTGGAGTTTTGTGATAGTTTTCACAAATTGTGGAGTTTTCACATTTATCAAAAAAATTACAATTGTTTAGATCCCAATTAGAGTCCAAATGCAATTAAACATAGTTTGCAATTACTATTAGTGACAATTGATAGTTAATATATACAAAAAAAAAACTAAAAAAAACTTAGTATTCTTTGCTTTTCATTTCTTCAAGTTGAATTCAGTATAGTATGAGAGAAAGTAGAATCCAAAATGGATTACAAAGATTCAATTTCAGATTATATTCAATTCTTTACATTATACGTGAATAATATATATATATATATATATATATATGTGTGTGTGTGTGTGTGTGTATATATATATATATATATATATATATGTGTGTGTGTGTGTGTGTGTGTGTGTGTTACATTCTAGGTGTTACACTCTAAGCGTTACATTCTAGGTGTTATGTTCTAGGTGTTACATTTTTTTAACTCTTTTTTTTCCAGGTTATTTATTTACCAAAACAAAATGAAGGCATGATAGTACTGTACCCAATTGCTCTTGCCACATGGAGAAACTCTTATATATTCTAGAATCTATAATGTATTCATATATATTAATATACGTGCTAAAAATATCAATGAATCAACCCCTCCTTTTACCATCAAGTGACTGAGCACCCCTCTTAAAGTCATCAAATCTGTAACATCAAATTCTTTTCAGCCCTTTGCTCAGCAACCGAATTTTATTCCCATGCTCCCAGCCAGTTAGAGCAAAAAAATCCATCCTCATATTTATCTGAAAACTCACCCGAGCCGCGTATCAAATCTTAGCGTAAGGTTAATGATCTGGCTAAATTCATTGCTAACTTCACCACGATAAATCAGGTGAAACACAAAGTATATTTTACTTTTTTAGTGAATTGAGTAATGAATTTTTGTGAATTTTTTTTGTTCTATCAAATTATGATTTTTCAAGAACTTGTGTAATCACCGCACCCTCCCCCCCCCCCCCCCCCAAGAAAAAAAATTAATATATGGGAATGTCGTTAATTGTTTAGATGATAAAAAATGTGTGTTCAAAGGACTTTTACTTTAGACACTTTTAGTTTGCTGAGTGATCAAGAAAATGATTTAATGATATGAAATATATCATGCATCTTTTAAAATATGAATTGTGCTCTTTCTTGTGATAGCATTGAGTCTTTATTTGGCGACTCATGATCTAGATGTTGCACAAAGAGTGTATTTGAAATAAGAAGTTCACCAAATATGTGCATGTATTGAATATAGTAACCAATTATTAGCAACTGAAGTCATTATTCTAAAATCCAGAACCCATAAAGTTGAATCATGACTCCTTTTTTATGTGAGTTTTTCTTGCTCTTTTTAGTTTAAATGATCACCAAGATTTATTTTTATTTACTTGAGGAATGAATTTTATTTTATCTAAGCCATGGAATGAAAGAACTTCATGAGTTGGGTGTTTTCTTGATTGTTGGATTTGAATTTAGTTTTATCTATTGCTTTGTTTGTATATGTTACAATCCTCATTGTGACTTTTAGATTTTTCTATATTTCAACCATTTTGGCTTTCCCCATTATTACTTTACATCAATTATGAGTTGTGAGAATGATTTGCATGGTCCCCGAAGCATTCAGAAGTGATTTATATGAGTTTGTGGTTTTGAGTAGTCTTTAAAGTTGTATAGTTGACCTTAGTCAACATTCTGTGATCCGAGTATCATATGGTGATTCTATCAGTTCCATTAGATTAGAAATATCTATTTTAGGTTATTAGAATAGTTGGTTCGGGTTTTGAGATCCTCTTTGTGATTTTTGAGTGTTTGGTCAAAATACGAGTTTTATTTACCTAAAGTGGTTCTTGGCTGAAATTTGTTGATAAAAATCTCTTTTGGTAAATCCAATCGTTCTGTTGAATTTGGAATGCCGAATTTAGCCTAGTAGCATAGTTGGATTGTATTCGGAAGGTCTCAAATGAGTTTTGAATACTTATTTAGAGTTTGGAGTTTTACGTCATAGAGTTTTAATAGTATCACTTAAATTTAATGAGTTATTTTGGGTATGTGTATGGTACCATTAGAACCATATCAAAATTTCATAACCAACACTAAAAGAATCAACAAATTTTGAGTTTGTATAATATTGATATGACCATTTTTATACGGACAACAGTTGTTGGTTTTCTGGTGTGGAGGTTCTTCTTCGTGAACGTGAAGAAGGAACATTTTTTTCACAGGTCAACATGAAAAAATGTTCTTTTCGAATGCATTGGGGGTCCGCAAATGCAAAAAATAAATATTTCACCTAGACAATGCTTAAATCGACAGTACAAAGATGTGAGAGGTTCGCTATGGATGGTTTCAGGCAGGGAAGGGTTGGGGCAAAGAAATATTGAAGGGAGGTAATTAGACATAACATAAAGCAGTTACAACTTACTGAGGACATGACCCTAGATAGGAAGGTTTGGATGACGCGAATCAGGCTAGAGGATTAGTAGGTAGGAGTGTGTCCTTGCTAGTAGGAAGGAGTGCTTTATTTTTAGTTGTGCTAGTAGTCATAGTGTTATGTATGTGTCTAATAGTTTCTTGTTCATGGTGTTTTGGTGATGTTTCTGATTTTGAATACATAGTTTATAGTGCTACTTTGTGGGTGTCTTATTTCTCTTATTATCTATTCGGTGTGCTATACCATTTTGTTTCTCTATTTTTATGTTTGTTATAATGTTATTTATCCTGAGTCGGGGGCCTATCAGAAAGAGCCTCTCTATTTCATCAGAGGTAGTGGTATGGAGTGCATATACATTACCCTCCCAGACCCCACTTTGTTGGATTACACTAGGTATGTTGTTGTAGTGCTTAAATCGACAGATTGTAAATTTTTAGTATTTTTGACATTTTGGGAGGTAAGAAGCTCCATATAAGGCAGTTCTCGATGCGTTTTTCTTGTCTAATCATTGGGTATATGATTATACCTTTATTTTATTCATTTTTCAAGATTATTGATCTCGTTTTTCATGATTTTGATCCATATAGTTGAGTTTTAAAATTCAAAGTTATGAAATCAAAATTTCTTGATTTGAAGATCAATTTAGAATGGGTTTTTATTGATTTTTGGGATTTAGGGTCCCTGTATCATGGATAAATTGATTTTCAAAATTTTTCATTTTAAACCGCATTTGATATTGGAGATTTGGGGTTTTATCGGTAAAGTAAAATATTGATACTTTAATAATTTCTAACCCGATTTAACGCAATTTTTGATGGAGTTTCAGATTTAGAATTCTTAAATTATGGGTAAAGTGAATTTTTATTAAAATTTTACTTTTACCCTTTCATTTTTTGAGTCAATTTTGAAGTGATTTTGGACCTCGAACCAAATTATGTCAATGTGGGTATCGTTGGTCTTGTATTTATATGTAGATCTCATATTTTGATTAGATTGGACGTGTTTAGTGATGATTCGAGGAAGTAGATCTCCCATTTGACTCTTCAGACTGTGATTCGCTTTACGGGTCTTTTTTAAGGCAAGTTGTGATGTACCTTGACTCTTTTCTGATTTGTTTATGTGCTATGTGATTAATGCTTATGTTGTGTGAATCACTAAGGGTTATGGGATCCCACTTAGTTGAGATGGTAAGAATCTCTGTGGGTACCAAAGTCTATTAATGGGTTGAAGTAGAAACATAAATATCATGACTATTATTTCTACTTGTTAATATGCTTATGGTAAATAGGGATAGATGACCTAGGTATCTTGAGTAAATTGATAGTGGATATCAATTTAAGATCTTGAATCATGTTTAGTAGATTTTAAGAGAACGATTAGGGTTTAGTATCCACTTAGGTTATAAATAGATTTGTAGTATTGATTTAATTATTGGGGTTTAGTGATCACTTAGGATATAAATAGATAATAACATAATTAAGTAGTTAATGGAGTAATTTTGTCTAGGTTATCAAGTAAGCGAATAAAGGTGAACTTTCCCGTTATTAACTAGTAAAATTCTCCTTTTGGTAACTTAATCCAATAGTGTAATCATCGTGATAGATGGAAACTTATTGTGTAAAAACACGCTATGGTTTGGGTAAATTCTCTATGTTATGTTATTTGGATCGGTTATCATTATTGTGATTCCCGAGTGGGGGCTTTTGTTGACTATATTATTGGCTTGAGAGATTATAATCATTGAGATGACCGTGCAGGGTTGGCATTGGTCTTGTTTGAATATTAATTATTCTTTATTATTATTGCGATGCCTAAGTAGGGGCTTGGATTGATAATTATTGATGTCTTACATGACTTTCTACTACTGTGTTGCATGTGATGACTTATATCAAGTTATATTGAGAATTGCAGTGACTTGAGCTCGTTTATACAATTATTGAGTTGATTCATTACATGATGTTGATTTGGTTATGAGCATGCATCCTCATTTCAATCATCTATATTCATGAAACTAGTACCATAGAGAAACACTGATTTACAAAGAAAATAAGACACTTTATAAAATGCCTTAAACCAAGGGATATGCTGGTAAGGTTGATTGATAAGATTATGATAGTAGATGGGTTGCGAACCCCCCATGGGTCCTGTCCTGGAAGCTTATGCTCGGAAGGTGTATACGAGGTGAAACATATGATTATTGCATACATGTCATACCATCATAATACATTGCAATGCATTATTTTATGTGATTGATATTGCGTTTAATTATTTCCTTTGATGTCGTATTATCGTGAATAGATCTTGTTTATGATATTATGTATTTTGCATCTCATATCACTATATTACATTGCATTGTACTTCCTCTTGGGTGATATGGCGGTCGAGACCTTATTATACATGGAGTATTGTTTACAGCTTGATCCATTGAGACTATTGTGTCGCATCTAGTGGTTGTGTCTTATGCACCTTCTCTACCTTATCCAAGATTGTTAGTTGGGCACTGTGAGTGGATATCATATCCTATGTTGGTGAGATTCTCTTTTGATGTGACTTATCTCTATTTCCATTGATCTTGAACATGTACGTTCCTATCTTAATTACATTGATTTGATTATCTTGATAAGTGTTGCCATTTGTTGGGATAGGCTGGGACTTTTTTGAGTATAGGTTTATTTAGGGTAAATTGAATGGTTGGTGTGGTGGTACTCGCCATCACTTTGGATTAGGGTCGATTATCGATGATCTTGCTGAGTAGACGTGTTTCATACTTGCCTTTGCTTTTTCTATCTTTGTTTGCACCCCGTGAAGGTATCTATTTGAGTAACAGAGTATATATTCTGTTTTCTCTGTTTTGGCTTTATGGAGATTGAGGTAGCAATTGATGGGTCTCAGAGCTTACTCGAATCTCTCCTTACAACAAAGATAACATACCCAGTATATTCTCACAATGTAGGGTATTGAGAGAGTAAAGTGTATGAAGTCCCTACTATTAACTCAGACGAAGTAGAGAGGCTGTTTTCGATAGAACCCCAGTTCAGGAAAAATAACAGTATAAAAAATATAGAAACAACAAACAAAATGGGATAACACACCAATAGATAATAAAAGAAATGAGACACCCACAGAGTAATGCTATACAAGAGACTCTCCTTATTTTATCTTATGCTTTATTCGAATTTGAGCTACTATAGACTATTGCTCATATTCTGTATTATAGGCTTGTATTTGTGACAACCAGAATTGGAATGTATCATTGAGATTACACTTCTTTTATATCTTTGGGGATTATTTCTATTCTTACTTCTTCCGCTTTGTTTTCGCTTTGATTATTGAGTATGAGTTGGGATAGGCTTTGTATTGGAGGGTGTGATAGATGCCTTTACAGACTCCAATTTGGGTTATGGCAAACTGGTATCAGATCCCCAGGTTCATTGGTTTCATTAGTACAAGTCGAGTCTAGTAAAGTCTTTTGAATAGGTGCAGAGACATCTGTTATCTATCTTTGAGAGGCTATGACTTTAGGAGAAATCAATTTTTTTTTGTGTCGTGTGTTCATAGCTTAATGTGACTCAAAACCCTCTTATTCACTCTCTCACAGATGGTGAGAGCCATTCTTCTTTGGTTAGAGACTTAGAGCCTATGCCTTTGGTAGGGGGAAGGGGCATAGGTTGAGACAAAGGTTATATTAGAGCATCTAGACTAGCTAGAGGTTAGGTTGGGGTTACCTCCTAAGATTCTGGAGTTGCTCGTTATGATGGGTTTATTAAGGTAAAGGGTTGATCCCAATATAGACACCACCTGCGATCATGTCCATACCTATGTTTGAGGATTGCTTGGTATGCGTGTTGGGTTTTCTTAAGGGGATGACTCCTATATCGTACTACTTTGGGGCTTCTAACTCTATATACAAGGTTGACTACTGCTACAGATCCTCTAGTATTGATGAGATATTGCCACGTATCGCCCTACATCTAATGACTTTACCCATCATGTTCATGGAGGGGCATGGTAAGTTTGTCGAGTTAATAAGGGCAGATCCTCATCGGTTTAATGGAGATCTTAGGGTTGATGCTTGTGATTTCTTGATTAGTTTCCATCAGAGATTGCATCGATTAGTCCTATTGGACTCTAATGGAGTGAATTTCACAGCTTTATATTTGTTTGGACTAGCCATATTATGGTGGAGGACTTTCATTGAGAGTTGTAACAACCCTTATTGTGGTTTTAGTCTCTTTTGTGTTTTGACCATTTTGACCTTCCCCCTAGTTGCTAAAAATTATTTTTGAGTTATAGGGATGGTTGGCATGATCCTCGAAGTGTTTGGTAGTGAATTAAGTGAGTTTGAGGTTTTGAGTAACCTTGAAAATGATTAATTTGACTTTGGTCAATATTTTGTGATCTGAGCATCAAATTGCGATTATCAGTCCCATTAGATCCAGAATGCCATTTTTGGGTTAGTAACATGGTTAGATCGGGTCCTGAGTCTTTATTTTGGGTTTTGAGCTCTTAGATGGAAAACTAGTTAAATTAGCCTAAAAGGGATCCTGAGGGTTAACTTGTTGATAATGAGCTCTTTTGATAAATCTAATAGTTCTATTGAGTCTAGAACATCAAAATTAGCCTATTAGCATTATCAAATTATTTATCTGGGTTCCCCAACGAATGCTGAGGATTTAATCAGGACAATTTCTTATCCAAAGTCCACTGCAGGTGCAGCCTTTAGCCGTTCATCATGATCACATGGACATATGTCATGATCGCAGGGCTTGATCTCTTTACTCATCACAATCGCAAGGTGGATTACCGCGATCACGAAGTGTTATCCAGTAGACTAGGTTGGGTTGTTCATCGTGGTCGCCAGCCCCATCTCCCACGATCGTGATAACCATATTAAGGCTAGTCAACGTTAACCTTCACGATCGCATGGTGGGGATTGCTATCGTGAGGTACTATTCACCTCAACAGTATAAATACTTTATTTTCGCGATTTTAGCCCATCTTCACCATTTTTAAACTTGTAAAGCATGATTTTAAGAGATTCTAAAGGGGGGTTTCATCAAATTGGATTTGGGTGAGCTTATTAAACTATGTTTTTATCATTTCTCCTTGATTAAATCATGTTTTCATCTCCTAAACTTGGATTTTAAAGTTGGATTTTTTCACTCGAAAAAGAGAGAAAAATGTTTTTTCATTGATTTCTAGCTCTATTTTAACTTGTTTTTTGTTGGATTTTGATATTTATAACCCTTAAAGTATAGTATCTTGATTATTAAATAAAATTCTAGTTTTATCCTTATTCCTCTGGGGTCGATTTTTAATCTATTTTTGGACCCAAAACGAAAGTAGCTATTATGGGTATTATTAGACTTCTCTTGATGTGTAGATTATGTTTTGATTAATTGGGTTCATTTCAAGACTGCAAGATAACGAAAAGCACCTTGTTGAAGGGTCTAGGCTCGTGTTTTGGCTTTTTGAGTTAGGTTATGGCTTAACATTCTTTAGATCGAGCTGGGTAGTTAACCATTCATGTTAGGTATGCTATGGGTTGGGGATTCTATCATGAGGTTCATCTTATGAGATTTTTATTTTATCGTGTTGCCTGTGTAGGGGCTTATATGAATATTATTATTATTTTAATGCCCGTGCGGGGGCTAGTATTGGTCTTGTTTGAGCATTATTTTTCTTTATTATTATTGTGATGCCTGAGTGGGGGCTTCGATTAATATTATTGATGACTTACATGACTCTTTACTACTGTGGTGCCATGTGATGGATTATATCATGATCTATTGAGATTTTATGAGATTTGAACTCATTTATACCATTGTTGATTTGATTCATTACATGATATTATTTTGGTTATGAGCATGCATCCTCATTTCATTCATCTATATTCACAAAATTGGTATCTCCAAGAAATACTAATTTTAAAAGAAAATGAAACATTTTATAAAATGCCTTTATCGAGGGATGTGCTAGTAAGAATGATTGAGACCTGCATTTGTGACAGTATATGGGTTGCGAACCCCCCATCCATGGGTCCTGTCCTGGAAGCTTTTGTTCGAAAGGTGTATATGAGGTGATATTGAGACATTCCATCTTATTATACCATTTCATTGCATCATTTGCATTTCTCTTGTGTCATTTACTAGTTTTGTAATTTAGCATTCCTTCATATATTCATGTCTAATTACTCTTATAGTATTGTTATACTTATAGTATTTACACAGTTAAGAGGTGCGGCTTGAGACGTCGTTGGGAACTTTTCTGTATGCAGGTGGATGCATGCTCATAGTATCTTTTATATATTTTTTTTCTATTTTGCTCGGTCATACTATGATGCCTACTGTGTACAAGTGGACCATACTTACTCCTACTTTATGTACCCTTTTAGTGTAGATCCCAATTTGAGTGCGACTTATAGAGCTTGAGTTTGTGCTATTTTGAGGCTGTTTTTTAGTACTGGTGAGCTCCTCGTCCGGAACATTGTTCAAGACTTTATCATATCTCTATCTTGTCTTTATTTTACATTTTAGAGTGAGAGTTGTGTATTCTATATTCTATATCAGATTTATTAGTGCTCTTTACACATTACACTAGATTTTGGGATATGAGTTGTATTTATTTAGTTTCGGAGATTGTTTTATATATCTTACCTGACTTTATTTTAAAGTCTTGTATTTGGGTGTTATTTATTTTCTTTCTGCATTGTTATATCTTTTAGGTGTTGGGCTTACCTACCAAGGTTGGGATAGAGTAGGTGATATCATGACCCCGACTTTTGGGTCATGACCAATTGGTATTAGAGCACTAGATTCAGCGATATTATGAGTAAAGGAGCAAGATGTCTAATAGAGTCCCATAGATCGAAATGTTGACGTTCGTATCTATCTTTGGGAGGCAATGGGATGTTTTTAGGAAACTTCTTTAAGTTGATTCCTTATCATGTGTGTTGTTCATGTCCAGCATTCTAAAGTTGTATTCCACTCTTTCTGCATAGTTAGTGAGGACTAGCTCCAGAGCTGTTGAGGATGATGAGCCAACACCCACTGTTAGAGCCAAGTCAGAGGGCAGACAGGGATCACAACCGAGATAGAGGTAGAGGCCGGGCACGAGGAGCAACTTCGGCTTAAGGATGAGCTAGAGTAGCCTCTCTACAGCTTGATATTGATCATGATGAGGTAGCTTATCAACTAGAGGTTATGGGACCAGCCCAGACCCCTCAGAGTTTTGTTGTTACTCTATTTTTACAGTAACTGCTGATTCACCTTTTGGGCCATTTGGATCGCATTCACAAGACAGGTATTCTACCAGTACACCGGATGGTTCTCAGACTACATGAGGTGCATAGCTGCCAGGATAGGCTCCTACTCATGGTTTTTAGACTCCTAGGGCATAGCCTGCTGCTGTTGTGGCCCCCCATATTTGGACATTGCCTTCTAGACTTATTATTTTACCTATAACTCCAGGTCCTGTGATGTCTGCTGATGAGCAGAAGAGATTTATAAGACTGACCCCTTCCAAGTTTAGTAGTGACCCCTTCCAAGTTTAGTGGTGCTATTAGTGATGATGCTTAAGAGTTTCTGATTGATTTTTAGGAGAGGTTTCATAATCTTGGTTTGGTTGAGTCCCATGGTGTTGCTTACACTACCTACCACCTGACTGTTGTGGCTAGGCAGTGACGGAGATCTTTTATCAGTTGTAGACCAATGGGTTTCCCTCCTTTGACATCGACCCTATTTCCTGAGACTTTTCTGGAGAGGTTTATGCCCTATAGCTTGAGGGACCAATGGAGACACGAGTTTGTTCATTTAGATCAAGGCTCTATGACTATTTCATAGTATGAGTTTCACTTACATATATTGTCCAGATATGCCATCACTAGTATTTCCACAGAGTCTGAAAGCATCAAAAAGTTTGTTAAGGGTTTGACTAGTTATTACCAGTTGGCAACAACTCAGTTAGTAGTTTTTAGTTGTTCTTTCCAGAGTATAGTTGATCATGTCAAGATGATTAAGACTATTCACCAAGGTATTCAGAGTGGTGGTGCCATGATGATGCATCGATAGGTCAATTTAAGTGGTTATTCATCTTGAGGTAGGGATTTCTTAGGCAAAGGTTCTTATGGTTACCACGACATATCGGTTCAGGAAGCTTTGTAGGGTTTAGATAGTAGGTTTGCAGGTTCTAAGACTTTGAGTGGTCAAATATTAGGTCATGCAGGTCGAGCGTGTTGTTCTAGTTTATCGAGTTATAGAGGGCATTTTGGTTCTTCAGTGCCCTTTCAGCATGACTCTTCTAGTAGGGGATGTTTAGTTTGTGATTAGCATGGTCATTTAGCGAAGGATTGTCCCCGACGTGCATTGGGTTCTCTTCAGTAGGGTTCTCATCTATAATTTTGTTCGACTCTAGTGTCATCAGTTAGAGGGGGTGCATAGAGCAGTAGAGGGGTTCTAGAGGTACCATAGGTTGGGCTCAAGGAGCTCATGGTAGTAGATGAGGAGTCAGTTAGAATAGTAGTGGACATGGTTAGTGTTATGCTTTTCCTGGGAGAACTTAGGCAGAGGCCTCTGATGTAGTGATTACAGTTATCGTCCCAGTTTGACATCGTCCCATTCCAGTACTGTTTGACCCTGGTTCTATATTCTCTTATATGTCTTCATATTTTGCTACTGGTATTGATGCGATGTGTGATTCCTTTGCTATGCCCATTCGTGTTTCTACCCTGTAAGCTATATTTTAGTGGTGGATTGAGTGTACTGATCATGTATAGTGACATTTTTAGGGCGTGAGATTTAGGTAAACTTGATAATCCTTGTTATGGTTGATTTTGATGTCATATTAGGTATGGATTGGTTGACTCCTTATCATATGGTTTTGGATTATTTTTCCAAGACCATGACCTTAGCTACTTTAGGTGTGCCGATATTAGAGTGGAAAGGTACTCCTAGTTCGTTTTCGAAGGGGGTTATATCTTCTCTATATGCTCAACGCATGGTAGGGAAGAGATGTCTTTCTTAGTTGTCCTATGTACGCATTACTAGTGTTGATTCACCACCTACCTTGAATATTGTGTGAGTTGTTAGAGAGTTCATGGATGTGTTTCCTACGGACTTACCTAGTATGCCTCCGGATAGGGATATTGATTTGACATTGATGTTGATCCGGGCACTAAGCCCATTTTTGTTTCTCCCTATAAAATGGACCTAGTAGAATTGAAAGAACAAAAGAAGAAATTATAGGATTTGTTGAGTAAGGGTTTCATTAGACTAAGTGTGTCTCCTTTGTGTGCTCCTGTCTTGTTTGTGAGGAAGAAAAATGGATCCACGTGCCTGTGTATTGATTATTGATAATTGAACAAAGTGACCATCAAGAGAAAGTATCTTCTTCCTCATATAGATGATTTTCCTGATCAGCTTTAGAGTACTTTAGTATTTTCTAAGATCGACCTGAGATCTGGTTACCATCAGTTGAGGATTAGAGCTTCAGATGTTCCGAAGATAGCTTTATAGACGCGGTATGACCATTATGAGCTCTTGGTTATTTCTTTTGGGATGACTAGTGCTCTGACAACATTTATGGAGTTGATGAACATAGTGTTTCAACCTTATCTTGATTCCTTTATGATTGTATTCAACGACGATATCTTGGTTTATTCAAAGAATTAGGCTGGCCATGTGAGGCATTTGAGGGTCGTACTTCATAGATTGTGTGACGAACCAAACCCATAGTGAGTGGTACCCACGCTACTCATCCGGTGGGAGAACCAATAACCCCGAAAGCATTGATCAACACTCAAGTGAAAGTACGAGAACCATCCCATAAGTAGCGTAATAACCATTCAATCTAACAACTTAAGAATGTGCGGAAACAAAATACTAAACGAAAATCCCCTAGAACCCAAAAGTCAGTGTATCAAAACATACTAAGAATATCAAGTGGGGATGCAACCCAAAATTGTAAGAAGTAACAAGTCAAAACAAAGGACAATGTCCAAATAAGAGAAAGATCTCATGGTATCCCGGATGTGCTACTCACCCTGAAATCCAAAATCGACTACTGAAATCACAAGTGAGGTCTCGATGAATCCACTGGAATATGTGCTACACTCATAGAAATAAATACAGGTGTAGTATCAATCCATAAATAAACCACAATGTACTGGTAGGATCATTTTAATAACCCAAGATGGAAATATGGACACAACCAAAATATAGTACAATTAGCTAACACATTCTTACACATCAAACATTCAACATATATGTACAAGTAGCATTCCAGAGACATGCCAAAAAGTCAACAAGTGTCATTAAGGCAATAATATGCAACTCAATTCAAGACAACCAAACAAGGACAAGCACAACAATACAAATTCCCCGATTCACTCAAGGGACCGTCATACTAATACATACCTTGAAATCAGTACACACATGCTAAGGGTTATATACCCACCCTCTAGCTATGACCTATAGGGGATAATTACCGTCCATGTACTAAAACCCCCAGAAATGAATGTTTGTAACCCTTAATCCAATAACCTGTGAGACGTATCAAATGCCGAAACATTCCACAATTTACAATATAAAGAGGCCAAGTCATAAAATAAGTAGACATTGCAATGATGAAGCACACCACACGAGTTAACCAATCACACTACAAAGTAGTTAATATGCACATATAACACAAGTTGGATTAAATAAACCCCATCACCTACCTCAAACCAAGCTTGCACAACTCTAAGCTGGAGCTTTGTCCTTTCGTCCCCTTTCCACTGGCTCGTGGTCTAAAACATGCATACAAACACCGCATTAACGAAATGACCTAACATGGTGGGAGTTATAAGCCACCCCCAATCCCCTAAGGTCAGTTCATAATCATTCCTTAACTGTTCTAGGGCTATTTCTCCCGTAATTCACCTAAAACTACCAATTTCAAGGAATAATTAGTGAATTAGCAGAATGCAAGGCCAATTTCATGGTTAATAAACAAAACCCATTAGCCTAATGCTCAATTTCACCCTTGCATCAGCAAACATAACAAAATACGCCTTAAAACCCTCCCCAAACTCCATAATTTATGTCTTGTAAGGATTAAGAGGTAATTATAAGTTAAAGGGAGTGAATTCCTTACCTTAACGAAGTTAAATGGAAGTAAACCTGTGATTTTCACCCTAAATCACCTTCCTCTTGCCCCAAAATGAGTTTACAAAATAATAAACTATTTTGGGGTTTAATTCCTTTAATCTGCGATTTCTACCACAATAGCGGTACCTGACTGCTATAGCAGTACCATTAAAGCGGTAGGCCATCGCTATAGTAGCCTTGACTATTTTTGACCACCACTATAGCGGTAAATATTCTGCTATAGTGGTGTTTACGGGATAAAATGCCCATATTCACCAAAAAATTTCCCTTTTTACAATATACCTTGATCCTGGGACATTCTGAACAATGCTCTTTATGCTAAGGTCAATTCCGGGAGTACTAGTAACCCAAATTCAGTTCCATAAAATCCTACGGGGTTCCTTATCACCTTAGCTAACTAGGAATTAGCACCATTCCCACCAAAATGGTGTAAATTATTTCCAAATTTTCTAAGAATACTCCTCGCTCCAAAATGGAGTAAAACTAGCCTAGCCTGAAATTTGTAACTTCCAAATCGGAAGGAATTTAGACACGAAATTTAGAACGTAAGACTTTTACATAACGACCAAGAGGGTCGTTACAACACAGATACCAATTTACCCACCATTCTTCCCCGAACGATCAAGCTAGAAAAAATAGGCCAGAATGAGAAAGGAAAAAAGTACCCGTATCTTCGAATAGCTGAGGGTACTTATCCCGCATGTCCTTCTCAATTTCCCAAGTGGCTTCATTAACCTGTCAATGCTTCCATTGAACCTTCACTGAATGAATTTCCTTCTTCCTCAACTTATGAACATCACGATCAAGTATCGTTATTGGTTCTTCCTCGTAAGTCAAGTCCTTATCAAAAAGCACCAAATCCCACTTAATAATATAGTATCCATCTCCATGGTACCATTTTAATATAAAAACATGAAATACTGGATGAACACCCAATAAGCCTAATGGTAGGGCTAACCTATACGCAACTGGACCTTTTTTCTCAAGAACCTCAAAGGAACCAATATATCAAGGGCTGAGCTTGCCCCTTTTACCAAACCTCATGAGTCCCTTCATAGGAGACACCTTGATAAACACTTGCTCCCCATACTTAAAGTACATATCTCTCACCTTTTGATCCACATACTCTTTCTATCTATTTTGGGCAGCCAACATCTTAGTCTGAATGAATTTTACCTTTTCTTGAGCCTCTTTCACCAAGTCGGTGCCCAAAGGTTTGTCATATCCCACATCAAACTATCCAATAGGTGACCTTTACTTTCTCCCATAAAGTGCCTCAAAAAAAGCCATATCAATACTAGAGTGGTAGCTATTGTTGTATGAAAACTCACACAGTGGGAGGAATTGGTACCAATAACCACTAAAATCAATCACGCAGTCTCTTAACATATCCTTTAGCACATGAATTGTCTGCTCTAATTGGCCATCAGTTTGAGGATGGAAGGCAGTGCTAAAAGTAAGTTTGGTGCCCAACTCCTCATACAACCTGTCCCAAAATTTGGAATTAAACTTTGTTTTCCTGTCTGAAGTTATAGAAAGTGGAAACCCATGAAGTCTGATGATCTCCTTGGCATATATTTTTGCCAACTGTTAAGAGCTATAATCTACCTGAACTGGCAGGAAATGAGCTGATTTCGTCAGTCAATCAACTATCACCCAAATAGAATCATACTTTCCCAATGTCTTAGGGAGCCCCACCATAAAATCTATGGCAATATGCTCCCACTTCCATATAGGTATAGGAATCCTCTAAAGTTAGCCTGCAGGCCTTTGGTGTTCATATTTTACCTGTTGACAGTTATGACACTTGGACACATAATCCATTATGTCCCTCTTCATCTCCGACCACCAATAAAACTACCTCAAGTCATGGTACATCTTGGTCCTGCCTGGATGAATAGAATAACGCAAACCATAATACTGAAAGTATATCACTAGTCAAGTCACCAACACTAGGAACACATAACCTTTCTTTAACCCACAACACCCCTCCAGCATCTAGGGTGACGTCCGCCCCCTCCCCGCTCACCACCTTATTTTGGAGTGCATTCAACTTCTTATTCTCGAACTGCTTGGCCTTAATATTCTCCACAGAGGCTGACTTTACCTCAACACTAACCAATATTCCACCCCTATCTGAGACCCCAAACTGCATGCTCAAGGATGCTAGAGGCTGAACCTCTCTATCTAATAGTCTCCTGGACACTGTCAAGAATGACAAGTTGCCCATACTTACGGCCTTTTGGTTTAATGCATCTGCCACCACATTGGCCTTACTCAGATGATACTAAATGGTCACATCATAGTCCTTTAATAATTCCATTCGCCGTCTCTACCTTAGATTCAAATCCCTTTGAGTAAACACATGTTTCAAACTACGATGGTCAATGAAGAACTCACACTTGACACCATAAAGATAGTGTCTCCAAATTTTTAATGTAAATATCACCGCTGCCAACTCTAAATCATGGGTTGGGTAATTTCTCTAATGAGGTTTCAACTGCCTCTAAGCATACTTAATAACATTCTTATCCTGCATCAGCATAGCAACCAAACCCAAAAGTGAAGCATCACAATACACAATGAAATCTTTACATTCAACCGAAAGTAAAAGAATAGGTGATGTAGTCAAAAGTGTCTTGAGCATTTAGAAGATCTCTTCACACTGGTCTGACTAAACAAATGGCACCTCCTTTTGAGTCAACCTTGTCAAGTGAGTTACAATGAATGCAAAGTTCTTGACGAACCTGCGATAATAACTGGCAAGACCCATAAAACTCCTTACCTTGATCACTGAACTAGGCCGAATCCAACTCTTAATTGCTTTAATTTTCTGAGGATTCACTATCACACCCTTCTCCAATAACCACGTGGCCCAAGAAGGCAACAAAAGATAGCTAGAAGTCACATTTGGAGAACTTAGCAAATAACTTCTTCTCCCTCAAAATTACCAAAACTACACAGAGATGGCCTGAATGCTCTTCCTTAGTTTTGGATTACACCAGAATATCATTAATGAACATAATAACGAAAGAATCCAAAGAGGATTTAAAGATTCCATTCATCAAACTCATGAAAGTTGTCGGTGCATTAGTCAATCAAAAAGAAATTATGAGAAACTTCAAGCTCAATTTCAACTTATTTTTGATGGGGTTTCATATTTAGAATCCTTAAAGTATAAGGAACTTGATTCTTTGATAAACCCAGTTTTACCCTTGTTTTTTGAGGGTCAATTTTTGAACTATTTTGGATCCGAAATGAAAGTAGCTAATATAGGTATCATTAGACTCCTCTTGACGTGTAGATTACTTTTTTGATATATTGGTTTCATTTTGAGACCACACAAAAAGGAAAAGCACCTTTTTGAAGGGTCTAGACTCGTGTTTTAACTTTTTGAGGTAGGTTATGGCTTAACTTTCTTCAGACCTAGCTAGGTAGTTAACCATTCATGTGTAGTATGGTATGCATTGGAGATTCTATCATTCATCTTTTTAGATCATTATTTTATTATATTGCTCATGTGTGGGCTTATGTGAATACTATTATTAACTTAAGAGATTATTATTATTGTGATGCCCGTGCAAGGGCTGGTATTGGTCTTGTTTGAGAATTATTTGACTTTATTATTGTGATACTAGAGTGGGGGCTTGGATTGATATTATTGATGTCTTACATGACTCTTTACTATTGTGGTGCCATGGATGGCTTATATCATGATCTATTGAGATTTAAGAAGGTTTGAGCACATTTATACCATTATTGAGTTGATTCATTACATGACATTATTTTGGCTATGAGCATGCATCCTTATTTCATTCATCCATATTTAGGAAATTGGTACCCCTGAGAAACATTGATTTTGATAGAAAATAAAATACTTTATAAAATGCCTTGACTGAGGGATGTGCCGATTAGATTGCTTGAGATATGAGATTATAATACTATATGGGTTGTGAACCCCCCATAGGTCTTGTCCCAAAATCTTATGCTTGGAAGGTGTATACGAGGTGATATTGAGACATTCGATTGTTATTATACCATTGCATTGCATTATTTACATTTCACTTATATTATTTGCTTGTTGTGTAATTTAATCTTCCTTTATATATTCATGTGTAGTTACTCTTATAGGAGTGGAATAGACTTTTTTTTCTTTCTTGTTTTGGATTTTGATCTGATTTTTTCTCATCTACTTATAGTATACTGTTAGGAGGTACGTTTTGAGCTGCCGTTGGAAACTTTTCTATATGCAGGTAGAAACGTGCTCATAGTATCCTTTATATGTTTTGTTTTTGCCTTTGCTCGATTGACCTATGATGGCTACTGAGTACAAGTGGGCTGTACTCACTCCTACTTTTTGTACCCTTTCAATGCAGATCCAGTTCGAGTACAAACCGTGAAGCTTGAGTTCGTGCTGTATTGAGGTTGTTTTTGTATACTGGTGAGCTCCTCATCCAGAGAATTATTCCAAATTTCATCATATCTCTATTTTATATTTATTTTACATTTCAAAGATAGAATTGTGTATTTTGTATTCTATGTCAAATTTATTAGTGCTCGTTAGTCATGACACTAGATTTTGGGATGAATTGTATTTTTTTAGTTTCAGAGATTGTTTTATATATTTGGCCTAACTTTATATTAAAGTCCCGTATTTGGGTGTTATTTATGTTCTTTCCGTATTTCTATCTCTTTTAGGTGTTGGGATTACCTACCAAGGTTGGGATATGGTAGGTGCTATCATAACCCCAACTTTTGGGTCTAGACAAGAGTAGACCAGATGGTTCACCTCCTCTCTCGTGGGATTATTTTACTCTAAAGTTTTTAGAGGAGTTTGTGTAGAGGAATGAGAGGTATGCGGGCAAGAGTCCCTGTAGACTTGACAGTGGAGACAATATGTATGGTAGAGGTCAGGATTATCATGGTTTTTTTAAAAGGTGGTTAGACTGTGCTAGTCATTTAGGTTCTTCAGATCTAGCTCAGCGGACTCCTACTTTTTTGGGTTGCTTCATATGTGAGCATCTCAAGCACTATAAGAGGGATTTCCCAAAACATTGATAGAGAGATGTATCAACAATAGCATGGGGAGATGATATGGCTCAATATCATATTCCTCAGGGTAGAATCGAGGTAGGGACTTTTGGTATAGTAGTCACAAGTATGGTTTCGGTATACTTTTGATCTGTCTTTGAAGTGTTTGATTATGGTTCTACATTCTCTTATGTGTTACTTATTCAGCATTGGGCCTTGATGTGATTCATGGGTTCTTGTTGCCTATATTCATATCGCTACCCTGTAGATGATTATTTAGTTGTGGATCGGGTGTGCTGATCTTGTGTTTTGACTAATTTAGATTTGATTTGATTTTCTTAATGGTTATGTTATGGAATTGTGGTGGAATATTAAGATTATAGGATGTACGTTAAAGGTTCACTTAAGGGTGGTGATATTAGTTGGGATCGAGAAATGACTCAATTATTAGGATGGCGAGTTGTTAATAAAGGAAACTTACAACTGGTAGACTTGTGTGGAATTATTAGCAAGAGCTAGCGGTAGTATGCGTGCATAAGTTAGTTTGTTTCACAAGATTACATCGGTATATATGTGGTTTGGGTTAGCACTCAGACAATGAGAAAGACTTGGTGGGATGACTAGTGATACTAATCTATTTGGGCAAAAAGACCTGGTGATAGACTGGAGTCCTGGTATAACTAACTCGAAAATATTGCAAGTAAGGGATCTTAGAAAGGTAGGGGAAGATTTTTAGTCATTTGGTCCTTGCGATTTGTTACTACCTTACTGATTAGCTTTGTTTGCATGGAAAGACTTATAGTGTTGAAACACTCCTCTATTAGAATTGAAGGAATTTAAAACTTATAAGGGTACTTGCTTTTTGATTTTGAGGGATTTGTGAATGGAAAGGCACCTGAGTTGTAGCATTTATTACACTGGAAGTTAAAGGGCTTAATGAAGTATTTTGCCAAAGAGTTTGATTTAGAGTATGCAGTAATATTTCATAATTCTTGTGTTAAAGAATACGGAATGGAGAATGAGTTAAGGAAAAGATAAGGAACTTGTACATAAGAAATTTTGAAGTATGCAGATTTGTGCTCTGGGTACGAGTTGGAAATTCAAAGTTCTACCAGTATAGTTCCACAGTGACTAATGAGGAGACTAGTGGTGACTTTCTGGAGATTTGATTTGTGTTTTGGGAGTCAGTCAATGATATATAGTAATTTTTGTTTTTCTTCTATGTGTTGAATTGTTTCTGATATGACGGGTTACTTACATGTGTATGATCGAAAATGGTTTTTCGTTCTACCAAATTATTGAGGACTTTAGGTTGATTGACACTACATGGGTGTTGGGAACTACATGGATTATTGTGATGGGTTGCATAAGAATTTGGTGACCTATAGAGCGTACATGACTGTGGTATGGAGAGTTTTGTGATGATTCACTGTTCTCTCTAAGGGTTGAGAATGAGGAAATGACTATTTGAATAATGATCGAAGTGTCCTAAGAATGGCTTTTGAGATTTTGTTTGGAATTGATATCATTCTGACTTAGTTGTTTCCACTTGAGGAGATAGTACTATCCGATTCGACAGTTATGGTATCAGCCTTGAGTATGTTTGATCCTGTTAGAAAAATGCTTATAGCAGGATTGAAGATAGCGGAAAGTTCCTTTTGAGATAAAAGAAGGCATGAAACAGTGTTGTAGAGAGTTACAATGTGGTTCCATGGTTTTTTTTGGTATTTTGGTTGGTGCAGAGATGGCATTGATTTTGTAGTACAATCAGTGACTTGTGGTATCATTGACAGATTTAGGTAAACCGGGTATGTTCAGAACTTCTATTGTGATTACCTCAGTCTATAGGTATAGCGGAAGTTTTGAAATAAAGAAACTCGGCTTCATTGAGAAATTTGGCTTCATATGCTAGAGTTGTGACCTTAAGGGTCATAATGTGAAGAATTAAGGTTACTATAGTGAGACCGGTAGTTCTATATATATGACTTTGCTTGAGAGTGTTTGTGTTGACACCTAATTTTTCCCTCCACGAGTCGAATTAATTTTTTAGCATCTTTGATTTTTAAATAATTGCTTTTACAAAATTAAAGTGTTTTAAATTGATTTCAAGACTAATTTTGTCAATTCTAATATATGTCCGTGTTTTATTATATGGAATTGTATAATTTTTTCTAAAGAAATACTTTGAGAATTAATTTGGAGAAAAATATTTTAAAACTAACCGATTTGAAATTTCTAAAGTTGTAATTAAATTAGTTTTGTCTTCAAACAAATTAATTTTGTCTTGAAAATATTTATTTCGAAATAGTTGAGATCAAGAAGCTCATTTATTTGATTTGGGATTTGACACGTTTCGATTTGATTGGCCAAGTTTTATTTAAATTTGTTCTTAAAATTCAATTAGTCCTTGTTTGGGCTAATTCTTAAATTATCCAGCCCATTTCCTAATCTCTACCCTAACCGGCACAACCCATTACCCTTATCTCCCTCACCTTCCACAAACCAGCGACAACAACATAACAACAACAAATGTCAACAACCAACAGCTCCACAATCCTCCTAAACGCCGCTCCCGCCTACTCGCTTCAATCTCTTCTCTCCTCTGTATGAAAACGCATGCCAAATATGTTCCTCGTACGATCTAGAAGCTTCTAAGAAGAAACCCTTAAATTAGTTCCATTCCCAATCCATTTTCAAAATTAAAATTCAAAAATTCGTACTAGAATCGTACCAATCCAGCTCAGCCTTGCCTTATTCTCATTTAAGATTTCAAAATCTCTCATTGAATTTCCCAAAAAGCCTTTTGAAATTTCTATCTCGCATCGCCCAAATTGAAAAATCTCATTCTGAAGTTTCCCTATATATACGCCATTATTCAATTGAGTTGAGGGAAGTCTTGAAAAATTAAAAAAATTGTTTGAGAAAAAAAGTGAAGGATATCCGAATTGAAAGAATATTTCCTTTGCTAAATTTTAAAGTTTTTAGGCCTGAATCCTTGTAAGACTTCTTTGAGCATTATATTCCGCGTAAGAAACCAGTGGGTTTTTCTGGCGTTGGCACGACAATTCTGACGAGGCTTGTAGTCCCAGATTGCTTCCCTAAAAAGGTCCACGGGACACTATCTACTTGCATCTCATCGGTTCAAACCCATCCTATCGAGTCAAGCTCCAACAAGTTCAAAAATAGACTAAAACAGTGATGTATACACTGGTATATGGAGAATATACAGAGTGTTGTTGCTGATATACAACAAAAATGTGAAAAGGAAGCTAGTATACAAGTGGAAGGTCAAAAGAAAGTGTGTGGCTGAATATACAGTCATGTATACACTAAATATACAAAAAATAAAGGGACAAAAGGCTGTGTATACAAGCACTATACATGCCTTAACATGGGCTAAAAGTCCATAAATGATCAGTCCAAAATCTGGGCAGATCTGAAATAGGACAAAAGGGGCCCAAATTTCATCTGTTCTCCCTTTAATTATTTCTAATACATATTTGTTTATTTGTATTAACACTAACTCCTTTCTTTAACTGAGTTGAATTTTCCCTCTAGAGTTGCTATGTTTTTGCGAAATACATATTTTTTTATAAAACCTTTGGCAATCGAAATGATTTCCTTTCAAATAAGCATAACTCTTTTTCAATGTTAGTCAAAATAAGTCATTTTCAAATACCCCTGATAACCACAAGTTAGTGGATACCTCAAATGCCTTAAAAACTTTCTCGGGCATTAATTTGAATCTTTACTCAGATTTCTTACACTTAATTTTTTTTCTGTTTTAAATCTTTAAAGTTCTTTTCAAAGGTTTTCTTAATTTTCCTTAATCAAATTAATTGGTGACTCTGTTTTTGATAAAATTTAGAAATTTCTTTAAGTTTACAAGTTTAATCAAGTCGAAACCATTTTTTTCGTAAACAGAAATGACGACTCCACTGGGGATTTCAACTAAGTTCTAACTAAATATTTGAAATTGACTTTATTTGACTGACTATTTGATTTTGCAATATTTTTATTAATTATTTGCTTATTTATTTAAATTCCCACAATTAAAAATCGTTACATTTCATGGCATTTTCCGCCACTCCTGACAAATCATTAGGCATTTGGGAAAATGGCGGTTATGTGAGTATTCACAATTGCCTTTTAGTATAAAACCTTGATTTTCTTTGAACCTCCAAGTGAAGTAATTGATTCGAGTCGATCAACAGTCACTTGGTGTGTTACCCCAAAAAGTCCATTTCGGGTTCCCATTCAATTCAAACAAACCACTCTACTTAATTAGGATAGAGAGAAACCAAATCCTTTTGAACTAGGCATGTCGACCTAATTGATCCAGTACCCCAGGGGTATCAAGCCATTAATGAGACCACCTTGTGTCAAAAGGGTGCCTCGATCGAAAAAGACAATCATACCCTTATGTGATTGATTGAAGGATGTGATGCCAATTTGTACGATCCATTGTCCCTCAGGGTTGTAATGATTTAGATAGTTTATTGATTAGAAGATCTTCAACCGAAAGTAATTTGGAATTCCAAGAAGCTCGAGAACGAAGGACCTCCCGTGGTGGAATAGTTTAGGATTGTTCCCTGCATGGGACTGATATTCGTTTGTATACCTGCTCCCCTATTTTGTATCCTCATTTGATCTATTTATATTGATTTGTATAAAATATACTTTTAGGGCAATGGAACGTTTCATAAATGGCATACATATCCTTCAATTTGATGGGCCTACCTTTGGCATAAAAGCTCACATATTTGCATAGGAAGTGCCATAATTTGTATACATACTTTGTGATATAACTGTATCACATGGGTTGCTTGAATCAAAGGTGAAATGATCCACTCCTACTCTAAATGCTTTTATAGATCCCCTTTTAGGCCAAAATGTAAGTTCACTATGCAAAACTCCGACCAAAATACTTTGAGTCTTCCAAGTTTTTCAGAACAAAAATCTTTCACAAAGCCTCTATAACTTCAAACTATGTAGGGCTTGATTTCTCCTTCATGAGATACGTAGGGAGCCTATCGGTCCTACCCCTTCTTTAAAGAAGTTTATGTTTTCCCTATTCTGGCAAAGAAGTCATAAGGATGTACATGAAGAAGATTTAGCAAAGTCAAACCTTTCTTATAAAATCTACTTACCCAAAATCAATGGGCAAAATCCTATTCATTAAAATCTTTGAGTCTCGTTACCCCATGGATAAATTTTCCTTCTATAAAAACAACTTTTATATGTTTCCTTTCTTGTCAAATATTTTCTATTACTTTTTATGAAAGGATCTAACACATTTTCCTCTTTAGTTGTCTTTACTTTAATAAGCAACAGAATATATAGAAACTGATCCGTATTGACAAAAGCTAACTAAACATCCTTACTTCACCTGATCAGAAGCTCACAAAAGTTCCTCCCTAGCCATCATTTGAGTGAAAACATGACTGGTAGCGACAACGAGAGCACATTGGCTATCAGGGATAACATGATAGCATTTCTATCAATAGACACTAGCAAACTCACCCACCATGATAAAACCAAGTAAAAAGACTCAATCTTTAAATCAAGGCATCACCGGATACACTTCATACACACAGAAATTCAACACTTCTAGTGGAAATATACATGGTACGAACATTATAAAATAAAAGAGAAGAGTTTGATTTAACATTGAAAAGAAACTAACTACTTGAAAATCAAACAACACATCCAACCGCTGAAACTCGAGTGAACTTGGCATTCACCATAGAAAATTTAACCATTCAAGCTTCAATATGAACAAAAAACACCAGTTGATTCCTACACCATTAAATCACACAAACAAGAGCAAAGAAGAAGATTAATGGAAGGGGATACCTTTTTTGGAGCAGGAACCGGGACTCAAGCCTTCGTCGGAGCTTCTCTACCACCACCACTAAAAAAGGGTACTTGAATTTCTTACTCTAGGAATTATATCTCAAATGATCCTTATAGAATTCTTAACACCGAAATTCCTTATGATAGATAATATCCCTTGCACATTTGGGGTTCTCTGCTATCTACCTCTAACCTTCCCCTTGAATAAGGAAATGGAGAGGGATTTATATAGGTGATTTTGAATGGGTATTTTGAGATGAGAATCGATGTTGGATTTGTGGGAAAAATCCCAAATCTAACGGTTGTGAACAAATCACAAAGGAGTGAACGGCGATGAGTCCCCTCTGTCCTAGCCCGTACTATCGTCGAATGAGAGCATGGGAGGTGTCAATTTATAGAAGCTTCAAGGGGCTTTTTGGGTGAGGAAAATTTGAATTTTTTGAGGATAACATTGGGGAGGAGTACGAATATGTACCAATTTCATGAAATATTGAATTTGGGTCACTGAATTTGAGAAAATTCTAGGGGTGTGCATAGGTCGATTTGGTTCGAGTTTATGTATTATCATTTCGATTTATCGATTTTCGGTTTTCAAATATGCTAAACCAATAACCAAACAAATAAGATATTTTTATCAATTTTTAGTCCTTAACGGTTCGATTTTTGATTTAACCGATAAGAAAATACGCAGAAAATAGAAATAGTAGCAACTAACATGAAAAGAAACTGAATCTTAGTTGTAGCCAAAATTCTACATGATGTGTTTTAATTTACAAGAATCTTTAAATTTGAACTGAATGTTAGTTCAGGAAATTGAATAGGTTAGTTAGTTTGTAGAAATTAAAGAGAAATATATAATAAGTAAAATATATATATATATATATATAAGTAGGGGTGAAGTAGTAATTTGGTATATTCTTATTGGGTTATCGATTAACCCAATAACACAATAAAAAAAAAAAACCCCGAATCAATAACCCAATAAATTTTTTTATAACCCATTAAAAAACCATTAACCCAATAACAATAAACCAATAACATTTTAATCGGTTCGATTTTTCCACACCCCTAGGAAATTCGTCACTCTTAAGGAACCCAGATGCTTCTTATGTATGAATCTCGTGCTAGGCACACATACATGTACGAAGACGGGGTTAAAGCAGATGGAAAATGCTTAATTTAAGGTGTCATTTTGTTTGCATTTTTGGGTGTTGACTAAGGAGGGTCGCTAGTTGTTGAGTTGTTGTTTATGCCGTTGTTGTTAATGGGTTGAAGAAGGTGAATGGTTAAAAGGGTTATGGGCGTGGAGCGGGTCGTCTGTTTTGGGCCGGGTTGGTAAAATTTAAGTGTGCTGGTGAGTAGAAATTAGGCTTTAGAATTTCAGTCAATTTTGTTTAAATTTTAGCCAAATTGAAAAATCAATTGGTCAATTGCATTGCAACTGTGGCCAAATTGATGTCACGACCAAATTTAATAAATTGGCTAAATGAAATCACAATCCGAAACAAATTATCAACCGGTTCAATTTCAAGTTTCTTGGTTCAGTAAAATCAAGTAAGTATTTTCCAAATAAGTCATTTTAAGAAAATATATATAATTAAATCAAGATTTATTCGCTTGAACCAATTTTTAAGAAGAGTCTCGATTAAAATCCAATTTTGATAAAATAATGACATAAAGAACAAAAATTATATGATCTCGTATATATGAATACGAAAATGTATAATTGTCACTTAAATGTCAAAATTAACCCAAATAAATAGTTTAGAAAGTCTTTATCCAAATAAAATGAAAGTTTTGATTTTATTTAAAAATCGAAGTAACTCCGAATTAAACATAGTCATGGAGTGAAAAAATTAGGTGTCAACAATTGCCACCTCCCTTTGAGTAGGTTGAATTCAAGTAACCCTGGGCAAAGAGTGTTTGTCGGTCATAATTTTATCCGACTCCGGTGTCGGGTTTCCTATATATCCTAGGTTACTTGAGAATATAGGATACTTGTAGTTAATATCGCTTGATTTTAAGTACGATTTTAAAGAATTCACAAGCTATCCCGATTTTGAATTTTAAAGAGATCGAAAAGCTGGTGAATGGGGAAATTGGGGGGGGGGAGTTTGAAATGCAGCTGAGTTTTCAACATAGAGCCCAACCTACATATCCCCGAGATTCAGGGAATCATACTGCTTGTAGTTCGACTCGATTGGTGGAAGAAGTAGTCTATTATGTTAAGACAACCTTTGTCTTAGGATGTGTGAAGAACAATTGAACTAGGGAGAAAAAGGCTTGTAATTATCTCTATTACAAAATATGGGGCCCTCACACTTGTAAATATGAGCTACATAGACATAATTTCTAAAGCTCTAGGTGTATGTCACCCAGATTAGAAGAAAGAGAAAGTTGCCCAGTGTGAGTTTAGAAATACTCTGGATGCAAAACTAAAACTGAAAATATCCAAAAATACCCACATGCCTTCTGATAGGGGTGTGGTTTGATGGCGGAGGAAGTCATCCTTTAGCATGCGGCCAAAGAGTTTGGTATTCCTCTTTGGACTATGTCCCGATTTGCTACTAAGAAAAAGTTCCATGTTGTACTGCGTCTTTTTTGGAATGGTCCGCACCTGTGATTTTAGTTTGAGATTTTCATCCTTATGGATGTTGTCGACAACAGCTCAAACACAATTGTTAGTGGTAAGCTAAATTTATGTAGAGAGATAGTGTCTTCACCTCAACTCCGTATTGTGCTACGTCCCTCTTGGCGCAACCTTCATTACACTCTTCGTATGACACTTTCTTTGATAAATTTATTGATTCCCTTAGTCTTCTTAGATGATTTTTCTTAGGATAGACTTGTGGTTTTGGTTTGAGAATTTCATCCTCTCGGATGCTCTCAATAAAATCTGAAACAAGAAAGTTAGTAAAAAACATAATTCAGGAAGAGTAGATAGTTCTTTCACAATACCTTTATGTGGATTGATTTTTGAAAAGTGATGCTATCATCTCTCATACATATTTTGAAAGATAACAATTTTTTTCACAATAGTAAACACAACAACTCTCTTGGTTGTTGGATATGATAGCCCTCTTGGCGATTGAAGATTTTTCAAAATGAGGTGGCCCCTTTCAGCCACCAATGACATTTTGAGTAGAACAGTCCCTACAACCATTATATGACTTCAGGTAAGTCTTGTGCATCGTCTGTATTGACACGACTTACAGATATCCCTTGAACTGTCAATCTTCTGATAATCTTGCACATCCCCTGATATTGGACCTGAGGTGGATTACAGATATCCTTTAGGTTGCTAGCTTATGGGTAATCCTACACATTATTCTACCTTATATAAGAGATAACTTACAGATTTTCCTCGAATTGCCAGCTTCTGGGTAATCCTGCACATCATCCAACCTTGGATACAATGTGGCCTATAGATGTCCCTTGAATTGTCTGTCTTTGGGTAATCCTACACATAATCAATATGGTGTAGCTTATAAAGCACGCTCGAACCATCAATTATGGGTAGTCTTGCATATTATCTGGTAAGGATATAATTGTGGCTTATGGATAACCTTCAAGCTTTCAACTTTAAGGAAATCTTGCACACTCTCCAATTAGGACATTGTTGTGGCTTATGGATGACTCTCGATTGTCAACCATTAGGTAATCTTGTACACTATCTTCTCTCAGATAACACGACTTATAGATGACCTTTGGATTGTCAACTCTCAGGATATCCAGTACGCCATCCATCTTCAAATAGCGACTTAGAGACAACCCAAGGACTATGCTTCTTCAATTTTAATAAGGTGTCAGCCTCTTACAGCTTTACACATTATAATAGCCCCTTTCGATAATTCACATCATCCTCTTTTGGTATTGACATTGCTTTGTCATCCTCTTTCGATATTGACAGGCGTCAACCTCTTTCGAATTAGACGCAATATGATAGCTTCTTTCGGCGATCCATGTCATTCCATTTCAGTATTGACCTGACTTTGTTATCACCTTTTGGTATTGACATGCATCAACCTCTTTCAGATTTAACGCAATATGATAGGCTCTTTTTGTGATCTATGTCATCCTCTTTCGGTATTTACATGGCTTTGTCATCCCCTTTTGGTATTGACAGATGTCAACCTCTTTTGGATTTGATGCAATATGATAGCCTCTTTTGACGATCTATGTCATCCCCTTTAGATACTGACATAGCTTTGTCATCCACTTTTGGTATTGACAAGCGTCAACCTCTTTCGAATTTGATGCAATATGATATCCTTTTTCTCCATTTTGTGTTGACGTGTAGACTCCTTTGCGTGTACCTGTGCTTAAAGTAAATGATTAGTAGACATGATCTTACTTTTGCTAGTGAATATAGTCAAATTCTGGGAAAACTTTAAAGAAAACATTCACTATATAAATGACTTCATTTGCCATCATCATCCTTTTTTCGAGGTGAATAGCTAAACAAGAAGTCATTTTGGTGGTAAATAAATGGTTGAACACCATTTCTGGGGACAACTATAAATACCACTTTCGAACATTATGTGTTCATTTTGATTTATGACAAATTGGAGAATGACATCCTTGCTCTCCTTATCGGGTGATCTCTTTGACCACTCCATTATGCCAACTCTTATATGTGTACCTATAATCAAGGTAAACAATCACTAGATACAGTGTCACTTTTGCTAGCAACCACAATCAAACTCAGAGGATATTTTAAAGGAAACGTTCATAACATAGGTCAAATGACTTTATTTGTCATCAACATCCCTTTTCGAGGTAGAATAGACAAATAAGAGTTCTTTCAAATGTAAATGAATGAAAGAACCCTATCTCCGTGGACAGCTACAAACCATTTTCGAACATCATGTGTTTTTGACCCATGATAAGTTGGAGAAGGATATCTTTGCTCTCTCCTTATTAGTTGACCTCTTTGACTTCTCTATTGTGTCGACTCTTTTGTGTGTACCTGTACTCAAGGTAAACAGTTAGTATACATAATGCTGCTTTTACTAGTGACCACAATCAAACTTTAGGGAGAGTTTCAATGAAAGCATTCATAAAATGAATGACTTTGTCATGCAGACATCATCCTTATTTTTTAGGCAAATGGTTATACAAGAAGCCATTTTGGATATAGATGAATGGATGAACTCCATTTTTGAAGAAAACTACAGATACCGCTTTCGAACATTATACGTTTGCTTATAATCCACGCTTTGATTGGGGATCTAATGAGGAGTTCATTGCTCTCTCCTTATTGGTTGATCTCTTTGATCGCACCGTTAAGTTGACACTTTTGCATGTACTTATACTCAAGGCAAACAAGTAGTAGACAAAGTATTTCTTTTACTAGAAACCACATTCAAACTTAGAGAAACGAAAGCATTCACAAGATAAATGACTTTTTCATGCAGACGTCGTCCTTATTTTCATGGTGAATGGAAAAATAAGAGGTCTTTCAAATGAAAATGAATGGTTGAACCCTGTCTCCATGGACTGCTACAACCATTTCTGAACATTATGTGTTCATTTTGACCCATGATGGGTCGGAGAAGGATAACTTGCTCTGTCCTAGTCGGTCACTCTTTAGCTTCTCCGTTGTATCGACTCTTTTGTGTGTAGCATTTTGAACATCATGTGTTTATTTTGATCTTGTGATTTGCTGGGGATTTGAGAAGGATTTTATTGTATACTAGTCATTCATTTATCCCTGCACCCACAGAAAGATTGTTAGTTCTGGAAAGCTTTGCCACTTTTGGCTCTTTCCCAGTGTATTGGCTCTTCTTTGCCAATTTTGAGTATTCAGGGATAGGCTGAACAATTAGGTCTTTTGCTGATCTTCTTCAAACTTATCACCACAAAAAGTTATTAGTTTTGATAAAACTGATCTGTGTTGACCTCCTTCGATCTTCTGCTCCTTTCTTGCCATTTATCGAGTGCTTGTCATCTTCAGGCATCGGTCATCTTCGAAAGCTTGCCTCGACTACCCGGGTTAATTTTTTCATGTCACGTGCTAACTCAATGAATGTCATTGGTTCGAAGTTTGACACGTCTGACACTTGCTAGCGAGCTCTAGAGATCTTTCAGTGTTGTAGCTGGGGCATTTAAAGAAGACTTTTTAAAAATATGTTCATAATCGAGAACTGGTCCACTTTGACTTTGTTGTAGCTGGATATTTCTTTGAAGTTAACTCTGATCTCTTGGTGATGGGCACATTTGGAGTTAGAACTCATGAATGCAACTCGGTGGAAATTTTGAGGTCCTCCTCAAAATTTTTACCCTAGTTAGACATCTTGAGGTAAGTCTTGAATCATTGAGGAAAGAGTTGACACTCCGCGAGGTTCTTTAGATTCTCTATTATAAATTTATTGAAGGATGAACTTCTTCTTCAGAATTTTTGATATTCCTTTTCAAAAATTCTTCCCAGTTTTTATTTTCTAGGGTGATAGGACCGAGCCGTTATGGTACCTACATATCTGTTGCAATAGGAATCAGGTCAAACGTAGTTCCCCTAATATGAAATTAGGATCTCCTAGTGTTGGGGAATACTCATGAATGAAGCTCTGGTGGAAATTTTGAGATCCTCCTCAACTTTCTGCCCCAGTCAAATGCTTTTGAGAGAAGTCTTGGATTTTTGACTATGTGGGGATCTTGAGACTCTTCTCCAAATTTATTTTACTGACATTCTTCTTTACGACTTTCCATTCTGACTGTTGAAAGATGGATATTCTTCTTTTGAATTTTTGAGGAGATTCCTTCTCAAAAATTTTCCCCTAGTTTTCATTTCTCGAGGTGATATGATCGAATCGTTGGGGCACCTATGTATCCCGTTGAAGTATGAATCAGGTCAAACATAGTTTAGGTCTACGCTTGGGAGACATAGAAATACTAAAGGATAGACCAAAGCTGACATAGGCCGCCTACGTATCCCATTCTTGAGAATTCAGGTCAAATGTAGTTCGTACATATAGGAATGGAAATTTTAAGCATAAAATGATTACATTAAGAAAAGTATGATTACAGGAGAAGAAACATAAAGAAAAGACTGTCTTTCGATGTAGCATCTTTTCACTGCATCAAAGTTGATTGACTTAAGCCACTCTTGGTCGTCCCTCTCTAATAAAATCAAGACTTCTCTGGATAGCACCTTATGGATGATGCAACACCTTTGTAAATTTAGTTTTTGGAGAGTGATTACCTTCTTGTCGATCTGGTTCTGAATTTGGTGCTTCAAGTTGAGGCAATCTTTAGTGGTGTGTCTAACACTTCCTGAATGATATGCACAATGTCGTTCAGGTCGAAAGAATTTAGGTGATGTATCTGTAGGCTTTGGTGTAATAGGTTGAACTAGTCCAACCGCTTTTAGTCTCTCAAAGATATGATTTCGACTTTCAGTTAATGGAGTGAAAATTCTAGGAGGCATTTTCCCAGAATGTAGACGGGAAAGATTGTAATTGTTTTGGTTAGCGTAGGGGGTACTTGATAGTAGCTTTGAGGTGCTTGGACATTAGGCTGGTGATTTAGGATAGTGGTTTAGACATTGGGTTAGCAATTTGGCTGTGGAACCTGGTAATGGGGTTGGGTATAAAAGATGGCTTGAGGGCTTTATGATGGTGAAGAGTAGATAGGTGGGGAAAGAGTTCTCCTAGGTCTAGAATTTCTTTTGATTTAGCACCAGGACTAAAAGATACAACAGTTACATCTTCTCTATTCTTCTTCAAGAAACCTGAGGACTCAAATGACATGAGAGTCTTACTAATTTTTCCCGTTCAAATACCTTTTTCAAGTGATTTGCCAATCTTTACCAAGTTCGTGAATGATGCACGAACTGCAGACACCATTCTGGTATAGAACTCTATTTCTTAGGCGTAGGAAAACACCGCTACCATTTTCTCCTCAGTCATAAGAGGTTCTACCTTAGCATCTTCCTTTCTCCAGCGATAGGCATAGTCCTGAAAATGTTCATCACTCTTCTACTTGATCCAGTTTAGTGAATACCGGTCAGGGACTATTTCCACGTTGTATACAAACATGTCAAGAAAGTCTTTGGCTAGGGCCTTCCATCCAAACCATTTTTTTTAATTCCTGGGATGCAAACTATTCCAAGGCTTCACCGCTTAAACTTCAACTGAATAGGTGTATCAACAATGCCTCGTTCCTTCCTGCTCCGACCATTTGGTCACAGTATTTCCTTAAGTGAGCCATGGGATTACTGGTGCCATCAAATGTTTCAAATTTGGGGATCTCATATCCTTCTGGGATGGACACATAAATCCTCATAATTGAGTCCATCATTATCAACTGTTCTGTGAGACTCTTTGACCTTAGTAATCTCTTTATTCATCTCCAATAACTTTTTCTCAGGAGGGATGGCAACCTGAAAGGCGGTCGGGGATATGGGTCTGATATGAAAGGTATTTTGGATGTTAGTAGCAGGATTTTGGTATGCAGATGCATGATTTGGGGGATGACTAGAATTTGTGTTGTAATAAGGGGGACGTTTTAGGAACCATAGTTGTCTGGTTGAGTTCGGTAAATTTGTGGGTTATTTTATGGATTGTAAGCATCGGGGTTGTTGTTTCAACTAGTATTTTGAGTGAGTGTAGTATGGATTTGATAAGTTGGTGGGTTGTTAGTGACAGGGTTAATGGGTATTTGAGAAGCAAATGCGGATGTTGTGTTATTTAGATGATTCCCAAGGTTGGGAGGATTGAGGGAAGGGAGTTAGAGTGGAGGCCCATATCTTTCTGTTACAGGAGCGTTAGTGGTGATGGTCAGACTGACCAAATCTCTGGTGCAATTCATCTTCTCTTGGAGCATCTCCACTTTCTTTTCAAGATCGGTGATCATCTCGCTTTGTTCTACTATCATATTACCCCTGATAGCCAATGCATTGTCATCGTTTCTACTAGTCATATTTTCAGCCAAATGATGGCTAGGTAAGGAACCTTTTTGTGCGATTTTGACTAGGCGAAGTAAGGATGTTCAACAAGCTTTTGTCAACCCAGATCAATTTTTATTTATTCTATTACCTAATAAATGAAAAACAACTCAAAAGGAAAATATGTTAGATCCCGTTAGTGATGAGCCATACAAAATATTTGATATGAAAGAAAACACATAAAGTTGTTTTTGATCTCAAGCAAATTGATCCACGGGGAGGTGATGACTCAAAGATCTCGATAAACAGGATTTTACTCATTGATTTTGGGTAAGTAGATTTTTGTAAGGAAGGTTTGAGTTTGTTAATCTTCTTTGTGTATATCATTATGACTACTTCGTCAAAATGGGGGAGTACATAAAGTTCTTTAAATAAGAGGCCAAGTCTAAAGGCTGCCTATGTATCTCATGAAAGAGAAATCAGGCTCTACGTAGCTCAAATTTATAGAGGCTTTGCAAAAATTTTCTGAAAAACTTGGAAGACTTTGAGTATTTTGGTCGGACTTTTTGACATAGTGGAATTATATATGTTTTTACCTAAAAGGGTTTTACAAAAGTCTTCTGAGTAGGAGTGGATCAGTTCACCTTTGATTTAAGCGATACACGTAAAACAGTTCTATCACACAGTATGTAAACAGCTTATGGCGAGTCCTATACAAATATGTGACCTTTTATGCCAAAGGTAGGCCTAACGAATTGAATGATGTTTATGCAATTTATGAAACACTCCATTGCCCCAAAAATATATTATATACAAATTGATATAAAGTGAATGTGGATACAAAATAGGGGGAGTGAGTATACAAATGAAAATTAATCTGTAACACCCGGTACATTTCCGAACCTAATTGATTACTGTAACATTTATGGAATTATTTAAACTTGAGATAGTTTGTGGATTAATCACTAAAATTCTTGGGCTGAAATAATTCCATGTTAATGGTCTCAATTGAGGCCCAACAATTAAGTAAAATACATGGCCCAAAAGGGAAAATGACCCATTCATCTTTTGACCAAGTAAACACCTCAATTATTGATCAAAAGTGGCTAAGGATGACCACCAAGGGACTATAAAAGGAAACAAAAATCAGATTTTACTCACCAAGAGACACATGCCAATTCTATATTTTTCCACAATATTCTCTCCTCTCTCAAACCCTAAGCAACTAATCTGTTTGGACAAGATCATCTCTTTGAAAGCTTTTGTAAGTGTTTATTCTTATGGTTTAATATATTATATGCATGAGAGGGTGTATAAATCATGTTGGTTATGTTGACAAAGTGTTGAGCAGTCCACTATGTGTGAAACAATCTACTTTTTCTTAATCGGTAAAGGATTTTGCCATATAAACTTGAAAGTGGACTTGTGGTCTTGAAGGAAGTGAACTTGATGGATTAAATGTCAACATTTCAGATGTGGTTATGTCCTTAACTTGCTTTCTCTATGTGTATAACTTGCGGGATTGTTGTTATGAAATTGTGCATGGAACCGGTGGCGTATTGAAAAGAGAAAATAGTTTTGGTGATGCTCATGTGCATTTTGAAACTATGGTTGATCATTACAATCAAATTTTACCTAAATTATGAAAAGAGAAGCTTATTTATGGCCATGGACCATTTATTACAAAAAAGGACCCAAAAGAGACCCATTTTGGCCGAACCGGGCATCCCCGCCCTCGCAGATGGGGCACCTGCGGGCGCAGATGCCAACGCAGGTGGCCATGGACAGGGACATATAGGCACCTGCGGCAACACCTTATCCACCTGCAGGTGCAGGTGGCTCCATAGGTCATTCCAGAATTTCATTTTGTTTGTTTTTGCTTCTGTTTGACCCCCCAAGGCCCCTATACCCTTCTTGGATGCAATTATCAACTTATGGTACCTTTTGAATATCTTTAAGGGGTCGTTCGGAGGTATGTTGGAATATATCAATTATGGATCATTTTTAATGTGTTATTGTGAAAGGTATTTAACTAACTTGATGGAGTAAAGGCGACGTAGTGTTAAAGGGGAAGTGTAAAGTATAACCTTAGTGTGAAATGCTATCGCTTTATGATATCTTGGTTAATGTGTGGAATGTTTTGGTGTTATTGGTACGGTAACATAGTGGATTTTACTGTAAGAGGGTGAAATGACGTTATATGGCAGTCATGTAGGTCATTGTCGTCTTATGCACTTGTAATGTAGTTAGTTGTTAACGTGAGCTCCGTTATGTGCTTGTGTTGTAGAGTAACACGTAAGGAAGGAGATAGATTGTTGTATTCAAATATATGATTGTTTATTCATATTGGGAAGATAAGGTATGTAAGGTTACTCTTTCCGTATCCTTTGGCAACGCCTATTGTTATCATTGTTACCGAACTTGTTTCTATTTCGAAATGTTCCAAAGTATCTCATTTCAGGTTTGACATATATTGTTATTCATATGTCTCTTATTCATTGACTAATGTTCCAAAGTTCCAATAATGTTATAGCCACCAATGTATCAATCTTAAAAAACTAAAGGAATGAAGTAATGCATATATGTGTTTCTTAGAGTCCGGGTGGTAGCTCAAAGGGGCTAAAGCCTAGCTAGAGACGATCCCGATGAGGGGGTAGACCAAAGGAGTACAAACTTAGCTAGGGACGAACCTACTTTATGAATTTACAAGTGGTAGCTCAAAGGTTCGAAAGCCTAGCTAGATACGATCCCGATTGATTATTGATTTCTAGGTGGTAGCTCAAAGGGGCATAAGCCTAGATAGAGACGATCCCAATGTTATGTTATGATATGTTATGTTATGATACGTTATGTTATTATGTGACCCACTGATCAGCTGGATGAATGATAATGATGATGAACGTAAAATTATAGAAAGTAATGAATGTAATGTACATGGTTCCACACATATACAGAACGGTGGTTTATCCATAATATTTATTCACTTGTAATTGATTCCATTTGAGATCTTATGTTTCATACAGTTTCTTATAGCCTTACATACTCAGTACATTCTTTCGTACTGACGTCCCTTGGGGGACTTACCTTACTTGTTGCAGGCGCAGGAGCTAGTAGACCTCCACAGTAGGATATAGATCATCTGCAAACTGTTGGTGAGCTCCAGATTGATTCGAGGTTTTCCAAGTCATTATGTACATTTGTTTTGGTATTGTATAAAGGATTGTATAAAGCGGGGACTTGTCCCGACTTTAGGTTGGTTATGTATATGTATCTGTTAGAGGCTTTGTAGATGTTGTAAGACGAATGAATGAATGTATGTCCATTTTGACTTGATGGCCCCAACAACCAAGTTTCATATCTATTGAATGTTTCTCCATGACTTCCGCCATTGGTATCTTGTATTTATATATGATATAGTGTTGTTCATTTAGTGACATGCATATGAATGTACATGAATGAAGGTTGGTTCTCTCGAGCCTTAACGACTTTGGGTGTCAGTCCGCCCTGTTGGAATTCGAGGTGTGATAAAAGTGGTATCAGAGAAGGTCGTCCTACGGTGTCTACAAAGCTGTGTCCAAGTTGAGTCTTGCTTATGGATGTGTTGTGCACCACATTTATAAGCAGAAGGCTATGGGGCATTTAGGAGTCATTTCTTTTCTTCATTTTCTTAGATCGTGCAATAGAGCCAATGTTGTAGGTGGAATCATATCTGACCGTTGAAAATGGTTTTATTTGTTATAGAAAAATTCCGATTACAAGATGAGGTAGGGGTAAAGGTAAGAAGGTAGACTGGATTATCGGAGAAGGAACTAGTAAATCACCACCTGAACAAGTTAAACCAGGTGAAGCTGAAAATGAGTTTGCATCGCGGGCTTCTTCTCCTCTCCCAGTTCCAGGGGGGACACAAAGGAGAGAAGAATTCCCAGAACCACCTGTGAATGCTACTGAGCAGGATTTAAAGAATGCGGTGCACATGCTGACTCAGATAGTCGCTGCACAAACTCAAGGACAAGTTGGTCTAGCTTTTTCACAAAAGATGGAGGATCAAAGGCATAGGAGAAGGGTTCGAGAATTTGAAAGAGGGCCGTCAAAGAGGGCCAGACCTATGGGAAAGTTCATGGAATCCTAAGGAGAATTTAGGCCTCGGGTTTTTAATAGACCGCCTAGACCATCATTTTCTTATCCTACAACAGGCGCTCAATCTCAATTCCGAGAGTTTGGAGGCAGTCAAGCTGGGCAAAGTAGTGGGATTCGAGGTTCACAGACAACAAATTTTTCTCGTCAACCGTGTCAGCACTGCGGAAGGTTTCATTTAGGTACATGTCGGCTTGGGACGAATGTTTGCTTTTGGTGTGGTATGTCGGGGCACAAGATGAGAGGATGCCCACAAAGGGGCACGAGTAGTATGGCGCGACCTACTGGGTCAACCGATGCATCATCATCGTCGAGAGTACATCCTACTGGTCGGGGTAGAGGTGCGAGAGGAGCAACTAGTTCTAGTGGAGTCCAGAACCGTACCTATATCTTAGCGGATCGATAGAATTTGGAGGCTTCTCCTGATGTAGTTACAAGTACATTATCTGTATTTTCACATAATGTATATGCATTGATTGATTCGGGCTCTACCTTATCATGTGTTACTCCATTGATGGATGTGAAATTTGAAAGACCGCCAGAATTATTAGCTAAGCCATTTGAAGTATCTACACCCGTTGGTGAGTCTATCATAGCTAAAAGAGTATATCACGATTCCATAGTAACTGTTTGTGATCATGATACGCTGGTTGATCTTATTAAGCTGGAAATGGTGGATTTTGATGTTATAATGGGTATGGATTGGTTGGTTTCTTGCTATGCCATGGTAGATTGCCGAGCTAAGAAGGAACATTTCCATTTCCCATAAAAGACCATCCTTGAATGGAGGGGTAATGTTGGAGCACCGAGAGGTAAATTTATTTCCTATCTTAAGGCAAGGAAAAATGCTATCCAAGGGGTACATATGCCATCTAGTAAGAGTGCAGGATACCGATGTGAACCCACCAACTCTTCAATCGGTTCCAGTGGTAAATGAATTTCTCGATGTATTTCCTGATGATCTTCCAGGTTTTCCTCTAGAACATGAAGCAGAGTTTGGTATTGATGTGATTCCAGGCACTCAGCCTATCTCTATTCCTCCGTATCGGATGGCTTCGGCAGAATTGCGGGAATTAAAGGAGCAAATAAAAGACTTGCTGGATAAGGGATTCATAAGGCCTAGTATAACCCCGTGGGGTGCACCAGTGTTACTTGTATGGAAGAAAGATGGCACGTTGAGAATGTGTATTGATTATCGGTAACTGAATAAGTGATGTTCAAGAATAAATATTCCCTTCCCAGAATTGACGCTTTGTTTGATCAGTTGCAGGGTGCCAAATGCTTCTCAAAGATTGACCTGAGATCGGGTTATCATCAGGTAAGGGTTAGAGAAAAAGATATACCCAAGATAGCTTTTCGAACACGGTATGGTCATTATGAATATTTGGTTATGTCATTTGGGATAACAAACGCACTAACAGTTTTTATGGATTTGATGAATAGGGTGTTCAAGCCACTTTTATATTTGTTTGTGACCGTGTTTATCGATGATATTCTGGTTTATTCAAGATCACAAGAGGATTATGCTAATCACTTGCCGCAGGTGTTACAGATCCTTTGAGACCGTAAGTTATATGAAAAGTTCTCTACATGTGAATTTTGGCTAAAATCTGTAGCATTCTTGGGTCATATTATGTTGGATGAAGGAATAAGGGTTGATACTTAAAGGATAGAAGCTGTGAAGAACTGGCCAAGGCCTACGACACCTATAGAGATTCATAGTTTTCTTGGATTGGTAGGTTATTATAGAAGGTTTGTTGAAGGGATTTATTCCATTGCGACACCTTTAACAAAGCTAACATACAAGGCAACCAAGTTTCAGTGGAACGATGCATGTGAAAAGAGTTTCCAAGAGCGGAAGGATAAATTGACGACTACACCTGTATTGGTACTTCCAGAAGGTACAGAAGGATATGCAGTATATTGTGATGCTTCAGGAGTTGTCTTAGGATGTGTATTGATGCAGCACAGTAATGTAATAGCCTATGCCTCAAAACAGTTGCAGCCACATGTCCAACACATGATCTTGAGTTAGCAGCTTGATATTTGCCTTAAAGATATGGCTCCACTACTTGTATGGGGTTCATGTTGATATATATACCGATCACAAAAGTTTGCAATATATCTTTAAGCAGAAGGACTTAAATAGCGAAGGTGGCTTGAACTATTAAAAAATTATGATATTGATATTCTATATCATCGGGGAAAGGCAAATGTGGTAGCCGATGCATTAAGCCGCAAGGCAATAGGAGGCACTAGTGGCCAGTTGGCGAAAAAGCAAGATATAGTCAAGGATCTACATCAACTAGCCAGCTTGGGAGTTTGTCTTTTTGAATCTCCAGATGAAGGGGTTATTGTGCAAAATGCGGCAGAATCTTCATTAGTAGCTGAAGTGAAAGAGAAGCAGTATGCGGATCCTATTTTATTTTAGCTGAAAAAGAACGTACAACAAGGTTTTACAAAGGTATTTGATCTTACGCAAGAGAGAGTAATTCAATGCCAAGGTAGATTGTGTGTACCGGATGTAGATGAACTAAGGAAATGGATTATGACAAAGGCACATCATTCAAGGTATTCTATTCATCTGGGAGCCACCAAAATGTATCATGATTTGAAAGAAATGTATTGGTGGGGTAAAATGAAGAAGAACATTGCAGAATTTGTAGCTCAGCGTCCAAATTGTAAACAAGTAAAAGTAGAGCATCAGAAGTCGGGAGGTTATATGTAATGTATTAATCTACCAGTCTGAAAGTGGGACATGATCAACAGGGATTTCATCACAGGTTTGCCTCGTACACTGCAAAAATTTGATTCCGATGGGTAATAGTTGACAGGCTTACCAAGTCAGCGCATTTCCTACCTGTCAAGGCCACCTATACAGCTGAAGATTATGCACGGTTGTATTTTAAAGAGATAGTTTGATTGCATGGAATTCCAATCTCTATTACATCAGAAAGGGGAGCTCAATTTACTGCACATTTTTGGAAATCTTTTCAAAAAATTTTGGGAACCCAAGTGAATTTGAGTACGGCTTTTCATCCTCAGACAGATGGACAAACAGAACGTACTATCCAAACACTTGAAGATATGCTACGAGCTTGCGCATAGGACTTTAAAGGTAGTTGGGATGATCATCTATCGCTTATTGAATTTGCTTACAATAATAGCTATCATTCAAGTATCAAAATGGCACCTTATGAAGCTTTATATGGAAGAAAGTGTAGATCACTAATTGGATGGTTTGAAGCGGTGAAACTGCTTCACTCGGGCCAGATCTTGTTCATCAAGCTATGGAGAAAATTAAGGTGATACAACAACGGCTACAGACAGCCCAAAGTCGACACAAGTCATATGCTGATGTTAGAAGAAGGGGGCTCGAATTTGCCATAGGTGATTAGGTATTCTTGAAAGTGTCACCAATGAAAGGGGTAATGAGATTTGGAAAGAAATGAAAGTTGGCCCTATATAACGTGCCATATGATATTACCCAAATATTTGGTCAAGTTACGCATGAATTAGCACTACCCCAAGAACTCTCCACAGTTCATCCAATATTTCATGTTTCGATGCTTCGAAAGTGCATAAGAGATCCATCTCGTATTGCTCCTATTGAAGATGTACAAGTTACGGAGGATCTCACCTATGAATAGATACCTATTGCTATTCTGGATCGACAAGTGAGGAGGTTAAGGAATAAAAAAGTAGCTTTCGTAAAGGTACTCTGGAGGAATCAACAAGTAGAAGAGATCACATGGGAAGCTAAAGAAATAATTAAGTCTAAGTACCCACATTTGTTTCAAACGGAAGAGAAAGTTCAAGATGCGGGATTGGAGCAATAACAAGGAAGTACCTATAAGCATTATGTGTACATATGATAACATGAAGAATGATCCTAGACTTGTATTTGTTTAAATTGGATAATGTCACTTACATTCGAGGACGAATATTTCTAAGGGGGGAAGGATGTAACACCCCGTACATTTCTGAACCTAATTGATTACCGTAACATTTATGGAATTATTTAAACTTGAGATAGTTGGTGGATTAATCACTAAAATTCTTGGGCTGAATTAATTCCATGTTAATGGTCTCAATTGAGGCCCAACAATTGAGTAAAAGACATGGCCGAAAATGGAAAATGACCCATTCATCTTTTGACCAAGTAGAAACCTCAATTATTGATCAAAGGTGGCTAAGGATGACCACCAAGGGACTATAAAAGGAAACAAAAAATCAAATTTTATTCACCAAGAGACACATGCCAATTCTAGATTTTTCCACAATATTCTCTCCCCTCTCAAACCTTAAGCAACTAATCTGTTTGGACAAGATCATCTCTTTGCAAGCTTTGGTAAGTGTTTATTCTTATTGTTTAATATATTATATGCATGAGAGGGCATATAATTCATGTTGGTTATGTTGACAAAGTGTTGAGTAGTCCACTATGTATGAAACAGTCTACTTTTACTTAATCAGTAAAGGATTTTGCCATATAAACTTGAAAGTGGACTTGTGATCTTGAAGGAAGTGAACTTGATGGATTAAAATTTCAATATGTAATATGTGGTTATTTCCTTAACTTGGTTTCTCTATGTGTATAACTTGTGGGATTGTTGTTATGAAATTGTGCATGGAACCGGTGGCGTATTGAAAGGAGAAAATAGTTTTGGTGATGCTCATGTGCATTTTGAAACTATGGTTGATCATTAGCATCAAATTTTACCTAAATTATGAAAACAGAAGCTTACTTATGTCCATGGACCATTTATTATAAAAAAAGACCCAAAAGAGACCCATTTTGGCCGAACCGGGCATCCGCCCTCGCAGATGGGGCACCTGCGGGCGCAGATGCCAACGCAGGTGGCCCTGGACAGTGCCAGATAGGCACCTGCGGCCGTAACTCACCCACCTACCAGCGCAGGTGGCTCCACAGGTCATTCCAGAATTTCATTTTGTTTGTTTTTGCTTCTCTTTAATCCCCCAAGGCCCCTATACCCTTCTTGGATGCAATTATCAACTTATGGTACCTTTTGAATACCTTTAAGGGGTCATTCGGAGACATGTTAGATTATATAAATTATGGATCATTGTTAATGTGTTATTGTTAAAGGTATTTAAGTGACTTGATGGAGTAAAGGTGACGTAGTGTTGAAGGGGAAGTGTAAAGTATAACCTTAGTGTGAAATGCTATCGCTTTATGATATCTTGGTTAATGTGTGGAATTTTTTGGTGTTATTGGTATGGTAACGCAGTGGATTGTACTGTAATAGGGTGAAATGACGTTATATGGCAGTCATGTAGGTCATTATCGTCTTATGCGCTTGTAATGTAGTTAGTTCTTAATGTGAGCTCCGTTATGTACTTGTGTTGTAGAGTAACATTAAAGGAAGGAGATGGATTATTGTATTCACATATAGGATTATGTATTCATATTGGGAAGATAAGGTATGTAAGGTTACTCTTTCCGTATCCTTTGGTAGCACCTATTGTTATCATTGTTACTGAACTTTTTTCCATTTCGAAATGTTCCAAAGTATCTCATTTCAAGTTTGACATATGTTGTATTCACATGTATCTTATTCATTGACTAATGTTCCAAAGCTCCAATAATGTTATAACCACCAATGTATCAATCTCACAAAAGTAAAGGAATGAAGTAGTGCATATATGTGTTTCTTAGAGTTTGGGTGGTAGCTCAAAGGGGCGAAAGCCTAGCTAGAGACGATCCCGATGAGGGGGGAGCCCAAAGGGGTGCAAAACTAGCTAGCGACAAACCTTCTTTACGGATTTATGGGTGGTATCTCATAGGGGCGAAAGCCTAGCTAGAGACGATCCCGATTGATTATTGATTTCTGGGTGGTAGCTCAAACGGGCATAAGCCTAGCTAGAGACGATCCTAATGTTATGTTATGATATGTTATGTTATGATACATTATGTTATGATGTGACCCAGTGATACACTGGATGAATGATAATGATGATGAACGTAAAAGTAAAGAAAGTAATTAATGTAATGTACATGGTTCCACACATATACAGAACGGTGGTTTATCCATAATGTTTATTCACTTGTAATTAATTCCATTTGAGATCCTATGTTTCATATAGTTTCTTATAGCCTTACATACTCAGTACATTCTTTCGTACTGACGTCCCTTGGGGGACTTACCTTACTTGCTGCAGGCGCAGGAGCTAATAGACCTCCACAGTAGGATACAAATCATCTACAAACTGTTAGTGAGCTCTAGATTGATTCGTGGCTTTCCAAGTCATTATGTACATTTGTTTTGTTATTGTATAAAGGATTGTATAAAGCGGGGACTTGTCCCGACTTTAGGTTGGTTATGTATATGTATCTGTTAGAGGCTTTGTAGATGTTGTACGACGAATGAATGAATGTATGTCCATTTTGACTTTATGGCCCCAACGGCCAAGTTTCATATCTATTGAATGTTTCTCCATGACTTCCGCCATTGGTATCTTGTATTTATATATGATAGAGTGTTGTTCATTTAGTGACATGCATATGACTGTTCATGAATGGAGGTTGGTTCTCTCGAGCCTTAACGGCTTCGGGTGCCAGTCCGCCCCATTGGAATTCGAGGCGTGATACAATCCCACCTAAGGGAACAATCCTAAACTAGACAACCATAGAAGGTCCTCCGTTCTCGAGCTTCTTGGACTTCTTGAAACTTCGGACGTCTTTCAGATGAAGATCTTCAAATCAAGAGCTATCTAAATAATTTCCAAACCCAAGGGACAATGGTCTGTTCAAATTAGCATGACATCCTTCAATTAAACATATAAGAGTATGATTGTCTTTTCGAACCGTAGGTCTTTTTCGACTTAAGGTGGTCTCGCTAATGGGCCCGATACCCCTGGGGCACTGGGTCTCTTAGTTTATCATGCCTAGAATATGTGAGTTGGTTTACCTCTATCCTAGTTGTACTAGAGTTTGCTTTTTGAAGAGAAACTTGATAACCCAGACGGACTACCACAGGCTAAGACGATAACAAGTGTCGGATGACCCAACTAATTGTTTCATAGTCTCGAGAAATGTGATTTTTTAGTAAAGGAAATGACCGCAAAAGATGCATAGTCGTTGGTTCCTAATGCAATCTATTTTTTTGTCATTTGGCGAAATCGGTATGCCATGAATGTAACAATTTTATAATTTACAGAAAGTAAAAAGATAAGCAAATAAACAGTTGAATAATTATTACAAATTTGAATAGTTAGGAAAACAAAGTAAGCTAAAATATTTGGTTAGAACCTATTTGAATTCCCCAGCGCAGTCGTCATTTATGTTTTATAGAGAAAATGACTTTTGACTTGTTTGAATTCAAAAACTTATGAAAATTTCAAAATTCTATTTAAGACAGAGTCTCCACTTAATTTGATTGAGGAAAATTAAGAAAACCTTTGAAAAATACTTAAAAGATTTAAAACATAAAATATCTTTCATGTTTTAGAAATCCGGGTACGTGGTACCTATTAATACTCTTGGAAGGTTGTTAAGGCACCAAGAGTATCCGCTAACTTGCGGTTGTCCAAATTATTTGAAATTTCATTTATTTGACTAACTTTGAAAAGAAATTATTTTATCTAAAAAAAATTTAATAAATCCAAATTATTTTAAAAGCAAGACGAATTTGACCAAGGAAATTATTTAATTAACAAATGTATTAAGAGATAGTTTTGAAAAATATATTTAGACAATTAGCAAGGGAATTTAACTAAGCTAAGTAAAAAAGTTCGTGTCAATTACAAATGAGTTAACAAGAATAAATTATAGGTTGGGCTCCTTTTTAGCCCATTTCAGATCTGTCCAGCCTTTGGGCACAACATCATGGATTTTTTATGTCCATTTTTAGCTGTGTATACCAGCTGCGTTTGTCTTTCAATTTCTTGTATACAGCTGCATTTTTAGTGTATATCAGTCACTTTTGGATGAATATACTTGAGTAGTTCTGGGTCTCAACTCATTTCCTTCTTTTATATCATGTATATCAGCTTCCTGGTTGTATACCCTCCGTATATCATGATGTGGCAGCCCCAATTTGGACTTGGTTAAAGCTTGACTCGATGGGACTTGGCCCCGAGGAAATGCAAGGGATTAGGGTCTAGTGGATCGAATAGAAGGGAGTTCATGCACCAAGAAGAGAATAAGGATCAACACATATCATTAAGCTCATAACACATGAGTCAAGACAGTAGTAGGAAAAATGAACAAGCAGACAGGATTTGCAACAACAATCATCCATCATATATTGGCCAAATAAGACACGGACTTCATGGTTTAGAACCTATCTTGAACCAACTTCTTTTACTACTACATTTAAATATCACTAAAATAACAAATTAGTTTCTATTTAGATGAAAAGTGACAAAGAATGTGATAACGACAAAGGTCAACATGACAAGCTTTTCACGAGAAGGAATTGACACTTAAATGGAATGCACTACAAAGAGAGAAACAGGCACCGAATTTGCATTTACAAATTCAACATCTTAGGTAAAAAACACGATACCATGGAAACGGACATATCACAACACCAAGGCTAATCTAACTAGATAATTATTACCAGATTACTTAAAAAAGTAGAATAAGTTATAGACATGCACACAGTCCAACTAGTAGACATTGGTTATTCCTTAACTATGGCAAACTAGGAATAAGACACCCAAAAAACAAAGATTATCCTTGTGAAGGGTAAAATGACATGGATTAACTATAATTATTTTATAGATAGATTCAAACAATTGGGGTGCTTGATCATATCTACTAAGTTTTGCTCAAACAATAGACGAATACAGGGTTCAAATATTTAACAACTATTTAATCAATGCCATACTTATTGAAAAATTTGAAAGAAAAGGAACATAACACTTAAACTCCTAGAACATTCAAATTCTCAGGAAGAAGCCATATCCTTGTTATTGAAATTGTAGGTCCAAAACCCGTAACATATTTACAAAAATTCTATTAGTAGACACTGGCAAACTCACCCACCATGATAAAACCAAGTAAAAAGACTAAATCTTTAAATCAAGGCATCACCAGATACACTTTATACACATAGAAATTCAACAATTCCAGTGAACACATACATGGTGCGAACATAATAAAACAGAAGAGAAGTGTTTGATTTAATTTTGAAAAGAAACGAGCAACTTGAAAATCAAACAAGACATCCCACCGCTGTAACTCGAGTGTACTCGGCATTAACCATAGAAAATTTAACCATTCAGGCTTCAATACGAACAAACAATACCAATTGATTCCCACACTATTAAATCACACAAACAAGAGCAACGAAGAATATTAACGGAAGGGGATACCTTTTTTGGAGCAGGAACCGGGACTCGAGCCTTTGTCGGAGCTTCTCTACCACCGCCGTTGAAAAGGGCACTTGAATTTCTTAGTCTAGGAATTCATGCTCAAACAAGACTTGTAGAATCCTTGACACCAAAATTCCTTTTGATAGCTAAGATCACTTGCACATTTGGGGGGATTTTTTGTCTGCCTATAACCTTCCCATTGAATAAGGAAATGGAGATGGATTTAGATAGGTGACTTCGAATAGGTATTTTGAGATGAGAATAGATGTGGAATTTGAGAAAAATCTCAAATCTAACGATTGTGAACAAATCGCAAAGGAATAAACAACGATGAGTTGCCTCTGTCCTTTCCCGTACTATCGTCGAATGAGAGCAAGAAAGGTGTCGATTTTTAGAAGCTTCAAGGGGCTTTTTGGGTGAGGGAAATTTGAATTTTTTGAGGATAACATTGGGGAGGAGTACGAATATGTACCGATTTCACGAAATTTTGAATTTAGGTCCCTGAATTTGAGGAAATTCGTCACTCTTAAGGAACCCAGATGCTTTTTATGTATGAATCTCGTGCTAGGCACGCGTACATGTATGGAGACAGGGTTAAAGCATAGGGAAAATGTTTAATTTGAGCTGTCGTTTTGTTTAAATTTTTTGGGTGTTGACTAAGGAAGGTCGCTGGTTGTTGAGTTGCTGAGTTGTTGTTTATGCCATTGTGGTTAATAGGTTGAAGAAGGAGAATGGTTAAAAGGGTTATGAGCATGGAGAGGGTCATCTGTTTTGGGCCGTGTTGGTAAAATTTAAGTGTACACTGTAGAAATTAGAATATAGAATTTCAGTCAATTTTGTTTAAATTTTAGCCAAATTGAAAAATCTCAATTGGCCAATTGCATTGCAATTGTGGCCAAATTGATGTCAATTATGGCCAAATTTAATAAATTCGCTAAACGGAATCATAATCGGTTATGGATTATCAACTAGATCAATTCTGAGTTTCTTAGTTTAACAAAATCAAGTAAGTACTTTCCAAAAAACTCATTTTAAGAAAATATATACACTTAAATCAAGATTTATTCGCTTGAACCAATTTTCAAGACGTGTCTCTATTAAAATCCGATTTTGATATAATAATTACTTAGGTAACAAAAATTATACGATCTCGTATATATGAATAAGTATGTATAATTTTCACTTAAATGACAAAATTAACCCAAATAAATACTTTAGAAAGTCTTTATCCCAATAAACTGAAAGTTTTGATTTTATTTAAAAACTGAAGTAACCCCAGATTATACCTAGTTGTGGAGGGCAAAAATTAAGTGTCAACACTCCCGATAATGTCAGATTTAGCTATGACGATTTCTGTATCCATCCTGATCTAAAGTTACCTCAAGGATACAAGGTCCCAAAATTTAAGATGTTCAATGGAATTGAAAACCCTATGGTCCATTTAAGCAGTTATTGTGATCGAATGGTCAGGGTAGGTAAGAATGAAACATTGTTGATGAGGTTTTTTAGCTGTAGCCTAAGTGATAAAGCCTTGGAATTGTTCACCTCACAGGAATTAAAGAACTGGCCTTGTTGGATATCTCTGGATAAAGACTTCATTGAAAGGTTTGCTTACGATGAGGAAGTATCTCCAAACTGATACTCTTTGAATCAGATCAAGCAGAAAATTAACGAGCACTTTCGAGAATATGCCTATCAGTGTAGAAAGGAAGTTTCTAAGGTTTAGCCTCCCATGATGGGGGAAGAAATGATAGCAGTATTCTCCCGTGCTCATGAATGAGAGTTTTATACAATGATGATATTGACAGTCTACACAATATTTGCAGATTTTGTTAAGATTGGAGAATCAGTTGAAGAAGGCATGCAAATGGGTAAGACTAATAAGACTCTAGCCCCATAGAACCCCCAACCAATCTGCTATGCCCAACCCCAGTACCAAGCTCTATAGCTAAATTACCAACCACAATACCAAGATCCACAGTCAAATTACCAACACAATGTCTAAACTCCTCTCTTAAATCATCAACCTAACGTCCAAGCACCATACAACTACCATCAGCTACCACCTCACCTCACCCCAAAAAAATACAACCTATAACATCCAAATTTTTAGAAGAAACCTCCCAGAATCTCTACCCCTCTGGTCAAAAGTCAAACATAACTTTTCAAGAGACTAAACACAACTGGACTGATTAGAATAGTTGATCCAAAATCTATTAACGTGAATGCAAAACTTTATAGACCTGACCAACATTGTGCAAGACTACCAAAGTTTACAGTCCAAGGGTTATCTAAAAGCCGCATCATATCCAAAGTTGATCATGTGCAGGACTACCCAAAGACTGGTAATTCAAGTGAAATTTGTAAGTCACGTTGTATCCGACAGTGGATAAAAGTGCAGGATTACCCAAAGGTTACCAATTCAAAAGATATATGTAAGTTTCCTCTTATCCAAAGTTGGATGATGTGCAAGATTACATGAAAGCTAAAAATTTGAGGGACATATGTAAGCCGCCTCTTATCCAAAGTTGGATAATGTGCAAGATTACTCGAAGGCTGACAATTCGAGGGATATATATAAGTCGTCTTGATGTCGCCCAAAATATATCTCCAGAAAAGTATAATGCGGTCATTGTATCAAATATAGAACCCAACTAGGTTGGGGTCGATCCCACAGGGAATAAGACGAAATTATGTAGAATGCTATTTTGAGTAATTGGCAAGTAAGTAAAACAGGGTTTTTTTTGTGAATAAGTGGTTACAGTAACGATTGCTGGTTTTCAGATTTGCAAACAATATGAGAAATACACTAGGACTGTGATCCCCAATGATTCCTTAACTCCACAGGTTACTTGTGCTAGAAAAACTATCCTGCTGCGATGCATGCAAAATCTAACAAGTCATGTTCATCTAAACGTCTCTCGACCCTAGTTAGACGAATTTCACTCTTCTCCTCTCGGTCTTTGAGTGTCGCACTACTAACCCTTCTCCTGGATCTCAAATAACTATCCGTGTTATGGCTCAAGTAATTAAATGAAGGTTGATAGCTTCAAATCTCTATTGTTATTCCCTTTTTCCCAATCTCAACCTCTCTCTCGAGCAAGTCTAGAATACAGGCGATTTTTTAACATTTGTAACCGTTAGAAGATAAGTTATAATAAAGGTAATAACAATACATGCATTCCCAATGGTTCAGAATTTGCTTCGCACTTAACCCGTTTCGTTAATTCCTCATGGTTCACACAACCCTAGTTGATGGGTTTAGCTACTCATAATTGCAAGAACACAAGAAAAATTCAATAATGAAAACATAATTGTAAACTCACAACAATAAGAAAACTCTAAAATCTCAATATGAATAAAACCCTAGAATCAATATTCCAAGATTACAAAATAAATAGTATGTTTATGAACGTAAAAACAATAGAAAAAATCTCTCAAAACAATGTACTGACCAACCTGAACATAGTAAAATAAAAGGGTATTTATGGATACAAGATGAATCCTATCCTAATCAAAACAAGAAAACAGAGTCGGCAACTTTCCACGGTATCGTGACTTGGTGTCGTGGAACTAAATCACGTCACATGGGTCCTGTCGTGGAAATCAGTCTGCCTCAACTAGCTGCGGGAGTCGACCTATTGTACAAACCCACGGTACGTAGGTTGACTCACGTGATGTGGGTCCTGCCGTGGGTCAATCCTCTAGTGCAGTACCTGGTTCTTTCCTCTTCAGATACTCCATTTTCGAGCATGATTCTTCCTTGTTGATCATTTTGCCTCCAAAAACCTATTTCTCTGCAAAGTAAGAAAGAAAACAAATCAGACCAACAAAACATATACCCAAGTTATTGCATATTATCCTTATTTTAAGCATCGAAAGTTCCATGAGATCATGACACATCAACACCCTCAACTTAGAATGTTTGCATGTCCTCAGGCGAACCAAACAAAAAAAACACATACGATGCTTAAGTAAGAGAAATCTAAGAGACCTATGACAGTCCACTTATTGCTCTTGGCACCAAAACTTTTCCTATCCCTCCTATTTGCAAATCAAAACCATCGTGTGTATACATGCAGTATATTATCATGACACAGAAGGGATCAAGTGATGGAATCAGATTATGAATACACAGCTAAGCATATATGCAAATGATAGTATCTAAACAACTAGCAGCTAACAATGCAACCCATGTACTCTCACAAGAAAGAAGTCTCATGCACTCACAGTACACTAATAAATATCAAAGTAAGGACTAGGTCAAAACACTCTCTCTCATAAAGAAGTTCAACCAATATGCGTGAAATACCATAGGCTTGCTCTTATTTTCTATGCCTTAGTTTTTCAGACAGTTGGACTAGGATCACTATAGGACTTTCATCAGCTTGTAATGTAGGCTTGGGGAGGTATGATACATATGGATATGGTGACTCAACCCTCCTTGACACTACACTATTTTTGGCTCCACTTTCCAACCATTCTCATTTTATTCTCCCTTATTCTCCTTCATTTATATTCAGATTTTAGATGTGATTTTCTTCATATTTTTAAAACACACTTTTTTTTCTTTTTCTTCACACCCAAATCTGTTATCTTTTTGTTTTATTAACCCCTTATTCATACCTAAGTTAAGCTATGCACCCCTATAATAGCCACCCTCAACTTAGGCGATTTGCCTGAGTTGAGATACACAATGTCCAAGGAGGGACCAGGGCTAAAACACGTTCATTGTATGTCCAAATGCGAAGGTGAATAGGCTAATGAAAGAAACAAGGAAATTAAATCTCAAACTAGGGATCAAGAGATGTTAACTTCATTTGTTCAGTCATTTAGGCTAAAAGTGGACTCATTCAAGAACAACCTATGATCCTTTCCTAACCACTATCCTATAACCTAGGCAAGACTAATCAGGCAAGTTCTGGATCGCACATACTAAGTGAACTAGGTAATGAACTCACACACACATAGCACAGGGTTACACTATCAACTACTACCTATCCAACTCATGCATTGCTAGCTACAGTCATGTTGCCTATAATACTAATGCCATAACAAGATCCAACAGCTGGTACAAACTAACATACTACACACACAATTTAAAACAAAACTTTTTAGGAGGGGTATCCTTTAGACAATCACAAACAATATCAAAAACATGTTCAAAAATACACTACACTAAGGTTTCCTTATTTTTCTCTTAATTAAACACGAGTACACATAATAATATAAATAAAAACCTAAACATATTGATTTTACTATGATAGCACACTTGGGGGGAAAATAAAACACGGCAATAAAACCCCCCAAGTGGTGGTATACCCCCACCCCCAACTAAATAATGGTGCATGGCCCCTAGTGCGCAACTACCAATAGAGTAAGTGTAAGGGAGTGAAGACATACCTGCGGTGCCCAAGGTGTCAAATGTGGGCCCGTACACAGCAGGATCATCTGCATGCTTTCTGGGCTCTCTGCTAGATGTGTCCTGCATAGGGGGTACCTGACTAGAGGATGCACTTCGTTCCCTATGCTTCTGAGCAATCTGACTGGCATGGTACTCTACTCTGGATGCCTTAATCGCTCTCCAAAAATCACCCTCGAACTCATCACCCCTATCAGTCTGATACTCCAGACTATGTGGCCGCTTGCCTTTATCAATAAGAGGCTCCTCATCAGCAAACAAATCCACCTCAAAAGCAGACCTCATCTAGGCCGAAACGGGAATAGGTGGAATGACAGAGTTCTGCTTGGTGCCAAATCTCTAACCTCCTCTCTTAATGAAGCCACCTCCTGTGCCAATCCTACCATATCAGGAATCTGTGTCGAATTCATTCGGGTAGCCATTCGTGTATCAAAACTATCAATCCGCCCATGCAGATCTCTCATAAATCTATCCATAGTCGCAGTAATTCGAGCCTCCACTCTAGCTTCTAAAGCCTCTACTATGGTCCAAACCTATAGGTTAAGCTGGGTTACCAACTTATCCATCTGGGCCTCTGTGTGAGCCTACCTCTCAAATATCTGCGTTTTCCTATCAACCAACTGCTGCAGAAAGTCCCTCAAAACTAAAACCATACCAGAGGGGGGCAGTGGTGCTGTAATGGTTGGTACCGCATCGTCAATCACTGAGCCTGTGCCCTCAGTAGGTACACGAATAGTATCAAGTACACTCACCGATGTTGGAGTACTAACAGGCTCTTCTCTATCTCCAGGCCCTTCATAAAGGGCTGCTCTTGATGACATGAAAGGTTGAGACCTCTGCAGAAAAACTGGTTGAGCTCCCCGCTGTTGCATCAACCCTATATTAACAATGCAGTTCACCTCAATATAATGATCTACTGCAGGCGTCGTAAACACACCAGCACTAACACATAAGCCATGAATCAGATAGGGTAAGGGGATGCTGGTAAAATCTCTAAAGGCGTGCTCATGAATTTCCCTAATGATGTAGCGAGTGATATTGATGTCATATCCGGTGATGATGCTCGCTACCAGTACAGCTCGGTCAAAAGTAAGTGAATTATCAGCATTTGTGAGACACAGACGGTGCCTCACAACAGACCACCAAAATCGTCCAACAAGGTGAAGCGAGAACTTCTTAATATCCAGCTTCCCAGATACCCAATAAGCATCCACACCATCCTCCGCTATATATCCCGTTATCCACCGTAGTAACTCCAACCGCTGATCGACGTCCCTCATTTTAGCCCTATTTCTCATAGTCTCTATACGGTGATTAAATTCTACAGTGCTAGCTAGAAATGGACATTCAGCACCACATAAAAACTTGTGGATTGTCTGCTCAGAGATGACTACTCTGGTCTCTCACACCAAAGTGTGAGTCAATGGTGGTTGGTCCCGATATCTCTGCTCATTGGGTGTGATCAATTATATAAAAGCAGCATAGGAAGCGTAAAACTCACGAACCAACTCTAGGCTATAGTGCCCAGGAGGCTCTGTCATCCACCCGAATCCATAATGATCAAATACTGCCTTAATCTTGGGTAGTGCCTTTAACTTATCTAGCCGATACCGGGACTCCTCAGTGATACTTCATTTACACATGCCCCTCTCAGTAAGTTTGGCATCCCTGTGATAAATGGCCCTCAAACCCTGAACACACCAACACTTATTTTCCCTTCTAACTGTAGTTGTGGCCCACTGTACAGCCACCTATCTCTGTGAGGAAGTCGTGGAGTTTTGACCACCAATGCCAGAAATAGATGCTGTTGCCTCAACTGTAGAATTATCTGGATCTTCGACATTTTCCTCAGACCCAGATACATCAACCTCGGCATCATTCATACCCTCAGCATTCTACTCAGACCCAGATACATCAACCTCCTATTCATCAGCAGTTGCCAAAGCATCCTCCCCCTCTTCAGACTGGGGAGAGGAATCAAAAGACTGAACAAGAGCAACTGGTTTGGCAGGTTTTGGGGCTGTGAAGTAGGCTGATGTGCATCTCGGGTAGAAGCTTATGCCCTAGTTTGTAGCCTCGAGGTATAAGGTACCAGTGTATAATTAGCAGTCGCAAGCTCATACACTTCTTCAGACCCACTTTTATTTGACCTCAAAGGTTCATCGCACAACCTAGTCGTAAATTTAGGGTTTTTAGTGCGGATTCTCGAATAGGAACCCATGTTTCCATGTTTGGGGTTTGATTTGGGTGGAATTTTAGAACAATTGGGTCGGTTTTGGGTTGGGTTTTGGGTCTGGTGGGTCAAATTTGGGTTCGAGTGGGTCAAATTTGAGAGCTAGGGTTTTGACAATTTAGGGATTGTAGGGTTTAGGATTTTGGGCTAAATGGTGGTTAGGATTTGACGAATTTTGGATTTGGTAAATGGGAATTTGAGAGGAGAGTGGTTGCAAGTGGGTGATTTGATGAATTCTTGAAAATTGAGTTTATGTTAGGATGTGGATTTGAGAGGTTTTAAGTTGAGATTTGAGGGTGTTTAGTTTTGATTTGAGGTTGGGTCGATTTTGAGGGGATATACTAAAATAAATAAAGTTGGGTTGGGTCGGGTTGGATCTCGAGTTTAAAATGGGTTTTTGATTATCACAGTACCTACCCACGTGACGTGGGTTGACCTACGTCACGTGGGTCACTGGCGTAGGTCGAGTTCGACAAGTATATAATTTTCTCTAATTTCTACGGTACCAACCCACGTCACGTGGGTTGACCTATGTCACGTAGGTCCCTGGTGTGGGTTAGGTCCTGTAGGTGTAAAATTTCCTCTGACTTCTACGGTACCGACCCACGTTATGTGGATGAACTTATGTCGCGTGAATCAGTGTCGTGGATTGTACTGAACATATTCAGTTTCAATATTGTAAGTTCCAGCTAACTTATCCTCCAATGATCAGATCACAACCAAATCAAAACTTGGGTTGCCTCCCAATCAGTGCCTGATTTAACATCTCGGGACGATACATATAAATTGGATACTCAGGCTTCACCAACCAACCCATGGGTTGCCTCCCATAAAGCACCCGATTTAACGTCGTGACACGACATGACTATCTTGATTACTCATACTTCATCAAGACTAAGCTCCTCACAAGTCCTTATCTCTTCTGTCATTCCCACATAGTGCTTTACACGCTGCCCATTAACCTTGAATAAAACATTATCATCACCTTTTATTTTTATTTCTCCATGCGGGAACACCCTCACAACAGTGAATGGTCCAGACCATTTAGACCGCAGTTTTCTAGGAAAAAGGCAAACCTGGAGTTATAGAGCAGCACCAAATCTCCCGGGTGAAACTCTCGTCGCTCAATCCTTCGATCATGATATAGTTTCATCTTCTCTTTATATAGTGCAGAACTTTCATAAGCCCAAAGACAAAATTCATCCATCTCATTCATCTGGTCTAACCTCAATTTAGGCGCTTCACTCCAGTTTAGATTTAACCTCTTCAATGTCCATAATGCCTTATATTCAAGTTCGACAGGCAAATGGCAGAATTTTCCAAACACTAACTGATATGGTGAGGCACCAATCAATATTTTGAATGCAGTTTGATATGCCCATAATGCAACATCCAATCTTCTTGCCCAATCGAACCTATTGACATTAACTGTCTTTGCCAAAATAGACTTAATTTCATGATTTGACACTTCAACTTGCCCTCTCACCTTAGGATGGTAAGGTGTTGTAACCTTATGTTTGACACCATATTTTTCAAGTAAGGTTTTGAACAGACGATTACAGAAATGGGATCCTCTATCACTAATGATAACTCGGGGTGTACAAAATCGTGAAAATATGTTCTTTTTCAAGAATGCCATGACACTTTTTCCTTCATTATTGGGAAGCGCAATTGTCTCCACCCATTTAGAAACATAGTCAACAGATACCAAACTGTATTTTATCCCATGTGAGCTCACAAAGGGGCCCATAAAATCAATTCCCCATACATCAAATAATTCGAGCTCAAGTATAGTTGTCATAGGAATTTTGGATCTGCCTGAAATATTCCCTTGTCTTTGACATTGATCACAGGCCCGAGCATAGTAATGAGCATCTTTATAGATGGTAGGCCGATAATACCCTCATTGAATGATCTTGTTCACAGTCTGCGTACCGCCATGATGACCCCCAACTGGGGATGAATGACATGCTTCCAAAATACTCATCATTTTGGCCTCTGGGATACACCTTGGAATTATACCATCTGCACATACCCTAAACAGGTAAGGCTCATCCCAGAAGAATTTTCTCACCTCATGCAGGAATCTCCTCCGTTGCTAGTACAACATATCTTTCAGGACTACATCATTTACTATAAAGTTGGCAAAATCTGCAAACCATGGGATTATGTCTTGTGATGCTGCTAACACTTGATCGTCTGGAAAAGTATCATAAATATCACGACAATCCCTTGATTTGAGTATGGCTTCCTCATCAATGTGTGATAGGTGGTCTGCAACCTGATTCTCAGTCCCTTTTCGGTCCTTGACCTCAAAATCAAATTCTTGTAGTAGGAGTACCCACCGAATCAGCCTTGGCTTGGCGTCCTTCTTTGACATAAGATATCTGAGTGCGACATGGTCTGTATGTACAATCACCTTCGTACCAATCAAGTAAGATAAAAAAATTTTAAAAGCAAAAACCACAACCAACAACTTTTGCTCAGTCACAGTGTAATTCTTCTGGGATGGATTAAGTGTCTTGCTAGCGTAGTAAATAGGATGTAGAATCTTGTCATATCTTTGTCCAAGGACTGCACCCAAAGCTACTCCACTAGAATTACACATAACCTCGAATGGCATCATCCAGTCTGGTGTGACAATGATAGAACCTGAAATCTACTCCTCTTTCAGGCATTCAAATGCTTTTAGGATCGAACATGAACTTCACCTCTTTCTCTAGAAGCTTGCATAATGGATGTGCAATCTTAGAGAAATCCTTGATGAATCTTCTATAAAAACCAGCATGACCTAAAAAACTTTGAATCCCTTTCACTAAAATTGGGGGGGGTAATTTTTCAATTACCTCAATCTTTGCTTTGTGTACTTCGATACCCTTCTTTGAGATTCGATGTCCCAATACAATACCTTCTTTGAACATAAAGTGACATTTCTCCCAGTTTAGCACTAAGTTGCACTCTTCACATCTTTGTAACACATTAGCGAGGTGGGCCAGACAGTCGTCAAAAGAATCTCCACTACAGAAAAATCATCCATGAATACCTCAATAGTGTCTTCCACTATGTCGAAGAAAATAGACATCATGCAACGCTGAAAAGTGGTTGGTGCATTGCATAACCCAAAAAACATCCTTTTGAATGCGAAAGTCCCATATGGGTAGGTGAACATGGTCTTTTCTTAGTCCTCGGGAGTAATAAAAATCTGATTATATCCCGAATAACCATCAAGAAAGCAGTACCACCCCCTTCCAGCAAGACGATCCAACATATGGTCCATGAAAGGAAAAGGGAAGTGATCCTTTTCTGTTCAAGAATTTAACTTTTGATAGTCCATGCAAACTCTCCATCTGGTGACTGGACTTATTGGGATTAACTCATTCTTGTCATTTGGAACCACAATGATTCCTCCCTTCTTTGGCACACACTAAACTGGGCTTACCTACTTGCTATCAGCAATGGGGTAAACCACACCTGCATCTAACCACTTAATGATTTCTTTCTTCGCAACTTCCTGCATAGGTGGGTTCAGACAACATTGGTATTCAATGCTCAATATACACTCAGGAACAAGCTAGATCTTATGAGTGCAAATGCCGGGTGAAATCCTTATAATATCAGTAATGGACCAACTAATGACCCTCTTAAATTTCTTCAATACCGAAACCAGATTTTCTACCTTCTATCCTGCTAACTCAGCAGAAATAATTACGGGCAAGGTGTTATTATCTCCCAAAAATATGTAGAGAAGGTGAGAAAGAAGACCTTTATGCTGTAAAACTAGAGGCTCCTCAACAGAAGGGTGAGCAGGTGGGGTCACCCTATTCTTCAAATCGAGATCAAATTTCTTTGGAGTATAAGCGTAGGATCCCCTTCCAGCAAGTGATCCTACCATCTCAACGTATTCTTCAATAACATCACTTTCCAAATTCATAACCACAACCGCAAGAGCTTCTACCCCAACCTTTCTTCAATTGGAACGACTATGGCACTCTCATCAAGCGTATCAATTACAAAAATCACCCGTATACCTATCGGTTGCTTCATGGAACGACAAACATTGAAAGTAACATGTTCATCATTTAACCTGAATTTCATCTACCCAATTTCCATGTCAACCAACGCACGGCCAGTGGCATGGAATGGTCTCCGCAGAATGATAGGAACCTCGAAATCAACTTCACAATCTAGAATCACAAAGTCAGCTGGAAAGATGAAAGTTGCAACTTTCACTAAAACATCATACAGAATGCCCATTGGCTTTTTCACAATTCTATCTACCATAAGAAGCCTCATAGAAGTCGATTTTGGTGCTCCCAACCCCAACTGCTTGAAAATGGCTAGCGACATTAAGTTAATGCTAGCACCCAAATCACACAGTGCCTTTTCAAAGTTGTACGACCCGATAGTACATGGAATTATGAAAGCTCCTGGATCCTCCTTATTTTCTACTAGGGAACGCGAAGCAACTGCACTATAATGATGCAAGTTATCTACCGACTCAAAACTGGCAGTTCTCTTCTTCGTCACCAACTCTTTTATGAACTTTGCATAACCGAGAATCTGCTCCAATGCCTCAACAAGAGGGATATTTATCGATAGCTCTTTCAACATCATAATAAAATTTTGGTATTTACCTTCCTCAGCCTTCCTTTTTAACCTTTTAGAAAAAAGAAGGAGGAGGTCGTGGGATAGTTTTCAACATTTGTGGAACCTCTTTCTCCTTTCTCTTTTCAGATTCCACTTCCTTAGTTATACTTTGGGGTTTGTGAGCTGCATTGTTATCCGCTGCCAAATTTTATGGCTCCATCTCAACTTCTTCATCACCCATCACTGGCTTATCTTTCTTATCATTATCCACAGAAATAGATGGGTTGGTCGTGCTCTTTCTGCTTCTTGTAGTAATGGCTAAACAATGACCGTCATTTTTAGGATTTTGGATGGTGTTAATTAGAAGAGTGCCTGGTTGACATTGGTTAAATGCCACTGATATCTTCCCGAACTGTTGCTCCAACTGTTTTATGGCAGTTGAGTGAGATTCAACTTTCTGACTAATTCCCGAAATGTCCGCCCTAATTTCCTTTAAGCAATTTTCTTGGTTTTCTGATCATTTAAACAATTTGGTAAGAAGGGTTTCTATTCGTGAATTTTCGTAGTCAGTATCACGGTTCCCTGGTGGGACATAAGCATCGTTCTTCTCCTTGTAATCCTCTTTTCATCTCCAGTCTCTATCACAATCTCGTTCTCTATATCCTGACCTGTTGTAATTGTCTCCATAATAGTTCCGACATTGATTCCCTTGCCTCGAGTTCCAAGAGTCTTGATTAGACCTTGTCCCTTGGCTCAGAAACCCATCACTTCTCGATCCAAGTACTTAGCTTTCTCATCAGATTCATACTCGTAATGCTTAGGTGTTTTGCCTTGTGGACCTACGGTATGCACCTTCTCAGCATCTCTGGCCATAATCTGTTTAGCTAACAAACCAACACCAAAAGCATCACAATACACAGTAAATCCCTCGCCCTTAACTGAAAGAGTTAGAATACGAGCTCAAGTGAGCAAGTCCTTGAGCTTAAGAAAGCTCACTTAACAACTATCGAACCAATGAAATGGATCCTCCTTCCTAGTCAATCTAGTCATAAGGGCTGCAATAGTAGCAAATCTCTCAACAAAATGCCTAAAGTAGCCTGCCAACCCAATAAAATTGCGAACCTCAGTAGGAGATGTTGGCCTGGCCCAATCACGAATAGCCTCAATCTTTGTCGGGTCCACCATAATCCTATCCTTATACACTATGTGTCCTGGGAATGCAACAGACTCGAGCCAGAACTCGTACTTTAAGAATTAAGAATAAATCCTATGATCTTTAAAAGTGTGGAGCACATTCCTCAAATGTTGCTCGTGTTCCTCTCTACTTCTCGAATATACCAAAATATCATCAGTAAGGACTATCACAAAAGAGTCCAGATAAGGCCTGAAAATGTGGTTCATCAAGTCTATAAATGTTGTTGGGGCACTGCTTAATCTAAAAAAACATCCCCAGGAACTCATAATGGCCGTAGAGAGTCCAGAATGCTGTCTTAGAGATGTCATCTTCCTAATCCTCAACTGATGGTAACCAAACCTCAAATCAATCGTACAAAACACTGTTGCACCCTAAAGCTGGTCAAATAAATTATCAATACGAGGCATAGGATACTTATTTTTCACTTTCATCTTATTCAACTACCTGTAATCGATACACATACACATAGAACCATCTTTTTTCTTCACGAATAGAATAGGAGCTCCCTAAGGTGATACACTCAGCATAATAAAACCCTTACCTTGAAAATCCTGAAGCTGAATATTTAGCTTCTTTAGCTCGGTAGGATCCATATGGTAAGAAGCCATATAAATAGATCGGGTGCCCGGCTTGAGGTTAATAGCAAACTCTATATCACACTTAGGAGGAAGACCAGGTAGGTCGGTAGGAAAGACATCAGAAAAGTCAAGAATAATAGGAACAGGGTCAAGTCGAGGACTCTCTGAACTAATAGCACAAACATAAGCAAGGAATGACTCACAACTCCTCGATACAGTCTCCTAGACTAAATATAAGATATAATCTCCATTGGAGAGCGACTAAAAGAACCCTACTACACAACTGGGGGTATGCCAGGCATGGCTAAGGTAACGGTCTTGGCAAAGCAATCCAAGACCTTATGATAGAGAGATAACCTGTACATGCCCAGAATCACATCAAAATCCACCATATCTAACATAATAAGGTCAGACTGAGTGTCATACTCTCCAAAAGTCACTAAACACGATCTATATACACGATCCACTACTAAAGAATCACTCACGGGAGTAGCTACATGTAAAGGCACATACAAAGGCTCCCAAAACAACCCCAATCGTGGTGTATGATATGCATAAACATATGAAAATATGGGGCTCGGATCAACTAAAGCAGAAGCTAGATAATGGCATACTCGAATCATACCTGTAATAATAACATCTAAAGCCTCAGCCTCTGGCCTACTAGGAACAACATATTTGTGATCCTGTTCACCTCTGGACTAAGTCCTTGTCCAACCACCTATCCTACCTTCCTGAGGACCTTCTTTAGAGCCCTAGGGACCACTCATATAACCCTGTAGACCACCCTTAGCTAGAGGAGGTACTGATCTAATCGGTTGGGTCCTCTGTGCAGCTGGCTCAATTATACCGCATTGGGAACACTCTTTGATGAAATTGTGCACTATACCATAATCATAACATGCCCTAGTAAATCTTTTCTATTAAGAAGGTCTGGCTGATCAAGAATGGATACCTCAGACGAAAGTGCGACTGAACTCTTCTCTATTGAGAAAGTCCGACTGACCAAGAATGGCCACCTCGGCCGAAAGACCGTGAGATGCACCCCTCGATGACTAACCATCACTATAATCGAGATGGCCCTCATCTGAAAGTTAAAGCGTTGTACGAACAAGCTTACTAGAATAATCGTGATACTGATAAGACTGGTGCTGGGGGTACCTATCCTGAAATTCTCTAACTCTAAACTGTGAACCACTGTGGATCCCACTAAAATAACCCTGTAGATGTGGCCTCTTATTGCTTTCTCCTTAGGCCTCGTGATATATCTCCTCCATAGTCTAGGCAAATCAGAAATATCCACAAAAGTCCTGCCCGCAACAACTAGACCCTGAGCATCTATACAATGAGAAAGTCTCAACTCTCTGACTAAACCTTGGATCTGCTCATACTCAGTCAGTAGAATCATAGTGGCATGCCTGTCCAACTCATGCAACCTCGTCTTGTACTCAATAACTAAAATAGAACCCTGCACCAATGTTGTAAACTAATATCTCAGACACTCGTACAGGCTACAATGCATATACTTTTCCAAGAAAGCCTCGGAGAACTGAGTCCATGTCATAGGTGGAGATCCAGCTAGCCTAGAATCCATATAACCCCTCCACCACTCTCTGGCTACCTGATAAAATTGAAATGTGATGTATTCCATACTACAAGCCTTTATTAATCCCTAATTATGCATCCTCTCCTCACAAATCATCAGAAACTCGAAGGTATCCTCGCTTAGGGCCCCTACAAACCTAGTAGGAGCATATCTTAAGAATCAACCTAGTATTATGTGCTCCTCTTTATTCATAATTGGCTGGCCTACTCTCTGCTATAGAACTGCCGGTGCTGGTGGAATCTCTACTCTAGGCGCCATGACTGTGGGCTACACTCCTAAACCAATACCTCCCTGGGCTGTTGTCTAAGCCCCATTTGACGGTGAACCACCAACTAACCCCAATAGCTTTACCAGGGCATCACAGAGAACTGAAGATGGTATAAATAAAAATGGGGCCTGGGCTGCCCCTGGCCTACATGCTATTGGGGTGGCTAAATCGCTGGAGCTACCTTTGGCTCCGGAGAAATAATAGGGTCTGATGAAGGCTTTCTATCTTGACCCCTAGCTAGGGTTGCCACTCTATCATTACCTGAGGACTCTGGGTCGACCTCGGCCTCCAACAGGTACTTTGGCTATAGGCTCGGGGTCGCGATCCCTAGTAATCATAACCCCCGTCCTAGCCATCTGCAAAAAAGAAACAAATAAGAATACATAAACCAATATTGACTCAACACACAAAGATGAACCAAAAAGGTGAGATTTTCCTAAGAATGCCCTTTTCCTCCCGAAGATAGGATATGGATGTTATTGTACCGATCCGTGGGATTTTACTAGACACTTACTCTTGTACCAACAATATCGATGAACCTAGGCTCTGATACCAAACTGTCACGACCCAATTTTTTGAATCATAATGGCACCTACTTTAACCTACCAGTAGGTAACCTGAGCCATATAACGGGCAAACCGAAGGAAAAATATGAAGATAAACAAAACAGATATGAAATTGAGATAATAAGCAAAGAAAAACGACAATATACACAGAGGTAACATACTATACAATAAAGGGAGGAGGACAAAATATACAAAATAAGTTCCCCATGACCGGGTAAGGTCGTCGGTACAAGAGCCACTAAACCAAAATAGAGTAATAGACAGTGTCAAATATACAACATAGTCTTAGAATGTACAAAAGGACTATTCAAAAACAATAGAAGGTAAAGGATCATCTCCAGATAGAAAAAGCTCACCTTATCTCTAAATCATCAGCAAGCCCGAGGATAACATCAGTGGCGGTGACTACTCATATCTGCATCAGGGAAAAGATACAGACGTGCAATATGAGTACCAAAAATAATGGGTACTCGGTAGGCATCATAGGTCGGCTGAGCTAAATTACATTAAAAGCATAAATAAAGTATGAGAATGTAACCCTAAGTCAAAAATAAGGACAAAAGTAAAAATAACAGATTATGCTAGGAAAAAGCGATATAAAGGTAACATATGTATTTGAATACAAAAATAAAGTCTAATTATAACCTAATTGGACCCCTATAAGCCCAGAAGGCACAAATAAGAAGGAAAATAACCAACCGAACTTTCATAAGCCCGGTGGGTACATACAAGAGTAATAGTAAAGTCAAGATAAAATATGGAAGTAACGATTGTAAAGTAATTCAGAATATAGGCCATGTATACCTGATGCTCCTTTTCCAGTCCTAATCATCTTTCTATCAATTTTTAATAGTTTCCCAAGCCTCAAATCAGTAATAAGAATGATAAGAATATGTCGAACTCGAACCAGAACTAGTAAATGATAATCAATATGAAGGATGTCGCACTCGAACCAGAACTCATAAGTGATAACAATATAGCATAAGCTGGACTCAAACCGAAATTGATACATGATGGAACAATAGACATTGTCAAACTTGAACTAGAATTGAACATCATAACATCAATAGTAACATCCCAAGTTTTAACATATTCCGAATCCATTTAGTCAATATAGCCTAATTTTAAGCAGACAATCCTTTAAGGCATGGTGGATTCCAGTTATCAGGACTGAAAACGCGGTCTAAGGTCAAATACTATACTACCTGAGGTATCTGAGCTAAATAAGCATAAAACCAAGCCTACGTCAATCCCCACCCCGGTGATAGTCCAAAGAAGCCAACTAATTATTAAAGTTCACACGGGATGTATTCTCTGCTTTCTATCTAAAAAGGATGACGAGGCCTACTAACCAACCCTAAAAACCTAACCTAGGGCAAACATCTACCAAAACCTAGGATAAGTCTTCCCACTCTCCTTCCAAGGCACTACAAGTACTAAGTCTAATCCTAAAGAATGATAATATAAGAATCTAAGGGAAAATGGGCCCAAATGATACCCAAAAAGGGTCCCTAACCGGCTAAATATAGCACTAAATGCTAAAATAATAACTAAGCCATAAATACCCTCCCATAGCTAGCATAATACTACACTAATACCATACTTAATCACAGTCTAGAAGTAAGGTAAGACTAGCTTACCTGGACGCCACCGAAAGCACATGAAATCCTCTACTTTGGAGATTTTCCCTTTCGAGAAGCCTATGACCACTACCACGCTATCACATAATGATCTGTGTATCAAGATGAGAAGAATGATACCCATATTGCATATTTACGCTTCGGATAAAACATCGGACTAAAATTCCCACGTGGAGCCCACTTATAGGATTACAAAATTGAAATTGTCATAGCGTCTCTCTCAGCTCAAGGATCATTCACCCAAAATTTAGGTGAAATCTGAGTTCAAATCAGCCTATAATCAGTCCCTACAATATTCAAAAAATCAAGAACTAAATCGAAGAATTAACTAGAAATTAAGTGGAAAGCTTATGGGATATCGATGATATAATTCCCACAAACACATCCCAAGCTAATCCAAGCTCGACAATATGATTATCCAATAATTTCTGAGATCAAGAGGTCTGTAATAGTGTCCAACACTTAGAATTTGTGTTGGTAAAATGAAGAAAAAGGTATATATACTGCAAGGGGTCCCTTCTTTGTGAACGCGGGACCCTTGTGGCGAACACGGATGCCAGTCCGGACAAACCTTCATGAAAGCAACCGTTACACCACGGTCGCAAAGAAAAAGGCTGGACCGACTTGATCGGCCTCCTCTTTGCAAATGTGAAAGCTGACCCGTGAGCATGGAGGTCATAAAACCTTGACCCTCATGAATGCGGGCAAGGCCTCGCCAACACGAAGGACATTTTTGTCCTGTACCAAATGCACCAGCATCAACAACTTTGCTAAGTTGCCAAAATCTCGATCGAGCCCTCTGAATTCATTTAGAATCCCATGAATCCAAACGAACTATGCTACCCTATCAAATTCTGCATTCCACACTCAATAGTACCATCAAAATTTCCATCCAAGGTTGATTCGGTAAAAAGTAGGCCCCACATCCAAGGGAATATTTTAGTCAAAAACCATTCCAAAATCCAAAATAAGTCTGGTTGCCTCGAAACCCAGACCAAGGGTCCCCCTAGACTAAAATAGATGTTTCAGAGCTAATGAGATTGTCAGAATTGGTATTTGAGGCCGTTTACTTGAATTTTAGGCTCGAGACCCTATTTTTATAGCAAAAGCTCTAAAATAGGAAAATGACTCTAAAAATCAAATGAATTGCCCGGTAACCAAACCATCTGTCCCAACAAGTCATAAATGACTTAGGATAGCTATAGAAAAGCTCTAAACACAGAGAAAGTTAAAAAATGACATGGAGGGTCATTACAGTAAGGACTAAAATTAGAATTTATTAATAATTAAGGAGTGGAATTAGGGGTGAACATAACCGAACCACAAACCGTATCAAACCGCAAATCGAGTCAAATCGGAAAAAAAGTTCAACTAATGGTTTGATTTGACTTGGTTGGGTGTTGGAAAAAAAACTCGACTATAATTGGTTTGATTTGGTTTTCACTAAAAAAGGTCAAACCAAACCGAACCAACGCGATGATACATTTTTACAATTTTTAAAAATATTTAATACATAAAAATATTTACTATGATGTAATTTATAAATATTTCTTTAACTTTTTCATTGTTTTTATCTTTCAACATATTATTTCATGTTTAAACTTAGAATTTTAAATTGTCAAGTAAGTTTTATAGCCCATAAATATTAGTAACTCAAATAAAACTCAAATCAATACTTATACTAATAAAAATGTTTAATTAAAAACCAGGAATAACAATAATTTTTGATATCTTTGAATAAATACATAACCTAAATTTATTTTTCTATTTAATATTTAGTGTTATTTTTTTTAAGAAACATCTAAGATAGTTGTATCTTGCTAGGACTAAAGAAATATTTGAAGCACAAGTTAATTATATATTTGAATGAAGACTTTACCGAAAAAAACTCGAAAACCCAAGGAAATCGAAAAATCTGTAATACCCGAAGTTGAAATCCAAATTTTATTGATTTGGTTTGGTTTATATATTTAATATCCAGACACAAATGATTTAGTTTGGTATTTATAAAACACGAACCAACCCGTTCATGTACGGGGAATCAAACAAAACATGTATTCTATTTGTCATCCTCAATAGTAACTACTTTTCAAACACAAAACTCAAAATCCAAAATGGATTGCAGAGATTCTTCTCTTTACATGCCCAACACAGGTCAATGCCCACAAACAAATTATGTATGCAAAAGGGTGAGTTGTGAGTTTTTTCATATCGATAGTCAAAAGTGAGATACAACTTCAAATTTGATTTGACGCATTTGTATGGCAAAACACTAAATTTTAAATAAAGTGAATAATTTTTAATGTTCAAATGGATCCTAAATATATTTATTCATATGTGAAAAGGACTAAAACTAAAATTTATTAATAATTGGAGAATGGAATCAAACAAACCTTGTACTCTGTTGGTCATTGCCTCAATAGTCACGACTTTTCAGAAACAGAGCTTAGGATTCAAAATGAATTAAAGAGATTCTTCTCTTTACACGTCCAATAAAGATTAATGACCATAAACGATTTCTCTATGCAACAAAGGGTGAGCAGAAATGTCGGTGATAATCATTTACACCCCTCAACTTTGATTTAAACAATCAAACCCCTCTCAACTTTGAAAAATAATCATTCTCCCCCATTTATCATATGCAATCCCTATTCTACCCTTGTGATTTTCAATCCTTCATCTATATAATATTTTTAATATTATATATAATATTTTATTTTTTAACCTATATATGTATTAATAGATTTTTATTTTAAGTTCATTAACATTACAAAAAGAACAATCATTTTATAAGTTTGTTGTAAAATCTAATGATTTTTTTTTAATTTTACATGCATCATGTATGTATATATGTATGTATGTGTGTATGTATTATTGTAACAATCCTCTTAGTGATTTTTTAATTTCGATGCATTTTTACTATTTTATCCTTCTCCGTAGTTGCTTTATGGTATTTGTGGTCGCGGGTTGTGGGTGACACGATTTTCAAGGTCGGTTGAGAAGTATGCAAGTTTTTCATTTTGAAGGATTTAAAAGTTAGTATTTTACTTAAGTCAATATTTGATGATATCGAGATCGTATGAGAATTTTGACAATTCCATTAGCTCCAAAGTGTGCATTTTGGATTAGTAAAATCATTGGTTCAGGTTCAAGGAGTTTGAATGGATTTTGAGTAGTTGGTTGGAAAGTTGAAAGTTTATGTCATATGTTTGACTTTGGTCAATATTTGATTCAGACGATCTTTGTTCGGTGATTTCATTGAGTTTGAAATGTTGTTTCCAATTGGGTAGCATATTTGATTTTTGTTCACAGGGTTCTCAGTGAGTTGCGAGGGTCGATTTCGAGTTTGATTTGTTGATTGTTGTTAGTGGGTTGCTGATGTCTGGGGTGTAACCCTGTGAACCTTGGCCGCACAAGTGGGGTAGTACTAGGTAGGGACTGCCCACTCATGCGGAGGTTCGTTTGTACTGGCGGAGTCTCAACTACGATGCTTTGTCATGCCTGCGAGCTTGCTTCTGCGGGACATGGACCACTCCTACGAAGGGCCACATGGCTAGTGATTTTCTCTGTTGTGGAAGATTCACTACATCTGCTACCAAATCTCCACAGGTGCGGAGATCGTTGTGGGGTAAACAATGGGTTTTCCTTATCTCACATTTCTTTTTTCTATGATACTAATATTTTTATAGGAAATTATATATATATATATATTTAAGAAAATAAATATTGATTGAGAATGTAAGGGTAGAATATACATTTTAAAAAGTCAATTAGTAAAAAGGGGGGAGAATGATTATTTTTCAAAATTGACGGGGGGGGGGGGGGGGAGTTTAATTTTTAAAGTAAAGTTGGGGGATGTAAATGATTTTCACCCATAGAAAAAAATTTATAAGTTATTTTCCAAATAATACAACTTCAAATTAGATTTGATATTTTTAGGGCAAAACACTAATTTTCATTTAAATGATTTATTCTTATTTCCAAATGGGTCCTAAATATACTTATTCATATAATTGCATGGACTAAAGTTAGAATTTATCAGTAAATGAGAAATCTAATAAAAAGGAAAAAACAAAGATGACTTTTCTTAAGCAGTGTGAGAGAACACAGAATCTAAAATAGATTACACAGATTCTCTGCAGATTTACAAAAAGGGTGATTTTTTTTATAGCTATTCTTTTTAGATTATTCTGGGTTTTTTTTGTGTGTGTTGTTTCGATGATTTAAATTCATTCAAGTTTTGGTAAAGCATAAAGTTTCCTGTGAAAATTATCGCAGTTTTCGAGCATTCTGTTAAGCCAATTTTTGTTTTTCCTTAACTGATTTGTTTCTTCATTTAATTCAAGTTGTGAAGGGAATAGTTCAGGAGCCAACAGGAGACACAAACATGAGAGAGACACATTGAATTCAATCCTTTTTTGATCTTATGATGTAGCAGAATGAGTATGTGATGGTGAGTTTGATTCTCGCGAAATCTAATTTAACTTTGTCACTCTTTTCCCCTTTTATTCACTTGTTGCATTTCGACATAGCAAGTGTTACTGCCTTAAGGAAGATTATTGCTTATTTCTCTAGATCGATATGGATTTGAAATCATTTTAAATTTGTTTCTTTTATCTCTCATTTGGATTGGTGCATAACATCTATTCACATGTGTATGAAATAATCTCACCACACACACATTCCTTGCCCCTGTTCCAAGTTTTGTATGACTAAATGCTCAATCTAAGTTTGACATGGGCAAAAGAAAACTTGATTTGGGAAAAAAAAAGGGCAAAGGGGCAAATATGCCCTTCCTCTTTGCGATTTAGAGCAGATATACCCTTCATTAAAAAGGTGGTGCATATATACCCTCGACGTCTAATAAATGGTGTGTATATACCGTCACTATCTAACAAATATTGCATATTTACCCTTTTTGTTGACAAATGGAATTAAAAAAACATCTCAAATCCGATTTATTAATTCCCAAAATACCATGTAGCTTAAAAATTACCTAACCCATTTTTTTTCCCCTCCAGACCCGAGCCAACTAAAAAATCCCATTTCCCTTTTTATCTAGATCGAACAAAACCCATTTTATGACTGAGTAAAAGAGGGGTTGGTTTTATTTGGGTTTTGTCTGGAGGAGTTAAAAGTGGGTGAAATAATTCTTTAAAGCCATGAGACATTTTTTTTAATACAAAAATGATTTTATGATTTTTTTTTTAATTCAATAAATATAGGTCTATTAATGAAAAGGGTAAATATGCACGATGTGTTAGACATCAAAGTATATATGCATCACTTTTTTAACGAGGGGTATATCCATTGTGTCCCGCTCCCAATTATTCTCTTTCTAATACTTAGTCTAGCAACTTTGAACCCATTAGTACCAAAGAGGGAATGCTTTACTTTTCTGTTGACATGAATTCTTATATTTAGATATATAATTCGGTGAACTTATTTTTTCGTATAATGCCACATTATCATTGGAATGAAATTGAAATGAGAAGAAAATAAAAAAAGGCTCATAAGAAGATGATGGAGAAACAAAAATGAGTGTAGGAAGTGAAGGAAAACAGGAAAGGTGGTGATGAAAAACCAAAATTTTGATGTAGAAAGTGATGGGAAAAAGGGAGAGGATCAACACTGTTTTGTTAAGAAGACAGTACCTGACAAGGAACCAAAAAAAAACATCAATGGTAACAAATTAGAAATTTTACATTTTACAAACTTATATTTAGTTTCTCATTTTTCTTTTTTGGATGGTGTATGTTACTGAATAGGAGGGAGGGAATGATAGTGTCCCATTTGAACATGATATATTTTCATTTTTTCAAAAAAAATATATTTTCAAAATAATTTTTGGTTATACATTAGAATGATGTATCACTCAATTTATGTCCAAACACCTACTTAACATAAATATATCATGTTACTTTACAATATCTAAATCCAAAATCATGAATTCCATGTAGGGGAAGCTTCTAAACCTGGAGTAATTACATATAGTGTCGATGGCCATGCTGGCATCAGTGTATCTTCTGGATATAAAAGTGTTCATGAATCAGTTGATGAAGTAAATGCATTTTTCGCTATCTTCTGCTCTATACTCAAGACTACAGACTTTTCATTCCATGTCTATTGTGTGTACAACTTGCAACCAAGATGTTCGAAAATATCATCAAAAAAATGATGTCGTGCAAAGTCCATCACGAAGAAAATGAAAAAAGTATTTTAATAAAACTTAAGTTTTAACTGCCTTGCGCTATGCTTATAGTGAGTTCTCAGAATGTTGTTTGTGCAGCTTGACGATGAAGATGTTGGGACTTCTGATCAACAAACTGATGTTGCACAAACAAAACAACAGGTACTATTAAAAAACTTAATTTTTTTTCCTGTTCAACAGTGTGAGAAATTTAGTTATTTTATCCTTCCGATCACTAACAATGCTTATATGATGACTACGATCAGGGCAAAATAATATGATAGAACAAAATCTGGTGTGCCTAGAATATGGAAAAAGCCCATATATACCCCTGAACTATGGAAAATGGTATGTAAAGACCTTCCGTTATACTTTTAGATCGTTTGTGCTCCTGCCGTCTAACTTGTGTTACTTATATATCCTTTATCCGATAAGTGTCTGAGTCCCAATCATAGTATAGACACGTGGAGGATTGAAATTAATTTAAAAGAACCATATTATTTTTGCCCCGGCCAAAACCCAAAATAAACCATAATCCGACCCAAATTCAGTTTTGGTTCTTCTTATTTTATTTTATTTTTTTAAAAAAATGCAGATGGGACGATGGAATACATGCTCTTAGACTTTTCAGCTAGTAACAAGATGTTATCAATTACAATTTTATTATATTGTTTCATTATAATTTTGTTAGTTTATGCCTCGTGACAATCTTTTATCGGATCTTTTCTTGAGAATTTATGGTGATAAACAAAGGATTTAACATATACAATGCCTCAAATATAGATGCATCATTGCTTTTCGCTTTTTGGTGCACACTAGTTTTTGCAAACTAATTAATGTTGATGATATTGTAGACTCAACGCTGGTTTGCGCAACTTATTATAATGCTTGTTACAGACAAACTTACTACAGATTTTTTATATATTATACCCATTTAGAAAAACATGCAAATTATAAAATGGGTAAAGAGAAATAACTCACCAAATCTACCAGATGTATAGAAATTGTAAGGGCATGCCAATTTTGAGCTTCTTACAAGATTATAAAAATAATAGAAGAAAAAAGTGATAGTTGTTCACAGTTCTCTTTCTGGGGTGTTCAGTTTTTTCTAAACAAAAAGGTTAATTACTCAAAGATTGTCTAGTGATGATGAATGTTTTTTTTTTTTTTTTTTTTTTGGTGGTGGTGGTGGTGGGCTCTCTATTCAGTGTTTGGGAAAAAAAATTAAAGTTTTTGAATAAGTTCTTTTCTTGGTTTTTTTTGAATTTTCCTAAATTCTTGATTTGAGTTGCTTGAGTCAATCTTTGTTTTTGAGGTAGATACAAGACTCTTCGATTCAGTTTGTTTATCAAATGACCCATAGAAGGGAATGTCCTCGTTTTGAATGATTTGGATGACAACCTTGTGTGTAGAGGCAGATTCAGGATTTAACAAGCATTGTTGATAAATCTTGTGTCACGCCCCGAATCCCATCGAGACATGATTGGCACCCGTAGCCGATAAGGCCCGAGAGAACCAACCTTTGCCTATGCTCAATCATATGCATATAATATTCATAACCACCATTGCATAATATTACGAAATACGAATAAAGGAGAACATGGGACATATTTAGGCATACATATGAAGCTTGGCCGTTGAGGCCATCCAATCAAAACAACATGTGTCTTTTACACTATTACACCCACATCGGTCTACAAAAGCCTCTAACAAGAGCATTGACCAAAATGAACCATAAGTCGGGACAAGTCCCCGCTTTATACAACATGTACAATACCAAAACATATATACACTTTGACTCGGAGAAGCCCCGAATGAGCTGGAACTCACCAAAGAACCGCTAATACTGGCAGCCTATTGAGGAGGCCTACTGGGACCTGCGCCTGCAGCAAGTAAGGTAAATCCCCCGAGAGGGGTCAGTACGAAATAAGTACTGAGTATGCAAGGCTCAGATGAAACTGTACAACACATGAATATTTCAATGAACTCAAAACATATGAATAATCAATGTGAATAAGTCACCATGTTACGCTTTGGAAACCATGTGGATTGCTTTCATTATTTTCATTACTTTATTTATCTCAATGCTCACATGTCATTACATATCACAATGTACCCGGGCCCCGACTGATCAGTGGGGCTTTCATATCATCATATAGGGATCGAGTCGAGCTAGGCTTATGCCCCTAGACTTGCCACCCTCGGGATCGAGTCGAGCTAGGCTTACGCCCCTAGACTTGCCACCCATAAATCCATATCTCGGGATCGAGTCGAGCTAGGCTTACGCCCCTAGACTTGCCACCCGTACTTGATCATTGACCACATTTGCATTACTTTGATCTTTACTTTGAGATTGTTACTTTGATAGTCATAACATCACTTTGGAACTTTTGAACATCACATTGTTGGAAACTTTGAATCATTGACCAATGAGTAAGAGACATATGAGTAACCTTATTGGAAATATAATATCATTATGAACCTAACACCATTGGCACCATTGGAACAATAATCAAGGAACAAGGGACATGAGTATGACTACTATTGGAACTTTGGGACAATACTTTATTGGACTTTTGGAACATTAACCATGAATATGATACATGAGATTCGCAAATGATCCATGAGTAGAAAATATATGACAATGACTAGTGATAAACGGATATCGGATACCTTAGCACATTTCGGGATAGAACTAGTGACATGTCAATATGGACACTATTTGCCGCAGAAAGATACGGACAAAGTAACCTTACATACCTTGGATTCACAATACGACTACGAATATACAACCTACGCATCCCTCTCCTTCTTTCTGTGTCACTCTACAAATACATAACGAAATTCACATTAACCACCAATTACTTTACACATGCATACCATGTCAATGAATTACATGTTTGGCTTTAAACATGTCATTTCCCCTTGACAAAACCATTGATCATACTATTATTCCAAAAATTCCATAATATTCCCAACATTGACCAATACATGAAAATCAATACATTTCACCACAATACTTCTCCTTTACACTTTCTTATCCATAACACATCACAAATAATCCATCAAAGCACCTTAATTCAACTCATAACACATATCGGCCAAAATCCCATAATTCTCACTTTTAGACAAGAACAAGTTTAATACCAAAAATAACACCATACATGCTCATATTTTGTCCATACCATGCTTTTTCATCAAAGGCACAAGGCCTAATTCAAGTTCAATTTACCAAGATGACACATCTTTCACCAAAGGCAAAATACACTATTCATCACCTTGCCAACACCACTAGCATAATATATATAATCTTCCATGTATATAATATGTTAAACCATAATAATAAACACTTACCAAAGCTTGGAATATGTTGATCTTGTCCAAAGGGTCCAAAGGAGTTATTTGCCTTAGGGTTTGGTAATGAGAAAAATGTTTGATAATTAGCTAAAAGGCATGGGAGTTTTTATGTGAAGGAAAATCTGATCTTGGGGCCTTTATATAGACCCCAAGTCATTCTTAGCCATTCCTTTGGCATCACATGTGGTCCAATGAGAAGAATGGGTCTTTTTGCCCTTTGGGCCAATGCTTTAAATTCCAATTTGGGCCTCATTTTGGGCCCAATAACACATATCCATGAACTTCCAGGTATTATTCACCATATATCTCATGTTTACGTAATTCCATCATGTCACGACAATATTCTTTTAAACAATTCTCATTCGTCCTTTCGATCGCAAAAATTGGAATTCTAGTCACCCTTGGCCTCATTGAACATTTTGGATCACTATGCACATTTCATGATTTGATCATGTAGGAGTATGTAGGAGTATATTGAAGTGTTTGAAGCTTTAACAATGCTCAATTAACTCCAAAGAACCAAAAGAAACCATCGAGAAATCGTCGTAGAATTGCGTTACGAAACGACGCCGGAAAGGCTAAACTTTTGTTCCTTGCGCCACACCCCCTGAAACAGGGTAGTGGCGCAGGAAATGCAGCCTCTTTGAATTTTCTGCAGGCTGGTGGCTTGCGCCACACCCCTGAAACAGGGTAGTGGCGCAAGTTTCAGCATTTTGCTGAAATTTCCGGCCACTAATCCGACGTTTACATATCGTCCAATCCCTTATCAAAACACTACAAAATACTTACTTAGTGATCTTAACCATCAAGTAAACATGACTTAAAGTCACCAAATGAGGTTAGAATATGTACGAGTTCTTACCCAAATGCTCCATGAAATCACAACACACCTCCTACGAAGATCTAATCGCACATGTTAAGTCCGATATCAAATGTTTCACCAATAACACTATAAAACACATATGCATGGCATATCAACACCTATGTAGATATGATCCCAAGGTATCAAGTGAGGTTATAAAGTACGGGGTGTTACATCTTGGATGTAGATTCTCAAAAGCTTTGTTGAAAAGCATTTTAATTTTATTTAGTTCACCAAGAAAGAGATTTTTACTACTCAAAAGAGCATCACGTTTATGACTCCTTTTTCATGAAGAGTACTGCATGATATTGATATTTTTGAGTTACAAAGTTTTATTGGTCTCATTTAATAAGATTGTAAGAATTGAGAAAGTTGTGATACTTTTTAAGAACTATGGATTTTTCATGTTTATCAGAAAAATTACAAGTTTTGACATTAGTGACAATTGATAGTTCACACAAAATAAAATTAGTACTTTTTGCTTCTCATTCCCTCAAGTTAGATTCAGTATAATGTGAGAGAATGCAGAATCCAAAATAGATTATGGAGGTTTAAACTCATATTACGTTCAACTCTTCATATTATACATAATATGTATATATATATATATATATATATATGGCCATTTTTTGCTCGTTTTGTGACACATTGCAACGTTACTTCTTCCTTAGTTTCGTTTGGTTCTTTGGTGCTCTTTTCTTTCTTTTTTAAGCTCCAAATACATCAAGAAACTCCTACATACACAAGAAACTAAATACAAGTGTAAATCACATCATTTAAGCTTAAGACAACACCAAAAATAGAACAAATGTGAGGCGGAAGATGGTAAAATAAGGTGATTTTTTAGCCTCACATCAATACCCCACACTTAATGATCTTAGACCAACTCTATGATCTTTTCAAACTCATATAATTCACCCAAGAGATCAAATACTTCACCTATCTTTCATCAACCATGTGCCCTCACAACAAGAGAGTTACCCATATTCATTCCAAGTATACAAATTAACACAAGAATGGGTGTAAGAATAAGAATTCGATCACTCTCAAAAAGAATTTCACATGCAATATATGATGAACCATAAGCTTGCCCTTAGTGTTCTACTCCACTAATATAAGAACGTCAAATCTAAGATCAAGTAGGACCTTTTGGGTTGTAACGTAGGCTAAGGGATGGGTAGGAACTATTTTGGCTCAAATAGTGACTAACTTTCCTAAGCACTTTAATACATTACAAATTTTTCATCATTTGCACTCCCTTCAATCAACCAACTCTTTCTTCTACTCATCTCACCCATAGATTTCCTTGTTTTCCATCTCTTTAAGCAAGTTCACATACCACTAGTAAGGGGTACTCAATTCGTAAACACTTTATTTTTTCACTTTTTTTTTCTTTTTCTACTCCCTACCAATAGCATATGGATTTTTTTTTTAATCACTTGCACCACTAGACTTTTTCTACAGGCTTCCCACATCAGCTATTTCCCTTTTCTCAATTCTCACTCCCTTTAACTCTTATTTCATAATTAAAGGGATTAGGAGTTTTGGATCAAGTAAAAGGTCTATTAAAAGAAAAGGATTAAGCTTCATATGTGGCTACCAAAGAATAGGCTAAAAGCTCAACGGGGCTAACTAGGATCATCCATTGTGGGTAGGTAAAGCAAAGGATAAAAATAGGCTAATAAAAGAAACGCCTCTATCATCTCCTAAACTCAACATTCTTCATTTCGCTTTGCAAACACACCGGGCAAGTTCTAGACATCAATATAAAAGCATGGAATATCTACAAACACCGAACACACACACACATGTTCAACTCAAGAAGGATATATACAAACTCTCAATCAAACAAAAAATAAGAGTTCAAATTTAAGCTAAAAATCACCTACGAGTTATGTAAATGTGCCTCGGTTTCTTAAAGAAGTCATTCATTTTTATTTATAGCATGCTCGAATTTAAAATCAACTTGCATTATTCATTTCATGTACAGCACCAAACAAGAGCACCTCACATGCAATTGGTCCTAAAGACTCAGTAAATCCTAATGACTAACTCTTCCCTCAAGAAGATCGTCAACCATCCATCGTCGGAAAAAGTCATTCTACCTACTAATAAAACAAAAACTATTCTAAAAATAAAACGAATAGTCGATTCAAAAGGCCTCCCCTCAGGAAGAACAAACAAGAAAAACCAAGGGGTGGGTGAAGTATGCTCTACTAAAGAACTAAAAAGCTAACAACCAATACAAATTATTCTAATCTAGAAAACTAAAAAAAAAAAAAACTTTTTCTGTTTTTGGATTTTTAATTTTTTTACACAATTTTTTCAACTAAATATTCAAAACCATATAGTACTTCACAGATATTTGGTTCTTCACATGATTTTGGTACTCTATCTTAACCTTGTCGTTGAATCTTCAATTCACAGTTCATTGAATCGGGATTCTCAGTCATAGTACATTTAAATTAAATGAACTTGACAGGATTCTAAATGAAGAAAATTATGCTATTTACATTTTTATCAGTTAAATCATTGTGCACTAATACCTATTTTGAGTTAGCTGTTACTTACTCCTGCCTATTATACTCGCTCTACCTCAGATGCTAGTCATACATAGAGTATTCCTGCAGTTTCTGATGGAATCTCGCTAGATACTCAACAGGTAAGTTAATGGAGATTGCATAAGGTTCATTTACATATTATCATACAAATCATCCTTATAATTCTTATATGTCAATACATGTGCGTCCCCTGAAAAACATGTCTCGTCTTTATTATTTTGAAGTAACATTCAAAAATGTTATTCTCCCTCTGTCTTAGTTTATGTGGCACCTTTTGGTTTTCGAGATTAAAGCTATGTAAGTTTGACCAACATTTTAAAATCTATTTTCCCATCATATTGACATGAGAACAATCGCAACATATATTTTTTGAATATATAGATTTTAATTTTTAAATATGGAGTTGATCTAATCCAATTTAGCTTCAAAAATTTGTCAAATTGACTCTCGAGAAACGTAAAGTGCCACATAATGTAACACCCCGTATATTTCCGACCCTACTTGATTGGTGATCTAGGGAGTATTTATATGCCTTATTGCCAACTTTGAACCATGTTTACCTCAATTTTGAGAGCAATAAGTGCGTATTTTGTATTGGTTTTGATGGACTATTGATATTGTGCTAATGTCCGCAAAGAAAAGTCGAAGAAAGGAAGAAAATTAGATTTTTGGTGTCAGGTGCGCCAGGCAGCGTGCCGGGCCACTTTTGACAAAAACTTTTATGGCACAGGCAGCATAGGGGTGCGCTAGGCAGCGTGCCAGACCGCTTTTTGCCAAATTTCTTCTCCGACCACTAGTCTCTAAATAGGGCTCTTGGGTTATGGTATCATTAATCCATCTTGGTAGGACTACTCTTGGGAAATTTTGGCATCCAAATGAGGGTGAATTCTTATTCCTTTTTATTTTTATAATTTTTATCAATTTATGATAAATTAAGCCATGAGTGGCTAAAATCGCTTATTCTTGGGGATGAGGCTACGAACATGAATCTCGTGAGTTGAATATTGTCTTCACAATTATGGAATTCTTCAAACATGAGATTGTTGGGGTATTATATATGAATTTTTTTGGGCTAAGTTAATCTTGTGCTATTGGGCTCAATTAAGGCCCAATAATTAGGCAAAAGACATGGCCCAAAATGGAAAATGACCCATTCTCAATGTTGACCAAGTAAACACTTCAATTATTGACCCAAGTGTGGCTAAGGATGGACATGAGGGGCTATATAAAGTGGAAAATCAGATTTTTATTCATTTAGACACACATGCAAATCTAGAAATTTCCACAAGATATTTCTCATCTTTCACAAACCCTAAGCTACTAACACTTTGGACAAGATCACTCATTTGCTTGGGTAAGTGTTTATTCTTGTGATTTAATATATTATATGCATGAGAGATTGTGTAGATCATTATGGTTATGTCTAAAGGTGTTGAGTAGTGCACTTTTGCTTTTTGGCTAAAAGATGTGTCATCTATGTGACTAGAACTTTAAAGGAGACTTGAGGTTTTGATGGAAGTGAATGGTGTGGATGAAATATCAACATGTATGGTGTGGTTATGTCCTTAAGTTGTTTTTTTTCTATGTGAATAACTTGTGGGATTATTTTTATGAAAGGTATAGAGGTGACTTGATGGAGTAATTGTGACGTAGTATTAATAAGGAAGTGTAAATGATAAACTTGGTGTGAAATACTATTGGTTTATGATGTCTTGGTCAATGTGTGGAATGTTATGGTGTTTTTGGTATGGTAATGCAGTGGATTGTATTGTAAAGGGTTAAATGACATTATATGGCAGTCATGTAGCTCATTGTCGTCTTGTGCACTTGTAAGGTAGTTAGTTGTTAACGTGAGTTCCGTTATGTACTTATGTTGTAGAGTAAAATGTAAGGAAGGAGCTAGATTATTTTATTCACATATAGGACTGTGTATTCATATTGGGAAGATAAGGTATGTAGGGTTACTCTTTCCGAATCCTTCTGCAACATATATTGTTCACATTGACATTGTACTCGTTCTATTCCGAAATGTCCAAAGGTATTGGCATAAAGTATTACTCACAGAACCAAATTTTGATTCACATGCCTCATGGTTCATTGACTAATGTTTCAAAGTTCTAATAATGTACAATCACCAACGTATCACTTTACTAATGAACAAATGTAGTAATGTATAATTGTTTGTATATTCTTGAGTGGCATCCCAAGGGTGGAATAAACACCTAGCTTGGGTCAATCCTAATATCATGGGTGGTATCCCAGGGGTTCAAATACCTAGCATGGGTCGATCCCAATATCAAAGCAACATCCCAGGGGCGACAGAAAAGCCTAGCATAGGTTATCGCAGTAACATCCCAGGGGCGACAGAAAAGCCTAGCATGGGTTATCATAGTAATATCCCAGGGGCAAGGGCGACAGAAAAGCCTAGCATGGGCTAATCACATCCCAGGGGTTAAAATACCTAGCATAGGTTATCCTCTTTTACCACTAATCAGTTGGTCTTAGAATGACGAATGAACGTAAAAGAAAAGAAAGTAATGAATATAACGTACATGGTTCCTCACATACAGAACGATGGTTTATCCACATTGACTATTCTCTTGTATTTGATTCCATTGATTTTCTTATGTATGATGCAATTTCTTATAGCCTTACATACTTAGTACATTTTTCGTACTGACGTCCCTTGGGGGACTTACCTTACTTGCTGCAGGCACAGGTGCTAGTAGACCTCCACTGTAGGCTGTGAGTCATATACTGATCATTGGTGAGCTCCAGTTTGGTTCGGGGCTTTCCGAGTCATATATGTACATGTTGGTTTTGGTATAGTATGAATGTTGTATAAGCGGGGACTTGTCCCGACTTTAGGTTGGTTATGTATATGCATCTGTTAGAGGCTTTGTAGACGTACATGGTGAGATGAATGAAAGAATGTATGTCCATTTTGACTTGGTGGCCCTAATTGCCGAGATTCGTATATATATATATATATATCACATGTTTCCATGACTTCCGCTATTGGCATCTTATATCTCTATGTGATGGTGATTCTTATTGAGTAATATGTGTATGAGTGTACATGAATGAAGATTCCCTTAACGGCTTCGGGTGTCAGTCCGCCCCATTGGAATTCGAGGGGTGACAAAAGTGGTATCAGAGCAAGGTCGTCCTAAGGGTGTCTACAAAGCCGTGTCTGAGTAGATTCTTGACTATGGATGTGTTGTGCACCACATTTATAAGTAGGAGGCTACGGGACATTTAGGAGTTTTTTCTTTTCTTCATTTCTAGATCGTGCAATATAGCCAATGTTGTAAGTAGAATCGTATCTAACCATTGGAATTGATTTTCTTTGTTATAGTACAATGCCGATTACAAGACGAGGTAGAGGCAACGGTAAGTAGGTAGATATGCTTGCCGGAGAAGGAAAGAGTAAATCACCACCTGACCATGCTAGTCAAGGTGGAGCTGACACTGAATTTGCATCGCGGGCTTCATCTACTTATCCAGCTCCAGAAGAGCCGATAGGTAGAGAAGTACCCGTAGAACCGCCTATGAATGACACTGACCAGGATTTAAGAAATATAGTGCATATGTTGACTCAGATAGTTGTGGCACAAACTCAGGGATGAGCTGGTCCAACGACAAGTGAGGATGACGCAGCTAGAGTAGCTAGTCGGCAGACACAAGATTTTCTGAAATTAGACCCTCCCATATTCACTGGGTCAGATCCAAAAGTAGATCCATAGGACTTCATGGACTAAATTCAAAGGGCTCTAGATGTTATGCACGTGACTGGTGTAGAAACAGTTGAACTTGTGGCCTATAGATTAAAAGGTGAAGCTATATTATCGTATGAAGAATCGAAAAGATCGAGGGGTATTAGTGTACTTCCAGCTGGTTGGGAGGAATTCAAAACGTCCTTTCTTGATCATTACCTCCCATATGAGATCCGGGAGGCACGTGCAGACCAGTTTCTAAATCTTCGTCAAGGGAATATGAGTGTCAGAGAATACAGTTTGCAGTTTAATTCTTTGGCTCGATATACTCCTAATGTAGTAGCCATAATGACAGACAGAGTCCATCGATATGTGGACATATTGGAGCCATATTTGGTAAGGGACTGCACTATTGCTGCTTTGAACAAAGATATGGATATAGCCAGAATACAGGCTTTTGCACAGAAGATGGAGGACCAGAGGCAAAGAAGAAGGGTACACAAATTTGAACGAGGGTCGTCAAAGAGGGCTAGACCTATGGGACAGTCTATGGTGTCCCAAAGAGAATCTAGGCCTTGGATTTTTCCTAGACCGCCTAGACCATCATTTTATTCCCCTCCAGCAGGTAATCTATCCCAATTCCGGGGATTTAGAGGCAGCCATTTTGGGCAGAGTAGCGAGCTTCAAGGTTCACAGACAGCAGGATTTTCTCATCCTCCGTTTCAGCGCTGCGGAAGGTATCATTTAGGTGAATGCCGGTTGGGGACAAATGTGTATTTTTCTGTGGTACGACGGGGCACATAATGAGAAAATGCCCACAAAGGGGCACAGGTGGTATAGCACGACCTATGGGATCAACTGTCGCATCACCATCATCGGTTCCTTCCCTAGGCAGAGGTGTACAGCCTCCTGGTCGTGGTAGAGGTGCTAGAGGAGCAGCTAGTTCTAGTGGAGCCCAGAATCGTACCTATGCTCTAGTGGACCGACAAAATTTGGAGGCTTCTCTTGATGTAGTCACAGTTACATTATCCATATTTTCGTATAATGTATATGCATTGATTGACCAGGTTCTACATTGTCATATGTTACTCCATTGATTGCTGCAAAATTTGAAAGAACACCGAAATTTTAATTTGGTCAATTGAAGTATCTACACCAGTTGGTGAATCTATTGTTGCAAAAGGAGTATATCGTAATTGTATAGTAACTGTGTGTGGTCATGATACACTGGATGATCTTTTCGAACTAGAAATGGTGGATTTTGATGTTATAATAGGTATGAATTGGTTGGCTTCTTGTTATGACACTATGGATTGCCGGGCCTTTCATTTTCATTTTCCACAAACAAATGTTCTGGAATGGACGGGTAATATGGGGGCACCGAGAGGTAAATTTATTTCCTACCTTAAGGTAAGGAAAATGATAGCCAAGGGGTACATATGTCACTTAGTGAGAGTGAAAGATACTGACGTGGAACCACTAATCCTCAATCGGTTCCAGTGGTCAATGAATTCCTTGATGTATTTCTTGAAGATCTTCCAGGTTTACCTCCAAAACGGGAAGTAGAGTTTGGTATTGATGTGATGCCAGACACTCAGCCTATCTCTATTCCTCCGTACAGAATGGCTCCAGCATAATTGCTTGAATTGAAGGAGCAATTAAAAGATTTGCTGGACAAGGGATTCATAAGGCCTAGTATGTCCCCGTGGGGTGCACCAGTATTATTTGTACGAAAGAAAGATGGCACGTTGAGAATGTGCATTGACTATCGGCAATTGAATAAGGTAACGATCAAGAACAAATATCCCCTCCCCAGAATTAATGATTTGTTTGATCAGTTACAGGGTGCCAAATGTTTTTCAAAGATTGACTTGAGATCGGGTTACCATCAAGTCAGAGTTAGAGAAAAAGATATACCCAAGACAGCTTTCCGAACACGGTATGACCATTATAAATTTTTAGTTATGTCGTTTGGACTAACAAATGCACCAGCTACTTTCATGAATTTGATGAATAGGGTGTTTAAGCCATTTCTAGACGTGTTCGTGACGGTGTTTATAGATGGCATCCTGGTATTTTCAAGATCACAATAGGACCATGCTAATCACTTACGACAGGTGTTACAGATTCTTCGTGAGCGTAAGTTGTATGCAAAGTTCTCTAAATGTGAATTTGGGATAAAATCCATAGCATTCTTGGGTCACATTGTGTCAGATGAAGGAATTTGGGTGGATACACAAAAGATTGAAGCGGTGAAAAATTGGCCAAGGCCTACGACGCCTACGGAAATTCGTAGCTTCCTTGGTTTGGCAGGTTATTATCGAAGGTTTGTTGAAGGGTTTTCTTCCATTGTTGAACCTTTAATGAAGCTCACACACAAGGCAATCAAGTTTCAGTGGAATGATGCATGTGAGAAAAGTTTCCAAGAGTTGAAAGATAAATTAACTTCCACACCCGTATTAGTACTTTCGGAAGGCACAAAAGGGTATGCAATATATTGTGATGCGTCCGGAGTTAGCCTAGGATGTGTATTGATGCAGCACGGTAATGTAATAGCATATGCCTCACGACATTTATGGCCACATGAGAAAAACTATCCCACAAATGATCTTGAGTTAGCACCTGTGGTATTTGCTTTAAAGATATGGCGCCATTATTTGTATGGAGTTCATGTTGACATCTACACTGATCAAAAAATTTTGCAATATATCTTTAAGAAGAAAGACTTAAATCTGAGGCAACGGAGATGGCTGGAACTCTTAAAAGATTATGATATTGATATCCTATATCATCCAGGAAAATCAAATGTGGTAGCTAACACATTAAGTCGCAAAGCAGTAGGAAGCACTAATGGTCAGTTGAAGGAAAAGCAATGTATAGTCAAGGATCTACATCAACTAGCCAGCTTAGGAGTTCGTCTTCTTGAATCTCCAGATGAAGGGGTTATTGTGCAAAATGCAGCAGAATCTTCATTAGTAGCTGAAGTGAAAGAGAAGCAGCATGCGGATCCTATGTTATTGCAACTGAAACAAAATGTACAACAGGGTCTGACAAAGGCATTTGATCTTACGCAAGAGGGAGTACTTCAATGCCAAGGTAGATTATGTGTACCGGATGTAGATGAGCTGAGGAAACGAATTATGACAGAGGCGCATCATTCACAATATTCTATTCATCCAGGAGCTACCAAAATTTACCATGATTTGAAAGAAATGTATTGGTGGGGAAACATGAAGAAGAAAATTGCAGAACTTGTAGCTCAATGCCCAAATTGTCAACAAGTAAAAGTAGAGCACCAGAAACCTGGAGGTTACATGCAATGTATCAGTCTTTCAGTCTGTAAATGGGACATGATTAACATGGATTTCATCATAGGTTTGCCTCGTGCACTGTAGAAATTTGATTCCATATGGGTAATAGTTGACAAGCTTACCAAGTCAGCGCATTTCCTACCAGTCAAGACCACCTATACAGCTGAAGATTATGCAAGGTTGTATGTTAAAGAGATAGTGTGATTACATGGGATTCCAATTTCCATTATATCAGACAGGGGAGCTCAGTTTACTGCACATTTTTAGAGATCTTTTCAGAAGAGCTTGGGTACACCAGTGAATCTGAGTACGTCTTTTCATCCTCAGATAGATGGACAAGCAGAACGTACTATCCAAACACTTGAAGATATGCTACGAGCTTGTACATTGAACTTTCAAGGAAGCTGGGATGACCATCTACCTCTTATTGAATTTTCTTACAACAATAACTATCATTCAAGTATCAAAATGGCACCTTATGAAGCTTTATACGGAAGGAAGTGTAGATCACCAATTGGATGGATTGAAGCGGGTGAAACTGCTTTACTTGGGCCAGATCTTGTTCATCAAGCTAAGGAGAAAGTTAAACTGATTCAACAGTGGCTACAAATGGACCAAAGTCGACACAAGTCCTATGCTGTTGTTAGGAGAAGAGGGCTCGAATTTGCCATAGGTGATTGGGTATTCTTAAAGGTGTCACCGATGAAAGGGGTAATGCAATTTGGAAAGAAAGGGAAGTTGAGTCCACGTTATATAGGGCCATATGAAATTGTTCAAAGATTTGGGCAAGTTGCGTATGAATTAGCATTACCCCAAGAACTCTCTACAGTTCATCCAGTATTTCATGTTTCGATGCTTCGAAAGTGTATAGGAGATCCATCTCGTATCGCTCCCATTGAAGATGTACAAGTTATGGAGGATCTCACCTATGAAGAGATATCAATTTCTATTCTGGATAGACAAGTGAAGAGGTTAAGGAATAAAGACGTAGCTTCCGTAAAGGTACTTTGGAGAAATCAAAAAGTAGAAAAGATCACATGGAAAGCTGAAGAAATGATGAAGTCAAAGTACCCGTATTTGTTTCACACAGAAGAAAAAGTTCAAAGGGTGGAAGGGGAGCAATAACAAGTAAGTATCTATGAGCATTTTGTGTGTATATATATATGTTAACATAAAGGTGCATTTGTTGTAAATGGGTAGATGTTATTAATATTCGAGGATGAATGTTTCTAAGGGGGGAAGGATGTAACACCCTGTACATCTCCGACCCTACTTGATTGGTGATCTAGGGTGTATTTATATGCCTTATTTCCAACTTTGAACCACGTTTATATTAGTTTTGAGAGCAATAAGTGCGTATTTTGTATTGGTTTTGATGGACTATTGATATTGTGCTAATGTCCGCAAAGAAAAGTCGAAGAAAGGAAGAAAATCGGATTTTTCATGTCAGGTATGCCAGGCAGCGTGTCGGGCAGCTTTTGACAGAATTTTTTATGCCACAGGCAGCATAGGGGCATGCCAGGCCGTTTTTTGCCAAATTTCTTCTCCGACCACTAGTCTCTAAATAGGGCTCTTGTGTTATGGTATCATTAATACATCTTGGTAGGACTACTCTTGGGCAATTTTGGCATCCAAATGAGGGTGAATTCTTATTCCTTTTTATTTTTATAATTTTTATCAATTTATGATAAATTAAGACATGAGTGGCTAAAATCGCTTATTCTTGGGGATGAGGCTACGAACATGAATCTCGTGAGTTGAATATTGTCTTCACAATTATGGAATTCTTTAAGCATGAGATTGTTGGGGTATTATATATGAATTTTTTTGGGCTAAATTAATCTTGCGCTATTAGGCTTAATTATGGCCCAATAATTAGGCAAAAGACATGGCCCAAAATGGAAAAACACCCATTCTCAATGTTGACCAAGTAAACACTTCAATTATTGACCCAAGTGTGGCTAAGGATGGCCATGAGGGGCTATATAAAGTGGAAAATCAGATTTTTATTCATTTAACACACATGCAAATCTAGAAATTTCCACAAGATATTTCTCATCTTTCACAAACCCTAAGCTACTAACTCTTTGGACAAGATCACTCATTTGCTTGGGTAAGTGTTTATTCTTGTGATTTAATATATTATATGCATGAGAGATTGTGTAGATCATTATGGTTATGCCTAAAGGTGTTGAGTAGTGCACTTTTGCTTTTTGCTAAAAGATGTGTCATCTATGTGACTTGAACTTTAAAAGAGACTTGAGGTTTTGATGGAAGTGAATGGTGTGGATGAAATATCAACATGTATGGTGTGGTTATGTCCTTAACTTGTTTTTTTTCTATGTGAATAACTTGTGGGATTATTTTTATGAAAGGTATAGAGGTGACTTGATGGAGTAATTGTGACATAGTATTAATAAGGAAGTGTAAATGATAAACTTGGTGTGAAATACTATTGGTTTATGATGTCTTGGTCAATGTGTGGAATGTTATGGTGTTTTTGGTATGGTAATGCAGTGGATTGTATTGTAAAGGGTGAAATGACGTTATATGGCAATCATGTAGCTTATTGTCGTCTTGTGCACTTGTAAGGTAGTTAGTTGTTAACGTGAGTTCCGTTATGTACTTGTGTTGTAGAGTAAAATGTAAGGAAGGAGCTGAATTATTGTATTCACATATAGGACTGTGTATTCATATTGGGAAGATAAGGTATGTAAGGTTACTCTTTCCGTATCCTTCTGCAGTACATATTGTTCCCATTGACATTGTACTCGTTCCATTCCGAAATGTCCAAAGGTATTGGCATATAGTATTACTCACAGAACCAAATTGTGATTCACATGTCTCATGATTCATTGACTAATGTTTCAAAGTTCCAATAATGTACCATCACCAATTTATCACTCTTCTAATAAACGAATGAAGTAATGTATAATTGTTGTATATTCTTAAGTGGCATCCCAGGGGTGGAATAAACACCTAGATTGGGTCAATCCTAATATCATGGGTGGTATCCCAGGGGTTCAAATACCTAGCATGGGTCGATCCTAATATCACAGTAACATCCCAGGGGTGACAGAAAAGCCTAGCATGGTTTATCACAGTAACATCCCAGGGGCGACAGAAAATCCTAGCATGGGTTAGTCACATCCCAGGGGTTAAAATACCTAGCATGGGTTATCCTCTTTTACCACTGATCAGTTGGTCATAAAATGATGAATGAACGTAAAAGCAAAGAAAGTAATGAATATAGTGTACATGGTTCCTCACATACAAAAAGATGGTTTATCCACATTGACTATGCTCTTATATTTGATTCCATTGATGTTCTTAGGTATGATGCAGTTTCTTATAGCCTTACATACTCAGTACATTCTTCGTACTGACGTCCCTTGGGGGACTTACCTTACTTGCTGCAGGCACAGGTGCTAGTACACCTCCACAGTAGGCTGCAAGTCATCTACTGATCATTGGTGAGCTCTAGTTTGGTTTGGGGCTTTCCGAGTCACATATGTACATATTGGTTTTAGTATTGTATGGATGTTGTATAAAGCGAGGAATTGTCCCGACTTTAGGTTGGTTATTTATATGCATTTGTTAGAGGCTTTGTAGACGTACGTGGTGAGATGAATGAAAGAATGTATGTCCATTTTGACTTGGTGGCCCTAACGGCTAAGCTTCGTATATGTATATATCATATGTTTCAATGAATTCCACTATTGGCATCTTATATCTCTATGTGATGGTGATGATTATTGAGTGACATGAGTATGAGTGTACATGAATGAAGATTGGTTTTCACCGGACTTAACGACTTCCGGTGCCAGTCCGCCCCATTGGAATTCGAGGCGTGACACATAACTAAACAACTCTTTCTTGTAAGTGCCTGCTCCAGACTCCTGTTTGATTAACTGCTTTTCAATTCCTTTAATTATTGAAGTGGAGAACATTTGTTGTCAGTAACTAGTGTTGAGCGATTCTGTGGCGAGCCTGCGGGAACCAAATTTTTTTGGCTTGCAAGACTTCTTATTTCTTTTGTGAAAGAAAAGAATGTGCACACTTTATAATCTTCTACGATTCTTTCTTACTTTTGGATGCCTTCTAGATGCCCCTAATATAGGCTTGTAATAATGTTTTCTAATATCATCAGTACATTTGTTGGAATAGGACTTTGAAGGAAATCTGTGTGAAAATCGAAATGCGGATTATGTGCACCACAGAAAAATGGAAACGATCCAAACAATGTTCGAGGATGTTGGCAGATCTTTTCTTGAACTTCCGTATCATATGTATCATGTTGGGCTGCATCAGAACAATTCAACTAGATCTCCCCGTCTAACTGGAAGTTCTTTCTTTGTCAAAGATCTGACTGTGAAGTTCAAAATTGTTCCTTCTAAAATTCAACATGAGAAAGCTACTACAAACATTATACAACCGAACAACACAGAACTTATGGACGTGCATAATAAGAAATTAAATAACATATTCCTTTCTTGAGACGTTTACTCGCTGATGTTTTAGTTCCAATGTCAGCTTGTTCCATACCAAAATAATAAATGGACTAGCTCTTTCATTTTGTGTTTTTATTGTAATATTATCACAAAAATTAATGTGATACTTTAACAGGAGAAAAAAAGTATCAATAGTTGTCAAGTTTCTTTTCAAATCATAGCTAAGAAAGTGCAAGCATTATCTTGTAATTAGTTTTGGATTGAGGCCTGCCTAGTTATTGTTGTATTTAAGATAATGTTTATTTGTTGGAAAGAGGTTGAAGGACTAATTTGAATTTAGTAATTAGAAGAGAGAATTTTTAGTATCTTTTATTAAAAGAAGAATTAAAATCTTTTCTTGATATGGTAATAACTTTATTGTTATAAAGGAGAAGAAAACAACATATACTCGTTGAGTCCTAGTCGAGATGACTTTATTCCTGATAGTGATATACATGTTGAAGTAACTGCTAAGCCTGGAGCAACTACATTGAATGTGACCGAGAATATGGGGACTGGAGTTTTTTTTGGACCATCAACTGTAGAATATAGAAGTGCTCATGAATCATCCATCGAAGTAAGTTATTTGTTTTTCACCTTGAATTTGAAATGTGGCCATCCTGCAACACGGATAGACCATGAATGTTGTTGTCACGACACAGAATCCGAGATCATGATGGCACCTATCCCAACCCAACCTTGATCGGTAAGCCTAACTCCACAAGAGAATATGAAAGATGAATAGAAGATATATAATAAACAAATACGAGACTTTACGATAACGTCAGGAAAGACAAATAGAATATATATAATAAACAAATACGAGACTTTACGATAAAGTCAGGTTATTAATATAAAATAATTTTGTAATCCAAAATAGATACAACCCAAAATCCCAATATCTAGAGTTATAAGTAAAGAGCACTCTAAAAACTGATATGGTGTATGAAAATACATAAAGCTCTGTCTCTGAATATAAAATAAATACAAGATAATGATAAAGAGGATGTGTGGAGCATGCTCCGGACGAGGAGCTCACTAGTAATTCGAAATACCCTCAAATCAGCACAAACTTAAGCTTTGCAGGTTACGCTCGAACAGGGATCTACACTAAAAGGGTACAACAAGTAGGAGTGAGTATGGTCCACTTGTACTGAGTAGACATCATAGGCCGACTAACCAAAGTAGAAAACTTAACATATAAAGGGAACTATGAGCAACACTTCCACCTGCATATGAAAAAGTTTCCACGGCGACTCAAGCCATACAACTCCAAAACCGTACAGATAATACGACTACAATAATAGTATAAAAGTAACTACACAACAAATATACATAAAAGGAAGACTAAATGACACGATATCAATCACATAAAAGAAATGCAAGCAATGCAATGCAATGAAATGGCAATGATGCAATGTCTCAATGTCACCTTGTATACACCTTCCGAGTATAAGCTTCCAGGATAGGACCTATGGGGTTTCTCAACTCATATACTATCACAATCTCATCAATCATCCTTACTGGTACATCCCTCGGTTAAGGTGTTTTATAAAGTGTCTCATTTTTTATCAAAATCATTGTTCCTCAGCGGTACTAGTTTCATGAATATGGATGAATGAAATTAGGATGCATGCTCATAACCAAATCAATATCATATAAAATCAACTCAATAATGGTATAAATGAGCTCAAGTCAGCTTAAATCTCAATAAATCATGATATAAGCCATTGCATGACAACACAATAGTAGAGAGTCATGTAAGACATTAATAATATCAATCCAAGTCCCCTGCATAGGTATCACAATAATAATATAAGAACAAATAATGCTCAAATAATAGTAATTCCAGCCCCTGCACGGGCATCTCAATGAATATAATATCTCAAGCTAATAAAAATATTCACACATGACATATATGAGAGACAAGATAGATTAATAATCTCAAAATATGAAACTTAGAATAAAATCCCCAATCCATAGCATACTTTACATGAATGGTTAATTACCCATCCCGTTATAACGAAAGTTAAGTCATAACTTACCTCGAAAGACAAAACACGAGCTTGGACCCCTCAACAAAAATCCTTTCCTTTTCATGTGATTTAGGAGTGAACCCAATCTATCAAAAAAGTAATCTACATATCAATAAGAGTCTAATGATATCTATATTCGCTACTTTTATTTCGGGTCCAAAAACACTTCAAAAATTAACCCAGAAATAAAAAGGGTAAAACCAAAGAATTATTAAAGAATCATGTTACCTATACTCTAAGGATTCTAAATATGAAAAACCATCAAAAAACAAGTTTAAATCGAGCTTGAAATCATTGAAAAATCATTTTCTCATTTTACCGTGTAACACCCAAAATTCCAAGTTTAAAATCCAAGTTTTGGAGTTGTTTTTAAGATAAGATCAATGGGTAATGATAGAAAATAGGTTTAGAATCTTACCCAAACAAGTTTGATGAAAAATTCCCTTTGAAATCACAAATCCCGAGGTCTCATGGTCCAAGAATAGTGAAAATGGAGTTTGAATCACGAAAATGGAGAATTCATACTGTTCTGTGAATAGTACCTCACGATCGCAATATTGTTCACTCAATCACGAGGGTCAAAGTTTAACCGGGATTAAATTGATCATCACAATTACGGACCTAGGCCTCGCGACTATGAGCAACCTGACTTGGTCCACCAACACAAACCTTTGAAATTCACGGTTACCCACCTTGCGATCGCAATGAGTAAGTTGATCAAGCCCCATGATCGCGATATTTGTCCATACGAATGAGATGAAGGGCTAGATGCTACACCAGCACCAGCAGTGATCTTGGACAAGAAGTTGCCCCGATTAAACTTGTTCTGGACCCCACAAAAATAATCTAATTATGCTACTAGGCTAAATTCGACATTCTGGACTCAATGGAACCGTCAGATTTTTCAAAAGAGGTCATTTTCAATAAGTTATCTCCCAAGAACCCCTTTAGGCTAAAATAACTAGTTTCTCATCTAAATGCTAAACACTCAAAATAAAGACTTGAAACCCAAACCGACTACACTACAAACCCAAAAATGACATTCTAGATCTAATAGAATTGACAGAATCACAATTCAATGCTCGAAAAACAAAAATGTTGACCGAAGTCAAATATTTCACTCTGAAGGCAACTCAAAACCTCAACTTATATAAATCACTCTCGAATGCTTCGAGGATCATACCAATTATTCCCACAACTCACAAATGATAGAAAACAACTACGGGGAAAGGTAAAAAAGTTAAAATACAAAAAAAGTTAAAAATCACAATGAGGGTTGTTACGTTATTCACCACTAAAATACACGTTTGTCCTCAAACAAAAAAGCGAAGAAAGTACCAAAATTGGTAAAAGCAGAGGCTATCTACTCCGCATATCGGACGCAACCTCCTATGTAGCCTTCTCAATTAGGCAATGTCCCTACTAAACTTTCATAGAATCCATATTCTTGGATCTTAACTTTCTAGTTGGCCTATCGAAAATAGCAATAGGCTCATCCTCAAAGGACAATTCATTATTTAATACAACTGAATCCCATCGGATCACAAGAGAATTATTGAGATGGTATTGCTTCAACATCGAGACATGGAATATTGGATGAACCGCTGACAGGTTTAGAGGTAGAGCCAACGTATAGGCCACATGTCCAAACTTCTCAAGAATCTCAAAAAGTCTAATAAACCTCGATTTAAGCTTCCCTTTCTTACTAAAATCTCATCACACCCTTCATGGGTGATACATTCAACAAAACCCACTCACCAAGAATGAATGCCACAACATGAATTCATCGATCAACATAACTCTTCTACCTTCTCTGGGAAGCCACAATCCTCTACCGAATAAATCTCACTCGATTAATTGAGTTTCTCAATAAGTCAGTGCTTTAAGGCCTAACATTAAATGAACCATACCATCCCACGGGGGATCTATACCTCTGCCCATTCAAAGCCTCAAAAAGTGCCATTTGAATGCTAGAATGGTAGTTGTTATTGTAGGCAAACTCTGCTAAGGGCAAGAAATGGTCCCAGTGACCACCAAAATCCATAACACATGCTCAGAACATGTCCTCTAACACGTGAATTTTCTGCCCTGACTGGCCATCCATCTAAGGGTGAAAATTTGTGCTCATCTCAAGCTAGGTACCAAACTAACTCTGTATAGAACTCCTAAAATTTAAGGTAAACTACATACCTCTATCAGATATAGTGGAGATAGGCACACAATGCAACCGAACAATCTCTTAAATGTAGATCTTGGCCAACTTCTCCATATTATAATTCACTTTCATAGGTACAAAGTGCACTAATTTACTCAACCTATCCACAATCACCCAAATAGAATCAAACATTCTCAAAGTCGGGGGTAGACTAACCACAAAGTCCTAAGTGATACACTCCCATTTCTATTTTCACTTGTTGACATTTCAAACACTTGGCCACAAACTCTACAATGTCTTTCTTTATCCCACACAACCAATAGTGTTTCTTTAAGTGATGGAACATTTTAGTTGTTCCTGGATGAATAGAATACTTCGAACAATGAATCTCCTCCAAGGTCACTCTAAATCCAACCACCAACTTTCAAAACACAAACACGACTACCAATTCTCAAAACACCCTCATGATCAAGAGATGTTGTCTTTGCCTTATCACTCAACACTTTATCATGAATCACTCTCAGCTTCTCATCGTCAAACAGTTGGGCTCGAATCTGCTCCATTAGTGAAGATCTAGCCTCAAATGTGCTAAGACACACCTAGTTGCTGAAATATCATATCAAACTAATTAGTTAGCCAAAAATTGAACTTCTAAGGCTAAAGTTCACTCCTCCGACAAAAGATAAGCCAAACTTCCCATACTGCCGCCTTCAGACTTGTCATGCCCCAAATCCCATTGAGGAATCAATCTTTATCTATGTCTATTCATATGCATATCCTTCAGGAAACACCACCATCATGTATAGAGATATAAGATACCAATAGCGAAAGTCATGGAAATATGTGATATATACATATGTGAAACTTGGCTGTCAGGGCTATCAAGACAAAACATACGTTCCTTACATTTCCTTCATCTGTCCCCACAACATCTACAAAGCCTCTACAGATGCATAAACATAACCAACCTAGAGTCGGGACAAGACCCCACTCTATACACATATACAATACCAAAACAAATGTACATAGACATCTCGAAAAGCCCCAAACCAACTGGAGCTCACCAATATTCTGCGGATTTCTCGTAGCCTACTGCGGGGGTCTACTAGCACCTATGCCTACAACAAGTAAGGTAAGCCCCCCCCCCCCCCCCAAGGGAGGTCAGTATGAAGAATGTACTAAGTATGTAAGGCCATAAGAAACTGTAAGACACATAATTATTCCAATGAAATCAAATATAAGAGAATAGTCAATATGGATAAACTATCGTTCTGGATATGTAGAACCATGTACCTTATATTCATTATTTTCTTTTGCTTCTAATGGTTATTCATCATCACTCATCTCATATCGTACCTGAGCCCCAACTGATTAGTGGGTCTTAACATAACATAATGTTATGTTGGGATCGGCTCGAGCTAGTCTTAGGCCTCTAGAACTGCCACCCATAAATCAATATGTCGGGTTCGGTTAGAGCTAGGTTCTTACCTCTAGAGCTGCCACCCATAAGCCAACATATCAGGTTTGGCTTGAGCTAGGTTCTTACCTCTAGAGCTGCCCCCTGTTAAGATTGGTCCGAGCTAGGCTTATGCCTCTAGGACTGCCCCCTGATCCAACAAATTCGGGATCGGCTCGATCTAGGCTTATGCCTCTAGAGCTACCACCCATACTCTTACAACCAACAAATATGCATTACTTAATTTTTTACTTTTGAGAGATTGATATGTTGATAGTCGCAACATTATTGGAGTTTTGGAACATCAGTCCATGATTAAGAGACATATGAACAACACTTGATCCACGAATAAGGAACATAAGAATAACAATACATGACAACCTGAAATGAGATGCCTTAGAACATTTCGGAATGGAACAAGTATAATGACGATGTGAACAATACGTGCTGCAGAAGGATACGGAAAAAGTAACCTTACATACCTTATGATCTCAATCCGAATACACAGTCCTATAAGCAAACACAATGATCCAACTCCTTCCTTACGTGTTACTCTACATCACAAGTTCATAACGGAGCTTACGTTAACAGTCAACTACCTTACAAGGGCATGAGACGATAATGAATTACATGATTGCTTCATAACGTCATTTCACCCTTTTACAATAACAGTCATGGCATTATCATACCAACAATATCATAACATTCCATACATTGACCAAGACATCATAAACCAATAACATTTCACACCAAGTTTATCCTTTACACTTCCACATTAACACTACGTCACAATTACTCCATCCAGCCATCTCAATACCTTTCCCAATAACACATGAACAACAATCCATAATTGATACCATTCAAAATAACTCCGGGACACTCCTTTAAAGTCATTCAAAAGGTACCATAAGTTGATAATTGCATCCATGAAGGGTATAGGGGGTTCTAGGGGGTCAAAAAGAGACAAAAACATACAAAACGAACTTCTGGGCTGACCTGCGAAGCCACCTGCACCCGCAGGTGGATGAGGTACGGCCACAGGTGACCCTTGGCAGTGTCCAAAGTCACCTGCGCAGGTGCTCCAGACGCGAGGGCGGATGCCCGGTTCGGCCAAAAAGGGTCTCTTTTGGGTCCTTTTTTTTTAATGAATGATCCATGATCATAACTAAGCTTCTATTAACATATTTCAGATCATCTTAGATGCCAACGAACATCCATGGTTTCACAACGCACATAAACATCACCAAACTACATTTTTCTTTCAATACGTCACCAATTCCATGAACAATTTCACAACAACAATTCCAAATGTTATACCTCAGGAGAAAGCAAGTTAGGGACATAAACACATCATACGTATTGATATTTAATCCATAAAATTCACTTCCTTCAATACCACAAGTCCATTTTCAAGTTTACAAGGCAAAACCCTTTTCCGATTGCAAAAATAGACAATTTTACGCATAGTGAATTGTCCAACACTTTGCCAACATAACCAACATGATTTATACACCATATCAAGCATATCATACATTAAACCATGAGAATAAATACTTACCAAATCTTGCAAGAGAGTGATCTTATCCAAAGGAATGAAGGCTTAGGGTTTGTGAGATGAGAAATATGTTATGGAAATTTCTAGATTTGGCATGTGCGTCTCTAATGAATAAAATCTGATTTTCCTTGCCTTATATAGTCCCTCAATGGTCATCCTTGTCCACATACTTAGTCTAAAATGTTGTGTTTACTTGGTCAATAGTAGAATGGGTCTTTTGCCCCATTTGGGCCATGTCTTTTGATTCATTTGGGGCCTCATTTGGGGCCCAAATCACAAAATTAACTTAGCCCACAAATTTAATGTATAATACACCAACATTCTCATGTTTAAATAATTCCATAAATGTTACGGTAATCAACTAGGTTCGGAAACATACGGGGTGTTACAAGACTCAAGGTATCTGCTACCATAGTAGCCTTGCTTGGATGATAAAGAATAATGAGATCACAATCCTTAAGAAACTCTAAGTATCTACATTGTCTCATAGTAAGATCTCGTTGAGTTAAAAAGTACTGAAGTCTATAATGATCGGAGAAAATTTCACAATGAACCCCATACAAATAATAGTGCCACAATTTCAAGACAAACACAACTACAACTCCAAATCATGAGTAGGGTAGTTCTTCTCATGGACCTTAAACTGTCTAGAAGCATAGGCTATAACATTACCCTTCTACATAAATACAACACCCAAAACATCTCTAGAAGCATCACAAAACACAATGAAACCCACGCCCTCCTCAAGCAAAGTCTAGATAGGAGCTGAAGTCAACAACTCCTTAAGCTTTTGAAAGCTACTCTTTCAATCATCCAACCACTGGAAAACAACCTTTTTCTGAGTCATCTTAGTCAAACGAGATGCAATGGAAGAGAAGCCTTGCATAAACCGTAGATAACAACCCACTAACCCAACAAATTTGAACCTCACTAGGTGAAGTAGGTCTAGCCCAATCATGTGCCGCCACCACCTTGGCCGGATCGACCATAATACCATCCTTTGTTACCACATGACCTAAGAAAGAAACTAAATCTAAACAAAATTCACACTTGGAGAACTTGGCATACATCTGCGCATCTCTCAATCTCTGAAGTACGACCTTAAAATGCCTCACATACTCAGCCTAATTCTTATAATAAACGAAGATATTATTGATGAATACAATCATAAAAGAATCAAGATAAGGCCAAAACACCTTGTTTATCACCTCCATAAATGTCGTTGGGGCGTTAGTCAGCCCAAAAGACATAACCAAGAACTCATAGTGGACATACCACATCCAAAAAGTTGTCTTTGGGATATTCAAAGCTCTAATCCTCAACTGGTGGTAACTAGATCTCAAGTTGATCTTAGAAAACACTAAGGCACCATGCATCCAATCAAACAAATCATCGATGCGAGGAAGAGGATGCTTGTTCTTGATAGTCAATTTATTTGGTTGCCGATAGTTAATACACATGCACATAAATCCATCTTTCTTCTTCATGAACAAGATAGGAGCACCCCAAGGAGACACACTCAGTCTAATAAACCCTTTACCAATAGATCCTGCTATTGCTGATTCTATTCCTTCAACTTAGTCGGGGCCATCCTAGATGGATAAATGGAAATAGGCTTAGTGCCCTACTCCACATCAATAGCAAAATCAATATCCCTATCCAAAGGAACACCAGGAAAATTCAAAGTAAACACATCCAAAAGTTCTCTAACAACATTTAAAGAATTCAAGGAAGTTGGTGAATCAACACTACTAACAACATTCACAGAATCCAAGAAATGTGGTGAATCAACACTGGTATTGCACACATAGGCCAAATAATAAAGACACCTCTTTTCTACCATGCAACAAGCACGAAAAAAAGATATAACACCTTTAAGACATGAACTAGGAGTCCCCTTCCACTCTAACCTCGGCACACCCAAAATTACTTAGGTCACAGTCTTGGCAAAATAATCCAAACCGCATGATAAAAAGACAAACAATCCATACCCAATATGACATCAAAGTCAACCATATCAAGGATAATCAAGTTTACCCGGGTATCACGCCCCAAAAGGTTATCACACATGATCGGTACGCCCGATCCACCACTTAAGAATCACCTACGGGGGTAGAAATACGAATGGGTACGATAAAGGACTCATAAATAACATCCATACCAGTAGCAAAATATGCAAAAATATAAGAGAATGTTGACCCAGTGTAAAATAACACTGAAGTAGGATGATGAGAAGCTAGGACAATACCTATAATCACTACATTAGAGGCCTCTATCTCAGTCTCTTAGGAAAAGCATAGCACTGCCCGCATTCACTACCATACTAAGAAACTCCTCGTCTAATACCACGAGCACTATGAGCTCCACCTCTGGTGCCTCTTGATCCATCTCTACTGCCCTATGTACTCACTATAATTACAGACACTCATGTAAGATAAAGCTAAAGTTGAGAAGCCTGTAGGGGAGGACCCATCACACAATAGGTAAAGTCCTTCGCTAAGTTCCCAAACTCATCACACATAAAACATCCCCTACTAGATGAATCACACTATAAGGGCCCAGAAGAACTAGAATGAGACCCTCGACTTGCATGACTAAATGTCTAACCACTCAAAGCCTCATAACCCATAACGCTACTCTTTAAACTCTACAAAGATGCCTGGATAGTTCTTCCATGGTAACTATGAGAACCTCTACGTTAGAAATCCCTACCTCGGGATAACTAACCACTAAAATTGCCCTATCAGTACACCCTATTACAGCCACCACTCTGAGTACCCTGCTAAATAGTCTTATACAATACTCTAAAAGGAGCCACTTGAAGTCACTAACATAGCCATTACCAACTGATAATAACTAGTCAAACCCTTAACAAACTTTTTGATCCTCTTAGATACTATGGAGATACTATTGGTGGCATACCTAGACAAGGTATGAAAGTAAGACTCATACTCAGTAATAGGTATAGAGCCCTACTCCAAATAATCAAACTTATCCCTAAGCTTTCCCCTCAAGCTATAAGGCACAAACCTCTCAAGGAAAATCTCAGAAAACTGGGTCCAAGTCAAAGGAGAGGAACCAACTGGTCTACAACAAACAAAAGATCTCCACCACTTCTAAGCTATATCAGTCAATTAGAAGGTATTGTAATCAACACCATGGGACTCAAGTGAGCAGAGATTATGCATCCTCTCTTGAAAAATGACCAAGAACTCTTAAGTATCCTTAGTAATAGCACCACTAAACATGGGAAGGATAATCTCATAAATCCCTCAAACCTCTTCTACTCACAGACATCATTAGACCAAGAGCTACATGTGGAATAATAAGTCTCGTAGCCAATACTTTAACATATTTGGCCACAACAGCAGCTGAATATCCTTCAAAAGTCTCAAAACCATGAATAGGATTCTGCCCTGGTAGCTGAACACCCTCTTTCATATGAGGCCCAAAAAATATACCCGATAGAATATCTATTTGAGAGGTGCCATTCAAATGGCTCAAAAGCTGAATAAAAATATCCTATAACACTAGGGTGAAAACAAAAAACTGAGGGTCTTGGGATGGTCCCATATCCTTTGGATGATAGGCCACCTTAATATGATCAATTCAGGCTTAGGAGAGGTTGCTTTAGCTCATCCTCTAGCCTTAGCCGCTCATCATGCGTGACCTCTACCCAGTCTCAGCTACAACCCTTGACTCATCCTCTGACTGGGACTTTTACAGTGGGTGCTGGCTCAGCATCCTTAATAGTTTTTTATTGAGTTCTCACTATCTACGCAGAAAAAGTGGAATACAAGTTTAAAATACTAGGCATGAACAACATGCATGATAATGAATAAAATTAGAGAAGTTTTACTATAAACATCCTATAGACTCCTAAAGATATAAACAGACGTCAATGTATCAATCCCACAAGACTCTATTAGATATCCTACTCTTTAACTCATGAGATTGGTGAACCTAGCACTTCGATACTAACTTGTCATGACTCAAAATCTAAGGTCATGATGACACCTACCTAATCCAACCTTGGTAGGTAATCCAAACATCATAAAAGAATTTTGGAATCCAAAATAGATACAATTCTGTCACGCCCCGACTTCCAACAGAGCGTGATTGGCACCCGAAGCAGATAAGGCCCGAGAGAACCAATCTTTGCTTATGTTCATTTGTATGCATGCCATAAGAAATACCATTACCACATAAGAACTTATCATGCTAATAACAGAATTCATGAAACATGTGGTAAATATATACATATGTGAAACTTGGCCGATAGGGCCATCAAGTCATTATGCACATACACCTCTTACATTTGTCTTCCCACAACCGTCTACAAAGCCTCTACAGATATATGACCATGTCTATACCATATTTACATAATATCAAAACCTAGGGTACACATGTGACGTGGGAAGCCCCGAAGCAACTGGAGCTCACCAAAGATCTATATATGGTCCGCAGCCTACTGAGGAGGTCTACTAGTACCTGCAGCATTTAAAGTAAATCCCCCAAGAGGGGTCAGTACGAATAATGTACTGAGTATGTAAGGCCATAAGAATTATATCATACATAGTAACAACAATAATGGAATCAATATAAGAGAATTAATGAACGTGATTAAACTCTTTTTCTGTATGTGTGGAACCATGTACATTACGTTCTTTACTCCTCTTGTCTTTACATGCTTTAATCTTATTTGGTCTACTCATGCTAGGTTGTTCTATTGTCCCTGGGATGAGAATAACCCATGCTAGGTACTTTGACCCCTGGGATGTTATGTGAACCCATGCTAGGCTTTCGTGTCACCCCTGGGATATCATTAACCCATGCTAGGTACTGTGACCCCTGGGATGTTATCGTAACCCATGCTAGGCTTTTGTGTTACCCCTGGTATGTACCGTCATAACCCATGCTAGGCTTTTATATCGCCCCTGGGATGTATCGGTATCGACCCATGCTAGGCTTTTCTGTCGCCCCTGGGATACCACTCGTGTTATTGGGATCAACCCATGCTAGGTGATTTAACCCCTGGGATACCACCCATGATTGCAGATTAATTATACATCTCTTATATTATTACTTCCATTCTTAAGAGTGATTGAGACATTGAGGATCATGACATAATTGAAGCACACTCATATACACATTTCACTTCACTCCTTTTCTTTATGAGATTGACATCTTCACTTATGAGGAATAGATACATTAGCTTGCACATCACCTCTCTTATTACTCTTATGAGATCTTATGAGATTGGTACTTTTACTTATGAAAGATTGGTACAAGGATAATCATCATATTATAGGACTCTGGAACATGACATGATTGGGAAAAATGCTTTTCAAGAATAAATAGATTCTCTTATGTTATTACTCTTTTGAGATAGTTCTTTTAGGAATTACAACATCATGACATCCTTGGAACTTCAATCAATCAATAAGAGATAAGTGAATTATCATTTATCTAAGAGTAGGACACATGTGAATAGCAAGATATGTCAATCGTAGTTAGAATTCTATAGAACCCTCATGGATTGTAACACTTTTGGAACCTTAGGATAATGATCCATATCAGCTAATGAACATGAGTCAACCAATGGACATGAGTCATACGATTCACCATTGACCAATGAGTAAGTAACATATGAGTAACATTAGTCAACTACCGGATAAGTAATACCTTAGAGCATTTCAGATTCGAATAAATACTATGACAATGTGAACACCATATGCTGCAGAAAGATACGGACAAAGTAAGCTTACAACAGTCCAGCTTCTTCCTTACATCTTACTCAAGTCTTGCAAGACAATGATATTGGTCCAATGGATGAAGAGTTAGGGTTTGTGTGAGATAAGGATGTGTTGAGAAAATTCTAAAAAAGGTATGGGTGTAACAAATGAATAAAATCTGATTATTGTCACCTTATATAGTACCCTAATGGTTTTTTGTAACCCCACACTTGGTCCAATCATGATATAGCAACTTGGTCTTGCAAGAATGGGTCATTCCCTCATTTAGGCCATGTATTTATATGATTTTTGGGCCTCCATTGAGCCCAATGGCTCAAGACTTCTTTAGCCCACCAACTTTTATGTATAATTCCTTATATATATATATGTCCCTCAAGTCACTCTTATCCATCTCTTGGCATTAAATACATGGTTGATTAGTCAAATGGAAGATTGGATCATGTTTTGCCCCATTGGGCCAAGTCTTTCTTATGATCCTTGGGCCTCATTTGGCCCAATGGTACAAGACTACTCTAAGCCTCAACAAATAAATGACTAATTCATCAAATCTCTCATGTTTAATTAATTCCATAAATGTACACGTAGTCGTATAGGTTCGACAACATACGGGGTGTTACACCTCCTATAAAGGTCTAGTCCCATGTACTAGACCCAATATCAATTATCTCATCAATAACATAACAAAATACAAACTTTTGACTCTCGACACTTGAGTAACCATTGTTCAACGTCGTCAAGTAGGGTTTAGTAGGTACGGGGTGTTAATTCTCCCCCCCTTGAAACATTCGTCCTCGAATGTTAACAACATCGTCGCATGTACATCCCATGCATCTCTATATTCATATATATATATATACATATACACATACTACTTGTCGATACTTCCTTGTTATTTCTCCAATTCCACACCTTAAACTTTCTCTTCTGTTTACAACAAATACGAGTACCTTAGATTTCATCATTCCTTCGGTTTCCCATGTGATTCCGTCTACTTGCTCATGTCTTCAATAGTACCTTTACAGAAACTAATTCTTTATTTATTAATCCTTTCACTTATCGACCTAGAATAGTAGAAGGTACCTCTTCATATGTGATATTCGCCGTAACTTGTACATCTCTCCCATGCATTTTCGAAGCATTAAGACATTTTAAAAGCTTACCTTTGCCTCTATCTCTTCTTGTTATCGACATTTTACTAGATCAAAGAAAACCAATTACAATGGTCAGATAGAATTTCCACTTACAAAATTGGCTCTATTGCACGATCTAGAAGTGAAGAAAAGAAACAACATCCTAAATGTCCCGTAGCCTCCTACTTATAAATGTGGTGCACAACACATCGATAAGTAAGACTCTACTCATACACGGCTTTGTATACACCCTTAGAACGACCTGCTCTGATACCACTTTTGTCACGCCCCAACTTTCAACAGAGCGTGATTGGCACCCGAAGTCGATAAGGCCCGAGAGAACCAATCTTTGCTTATGTTCGTTTATATGCATGCCATAAGAAATACCATTACCACATAAGAACTTATCATGATAATAACGGAATTCATGAAACATGTGGTAAATATATACATATGTGAAACTTGGCCGATAGGGCCATCAAGTCATTATGCACATACACCTCTTACATTTGTCTTCCCACAACCGTCTACAAAGCCTCTACAGATATATGACCATGTCTATACCATATTTACATAATATCAAAACCTAGGGTACACATGTGACGTGGGAAGCCCCGAAGCAACTGGAGCTCACCATAGATCTGTATATGGTCCGCAGCCTACTGAGGAGGTCTACTAGTACCTGCAGCATTTAAAGTAAATCCCCCAAGAGGGGTTAGTACGAATAATGTACTGAGTATGTAAGGCCATAAGAATTATATCATACACAATAACAACAATAATGGAATCAATATAAGAGAATTAATGAACGTGATTAAACTCTCTTTCTGTATCTGTGGAACCATGTATATTACGTTCTTTACTCCTCTTGTCTTTACATACTTTCATCTTATTTGTTCTACCATGCTAGGCTATTCTGTTGCCCCTGGGATGATATTAACCCATGCTAGGTACTTTGACCCCTGGGATGTTATGTGAACCCATGCTAGGCTTTCTTGTCGCCCCTGGGATATCATTAACCCATGCTAGGTACTGTGACCCCTGGGATGTTATCGTAACCCATGCTAGGCTTTTGTGTCGCCCTTGGGATGTACCGTCATAATCCATGCTAGGATTTTATATCTCCCTTGGGATGTATCGGTATCGACCCATGCTAGGCTTTTCTGTCGACCCTGGGATACCACCCATGTTATTGGGATCGACCCATCCTAGGTATTTTAACCCCTGGGATACCACCCATGATTACTTATTAATTATACATCTCTTATATTCTTATACATCTCTTATATTATTACTTCCATTCTTAAGAGTGATTGAGACATTGAGGATCATGACATAATTGAAGCACACTCATATACACATTTCACTTCACTCCTTTACTTCATGAGATTGACATCTTCACTTATGAGGAATAGATACATTAGCTTGCACATCACCTCTCTTATTACTCTTATGAGATCTTATGAGATTGGTACTTTTACTTATGAAAGATTGGTACAAGGATAATCATCATATTATAGGACTCTGGAACATGACATGATTGGGAAAAATGCTTTTCAAGAATAAATAGATTCTCTTATGTTATTACTCTTTTGAGATAGTTCTTTTAGGAATTACAACATCATGACATCCTTGGAACTTCAATCAATCAATAAGAGATAAGTGAATTATCATTCATCTAAGAGTAGGACACATGTGAATAGCAAGATATGTCAATCGTAGTTAGAATTCTATAGAACCCTCATGGAGTGTAACACTTTTGGAACCTTAGGATAATGATCCATATCAGCTAATGAACATGAGTCAACCAATGGAAATGAGTCATACGATTCACCATTGACCAATGAGTAAGTAACATATGAGTAACACTAGTCAACTACCGGATACGTAATACCTTAGAGCATTTCGGATTCGAATAAATACTATGACAATGTGAACACCATATGCTGCAGAAAGATACGGACAAAGTAAGCTTACATACCTTCACTTCCAAGTATGAGTACACGAGTCTATATATGAACACAACAGTTCAGCTTCTTCCTTATATCTTACTCAAGTCTTGCAAGACAATGATATTGGTCCAATGGATGAAGAGTTAGGGTTTGTGTGAGATAAGGATGTGTTGAGAAAATTCTAAAAAAGGTATGGGTGTAACAAATGAATAAAATCTGATTATTGTCACCTTATATAGTACCCTAATGGTTTTTTGTAACCCCACACTTGGTCCAATCATGATATAGCAACTTGGTCTTGCAAGAATGGGTCATTCCCTCATTTAGGCCATGTATTTATATGATTTTTGGGCCTCCATTGAGCCCAATGGCTCAAGACTTCTTTAGCCCACCAACTTTTATGTATAATTCCTTATATATATATATGTCCCTCAAGTCACTCTTATCCATCTCTTGGCATTAAATACATGGTTGATTAGTCAAATGGAAGATTGGATCATGTTTTGCCCCATTGGGCCAAGTCTTTCTTATGATTCTTGGGCCTCATTTGGCCCAATGGTACAAGACTACTCTAAGCCCCAACAAATAAATGACTAATTCATCAAATCTCTCATGTTTAATTAATTCCATAAATGTACACGTAGTCGTATAGGTTCGACAACATACGGGGTGTTACACCTCCTACAAAGGTCTAGTCCCATGTACTAGACCCAATATCAATTATCTCATCAATAGCATTACAAAATACAAACTTTTGACTCTCGACACTTGAGTAACCATTGTTCAACGTTGTCAAGTAGGGTTTAGTAGGTACGGGGTGTTACAAATTCAAATCCCAAAATTTAGTGTCATGAGTAAAGAAAACTCCAGAAACCGACATAGTGTATGAAAATACATAAAACTTTGTGTCTGAATTAAAATAAAGCTAAGATAATGATAAAGAGGAAGTCTAGAACATGCTCTGGACGAGAAGCTCACCTGTACTTCAAAATACCCTCAAATCAACATGAACTCAGGCTCCACGGGTCATACTCAAACTGGGATCTGCACCAAAAGTGTACATAAAGTACGAGTGAGTACGGTCCACTTGTACTCAGTAGGAATCATAGTCCGACCAAGAAAAGTAGAAAACTAAACGTATAAAGAAAACTATGAGCAACACTTCCACTTGCATATAGAAAAGTTTCCAATAGTGGCTCAAGCCGTACAACTCCTAAACCGTACAGATAATACGACTACAATAATAGTATAAAAGTAACTACATAAAAAATAAACATAAAAGGAAAATTAAATTACATGATATCAATCATATAAAATAAATGCAAGAAATACAATGCAATGAAATGGTAATGATGTAATGTCTAAATGTTACCTCGTATCCACCTTCTGAGCATATGCTTCTAGGATAGGACCCATGGGGTTTCATAACTCATATACTATCACAATCTCATCAATCAACCAACACATCCTTGGGTTAAGGTATTTTATAAAGTATCTCATTTTTCTTCAAAATTAGTGTTTCTAAGTGGCACCAATTCCATGAATATAAATGAATAAAATAAGGATGCATACTCATAACCAAAATAATATCATGTAATGAATCAACTCAATAATGGTAGAAAAGAGCTCAAGTCACCTCAAATTTCAATAGAATATAATCTAAGCCATCGCATGGAAACATAGTAGTATAGAGTCATGTAAGACAACAGTAATATAAATTCAAGCCCCTGCATAGGCATCTCAATAAATATAATAGCTCAAGTCAATTATAATATCCATACAAGCCTACACACAGGCAACATGATAAATAATGATCTCATAAGATGAATCTCACGATGAAATCTCGAACTCATAGCATACTTTATATGAATGGTTAACTACAGAGTTTGGTCTAAAGAAAGTTAAGCCATAACCTACCTATAAAGCTGAAACATGAGCCGGGACCCCTCAACAAGAAGCCTTTCCTTTTCGTGCAGTCTCGGAGCAAACCCAATCTATCAAAAATATAATCTACACGTCAATAAGAGTCTAATGATACCCATATTAACTACTTTTGTTCCGGATCAAAAAATAGTTTTGTTCAGGGATAGTTTTGGCTCTTTTTCCTTAATAAAATAATCAAGTGTGACCCTTTAAAAGGAATCAAGGTATGAATTAGAGTGTAACAACCTTGATTTTAAATTTTCCCTTTATACATATTTTGACCATTTTTCCCTTCTTCATAATTTTTATATGCTATTTGTGAGTTGTGGGGTTAGTAGGCATGTTCCTCAATAAGTTTGAGAGTGTTTTAGGTGAGTTTGAGACTCTTAGAGGCTTTAAAAGCCATGAGTTGACTTCGGTCAATAATATGTGTTTTGAGCATTGAATGGCAATTTGGACAGTTTTGTTAGATCTAGAATGTCAATTTTAGGTTTGTACCGTGGTTAGTTTGGGTCTAGAGCCTTTATTTCACATTTTGACTTTTTTGACAAAAACTAGTGAAATAAGCCTAAAAGGAGTCTGAAATGTCAAAAATAGCCTAGTAGAATATCTGATTTACTTTGATGGGGTCTCGAATAAATCTTGAGGGTCCGTTTGGACACTTTGAAGTTTCGAAATTCAGCTGGTACAACAACTGATATAAGGTGTAAAATCCTTCTATGCAAATGTGGAGAAGAAAAATCTCCTTCGTTGCAATCGCAATGTGGTGGCCGTGACTGTGAAGGGTTATGGAGACCAGATTGAGTTTTTTGCTTCATCGCGAATGCGATTGGATCATCACGAATGGGATGGGTCCAAATCATCAACCTTCACAAATATGAGAAGCTGAATGTGAATGTGAAGGCTAATTTAATTGACCTGTTCACCGTTGACCCTCACAAACGTAAAGGGCTGATCGCGTTTCTGAGATATTATTTAGAGAACAGTATAAATACTCCATTTTCATGATTTTCACCATTTTTGGACTCGACAACTTTGGGTAAGGGCAATTTCTATGGTTTTGTTCATCATTCATGCTTGGGTAAGCTCTAAACTCTTATTTCCCTATTGATTATATCATCAAAAACAACTTTTAATCTTATTTTCAAACTAGAATTTGGGGATTTTTTGGTAAACTATTAAATTAGTTTTTCATCGAATTAAGCATCGATTTTGACTCATTTTTGCATGGGTTTTTAGTTGTATACCCCTATGGATATGGACAACATGTCTTTAAAATAAAATTCTGGGCTTTTTTTGTAAACAAATATTTGATTTGATACCAAGCAAATAGTTACAAAGCCATATGGGTTAGACCACCCATATCTCAAGTTCTTCAAACCATAACTGATTCTATACTAGTACAAGATAAAAATAAACAATAAAGGCTTGGTACTAGACAGATCAAAAACAATAGAAATAGCCTCTTCTAACAGTCGCTTTTGCTCCATGCAGTTGTCCCTCTAAGGTACACCTTGCAGTGTAGCCAGCCATTGAGCTCCATCTTTCAGCCGACTTCCTCTGATATGTGTAGACAATAATCTCTCTACATACCCTATCCATTTGGAATGACTTTCCCTAAAACTAGATGTTGTTTCTTTATCTCCACACCATGTAAACTGCTAGTGCAAAAGCACTGCTAATGATAGCCCTTCTACTAGATTTTCTCAATACCCATGAACAAGCCCAATGCAACTTAGTTTGCAAACTTCCCACTCGTGTATGAAATCTTAATCATAAGAGGACCATCCTTCATAGGTTTCCTGTGATGGGGAAATCGAAAAGAAGGTGGTCCAGATCCTCTAGTGAATGACCACAAAATACACATTCCTTTGGGACGTGAATGCCATATTTTTGTAGCCTGTCAATTGTGGCCATCCATTTCCATGCCACCAACCATAGAATGAAGGAATTTCTAGGATGTATGTGAGGGTGAAGAATAATGCTCTTCCATGCAACTTTTGAAAATTGAGGTAGAAGGAGGACATAGGTCTTCCTAATTGAAAATTTCCTCCCTTGTACCAGGCCCTACAGTCTAGTGTCAAGAACACCCTGCAAAGTAATAGTCTGCATTGTGTACCTCCTTGATTCAATTATATTCTGAATCACCCAAGTGGTATTTCTTGGAATCTCACACTCCTGAAAAAACACAAGTTTAATATAATAACAGTGGATCCATTTAACCCAATGGCAATCATTTTTCTCAGTGATTTCCCAGAGTTATGTTAGAATTTTTGCCCTATTCCATATGGATATATTCAATACATTTAAACCACCACCACTCTTAGGCATACAAACTTTCTCCCATGAGATAAGAGCCTTCCTAGAACAAGTATAAGACCCTGTCCATATGAAAGTTCTATACACACTATCAATAAGCTTTAATATCCTCTTGAAGAGAATAAAATTTTGATCCCAGTAAGTTTGTAGGCCAAAAATAATAGACTTTATAAGTTGGAGTCTACCAGAATATGCCAATAGTTTATCTAACAAACATCTCACTTTCTCAGTGATTTTCTCCATCAAGGTAAGGTATTGAGCAATTGTCAGTTTTTTGAAAGATAGAGGTACACCCAAATATGTAAAAGGTAGAGCACCCTCTACATATTTCAAAATGTCTAGTATATCTCTTTTTCAACATAGTAGACACACCAGAAATGTAAATGGAATTCTTATCAGTGGTAGCTTGCAAGCCTGTTGTAGCTAAAACTTATTAAAAGTAGCCTGGAGAAGTTGTATTGATTTCAGATCAGCCTTATTACCTCTTTTAATTTTTAACCTATTTTTTTGGACTCTTTTTGAACCCATTTCAAATAAAGTTGATATGGGTATCATTAGCTTCCTTTTGATGCTCAGATTATTTTTTGATAGATTTAGCTCATTCTGATACCATTCATAAGGAAAAGGCTCTGCGTTGAAGGGTCTAGGCATGGATTTTTGGCTCTTCGAGGTAGGTTGTGGCTTAACTTTCTTTAGACTGGGCTGGGTAGTTAACCATTCACATAAAGCATACTATGGGATAGGAAATTAGTCATGGAAGTTCTATTTTTGAGAATATTATTATTATTGTGTGCCCATGTGGGGGTTTATTTTATATTTGTATTCCTTATTTGTGCATGAAATGCCATTATTAATGTTGTGATGCCTGTGCGGGGGCCTTATTTTAGAATATAGTCTTATTTGTGCATTAATTGCCTCTCTTCATTCTAGTGGTGTCGAGCGAGGGATAATATCATGAATTATTGACATATTGAGTTGATTCTGAGCTCATTCATACATGTATTGAATTGATCATTTTATTCATACTGTTTGATTGTGAGCATTACATCCTCATTTCATCAATATATATTCGAAAGATTGGTACCAATGAGAAAAATTTATTTTGACAGAAAATGAGACACTTTATAAAAGGCCTATATCAAGGGATGTGCTAGTAAGTTTGATTGGGAAATACAAATTTTGTAAAAAAATGAGACACTTTATAAAATGCCAATACCGAGGGATGTACCAGTAAAGTTGATTGAGATATGAGTTTTAGATTATAAGAGTATATGGGTTGTGAACCCCCCATGGGTACTGTCCTAAAATGTTGAGGCTTATAAGGTGTATAAAAAAGTCCCACCATCATTGCATTTGTAACACCCCGTACTTTCCCAACCCAATGTGACGACGTTGAACAATGGTTACTTAGGTGTCGAGATGCCATGAGTATGTAATTTGTAATGTTATTGATGAGAAAAATTTAAATTTGGCTTTGTACATGTGATTAACCTTGCGTAGGGGGTGTTTTGAGATTTTCATGGAGCATTTGTGGGGTTCAAAATGAGTCTAAGAGGACCTATAAACAAAGGATATTACGGGTAAGAAGTAAGTTAAAGAATAGGACTTGAAGTATCTAACCAAACCCGCGAAGAAAAGTCGAAAAACAAAATTTTCAAAAATTTTAAGTGTGGGGAATGCTGGAGGGCGTGCCACACTGCTCTGGGCTAAAAATTTTAGTCCAGAGGCAGCAACAGGCGCGCCCAAGGGCGTGCCACGCTGGTTTTGGCCACTTTTCAAAGTTGGAATTTTTCTTAAGTCCCAAGGGTGCTCGGGGACGTATTGAGCCAATTTTTGCCACGTTTATTATACAACCATGATAATATACATGAAATGAGTGAATTATTATATTGGTATGATAAAATTAGTCGAGAACAAATTTGGCATCAAAATGACGATTTTACCCTTTTGGCCAAAATAGGCCATACGTGGCTAGAATTGCTTATTTTTGGAATTGAGGATATGAGTATGAATCTCGTGAGTGGGTATATTGTCATAACGCGTATGAAATGAATTAAACATGAGTAATTATGGATTTTAGTGCGTTAAGTGAATTGGGCTCAAAATAGGGCCCAAAATATGAAGAAAACATGGGTCAAGAATGGGTCAAATGACCCATTCTTCCATTGACTAATGTAACACATTGCATTAAATGCCAAGAGTGGCTAAGGATGAAAAATTAAGGGCCTATATAAAGGGCAAAAGGCTGATTTTTATTCATTTGGAAATCACATGTCTTTTTAGATATTTCTCAACCATTTTTTTCTCTCAAAACCTAAGAGTTTAAAGCCAACTTTTGGCGCAAGATCATCATTTTTCAAGATTGGGTAAGTGATTATTGTTATGGATTAATATATTATATGCATGGGAGAGTATGTAAATCATGTTGGTTATGCTTGGAAGTATTGAACATGGTACTTTGTGTTTTTATAAAAGATTTGTGATCCATGAGATTCAAGCTTGAATTATGACTTGTGACTTTGATGAAAGATCGTGGTATGGATAAAATATGACCATGTATGGTGTGATTTTGTTATTAAACTTGTTGTTTTCATATAATTGTAAATTATGAGATTTTGGCCGATATGTGCTATGAGGTGTATTAAGGTGACTTGATGGATTATTTGTGATGTGGTGTGGATAAGAAAGTGTAAAGGAGAAGTGTTGCGGTGAAAAGTATTGATTATCATGTATTGGTCAATGTATGGAATATTGGGAGATTTTTGGAATAATAATTTCATCAATGGTTTTGTCAAGGGGAAATGGCATGTTTAAAGGCAAACATATAACTCATTGATGTTATATGCATTTGTAAAGTAGTTGATGGTTAATGTGAATCCCGTTATGTATTTGTGTTGTAGAGTGACACATAAAGAAGGAGTGGGACTATTGTATGCACATCTAAGATTGTATATTCGTATTGAGAATACAAGGTATGTAAGGTTCCTTTTTTCGTATCCTTCTGCAACATATGGTTCATATTGACATTGACATTGGGCTTGTTTCAATTCTGATAGGCTTGAAGTATATCAATTCAGGTTGACGTATATTGTTATCCATATGTGTCCTATTCTTATATGAATGATGATTCACTTATCCCTTCTTCATTGACTGAAGTCCCAACGATGTCATAACGTTATAATTCCTAAAAGGACTATCTCAAGAGAGTAATAACACAAGAGAATCTCTTTAATCTTAGATGGCATTATACAATCATGTCTTATCCCAAAGTCCTATAATATGATGATTATATTTGTACTAATCTCTCACAAGTACCAATCTTATAAAAATAATAAGAAGTGATGTGCAAGTTAATATATCTATTTCTCATAAGTGAAGATGTCAATCTCATGAAGTAAAAAGTGAAGTGAAATGTGTATATGAGTGTGCTTCAAATTATGTCATGATCCTCATTGTATCACTCTTAAGAATGGAGGTAAGAATAATAAGAGAAAGAAGTAATATATAATTAATGAGTAATCATAAGTACATCCCAGGGGCTACAGAAAAGCCTAGCTCGGATTATCATAATTACATCCCAGGGGCGACACGAAACCCTAGCATGGGTTAATATAACATCCCAGGGGTCAAAGTACCTAGCATGGGTTAGTAACATCCCAGGGGCGACACGAAATCCTAACATGGGTTAATATAACATCCCAGGGGTCAAAGTACCTAGCATGGGTTAGTAACATCCCAGGGGCGACACGAAAGCCTAGCATGGGTTAATATAATATCCCAGGGGTCAAAGTACCTAGAATGGGTTAGTAATATCCCAGGGGCGACACGAAAGCCTATCATGGGTTCACATAACATCCCAGGGGTCAAAGTACCTAGCATGGGTTAATCTCATCCCATGGGCGACAGAATAGCCTAGTATGGTAGAACAATAAAGATGAATAAAAGATGAAGACAAGAGGAGTAAAGAAATTAATACACATGGTTCCCCACATACAGAAAGAAATTTATTCACATTTCTATTTCCTTATATTGATTCCATTATTGTTGTTATTATGTATGATGAATTTCTTATGAACCTTACATACTCAGTACATTCTTCGTACTGACCCCCTCGGGGGAATTACCTTACATGTTGCAGGTGTAGGCACTAGTAGACCTCCATTGTAGGTTGGCATTGTGGATCTTTGGTGAGCCCCAGTTGCTTCGGGACTTTCCGAGTCATAGGTGTACAGTTGTGTTGATGTTGTAAATATTGTATAAAGCGGGGACTTGTCTCGAATGTCGGTTGATCTTGTAAATGCATCTATTAGAGGCTTTTGTAGACATGTGTGGGTTATAAATGTGAAAGATAAATGTCCGTTTTGACTTGATGGCTCCAACGGCCAAGTTTCCTAAATATGTATATAGCATATGTTTCCATGTTCATGTTTTCCGCATAGTTGCATAAGATTTAATAAGGTTCATACGCGAATATGTATACGAATGTTCATGAGCAAAGATTGGTTCTCTCGGGCCATATCGGCTTTGGGTGCCAGTCCGGCCCGAATGGGATTTCGGGTCATGACAGCATTGCATTGCATTTGCATATTTTGTGTTTATTTTATGCACTCGTTGATGTGTACTTAGTTTCCTTATATAAATTTTGTGTGTAGTTGTTCCTTTTTGACTATACATCATAGAATTGTTAGTGGAGACGGTGTGAGCTAGTGCTTGGGAACTTTTCTATTTGCAGGTGGAACTTTCTCATAGTATCTTTTACTTGTTTAGTTTTTTACGTTACTCAGTCGGCCTATGATACCTACTGAGTGAAAGTGGGTTGTACTCACTCCTACTTCTATTCCTTATTGTTGCAAATCCTAGTTTGAGTGTGACCCATGGTGGTTGCTCTCGCATCGTGGTAGATGGATTTTTGAGGTACTGGTGTGCTTCAAACTTCAGAAATAATTCTGCACCTCCTCTTGTATTATCATTTCTTACTTATGTTTGGAGACAGACTCTTGTGTTTTAGATTCCAGACTTCGTATTAGATGTTCTTTGCGCTTGTGATACCAGTATTTTGGGATATATGTATTTCATTTCCTAAGTTATGTTATTTACCTATGATGACTTGACTCTATTCTAAAAGTCTCATATTTATGGGTTTTCTTTCATATTTCAGTTGTCCTTTCTTGTATGTGATTTGGCGTACCTACTAAGGCTAGTTTAAGGTAGGTGCCATCATGATGTCAACTTTTGGGTCATGACAAGTTGGTATCAGAGAACTAGGTTCATCGGTTGATAAGTGAAAGAGTAGGATGTCAAATAGGGTCTCGTGGATCCATATGTTGACGTTTGCATATATCTTTTAGAAAAACTTCTCTAATTTCATTCCTTATTGTACGGGTTGTTCATTCCTAATATTCTAAACTTAAATTCCTCTTTTTTTAATGATGATGGTGAGGAATAGATCTAGTGATATTGAGGACACTGATCCAACACCCGTTATTAGGACCCAAGTTAGGGGGCAAGGAAGGGGTCGTGGCTAACCTAGAGGTAGAGGACGGGCATGAGGATCTGCCCTAGTTGGAGAACATGCTAGGGCGGCCTCTCACGATCTCTTGATTAACTATGCTGAGGATAATTTTCAGGAAAAGGATGCGGGGCTAGCTCAAGTCCCACGATGTTCAATTGATACCCCGGTGTTATAGGATTTTTTAATTTATCTATTGAGTCATCTTAATGGTGTTCCCCAGATGGGTGTTCCTTTGAGTGTGTAGGGTATTTTCCAGACTCCAAGAGGTATTCAGCCCCCTGGGCATGCTCATACTTATAGTTTTTCAACTTCAGGGGTACATCCATCTTTTGTGGTACTCTCTATGTATTGATTCACTACTTGCTAGACTTGCTGTTCCTCTTGTTACTTCGGGTCCTGTGATATCTTCTGATGATCAAAATAGGTTTGAGAGGTTCATTCTCTTGGCTCCTCCCATATTTAGAGGTGCCACTAGAGAGGATGCCTATGAGTTTTTAATTGATTGTCAGGAGAGGTTGTATAACCTTGGGTCCCTTGAGAATTATGGTGGTACTTATATGACTTATTCGTTGACTGACGTGGCCAGACAGTGTTGGAGGTCTCTTACTATTGGTAGACCATTAGGTTTGCCTGCTATGACTTGGACCCAATTTTTTGAGGCTTTACTGGAGAGGTTCGTGCCTTAAAGTTTGAGGGATCATATGAGAGATGAGTTTGATCACCTAGAGCAGGGCTCCATGACTATTTTTATGTATAAGGTATGTTTTTATACACTAGCTAGATATGCCACGGCTAGTATCTCCATTGAGTCAAAAAGGATTGAGAAGTTTGTCAAGGGCTTGGAAAACTTTTACCAATTGGCTTCAACTCAGATGGTGGTTTCAGGGGCTTCTTTCTAGAGTATAGTTGAGCATACCAAAATGCTTTTGTCGATTTGTCAGGGTACTAAGTGTGGTGGCAGTATTAAGAAGATTCGTCGATAGGGTGAGTTTAGTGGACATGCATCCCGAGGTAGGAATTTCTCCAGTAGAGGTGCTCAAATTTATCATGCTAGACTAGTTCAGTAAGCCTTACAGAATTTGGGTAGTAGGTCTTCAGTTTCTATGGCTCCAGGTAGCCAAGGGTCAAGTTATGCGGGTAGAGGCTCCAGTTTTGGCTCTTCAGGGCAGAGAGGTTATTCAGGATCTTCTAGGATTTCTCAGTATAAGGCTCCTTGGTCATATTACAAGGGACTATCCATGGCGTGCATTAGGTACTGCCTAGCTGGGTTCTCAGCTTCAGTTTGGCCCTACTCCTATTTCTGTAGTTAGAGATGGCTCACTATATTGATCCAAAACGTCATTACATTGAAATAAGTGGTAGAAGTTGCACCTAGACTCCTCTTTGTAAAATTTTGAGGAATTCAGAGCTAGTCTAGTATTGGCTTATTCTTGAGGGTGTGGTAGTTGATCAAAATTTGGTATTAATGTGATTGGTAATAATGGGGTTTGATGTGATAGTTGGATAGACAATGAGTATAGAAAGTCATAGCAACTTCCAACACCTAAAATGGAGTTATGGAACTCTGGTTATAGTATTATCATGGAGGGGTTGGTTCATATTGTCGAAATTCATGGAGTGTGTTGTCAAATAAGGAAAAATGAGAAGAGGTCCAAAGTTTCTACCTTAGATCGCTGCAACAAGAAAAGTAACTATTGCAACAGTACCACTGAAGTAGTCACCGGACCCGAAGCAGAGGTCTCCAGGAAAAAGGGTGCAAACCACTGCAGCAGTAATGTGTAGTAAAATTAAAGTTTTAAAAACCAAAAAACATTTTCATTCCCCCCCATTTCAAAAAAAATGCAAGAGAGCTCTGGGAAAGGCAATTTTCAGATGGTTTTTGAAGTTTTTCATCTTTGGAGGTAAGTAATTACATTATAGACTTGAATTTACTTCATTTAACCTTAGAAAATCACTAGAAATGAATTAAGGCTGGAAATTGGGGTTTAACCCTAGTTTATGAAAATTGATGATAAGTGGTAAGAATGTGAATAATTTCAGTATATAATGATCATAGGGTGTTAGAAAACATTAATGAGTCAAGAATTATGATTATGTATGCTAACTCAAGTAGGGTTCATGAAGTTGAAATGATCAGTAAACCCTAAGATGATGAGAAAGGGTATGTTTATGGCTAAAATTTATGGGTTGTGATCCCTAACGACTAAAAGAGAATGAATTATTAAAATGGGTGTATGTTCTTGTTGTTGTATAGATCAAGAATGAATTGAATGAGAGAGAAAAGGAAAAGTGTGGCATAAAGGTGACTTTGAGCAAGGAATTTAGGTAGGCTATGGTACTGTTGTAGTACTTAGACTCTCTTGGTTTTATGCTTGTTTGTGATTTAGACATCTATTATTCCGTTCTATCATAACTTGTGATTTAATGACTGTATTGCATTTTCATTTGCATTGTGATGATATGTTGTGATAATGAGTCAGGTACCACGTCAGTACATTATGATGTTGATGATGAGGATGAGAAGGGCAAGAGACAATGTGCATGTCTTGCATACATTCACTCATTCATATGCATTGAGTGCTTTTATGATGATTATATATGATTATGAATTATTGATAAAGATGACTAAGTATGAAAGCTTGTGAAAATGAACTTGTAAATTGTAATTGTATGATGATTCATGATGTGTTCAGTTGATTGATATTATTGGTTATAAGTTTTGTTATGATCGCTTTTATACTTGTTTGACTTGCTTACTTGTACATCGTTAAGTTAGTCGGCCTATGATGCTTATTAGTACTTGTTGATATACTGATGCTACCTATACTTTTTTTTTTGTTGAGTACAAAACATCTTCCATGGTTGACACACGACCTTGGCTCTAGTTAGCAGTTCAGATCGAATTTTGAGGGTGAGCACCATGTCCGAGCAACCTTAAAATCTTCTTATAATATTGATGTTCCTTGTTTTAGGACTAAGATGATTCCTCTTGTTATGTGTCTGGGATATTTCAAGTTATATCCAGACATAGTTGTTTTTAGATATTCTTTTACGATGACTTTAGGTCCCGGGGATTGTAATAAATAGAGGTTCCTACACTCTATTCGTTTATGGATAAAAATGTCTTTAGATGATTATTAGTTATCGAATGAGACCTTTTTCAATTTTTTTAAAAACATGCGAGTTAGTACTATTATGAAGGTGAGAATAATGCCTAAGTGAGTAAAGGTGAGGCTAGTATGGTTCTCCTGCCATAGGATAGGGCGGGTCTCAATCATGACCGTTTGGTTCATGAAAGAGATGGTATTAGAGCACTCGGTTTGTAGATCTCATCGTACAAGAACAGGACTAGTAGAGTGACAGTATGGAGACGTCTGTACTTTTCTTCGGGTCGCTACAAGGCTTTAGGAAAAGAATTTCCTTCTTTCTTCCTGTCGTGCTATTACTTGATTCCAATTGGTATCTGGCAATCCAAATTGGTATCTAGTCCTTTCACTCTTATTCGCATATGGATAATACTCATTCCACCAGAGCAACAGTAGAACCACCTGCGGTAGCACTTGCATTGGCCATTGGAGCCACAGTCTGTGGCAGTCCTCGAGTTATGGGCAGAGCAAGAAAGAGAGGACGGGGACCAGCTCCTGTTAGGGGTGGAGAATAGGCAGCCGGGAGACTGGAAAGACAGAGATCACCAAACCTTCCCCCATAATACGATGCTCCATGCCATGCTCAAGATGAAGAAGAGGTAGTTGAGAAAAAAGAAATAGTATATCCATAGAATGTGGTGCCAACAACAAATAGTGCAGCACAGGTGCCTTTGTTTGTAGAAGTGAGTCAACAAGTGTTGGGGTTGTTGGGCAGCTTTGCTGGCATAGGCTACACTCTAGTTGTTCTAACTGTTCCTTCCACAGACTAGCAAGATGCCACTACTGTAGCACCAAAGATGGCTGCAGGCTCTGAAATAGAGGTGTATCCCCAAGAGGTACTTGAACCAGTGATGACTGATGATGAACATGGGTTATTTTGCAAGATCATGATGATGAAGCCCCCAGTATTCCAAGGTACAGAATCCGAGGATGCTTTTGAGTTCTTAATAGATTGTCACAAATAGTTACACAAGATGGGTATTGTTGAAAAGTATGGTGTGGGGTTTGTTTTCTTTCAACTGCAAAATGAAGCAAAGCATTAATGGAGGTAATTTATGGAGTACGGGGCTGCCTTAACTCCACTTACTTGGGCATTATTTCAGAATATATTCCTTGAGAAATATGTTCCATGTACTTATCGTGACTAGAAGAAGGATGCGTTTCTGAGCTTATAGAAGGGTAACATATCTGTGGCGGCCTATGGGGACTAGTTTCATGCACTATCTCGCTATGCACTACATTGATTACCTCAGAAGAGTAGCAGATCATGTTGTTTGTGAAGGTCTAAATTTGGGTATTCAGTTGGCTACTTTAACTGTGGCTATATCTGGTAAGTCCTTCCAAGATGTTGTTGGATTTGCCAAGAAGGCTAAAGCACTTGAGAAATAGGAAGAGGTAAAAGCAGAAGAGAAGAAGGCTCGAACCTCGGTCCAATTTAGTGGTACCTTATCAAAGGGGCATGGATATTCTAAGCCCTACCATTCAGCTATACCAGTATCTGTAGAGGGATCGTTTGGGGTAAGCTATTAGCCTTGCCGAGCCTGTAGCTACACTCCTTCTTTCTCGTTAGTTCAGAGGCCTACTTTGTGACCCAAATGCTTTGAGTATGGGGGTTTGGGGTATGTCAGGAGGTATTGTCCTAATTTCTTGTCAGCAGGCTAGTTGATGAGCAACCAACTTCTACCACTTTAGTCCATGCAGGTTGTGGTAAAGGAGCAAATAGTAGGGGTTATCCAAAAGGTCGGCATGGTGGCCAAGATAGACGGCAACCAGGCCAACCGAGGTGGAGGAAAAGTTGGTAGAAATAGAGCTCAGGGTGGTAGAGGTGGCGGCTAGGGTAGTGGTATGACATATCTTTATATAGTTCCAGCTCGTTCTGAGGTGGAAGCTTCAGATGCGGTGATCATAGGTACTATTCATATTTATAATTGTATGGCTTCTTTATTGTTTAATCCTAGTTCCACTATCTCTTATGTGTTTATGAAATTCTCTATAAGTTGGGACTTGAACTTTAAATATCTTAATACTCCTATGTATGTGTCTACACCGGTTGGGGTGTCTGTAGGTGTTGATTCAGTATATTGTGTGTGTCCTGTGATGTTCATGGGGTTTAAGACCCTAGAAGACTTGGTTATTCTAGACATGGAGGAGTTTGAAGTTATTTTGGGGATGAATTGGTTGTCCCTTTATCATGTTGTTCTTGATTGTTATGTCAAAACAGTTACTGTGGAAATGCCTGGGAGAGAGAAGTTAGAGTGGAATGGTGCCTTTAAGCTTTATCCTTTGAGGGTTGTGTCTGTAATTCGTGTCCAGAAATTATCAAAGAAGGGGTGTAGGGTGTTTTTAGCCCGTCTTTAGGAAGATACATCTATAGTCCCTATTATAGCATCAGTTCCAGTGGTATGTGAATTTCTAGAAGTGTTTTCAGATGATATTTCTAGTATGCCTCAAGATTAGTAAGTTGACTTTTGTAGCGACCTAGAGCCGGGGACTAGAATCATTTCTATCCCTCCATAACATACGACACCTACAGAGTTAAGAGAGATGAAGTCCCGATTGCAAGAGTTGTTGGAAAAGTGCTTTATTTGCTCAAGTGTCTCTCTTTGGGGTGCACCGGTGTTATTTGTGAAGAAGAAAGATAGTAGTATGAGGATGTGCATAGATTACCGCTAGTGAATAAAGTGACCATTCGTAACAAATATCTTTTTGCCTAGAATAGAAGATCTGTTCGACCAATTACAAGGAGCTACAGTGTTCTTTAAGATTAATTTGAGGTCGAGTTATCATTATCTAAAAATCATAGGTGAGTGTTACACCCCATTTTTCTCGTGAAAAGCAGGATTCAACGTGACAACTCTATTTAGGATTAATTTAAAGAGAAGAGTCGACACCTAACGAATTAAGGTGCGTTAGGGCACCATTCTAGACTAATTACGAACTATTTAATTATTTAGTCTATGTTAACCAGAAATTCGGGTAAGGGTTCAGGTTACTTCGAAAGGAAGGTGTTAGGAACCTTTCGAGGTCCACAAATGTGGGTCCTGGCCGAACTCATATATTACGTGGGGAACTTCTATATGATAAGTAAAAGTCAATTATTTTATTAACTATATAATAAATAAGTGTTCAGAGAATGTAAAACAATTAATAAACTAGACATACAACTCGGTTTTTGTTTAATTAGCAAATTTATCTAAGTGATAAAATAAAATGCGTAATAACATAAATTCAGATAAGCGAGAAGACAGAAGAGACACAATGATATAATCGAAAGATTTGTTTAAATGGTAAGCCTAAACTACCCCAAATAATTAAAACAAAATAAAGAAAAAGCAAAGACGATTCAAAAGACTAGGACAAGGAGTTAATTTTATCTTATTCAGATCAGCGCCCGGCTTATTAGCGGATGACAATGGCGCATATCGCATTGTTAGATTCTACTCGGGTCAATTTCCATCATATCCGACTATCTACCCCACCCCACTATTTTGGTTATTAATCTTAAATGCGTTATAAAAAAGGGATAAAACTAGTGTTACCTAAAAATGTCTACCCGTCCCAACTTAATGCCCAAGAGGCGTGGGACGACCTACTTTGAATTTGGGTCTAGACAAAAGAACCCTTTGGTTGCCTAATTAGACTCGGACTTCGCGTCACACAAAACACATAGAACATACAAGTAGCACCAAATGGTTTCATAGAAGCCTCTTAATTAATTAAAGTAATTAAGTGATTAACATGCTTAAAAACAATTATTCACGTTGTATAATTAGAACCTATAGGCATGGTGTCTAAGCGATGCGTATTAATCAAGATGCCGAAAGACTGATTTAATATGATAGACATTAAATTAGAATGCTAGAAATCAATTTAAGTTGCAGGAAATTAGCTATAAAAAATGCTGCAACTTAATTTTAAATATTGAAAGATTAATTTCATGCTGGAAATTAATTGACCATGCTAGAGATAATTTCAAAGTGCTGAAAAATTAATTAAAAGTTGCTGGAAATTGTTAAAAAAAATGCAGGAGATTATTTAAAAATTGCTGAAAAGTTATTTAAAAATTGCAGGAAATTATCTAAAACTTGATAAAAAAATTGCCAGAAATTGTTTTAGAGCTTCATGGAAATTAATAAAAAATGCTGAAATTTATTAAAAGATTGCTGGAAATTATAAAAAATTTCCAGAAATTGTTTTAGAGCTTGCTGGAAATTATTAAAAATTGGTGAAACTTAATTAAAAAATTGTTGGAAATTAATCTAAGATGCTGAAAGTAGTTTGAAATTCTGAAAATTAATTGAAAATATTGGAAATTAATTAAATTTATAGAAAATTAATCAAAAGTGCTGAAAATTCAGTTTTAATATGTTAAAAATGAATAAAACATGCTGAAAATAAATAGCATACTGAAAATTAGTTACAAAACGTCGAAAATTAATTAAACATGCGGACAATTAATGAACATGCAAAAAATTAATTTTAACGTTTTGAAGGTCAATAAATAATCCTAAACATGATTTCTAGGTGATAAATCGATTAATTAACATGCTGAAAATTAATTAACAATCCTAAAATATTTTGCCTAAGTGATAAAATAATTAAATCACAGAATCCCCCGCCCCCATGAGCATTCCCCATTATCTTTATTAGACATAGAGTGTTTATACAAATAAATATTACAAACTGAAAATAAATAAGAGAAAGAGAAATTAAACAACTAGGCAGTCCCGAATTTCCGAAAAACTCTTCTCGTCCCAACATCTACCTTCTAATAGAACCTGTTAGTCATAGAAAACGAATCCAAATACACCAACATATGAAACAAACAGAGAGACAAACAAATGCAAGATAAAGCAATTCTCTAAGTCACAGGGAGACTACCACATAAGTATTATCAATTGCGTCGATAGAGACTTACTGGTTAACGGCGAAACAAGAAGAGGCAAAAATAAATAATAAAGCAGCGAGCAACAAGCACAAGAAGGAACCAAGAGCCTTTTTCAAAGTCAAAGCCAAACCAAACTTGAAATTTTTTTATGTGTTGGGAGAGTATGATGATCAAGCATGAGAATATGAGTGAAAAGAGAGTTTTTATATAGGCAGGGTTGTATAGGATTAGGGGGAAAGAAAAATCAATTTTAAAGGATCATTTTCCTTAAATAAAGAGACTGAATCAATTAGTGTAAAGAGAGATTTCATTTACCATAAGCAACAAATAAGAATCTTTTTTTATTATTATTTTTGAATTAAGAGAGAAGCAAATAAATAAAATAAGGATAGTATCATAATTAAACAGATAAGAATATGTCATAACCAAATAAGGATGGGAGAATAAGTAAAGGAATCATGAAATCATGGAGTTTACCAAAAATAACCAAGCAATAATACTACCACATAATTTCGAATCAAGGTATGGAATCTTATTAATTACCACAATCCCACAATCAGCTACTTAATCAAAATATACCATGATTAGTGGAGTACCACAATGAAGTCAATCAAAGAAATGGAGACATGATAGAATTAGAGAGTAAAAAATTTTATGATGATCAGACTTTACTAAGCATGAGCAAGTATCAATGAACAACATGAAATTTGAATTAATACACCATAGAAGAATCGGCAAATAGTCATTTTTATCACACCAAGACTGTCATGAATCAAATTGAGCTAAGAAAAGTAGCAAGATTGTAATTCCATCCTAATAAGTAAAAATTTTAACATCAAAAATGACTTCAATTAACCAAGGAAACACAAATTTCAACATTGAGCAAAATTAGTACCCAAACATGAAGGATAAAAAGTCTACCAAATTATGGAACAAATCAAGTCAAAGCCATAGCTACGTTTCCGCAGCTTTCAAATCCAGAAATCAAGCAACGCCAACAACAACAAACAAAAATTGGAATTTAATTCGCAAAAGAAATCAAACCCGGAACATTCGTAGTAATCTGCTATATTTCAAAATCTCAAAGTCTAGCAAAAGCGAACTGCTGAGGAAAATGAGGAGGAGGTTGCGGACATGGTGGTTTACCACCGGTGCTCCCATCCGAGATGATGGACGTGCGGCGGTGGTGCTCGCTGGTCGGGGCTGTGGCTGGCGATGGTGGATTTCACCGATGAAGGGCGGCGGTGGATCGGAGGAGAGAAGAGAGGTGGCGGCTCACCGGTGGTGGGGTCTGGTGTGGCTGGCCGGTGGTGGGTTTCGCAGCCGTGGTGTCCACCAGCCATGGGTGGAGAGATTGAGAGGAAGATAGTGGAGAGAGATACAAGGTGAGGGAGGTTAGGGTCTGCCATTCACCGGTGGTGCGGTGGTGGAGGATATGCAGTGTAAGGAGAGGGAGATCGAGAGAGAAGAGAGAGGAGGGGAGAGAGAGTTACGGCTGTGGAGGGGGGGGGTAGAAGTAAATTAGGGTTAGGTGGGTGAGTGATTAAAAAAGTAAAGAAAGAGGGAGTTAATCTTAGCCGTTGGATCAATCCTGATCAACGACTGGGATTTTAAATTGCGAAAAGGGTCAAATTTGGGCTATTTAGATTGGGTTCAACAGAATTGGGGTTTAAAATTGAGCCAGATTGAGCTCAATTTAGGCTAAAATCGACATTAGTAGAGTAAAACTAGGCTAGAAAGTTAATAAATTGAAAAATTAAATTAGGCTGCTATTTAATAAATACAGTAATAAAATCAGTAACTATAACAAAATCAATCATTATGAAAATCATTATGCTTAAATTAACTATGAATAAATTATGTATATAAAATCAATGACACGTAATATATTTTAAAGTTGACGATAAATAATAATTTGAAACAAATTATGCACCTGATAAATTATGGCTACAAATTTTAAGAAAATTTATAATAATAATAATAATAATAGACCATATGTTTGTAAATTATGAGTATGTATATATTTTGCAGAGATAATTTAATAAACATTTACAAAATTATGTGAAATATTATATTTATTAGTAAACTATATATGCTATATACAAAAAATAATAATAATAAAAATATTAAAATGATAAAAATAAATTACATATTTTAAAATCATGAATACGAAATGTCAGAAATTATTTGATATCAAAATAATAAAAAAAAAATTCAAAACAGATATTTTGATAAAATAGAAGTCTGGGAGGATATTGGGAGGTCAAAATTGGGTGTCAACAGCCGCCCCTTCGTTGCTTGGGAATGATAGAAGAATTGTTGAGCAACGAATGTTGACGTAGTAGCCAATTTTGTCCGACCGAAAGAACGGTTTGCTGGAGTTTAAAAGAAACAGGGAGTTTTGTCAAAATAGTGAGGCTGAGACTTGGTTCTAAGTCTCCTACATATCATGAGTTTACGAGAATCAGGCCGTGTGTAGTTCTAGATTTAGGAACGAATAATATTCCTAAAGAATGTGGATGATACGGTATACGGGCAACAAAAAAGGTAGTATGTGCGGATGTGATTGGAGTGGGTAAAACCAAAACTAGTAGTTTGATGAGCGGTGTGAGAATGAGAGGTGAATATGTTTCAAGCTTTATTGGAGTAACCGAGAGATAAGTGGAATCGTATCTCAAAAACAGGAGTGAGAGTTACTACTATTCTTAACTCGTTCTTCTTTAGTTACCTGCGAGATTTCTAGTATAACTAGATAAAATGGTTAGAGCGTGTATATCAAACAAATGGTAAGTAATTATTGTGAATATTTAGACATGATGCAATTTTCCATTCAGACTATGAGCAGTTGCTTTAAGACGACAAAGATGATGCCTTAAGCTATGATGTCTTAGGGACATGATAAGCAAAATTAAATCCTAAGGCCATAAAATGATGTCTGCCGGCCATGAAGATGATGCCTTTAGACTATGATGCCTTTGGAGTAGGATAAGCAGAAAGTAAATTCTAAGTCCATGAAATGATATCCGCAGGCCACGAAAATGACGCCTTTAGACTATGACGCCTTAGGGTACTCACATGAGGATTAAAGAGAGCGTATCTGTGATATTGAACTTAGTTTGTAATAGTCTTATAGGATGTATGATGTGAAGCTTGTCAAGGCATTGTGTTGTTGGACTGGCTGTCGGGCCTGTCGATGCACTGTGTTGTTGGACCGGTTGTCCGGCCTGTCGATGCACTGTGTTGTTAGACGGCTGTCGGGCCTGTCAATACATTGTGTTGTTGGACTGGCTGTCGGTCCTGTCGATGCATTGTGTTGTTGGACTGGTTGTCTGGCCTATCGATGCGCTGTGTTGTTGGACTAGTTGTCAGTCCTGTCGATGTACTGTGTTCTTGGATAGGCTGTCGGGCCTATCGATGCACTGTGTTGTTGGACCGACTGTCGGGCCTTTCGATGCACTATATTGTTGTTAAGGAGGTGAAGTAGCTTAGCCTGTTCCCCACGTCATAGTGGAGGTCATTTGTGATAAAATCGTTTAGGTTGTTAAGGAGTGATTCTTGCAATTTGTACCTGTCATTCCTGCACTCAAAAAAAAGTTGTAAGTTTGTAGGAGGGAGGTTGATTTTTGCCTTTGCATTGATTGACGTGTCTTCTCCTTTCTTGGTGTTGCATACTAGTGATGGGCTTCCTCCGGTCATTCACTTGGGTAAGAAATAAAAATAATTTTGAAATCATATTTTGAAACATTTGCCTTTTAAAATGAAAGTGAGAAATATAACGTGGAAAACGTTGTTGGTAAGGAAAATATAAAATATTGTTGAGTCATTGACCATGATATACTTTGAGACAACGCAACATTTTGTAAGAGTTTATCTTCATGTCTAGAAATTTTTGAGGACCACTCAAAAATTTTTGCCCCAGTATAGAGTTTCGGCAGGTTGCAGGGATTACTTGTCATGAATTTTAAAGACCTTCTCAAAAAATTTTCCCTAGTGTCATATTTGCACAAATGTAATTTTCATAGAATTTTTTAGATCCTCTCAAAATTTTTTCCCCAGTTACAGACTTATAGCGGGAAATAAGAGAATTTTATTATGATAGGACCGAATTCCATAGGAGCACCTATGTATCCATCTTAAACGGGAATCAGGTCGGACGTAGTTTCAATTACAAGGTAAGAAGGCATGAAATAAAGCTTAAACATAATATCTCTTAACAACATCTGAATTGATAGGCTTGGACCAAATTTTGCCATCAATTTCTGCAAGTATGAGTGCTCCTCCTGTCAAAACCCAATGAACCACATAAGGACCTTGCCAATTTGGTGAGAATTTACCCTTTTCTTCATCTTGGTGTGGAAAAATCCTTTTCAAAACCAACTGTCCGAGTGAGAAGTGTCTCGGTTTAACCTTCTTATTGAAAGCTTTGGCCATTCTATTTTGATAGAGTTAACCATGACAGATTGCATTTATCCTCTTTCCGTCTATTAGTGCCAGTTGCTCGAATCTACCTTATACCCATTCAGCGTTACTCAATTCTGCTTCCTGAATGATTCTGAGAGAAGGTATTTCTACCTCAGCAGGTATCACTGCTTCACTACCATAAACCAGAAGATAAGGTGTGGCTCCCGTAGAGGTTCTGATTGTAGTGTGATATCCTAGCAGGCCAAAAGGTAACTTTTTATGCCAATGCCTGTAATTATCAATCATCTTTCGAAGTATCCTCTTGAGGTTCTTATTGGCAGCTTCCACCGCTCCATTCATTTGTGGTCTATATGCTGTGGAGTTTCAATGCTTTATCTTGAACATCTCACATGTTGTTCTCATTAAATCACTATTGAGGTTGGCACCATTATCGGTAATGATAGACTCAGGTACTCCAAATCGGCAAATAATGTGATTTCGAACAAAATCATCTACGACCTTCTTTGTGACTGACTTATGAGAAGTGGCTTCAACCCACTTAGTGAAGTAGTCAATTGCAACAAGAATAAACCTGTGTCCATTGGACGCGGTCGGTTCAATAGGACCAATGACATTTATGCCCCAAGCTGCGAAGGGCCAAGGGGAGCTAGTGACGTGAAGTTCATTGGGAGGAACTCGAATCATGTCGGCATGAGTTTGGAATTGATGACATTTTTGCACATAACGAATACAATCAGTCTCCATAGTCAACCAAAAGTAACCTGATCTCAATATCTTCTTTGCCTACATAAATCCATTCATGTGTGGACTGCATGTTCCAGCATGTATCTTCTCAATCAAATTAGATGGTTCCCTAGATTTGATGCACCTTAGCAAACCTAAATCTGGAGTCCTCCTATATAGGATTTCTCCATTTAAAAAGAATTGATTGGCTAACCTCCGAATGGTGCGCTTTTGAATACTCGTTGCATTCTCTGGATAATCTTCATTTTTCAAATATCCCTGTATATCAGTATACCATGGTTTTCCATCCACCTCTTCCTCTACATGAAAACAATATGTAGAATGCTTTTATATGTGAACGAGGATGGGGTCAATATAATTTTTTTCTGGATGCTGGATCATGGAAGACAAAGTGGCCAAAGCGTCTGCGAACTCATTCTGAATTCTTGGGACGTGCTTGAACTCTATCTTACGAAAACTCTAGCGCAACTCTTGTATGCAATCCGAGTATGGTAGGATCTTTGTATTTTTTATAGCCCACTCCCCTCGTACTTGATGAATCAGTAAATCTGAATCTCCAATCACCAATATTTCCTAGACATTCAAATCGATTGCCAAACGAAGCCCTAAAATGCAAGCTTCATATTCAGCCATCTTGTTGGTGCAGGGGAATCTGAGCTTGGCTGACATAGGATAATGTTGACCAGTCTTTGAGACCAAAATAGCGCCAATACATGCTTCTTTGAAATTTATAGCTCCATCAAAGAATAATCTCCAGCCATCATATTCTTTCGAGATATCCTCCCCTACGAATGCCACTTATTCATCAGGAAAGTAAGTTTTTAATGGCTTATACTCTTCATCCATGGAATTCTCGGCCAAATGATCTGCCAATGCTTGTGCTTTTACAACTTTCTGCGTGACATAGACTATGTCAAACTCGCTCAATAGTATTTTCCATTTATCTGGCTTCCCTGTAGGCATTGGTTTTTGAAATATATACTTCAGAGGATCCATTTTGGAAATCAAATAGGTAGTGTATGCCGAGAGATAGTGTCTCAATTTCTGAGCTATCCAGGTGCGTTCCAGTAAGGAATACCGAGCCTCATCAGATATAAATTTCTTGCTCCTTTCTGCCTGTTTCATCATGTTTCCCCAGAATACAACCAAAAGTGTTATACACCACAGATAAATATAGTAATAACGGCCTACCAGGTTTGGGAGAAGCCAGAACAGGAGGACTTGATAAATAATCCTTGATTTTGTCGAATACCTGCTGACACTCTGTCGTCCATTCTATGGATGCATCCTTCTTCAGTAGCTTGAAAATCGTCTCACAAATAATAGTAGACTGAGCTATGAAGTGACTGATGTAGTTAAGGCAGCCCAAGAAGCTCATTACTTCTTTCTTGCTTTTTGGAGGTGGAAGGTCCTGAATAGCTTTGATCTTGGATGGATCCAATTCTATACCTCGTCGACTAACAATGAAGCCCAATAATTTTCCAGCAGGGACCCCGAAGACATATTTCATAGGATACAACTTCAAATTGTACTTCCTCAGTCTATTAAAGAACTTTTCCAGGTCGGCCAAATGACTTGATCCCTTTTTGGATTTAATGATGATGTCATCCACGTAAACTTCAATTTCCTTGTGGATCATGTCATGGAACAAAATGGCCATGGCCCTCATGTATGTAGCTCCAACACTTTTCAATCCGAAGGGCATAAACTTGTAGAGATAGGTTCCCAAGGAGTAATAAAAATGGTTTTCTCAGCGTCATCCTCATGCATCTTTATCTGATGATAACCAGCGAAGCAATCCACAAATGACTGTGTTTCATGCCTGGCACAATTATCAGTTAACAAATGTATATTCGGGAGTGGAAAATCATCCTTCGGGCTAGCTTTGTTGAGATCCCTATAATCCACACAAACTCTGACCTTTTCGTCTTTATTAGGAACAGGCACGACATTGACCAACCAAATCGGATACTCAGTTACTTGGAGGATACCGACCTCAATTTGCTTTGTAATCTCCTCTTTGATTTTCAAACCAGATCGAGTTTGTATTTTCTCAACATCTGCTTAATATGGGCAATCTGTGGGCTTGATCAGGAGAAACCTAAGGGACCTATGGCAGTCGACTCATTTCCTTTGGCCCAAAACTTTTCTGACCCCTCCTATTTGCAAATCAAAACCAAAGTGTGTATACAAGCAGCATATTATCATGACACAGAAGGGATCAAGTGATGGCACCAGATTATGCACAAACAACTAAGCATATATGCAAATGACATTAGTCGAACAAATAGAAGCTAATAATGCAACCCATGAACTGTCACAATCAAAGAAGTCTCATCCACTCACAGTATGCTAATAAATCTCAAATTAGGGACTTGGTCAAAACACTCACTCTCACAAAGAAGTTCAAACAGTGTGCATGAAATACCATAGGCTTGCCCTTATTTTCTATGCCTTAATTTTCGGACAGTTGGACTAGGATCGCTATAGGACTTTACTCGGCTTGTAATGTAGGATTGGGGATGGGTATGGTACATATGGATATGGTGACTCAACCCTCCTTGACACTACACTATTTTTGGCTCCAACTTCCAACCTTTCTCATTTTTACTCTCCCTTATTCTCCTTTCTTTTATTTTCAGATTTTGGGTGTGATTTTCCTCACTTTCAAAACAAAATTTTCTTTTCTCTTTTTTTTTTTTCTTTTTCTCTGCAATTTTTCTTCTTTTCACTCTATTTTTTTTTTTCTCTTCACACCCAAACCTATTTTCCCTTTTTCTTTTAGTAACTTCTTCTTCATACCCAACTCAATCTACATACCCCTATAATAGCTACCCTCAACTTAGGCGATTTGCCTGAGTTGAGGTACACAGTGTCTAAGGAGGGACCAGGGCCAAGACAGGTTTATTGCAATTAAAATGGGAAGGTGAATAGGCTAATGAAAGAAATAGGTCAATTAAGGCTCAAAATCGGGATCACCGGATACTTATTCATTTGGTCTAACATTTAGGCTAAAAGTGGACTTATTCAAAAACGGTCTATGATCCTTTCCTATTCACTATGCTCTAAGCTAGGCAATACTAACCAGGCAATTTCTGGATCGCACACACAAAGTGAAATAAGTAATGACCTCACACACACAGCACAGGGTTGTATTATCATCTACTACCTATCCGATTCATGCAATGCTGGCTACAATTATTTGCCTATAATCCTAGTGCCATAACAAGATCCAACAGCTTTCACACATAAACATGCTACACACACATACTTTTAAAATAAATTTTTTTTAGAAGGGGTATTCTTAACATTCAAAAAGCATAAATTTTTTCTAAACTGAATTGCACAACAGTTCCCTTACTTTTCTCCTAATTTAACAAGAAACATATAAACATAACATCCTAAACATGTCGCTTCTAATATGATAGCACTCAGGGGAAAAGAAACACGGCAACAAAAAACCCCAAGTGGTGGTACACCCCCACCCCAACTAACAATGTTGCACCGCCCTCAATGCACAGCTATCAATAAAAGTACAAGGGAGTGAAGACATACCTATTGTGCCCTAAGCATTGGAAGTGGGCCCGCCCACAGCGGGATTATCAATCTGCCTAGTAGTAGGTACATTCAATGGAGGGGCAACCTGACTAGCGGATGCACCACGCGCCCTCTGCTCCGCCTCAATTTGGTTCGCATGGTACTCAACCCGGGAGACTTTAACCACCCTCCAAAGATCACTTTCATACTCAGTATCACTATCAACCTGGACCTTCGGACTGCATGGCCACTTGCCTCTATCCATCGGAGGCTCCTCGTTAGAGAACAAATCCACCTCAAATGCTGGTCGCATCGATGCCTGGACAGGCATAGGTGGGATAATAGGAGTGTTGTTCGATACCAATGCCCTAACCTCCTCTCTCAATGCGGACACCTCTTGTGTCTATCCGGTCATATCAAAATCTGGTGCAGCACTTAACTGGGAGGCCATCCATGCCTCAAAACTGTCAATCCTCTCATACAGGCCCCTCATAAACTGATCCATCGCCGCAGTCATTCAGGCCTCCACCCTAGCCTCCACAGCCTCTACAGTGTTCCTAACCCAAGGCTTAAGCTGGGATACCAACTTAGCCATCTGGGTCTCGGTGTGAGCCTGTTACTCAAACATCTCCTTCTGCTAATCAACCAACCGCTACAGAAAGTCCCTAGAAACAGAAACCATACCAGAGGGAGGTGGTGGAGCGGTAGTACTGGGTACCTCATCATAAATAGGGCCAGTGCCCTCAGTCTATACAAGAATAGTCTCAGGTACCCTAATCGGTATCGAAATAGGCATAGAAATACTACTCGGCTCATCTAGGGCTGCTCCCGATGACTCGGACGGCTGTGACCTACGGGGAAGAATGGGGTGAGAACCCTTCTGCTGCATCAGACCAATATCTACTATGCGGGTCACCTTTATATAATGATCGAGGCTAGGCATCCTAGCCACACCCGCCCTGACACATAGGCTCTGGATCAAGCATGGGAATGGTATACTCGTATGATCTCGGAAGGCCCACTCATGGATCTCGCGAATGATGTATCGAGCAATGTGAATCTCATAACCTGCCAATATACTGGCTACCACCACAGCCTGGTCTAAAGTAAGTGACTTGTCAGCATTATTCATACCCAACCGATGCCGAACAATGGGCCACCAGAATCTGCCTCCAAAATGAAACGTGGACTTCTTGATGTCCAGCTTACCATTCACCCAACTAGTCGATACACCATCCTCTTCTATGTACCCCGCAATCCATTTAAGCGGCTCCAACTTCTGATTCACATCTTGCATCCTAACTCTATCTGTGACAATGTCCATTCGATGATCAAACTCAGCAGTCGAAGCCGAAAGTGGACAGTCTACCCCAAACAAGAAGTGGTGAATGGTCTGATCCGATATATCCACTCAGGTAACGCAAACCACAATGTGTGTCAATAAGGGCTGGTCCCTGTACCTCTGCCCTACAGGAGTACTCAAGTCAACTGACGCAGCATAAGAGGCATAAAATTCTCGGACTAACTCCGAGCTATAACGACCAGAAGGCTGCGCCATCCAACCCAATCCATACCTCCGAAAAAGTATAATGTGGTCATTGAATCAAATATAGAACCCAACTAGGTTGGGGTCGATCCCACAGGGAATAAGTCAAAGTTTATATAGAATGCTGGTTTGAGTAACTGGTAAGTAAGTAAAAAGGGGTTTTTTTTGTGAAGAAGTAATAAAGTAACGATTGCTTATTGTATCATGTTTGTAGACAATAAGAGAAATACACTAGGACTGTGATCCCCAATGATTCCTTAACTCCATCGGTTACTTGTGCTAACAAAACCGTCTGGCTATGTGGCATGAAAAATCTGACAAGATATGTTCATCTAAACATCTCTCGACCTTGGTTAGATGAATTTCACTCTTCTCCTCTCGATCTCCAAGTGTCGCACTACTAACCCTTGTCCTGGATCTCAGATAACTATTCTCGCTAAGGCTCAAGTTATTAGGTGAAGGTTGATAGTTTCAGATCTCTGTTGTTATCTCCTTTTCCCAATCTCTACCTCTATCTCGAGTAAGTCTAGAATACAAGCGAGTTTCTAACGTTTGCACCCGTTAGAAAGCAATCAAAATGAAGGAAACAACAATACATGCATTCATAGCGGTTCAGAGTTGCTTTGCACTTAGTTTCGTTAATTCCTCATGGTTCACACAACCCTAGTTGATGAGTTCGGCTACTCATAATTGTAAGAACACAAGAAGAATTCAAAGATGACTAATAATCACACATAGGACCATACAGGGGTATTTATAGATACACAGCTAATCCTATCCAAATCAAACTAGGAGAAAAGAATCGGTAACGTCCACGATATCATGACTTGGTGTCGTGGAACCAAGTCACGCCATGTAGGTTGGTGTCGTGGAAATCAGGCTCAATTGGATGACTTCAGAAGTTGATTCACGCCATATAGTTACACCACGTAAGTCACAGTAACGCCATGTGATTGGCTGGCTTGGAAATTAGAACCTTTCTTGATCTCTAAAGTGGACTCCTACCAGCCACTCAAGTCATGTGAGTGGTCTTCACGGCACGTGAGTGGTGTTGTGAGTCTTTCTCTGGTGCAGATTCTTTTCCTTCCATCTTCAGACACTTCGTTCTCTGGCTTGATTTTTCCTTTTTGATCATTTTGCCTTCAAACCCTGTTTTCCTGCAAAGTAGGACAGAAACCACATCAGGGATACTATTGACGTGCTTAGTCTTTTCATATAGGCATACGACCAAGCAAAAACATCCGGGTGTTTCCTCAAAAACTGGATGTATTCCTCTTTCTTGTCTTCTGGCATATAAATACTAACACAGGTTTCTTTTATTGTCTCAGAATTCCCTATGTTCACTATTTCTGACTCCACTGAGTTTGCTTTTGGTTTATCTTCAAAATCTTCAACCTTACTAACAAATTGCTCGGGATCTTCACTTTGTTCCACCCCTTCTATTTCACTTTTATTTTGTTGCATAGTCTCATTATGTGTCACAATCTCAAACTCAATATTTTTAAAAGTGATTTTGCTAAAAGAAACAAAAATAAATAATATCAATAAAGTGAAAAGAGAGATTTTATTAATTCAAATAACGTTAAATGTCTTCAAACATAACAAAATAACTGAAAATATGTAAATTATCTCAAAATCGAGTCTATTTATTAATAATATAAAATCAAGATCTTCAAATCTACCCAATTGCCCGACGAGGCCTGGAAGGAGTGGCAATCCAATTGCTGAGTGTAGTCTTTTGTTCAATGTTCTGAATAGGGGATCCTCTCTCCACACTGATGATGACGTTACGTTCATCTATTTCAGCTTCAGTCAAAAGCAAATTCTTCAGAGTCTCCAGTATTTCATCTTCACCATCATCAAGAAGCCTGGTAGAGTGGAAAATTTGATACAATGACAGAGAAGGATAAAGCACATGACCCTCGTCCATGTAGCCTAACTTGAAAGTGTCATTCTTCATAAAAGGTTGTCCGGGTTCAACTATTCCTTATAATTTAGCCCCAAGACCCTTACCTGGTTCATATCCAAATTTGAGCATTTTCTCACCTTTAATCTTCTAACTCAGCTCTTCTTCAATGTTTCCAACCAGGTCTAATGTGTAGAACATTTCTCTATCAAGAACTTCCTTTCCTTCGACAGCATATACGGGACATCCTCTTTCACCATGTATTACCACCTCTTGGTGATCATACTCGAATTTGAGATATTGGTGTAGCATGAAGGGGACTGCACCAGCCATGTGAATCCATGGCCTACCAAATAGGAGATTGTAGGAAGAGGGGATGTCCATTACTTGAAATTTTACGGGGAAAGTGACAAGTCCCATTACCATGTCCAATGTGATCTCTCTAATAGTATCTCGCTGGGAGCTATCAAACGTTTTCACATTCATCTTCCAATTTTAAATTTGCCAAATTGACCTCCAACCTTGTTAGCATACAAAATGGACATATGTTTAATCCTGAACCTGGATCAATCAACACTCGAGATACAACTCTTTCTACATGCTGCACTATAAAATACAAGGCTTTATTGTGCGACCTTCCTTCAGGTGGCAGCTCATCCTCATGAAAGGATATCTTGTATGCCTCAAATACGTTCCCAACCATGTGGGTCATATCTCCCCCTATTATAGTAGATGGTACATAGGCTTCACTTAACACCTTCATCAGAGGATTTTCATGGTGTTCGAAAGATTGCAACAGTGTAAAGATGGATATTTGAGTTGGGGTCTTATTCAGCTGATCTACCACAAAGTATTCTTTAGCCTGTATCTTCTTCCAAGTACCATTCTCCTACATTTCTATCACGGGTTGCTTGCTTTTACTAGAACTTCCCTGAATCAGATTTTTTGGTGTATATATTCTCCCAGATCTGGTGACACCGTAGGCGTCGTCTACTTTAGCCACTCTTGGTTTACCTAGAGTGTTCTGTTCATAATTCCAAGGAACTGCATGGGAGTTATAATTTGTTGGGGAGGCTCTGATGACTGTGAAGGGAGTCTTAGGCCTTGCTACCTCAACTTCAATTGGTGTCCATTTTGGGTTGCTGATGGGTGTACCATTTGCCTTTTCAATGAACCAGATAGAATTTTCTAGGTCTACCAATTCATCAATGTTGAGAATGTTTACTTGATGATCTAGAAGTGGATTGTTGGTGACATTCGGTGCTGGATCGTTTAACTGAATGGCCTTGGTATCAATCAACTTCTGGATTTTATTTTTCAAGGAAAAACATGCCTCTATAGGATGTCCCTTCATCCCTGAGTGGTAGGCGCACACCTGGTCGGGTTGGTTCCATTCAGATTGAGTATTAACTGGTACAACAGCAATGGGTGTAATGAGGCCTGCTTCTTTGAGTCTCTCGTGCAGTTGGGCTATTGGTTCGACTAAGGAAGTATATTTTTTTTTCTAGAAATTAGCTTTGGGTCTTTGATTTTATTGGGAGGAAGGCTGGGGTGTTTGGACATGAGCGGGTTGGGCATTATACACGGGTTAAACAAGGTTTTGGAATTGTGGATGTAGTGGATATGGGGTAGGTGCTTGGTATAGAGAGGTCTGATATGGCATTGGAGTTTGCATTTTGTAAAGAGATATTGGTATGGCATTGGAGATTGTGGATAGGGAGGTGGAGTTGTAATAGGAGTTTGGTAATTGGGCACACTTTTTGAAGGCTAGGCTACCATCACTGTACCTACCTCTTTTTTCTTCTTGTTCTCAACAATTCCTCCAGACTGCAAAGCCTTGTTGGCAGTCTGTAAAGCTTCCAGATTGATAATGTTTCCATTCTTAAGACCCTCCTCAAGAATTTTACCTACCTTGATGATTTCAGCAAAACTTTTATCCACGACGGTTATTATTTTCTCAAGATATTGCGGCTCCTGCGCGCGAAAAAAATACTCTTTCATTTGAGATTCTTCAATCGGGGGTCGAGCTCTTGCAGCCTCAGACCTCCATATTATAGCATATTCCCTAAATGACTCATTGGGCTTTTTCTTCAAAATCTACATATAGAACCAGTTGGGAGCGTTGCCAATGTTGAACCCGAAATGTTCCATAAAATCTGATGTCATATCGATCCAGCCTTTCCACTTCCTTGCATCCTGCTCAATATACCATGTTAAGTTTTCTCCAGTGAGACTTCTCATGAATATTTTCATTCTTATCTTCTCATCTCTCCCGACTCCGGCCAACTTATCACAATACATGTACAAATGTGCCTTGGGATTTCCAATCCCATTATACAATTCAAAATTTGGAGGTTTGTACCCATCCGGTAACTCCACATCAGGGTGTACATATAAATCCTCATAACTGAGCCCCCCTGATCCTTTCCTTCCCTCAAGTTGCTTCAGCCTCTCAACCACAGATTACATCATGGGGTCTTTTTCTGAAGGATCGAGCGCATACTGGGGATAGGTGAAAAGGTTTGTTTTGACATAGATGGGGTTCAAAGAATGGCTACCAGATTCTTGGTTGTAGGATACGTTAGTGAAGGGCGTATGTAAGTAAGTGGGATATTTAGTATTTTGGACATACTGAGTGGGATATATAGGATTTGGAGTATTATGGGTATTTTGAGCAAGAGAGAGGTTTTAGATGTTTTGGGAAGGAGGAAGATTTTGGATGTTTTGAGGAGGAGGAAGGTTTTGGATGTTTTGAGGAGGAGAAAGGTTTTGGATATTCTGAGGAGGAGGAGGGTTTTGGATGTTCTGAGCTGAGGGCAATTAATGGCTTGGGGTAGAGATTTGAGATTTTACACCAATATGACCATCAAATTGTGGTTCGAGAGGGGTATTAAGGGTAACCAAAAGTTTAGCCAAGTTACGCACTTGCGCTAATTATCCTTGCAGTTCGAGAATCTGTTGTCACATTCTTAGTATAATTTCATTTTTGTCCCATGACACTTTCTCCTTCTATGCTTCTATCTATAGCATTGTTGTTATCTCCCATTTTCTCTTTATCTTTCTAACTTGTAGGAGGAGTAAGAGAAGGATGAGACCCTTTTGACCGTGTATGATAGGCCAGAGTGCACAAATCAACCTTTGGGTGAGGGAAAAACAGCAAAACAACAGAATCAAAAAATAGTGTGTTAGTGGCATAAGGCGAATAATAAGAACAACACATAATAGACACATTGTTTGACGTTTCCTATTTTGGGTGCCTCTTTTGAGCCAGAGGTGGGCCTATCGCCATTTGAGAGATAAATATGTCATAAAATAATGTCATTTGCTCATAAAATAAACCCCAACAAAATTGAAAATTCATTAAACTAAATTGTCTCAAAAATTGAAAGTAAAAAGAAATATTAAAGAAAACTAAATTTTGAAAACATCTTCTTCTTTATCTTCTTTTTTGTAAGCCTCTAAAGCTTTGTCAAAGCGATGGTGGCTGGTCAGGAGATATGATAGTGCCAGTGTTCCTCCCAGATTTCCCATGCTAAGACACTCTTTGCCTTGTCGGTCAAATTCCTCACGAAGTTCTTGCACTTTTTCTTCTACACTTAGAGCACATTGTCTCCAAAATTCTAGCTCTTTGCCCATTTCTGCTATTTTCTTCGCATTATCATCATGTAATTGGCAATGTAGTGTCTCAGATTCCAAGGCCCTTTTCTTAAACTTGTGGTATAGGACTTGCGCCTCAGCTTCCTTGTCATTAACATATTTTCCTCTTTTAACACTCGAGGTCGCATTTTTTTTCAAGTCAGCGTGCAACCATTCAATATAGCCTACTACATAACCCGCTTGATATCTATCCGATTCGATACTCTTCTTGTCCAAAAAAGTCTTTTTGCCCCAAGTTTTGGCAATATCAGTAGCATGCGGAATTCTATCATTTTGATAGTCCATCCAATGTTCATCCATGTTGGTCACCTTTCGTATTATTTGTTTCCTGCTTGCTTGCATCATTACTCTTGCAGGAGCATATAGTTGAAGGCCATGAAGTCCCATCAAAATCAAGAAAGTTGGTGCCGATTGTATATTACAAAGTTCGTACTTGGGAACCAGTCAAACATCCATTGAACATAATCTTCAGTTAAAGTGCTTAGCATTTGTCCCCACTTTTCTACCTCATTTGGTCATTTGATTCTCACTACCCCATGGTAACTCGGAATTGATATACAACAATATTGTCAGCCCCAGTTGTTGTACGCATTCTTTTCAACCCATGCACCTTTTGAAGGTGTTCTATCAACCATAACTGCAACAGTAAATTACATCCTTCAAATCGTCTGGCCCCATTCTTGCAACAATCCAAGGCCCGATAGATGTCAGCTAAGATCATAGGTATAATTGTGCACGGACGCTTGTTAATTCCATAACACAAAGCATCGGCCACCGTAATTAAGCGGGTGTGTATGAATTTGTCCGCCCCATTTGGGAAGACCACCATTCCTAAGAAATAGACGACAAATGCAAAAACCCTCTTACTTTCCCATGACATAGGATCAGGACTCTCTGCTTCATACGCTTACCGACTATGACGGTGTCCAAATTTGTCAAACAGATGACTTCCTGGAATCTTGTATTTCATCACATATGACACCATCATACTGCCTTGAAGTCCTAACTTTTCTCGAACCTCATCTAAGGTGACACTTTTAAGAATAATGACCTCAGCTTTAGGCCAACTCTTTTTTGGCAACAAGTTCATATCTTCGACATATCCTCTGATTTCCTCAAGAAGAGGGGTCATTTCAACGTCGCCGAACCTGAACACAGGCCTTTTTTCATCCCAAAATGCAGTAGCAGCCTCAATAATTTCCCTGCACGGGGTTACATACATAAGAGATGGCAAGCTCCCCAATACCTTTCTCACCACGGTTTGTCCTTCTAAACCCAAGTCTAGCGACCATGGCTCCATCTGCTTTGGCATGTACCAAACCATACTAAACCTTAGATATGATATAGGTGGTGCCATTTAACTTGGAGAACAAAAAGGTTAGCCTACCCTACCCCCAAAGAGCAAATGACAACATTTAGACATATTTATCTCTCAAAAGTGCACATAAATTATGAGGGCGTCCTTTTCGGGATTGTGAAATCCCTTGGGCATGGTTTTCTTAACAAAGTATCCTAGACTTTAAGATGCCTATTCCTTAGTAAAGGAATACACAGACGAGATCTAGGAATAAGAGTGGTTTTTGACATGGTTCCCTCAAGCGGATAACTTGAGAGTGGGAAAGCTCATGACTGTCAACGCACCCCTGATCGATCGATTCACGAGACATTCCCCATAACGTGTTTTAGAAAAATGAAAATCCGTGCAACCACGCAACCGTTCTTAACAAAAAAAGAGAGGTTCCAAGTGGAGAAAGATATGAACGGGATGCCAGTTATATATAAAGCAGTAACACATAACACATTAGTAGAAAGCAATAACATGTTGATCAATATATATAAAAAAATTATAATAATAATAAAACTAGATAAAATTCACATATACATAACTAAAAAAAATAAAAAAGACAAGCAATTAAAAGGGAAAAGGAGAGTGGAGGGACATAAAAAAAAACGAGATAAGGAAAGGGAAGAGGATTAACACAATTTCTAAAAACAAATTAAAAGTACCAAAATAATTATTTAAGAAAATTGATAACGCAAAAGAAACTAACATGCACGGTCAGAAAAAGTCGAACAATTAAAAATGAAAATCTCACATAATATATAAATTCGTAATGGTTAGAACCTCAGTATCCCCAGCAGAGTCGCCATGCTGTCGCGCCCCATTTTTCTCTCGAAAAGCAGGATTCGACGTGACAACTTTATTTAGGATTAATTTAAAGAGAAGAGTCGTCACCTAACGAATTAAGGTGCATAAGGGCACCATTCTAGACTAATTATGAACAATTTAATTATTTAGTCTATGTTAACCAGAATTTTGGGTAAGGATTTAGGTTAATTCGAAAGAAAGGTGTTAGGCACCTTTCGAGGTCCAAAACTGTGGATCCCGACCGAACTTATATATTATGTGTGGAACTTCTATATGATAAGTAAAAGTCGATTATTTTATTAACTATTTAATAACTAAGTGTTCAGAGAATGTAAAACAATTAATAAACTTGACATACAACTCGGATTTTGTTTAATTAACAAATTTATCTCAGTGATAAAATAAAATGTGTAAGAACATAAAGTCAAATAAGCGAGGAGACAGAAGAGACACAATGATATAATCGAAAGATTCGTTTAAATGGTAAGCCTAAACTACCCCAAATAATTAAAACAAAATAAAGAAAAAGCAAAGACAATTCAAAAGACTAGGACAAGGAGTTAATTTTATCTTATTTGGATCAGCGCCCGACTTATTAGCGGATGACAATGTCGCATATCACATTGTCAGATTATGCTCAGGTCAATTTCCATCATATCCGACTATCTACCCCACCCCACCTATTTTGGTTATTAATCTTAAATGCGCTCTAAAGAAAGAGATAAAATTAGCGTTACCTAAAAATGCCTACCCGTCCCAACTTAATGCCCAAGAGGCGTTCGACGACCTACTTTGGATTTGGGTCTAGACAAAAGAACCCTTTGGTTGCCTAATTAGACTCGAACTTCGCGTCACATATGACACACCCCAAATCCCATTGGGGCGTATAGGCACCCGAAGCCGTTAAGGCCCGAGAGAACCAACCTATATATTTGTATACATCATGTCACCAAGAAAACACCATTCTGCTTAATATAGATACAAGATGTCAAAGACAGAATCATGGAAAAGATATTCAAATAGATATGAAACTTGGCCGTTAGGACCGCCACATCAAAAGGATCATACATTCCTCCATGCGTCTGACAACGTCTACAAAGCCTCTAATAGATACATAGCCAAAACCTAAAGTCGGTACAAGTCCCCCCTATACACAACAGTTACACAGTACCAAAACCAATATGTACACATGACTCGGAAAGCCCCGAATCAAGATGGAGCTCAACAATAGTCTGCAGATGACCTGTATCCTACTGTGAAGATATAATAGCACATGTGCCTACAGCAAGTAAGGTAAGTCCCCCAAGGGACATCAGTACGAAAGAATGTACTGAGTATGTAAGGCTATAAGCAACTGCATGAGAAATAAGAATTCCAATGGAATCAAATACAAGTGAATAGACAATATGGATAAACCACCGTTCTGTATGTGTAGAGCCATGTACATTACCTTCATTACTTTTTTTCATTTTACGTTCATTCATGTAATTATCATTCATATAATGCACGGGCCCCTACTGATCAGTGGGAAAACAATAAAATTGGGATCGTCTCTAGCTAGGCATATGTCCCTTTGAGCTACCACCCATAAATCAATAAAACAGGTTCGGCCCTAGCTAGGTTTCTTTACCCCTTTGGGCTGCCCCCTGTCAAGTTTGGCTCGAGCTAGGCTTTCGCCCTATTAAGCTACCCCCTGATCCAATAATCTCGAGATCGTCTCTAGCTAGGTGTATGCCTCTTTGAGCTACCACCCGGACTCAACATTGAATCATGCATTACTTAATTCTTTACTTTTGTGAGATTAATACATTGGTGGTTATAACCTTATTGGAACTTTGGAACAATAGTCAATGAATGAGAGACACGTGAATGACAATTTATAACACCCTGAAAGGAGATACTTTAGGTCATTTCGAAATGAAAAATAGTCGGTAACAATGAGAACAATAGGTGCTGCCAAAGGATACGGAAAGAGTAACCTTACATACCTTATCTTCCCAATGTATGACTATAACATTTTAGCTTTTCCTTAAAGCGCTACTCTACAATAGGAATACATAACGGAGCTTACATTAGAAGTCAACTACATTACGAACCAATAGGATAACTCACCAAGTTTATGCTTTACACTTCATCCTCACTACATCGTCACATTACTTCATCACAATACCTAAAAACCCTTCACCACAACACATTACAAATAATTCACCATTGATACAATTCAAAACGTCTCCGGACTATCCCATTAGAGCTATCTAATAGTTATCATAAGTTGATGATTGCATCCAAGAAGGGTATAGGGCCTTGGGGGGTCAAAGAGAAGCAAAAACAATCAAAATGGAATTCTGGAGGGACCTGCGAAGCCACCTGCCCCCGCAGGTGGGTGAGGTGCAGCAGCAGGTGCCCATATGGCCTTGTATAAGGCCACCTGCATTGACATCTGCGCCCACAGGTTCCCCATCCGCGAAGGCGGATGCCCGGTTCGGCCAAAATGGGTCTATTTTGGGTCTATCTTTGCAATAAATGTTCCATGGCCATAAGTAAGCTTCTCTTTTCATATTTTAAGTTAACTTGATACCAAGGAACAATCATGGTTTCAACATGCACATGAACATCACCAAAACTATATTCTCCTTTCACTACACCACAAGTTCCATGCATAATTTCATAACAATAATTCCATAAGTCATACACAAAGATAAAGAAAGTTAGGGACATAACCACACCTTAAATGTTGGCATTTAATCCATCAAATTCACTTCCTTCAAGATCTCAAGTCTCCTTTCAAGTTTAGAAGGCAAAACCCTTTACTGATTAAGCAAAAGTAGATTGTTTCACACATAGTGGACTGCTCAACACATTGTCAACATAACCAACATACTTTACACACCATATTATGCATATAATATATATTTAAACATAAGAGTAAATACTTACCCAAGCTTGCAAGAGGTGATCTTGTCGAAAGAGACTACTAGCTCAGGGTTTGAAAGAGAAAAGAATATTTTTTAGAAAAGTCTAGAATGAGGTATGTGTATTTTTTTGAATAAAAATATGATTTTTGTGCCTTTATAGTCCCTTTTAGTCATCCTTATCCAAACATTAATGTGTTTACTTGGTCAACTTAGGAATGGGTCATTTTTTTTCCATTTGGGCCATGTCTTTCTTGCTAATTTTGGGCCTCATTTGAGCCCATTAGCACAAGACTAATTCAGCCCATTAAATTTAATATATGATTCACTTACTATCGTTAGTTTAAATACTTCCATCAATGCTAAGGTCGTCGCATTAGTTCGAAAATGTATGGGGTGTTACATCCTTCCCCCCTTAGGAACATTCGTCCTCGAATGTTAGTAACGTTATCCAATTTAAACACATTCAAGCCCAAGTTCATTTTTCATGTTGTCATAACACATAATTCTTATAGATACTTACTTTTTATTGCTCCAATTTCGCATCTTGCACTTTTTCTTTCGTATGAAATAAATGCGGGTATTTAGACTTCATCATCTCTTCGGCTTCCCATGTGATTTTTTCTACTTTTTGATTTATCCAAAGTACCTTTACGGAAGCTACATCTTTATTCCTTAAACTCTTCACTTGTCGATCCAGAATAGCAATAGGTATCTCTTCATAGGTGAGATCCTCCGTAACTTGTACATCTTCAGTGGGGGCAATACGAGATGGATATCCTATGCACTTTCGAAGCATTGAAACATGAAACACTGGATGGACTGTGGAGAGTTCTTGGGGTAGTGCTAATTCATACTCAACTTGACCAAATCTTCGGGTAATATCATATGGCCCTATATAACGTGGACTCAACTTTCCTTTCTTTCCAAACCTCATTACCCCTTTCATTGGTGACACTTTCAAGAATACCTAATCACCTATGGAAAATTCTAGTCCCCTTCATCTATCATCGGCATATGACTTGTGTCGACTTTGATCCATTTGTAGCCGCTGTTGTATCACCTTAACTTTCTCCATAGCTTGATGAACAAGATCTGGTCCAAATAAGGCAGTTTCACCAGCTTCAAACTATCCAATTGATGATCTACACTTTCTTCCATATAAAGCTTCATAAGGTGTCATTTTGATACTTGCATGATAGCTATTATTGTAGGCAAATTCAATAAGCGATAGATGATCATCCCAATTGCCTTTAAAGTCCAATGTACAAGATCGTAGCATATCTTTAAGTGTTTGGATAGTACTTTCTGCTTGTCCATCTGTCTGAAGATGAAAAGTTGTACATAAATTCACTTGCGTACCCAAACTCTTCTGAAAAGACTTCCAAAAATGTGCAGTAACTTGAGCCCCCCTATCAGATATAATAGAGAATGGAATTCCATGCTATCAAACTATCTCTTTAATATACAATTGCGCATAATCCTCAGCTGTGTAGGTGGTCTTGACCGGTAGAAAATGTGCTGACTTGGTAAGCCTGTCAACTATTACCCATATGGAATCAAATATCCACAATGTACGAGGCAAACCTGTGATGAAATCCATGTTAATCATATCCCACTTCCAAACTGGAAGATTTATACATTGCATATAACCTCCAGGCTTCTGATGCTCTACTTTTACTTGTTGACAATTTGGGCATTGGGCTACGAATTCTGCAATGTTCTTCTTCATGTTGACCCACCAATACATTTCCTTCAGATCATGATACATTTTGGTTGCTCCCGGATGAATAAAATACCGTGAATGATATGCCTTTGTCATAATCCGTCACCTTAGTTCATCTAAATCAGGCACACACAATCTATCTTAGCACTGAAGTACTCCCTCTTGCGTAAGACCAAATGCCTTTGTCAAACCTTGTTGCACATTCTCCCTCAGCTGCAATAACATAGGATCCGCGTACTATTTTTTCTTTACTTCAGCTACTAAGAAAGATTCTGCCGCATTTTGCACTAAAGTTTCTTTATTTGGAGTTTCAAAAAGACGAACCCCTAAGCTGGCTAATTGATGCAGATCCTTAACTATACCTTGCTTTTCCATGAGTTGGCCATCAGTGCTTCCTATTGCTTTGCGGCTTAATGCATCAGCTACCACATTTGCTTTTCCCGGATGATATAAGATATCTATATCATAGTCTTTTAATAGTTCAAGCCACCTCGGCTACCTCAGCTTTAGATCTTTCTGCTTGAAAATATACTGCAAACTCTTATGATCAGTATATATATCAACATGAACCCCATACAAGTAGTGACACCATATCTTTAAAGCAAAGACCACAACTTCTAGCTCAAGATCATGTGTTGGATAATTTCTCTCATGTGGTCGCAACTGTCTTGAGGCATAAGCTATTACATTATCGTGCTGCATCAATACATATCCTAAACCAACTCCTGAAGCATCACAATATACCGCATGCCCCTCTGTGCCTTTTGGAAGTACCAATACGGGTGTAGACGTCAATTTATCCTTCAGCTCTTGGAAACTCTTCTCACATGCATCATTCCACTGAAACTTGGTTGCCTTGTAGGTTAGCTTTATTAAAGGTGCAGCAATGGAAGAAAACCCTTCAACAAATCTTCTATAATAACCTGCCAACCCAAGAAAACTACGAATCTCTGTAAGGGTCGTAGGCCTTGGCCAATCCTTCACAACTTCTATATTTTGTGTATCAACCCTTATCCCTTAATCTGACACAATATGACCCAAGAATGCTACAGATTTTAACCAAAATTCACATTTAGAGAATTTTGCATATAACTTACGGTCATGAAGAATCTGTAACACCAGTCGTAAGTGATTAGCATGGTCCTCTTGTGATCTTGAATAAACCAGAATATCATCGATAAACACTGTCACAAACACATCTAAAAATGGCTTGAACACCCTATTCATCAAATCCATAAAAATTGTTGGTGCATTTGTTAGCCCAAATGACATAACTAAAAATTCATAATGACCATATCGTGTTCGGAAAGCTGTCTTGGGTATATCTTTTTCTCTAACCTTACCTGATGATATCCCGATCTCATGCCAATCTTTGAGAAGAATTTGGCACCCTGTAATTGGTCAAACAAATCATCAATTCTGGGGAAGGGATATTTATTCTTGACTGTTACCTTATTCAGTTGCCGATAATTAATACACATTCTCAACGTGCCATCTTCCTTTCGTACAAATAGCACTGGTGCACCGCAAGGGGACATACTAGGCCTTATGAATCCCTTTTCCAGCAAGTCTTTCAATTTCTCCTTCAACTCTCGTAACTCTGCTGGGGCCATCCTATATGGAGGAATAAAGATAAGCTAAGTACCTGGCACCACATCAATACCAAACTCTACTTCTCGTTCTGGAGGCAAACCTGGAAGATCTTCAGGAAATATATCAAGGAATTCATTTACCACTGGAACCGATTGAAGAGTCAGTGGATTCACATCGGTGTCTTGCACTCTTACTAGGTGACATATGTACCCCTTGGAAATCATTTTCCTTGACTTAAGATAGAAAATAAATTTACCTCTTAGTGCTCCAACATTACCCCTCCATTCAAGGACGGTCTTTTGTGGGAAATGGAAATGTACCTTCTTAGCTTGGCAATCTACCATGGCATAACAAGAAGCCAACCAGTCCATACCTATTATAACATCAAAATCTACCATTTCCATCTCAATAAGATCAACCAACGTATCATGATCACAAACAGTTACTATACAATTACGATATACTCTTTTAACTACAATCGATTCACTAAATGGTTTAGATACGTCAAATGGCTTGACTAATAATTTTGGTATTCATTCAAAATTTTCAGCAATCAATGGAGTAACATATGATAAGGTAGATCCCAGATCACTCAATGCATATACATTATGTGAAAAGATGGATAAGGTACCTGTAACCACATCATGAGAAGCCTTCAAATTCTGACAACCCGCTATGGCATAGGTACGATTCTGGACTCCACTAGAGTTGACTGCTCCTCTAGCACCTCTACCGCTACTAGTAGGTTGTACACCCAACGATGATGATGCAACTACTGACCCAGTAGGTTGTGCCATACTACCCGTGCCCCTTCGTGGGCAGTCTCTCATCATGTGCCCCAGCATACCATACCAAAAGCAGCCAGTCGTCCCAAACCGGTATTCACCTAAGTGAAACTTCCCGCAATACTAACATGATTGATGAGAAAATCCTACTATATAGGAACCTCGAATCCCACTACTTTGCCCAATGGGACTACCTCTAAACCCTCAGAATTGGGATGGAGTACCTGTTGTAGGATAAGAAAATGATGGCCTAGGCGGTCTATTAAAAATTCGAGGCCGAAATTCTCCTTGGGAAGCCATGAACTGTCCCATAGGTCTAGCCCTCTTTGACGACCCTCTTTAAAATTCTTGCGTCCTTCTTTTTTGCCTCTGATCCTCCATTTTCTGTACAAAGGCTTGTATCCTGGCTATATCAATATCCCTATTCAAAGCAGCAATAGTACAATCCCTAACCAAATATGGATCCAATCTTTCCACATACCGATGAACTCTATCGGCCATAGTAGCTACCACATTAGGAGCATATCTAGCCAAAGAGTTAAATCGAAGACTGTACTCTCTGACGCTCATAGTCCCTTGACGCAGATTTAAGAATTGCTCTGCACGAGCCTCTCGAATCTCATATGGAAGGTAATGATCAAGGAATTCCACTTTAAATTCTTCCCAACTAGCTGGAAATGCACCGTTACCCCTAGATCGTTTCCAATCTTCGTACCATAATATAGCCTCTCCTTTCAATCTATATGTCGCTCAACTGTTTCTACACCAGATACGTGCATAACATCTAAAGCCCTTTGAATTTGGTCCACGAAATCTTGTGGGTATTCATTAAGATCCGACCCGGTGAATGTGGGAGGATCTAATTTACGAAAATCTTGTATCCTCCGACTAGCTGCCCTATCTGCACCATCATTACTTGTAGTTGGACCTGTTTGTCCTTGACTTTGTGCAACAACTATACGGGCCAAAATTTGCACCGCATTACTTAAATCCTGCTCAGTAACATTAATAGAAGGTTCTACAGGTACTTCTCTCCTCATCGGCTCTTCTGGAAATGGGAGAGGAGAAGAAACCCGTGATGCAAACTCAGTTTCAGCTCCACCCCGACTAGCTTGGTCAGGTGGTGATTTAATAGTTCCTTCTCCGGCAAGCATGTCTACCTTCTTACCTTTGGCCCTACCTCGTCTTGTAATTTGCATGTATCTATAATAAGGAAAACCAATTTTAATGGTCAGATATGATTTCACCTACAACTTTTGCTCTAATGCACGATCTAGGACATGAAGAAAAGAAACAACTCCTAAATGCCCCATAGCCTCCTCCTTATAAATGTGGTGCACAACACATCCATAAGCAAGAATCTACTCGGACAGGTTGTAGACACCCTAGGACAACCTGCTCTGATACCACTTTTGTCACACTCCAAATCCCATTGGGGCAGACTGGCACCCGAAGCCGTTAAGGCACGAGAGAACCAACCTATACATCCATATACATTCATATAGATGTCACCAAAAAAACACCATTCTGCTTAATATAGATAGAAGATGTCAAAGACAGAATCATGGAAAAGATATTAAAATAGATATGAAACTTGGTCGTTAGGGCCACCACATCAAAAGGATCATACATTCCTTCATGTGTCTGACAACGTCTACAAAGCCTCTAACAGATACATAACCAAAACCTAAAGTTGGGATAAGTCCCCACTTTATACAACAGTTACACAGTATAAAAACCAATATGTACACATGACTCGGAAAGCCCCAAATCAAGCTGGAGCTCACCAATAGTCTGCAGATGACCTGTATCCTACTCTGAAGGTCTACTAGTACCTGTGCCTGCAGTAAGTAAGGTAAGTCCCCCAAGGGACGTTAGTACGAAAGAATGTACTAAGTATGTAAGGCTATAAGCAACTGCATGAGATATAAGAATTCCAATGGAATCAAATACAAGTGAATAGACAATATGGATAAACCACCGTTCTGTATGTGTGGAGCCATGTACATTACCTTCATTACTTTTTTTCATTTTACGTTCATTCATATAATTATCATTCATATAATGCACGGGCCCCTACTGATCAGTGGGAAAACAATAAAATTGGGATCGTCTCTAGCTAGGCATATGTCCCTTTGAGCTACCACCCATAAATCAATAAAATAGGTTCGGCCCTAGCTAGGTTTCTTTACCCCTTTGGGCTGCCCCCTGTCAGGTTTGGCTCGAGCTAGGCTTTCGCACCATTAAGCTACCCCCTGATCCAATAATCTCGAGATCGTCTCTAGCTAGGTGTATGCCTCTTTGAGCTACCACCCGGACTCAACATTGAATCATGCATTACTTAATTCTTTACTTTTGTGAGATTGATACATGGGTGGTTATAAACTTATTGGAACTTTGGACCAATAGTCAATGAATGAGAGACACATGAATAACAATTTATAACAACCTGAAATGAGATACTTTAGGACATTTCAAAATGAAAACTAGTCGGTAACAATAAGAACAATAGGTGCTGCCAAAGGATACGGAAAGAGTAACCTTACATACCTTATCTTCCCAACGTATGACTATAATAGTTTAGCACTTCCTTAAAGCACTACTCTGCAATAGGAATACATAACGGAGCTTACATTAGAAGTCAACTACATTACAAACCAATAGGATTACACACCAAGTTTATGCTTTACACTTCATCCTTACTACATCGTCACATTTACTTCATCACAATACCTAAAAACCATTCACCACAACACATTACAAATAATTCACCATTGATATAATTCAAAATGTCTTCGTACTATCCCATTAGAGCTATCCAATAGGTATCATAAGTTGATGATTGCATCCAAGAAGGGTATAGGGTTTTGGGGGGTCAAAGAGAAGCAAAACAATCAAAACAAAATTCTAGAGGGACCTGTGAAGCCACCTGCGCCCGCTGGTGGGTGAGGTACGGCCGCAGGTGCCCATCTAGCCTTGTCCAGGGCCACCTGCATTGACATCTGCGCCCGCAGGTGCCCCATCCGCAAAGGCGGATGCCCGGTTCGGCCAAAATAGGTCTCTTTTGGGTCTATCTTTGCAATAAATGGTCCATTGACATAAGTAAGCTTCTCTTTTCATATTTTAAGTAAACTTGATACCAAGGAACAATCATGGTTTCAACATGCACATGAACATCACCAAAACTATATTCTCCTTTCACTACACCACAAGTTCCATGCACAATTTCATAACAACAATTCCACAAGTCATACACAAAGAGAAAGCAAGTTAGGGACATAAACACACCTTACATGTTGACATTTAATCCATCAAATTCACTTCCTTCAATATCTCAAGTCTCCTTTCAAGTTTAGAAGGCAAAACCCTTTACCGATTAAGCAAAAGTAGACTGTTTCACACATAATGGACTGCTCAACACTTTGTCAACATAACCAACATACTTTACACACCATATTATGCATATAATATATATTAAACCATAAGAGCAAACACTTACCCAAGCTTGCAAGAGGTGATCCTGTCCAAAGAGACTAGTAGCTTAGGGTTTGAAAGAGAAAAGAATATTTTTGGAAAAGTCTAGAATGAGGCATGTGTCTTTTGTTGAATAAAAATATGATTTATAGTCCCTTGTAGTCATCCTTAGCCAAACATTAATGTGTTTACTTGGTCAACTTAGGAATGGGTCATTTTTTTCCCATTTGGGCCAAGTCTTTCTTTCTAATTTTGGGTCTCATTTGAGCCCATTAGCACAAGACTAATTCAGCCCATTAAATTTAATACATGATTCACTTACTATCTTTAGTTTAAATACTTCCATCAATGCTAAGGTCGTCGCATGAGTTCGAAATTGTACGGGGTGTTACAACACAAAACACATAGGACTTACAAGTAGCACCTAATGGCTTCATAGAAGCCTCTTGTTTAATTAAAGTAATTAAGTGATTAACATGCTTAAAAATAATTATTCATGTTGTACAATTAGAACCTATAGGAATGACGTCTAAGCAATGCGTATTAATCAAGATGCCGAAAGACTGAATTAATATGATAGACATTAAATTAGAATGCTAGAAATCAATTTAAGTTGCAGGAAATTAGTTATAAAAAATGCTGCAACTTAATTTTAAATATTGAAAGATTAATTCCGTGCTGGAAATTAATTGACCATGCTAGAGATAATTTCAAAGTGCTGAAAAATTAATTAAAAGATGTTGGAAATTTAAAAAAAATGTTGGAGATTATTTAAAAATTGCAGAAAAGTTATTTAAAATTTCCGGGAAATTATTTAAAACTTGATAAAAAATTGCCAGAAATTGTTTTAGAGCTTGCTGGAAATTATAAAAAAAATTGTTGGAAATTAATTAAAAATGCTGAAATTTATTAAAAGATGGAAATTATAAAAAATTGCTGGAAATTAATCTAAGATGTTGAAAGTAGTTTGAAGTGCTGCAAATTAATTTAAACTATTGGAAATTAATTAACTTTACAGGAAATTAATCAAAAGTGCTGAAAATTCAGTTTTAATATGTTAAAAATGAATAAAACATGCTGAAAATAAATAGAATACTGAAAATTAGTTACAACACGTCGGAAATTAATTAAACACGCGAAAAATTAATTAACATGCGAAAAAATTAATTTTAACGTGTTGAAGGTCAATAAATAATCCTAAACATGATTTCTAGGTGATGAATCGATTAATTAACATGCTGAAAATTAATTAGCAATGCTAAAATATTTTTCCTAACTCATAAAATAATTAAATCACAGAATGCCCCGCCCCCATGAGCATTCCCCATAATCTTTATTAGACATAGAGTGTTTATACAATTAAATATTACAAACAAAAAATAAATAAGAGAAAGAAAAATTAAACTAAATGAACAAACTACGAAGTCCTGAATTCCCAGACAACTCTTCTCGTCCCAACATCTACCTTCTAATAGAACCTGTTAGTCACGGAAAACGAATCCAAATACACCAACATATGCAACAAACAGAGAGACAAACAAATGCAAGATAATGCAATTCTCTAAGTCACAGGGAGACTACCACATAAGTATTATCAATTGCATCGATAGAGACTTATCGGTTAACGACGAAACAAGAAGAGGAAAAAATAAATAATAAAGTAGCGAGCAACAAGAAACAAGAAGGAACCAAGAGCCTTTCCAAAGTCAAAGCCAAACCATACTTGAAATTTTTTTATGTGTTGGGAGAGTATGATGATCAAGCGTAAGAGTATGAGTGAAAAGAGAGTCTTTATATAGGCAGGGCTGTATAGGATTAGGGGGAAAGAAAAATCAATTTTAAATGATCATTTTCCTTAAATAAAGAGACTGAACCAATTAGTGTAAAGAGAGATTTCATTTACCATAAGCAACAAGTAAGAATATTTTTTTAAATTATTTTTGAATTAAGAGAGAAGCAAATAAATAAAATAAGGATAGTATCATAATTAAACAGATAAGAATATGTCCAAACCAAATAAGGATAGGAGAATAAGCAAAGGGATCATGAAATCGTGGAGTTTACCAAAAATAACCAAGCAATAATGCTACCACATAATTTTGAATCAAGGTATGGAATCTTATTAATTACCACAATCCCACAATCAGCTACTTAATAAAAATATACCATGATTAGTTGAGTACCACAATGAAGTCAATCAAAGAAATGGAGACAAGATAGAATTAGAGAGTAAACAATTTTAATATGACCAAACTTTGCTAAGGATGAGCAAGTATCAATGAACAACATGAAATTTGAATTAATACACCGTAGAAGAATCGACAAATAGTCATTTTTATCACACCAAGACTGTCAAGAATCAAATTGAGCTAAGAGAAGTAGCAAGATTGTAATTCCATCCTAATAAGTAAAAATTTCAACATAAAAAACGACTTCAATTGACCTAGGGAACACAAATTTCAACATTGAGTAAAATTAGTACCCTAACATGAAGGATCAAAAGTTTACCAAATTAGTTTTCATAAACAAATCAAGTCAAACCCATAGCCACGGTTTCGCAGGTTTCAAATCCAGAAATCAAGCAACGCCAACAACAACAAACAAAAAATGGAATTTAATTCGTAAAAGAAATCAAACCCGGAACATTCATAGTAATCTGCTATATTTCAAAATCTCAAAGTCCAGCTAAAGCGAATGGTTGAGGAAAATGAGGAGGAGTTTGCGGGCATGGTGGTTTACCACCGGTGCTCCCATCTGAGATGATAGAGGTACGGCGGCGGTGCTCGCTGGTTGGGGCTGTGGCTGGCGATGGTGGATTTTGTCGGTGAAGGGCGGCGGTAGATCGGAGGAGAGGAGAGAGGTGGCGACTCACCGGTGGTGGGGTCTGATGTGGATGGCCGGTGGTGGGTTTCGCAGCTGTGGTGTCCACCGGCCATGGATGGAAAGATCGAGAGGGAGATCGAGAGAGAGAGATGGGGTGAGAGAGGTTGTGGTCCACCGTTCACCTGTAGTGCGGCGGTGGAGGAGATGCGGTATAAGGAGAGGGAGATCGAGAGAGAAAAAAGAGAAGGGGAGAGAGAGTTACGGCTGGGGTGGGGGGGTAGAAGTGAATTAGGGTTAGGTGGGTGAAGGATTAAAAAAGGAAAGAATGGGGGAGTTAATCTTAGCCGTTAGATCAATCCTGATCAATGGCTGGGATTTAAAATTGCGAAAAGGGTCAAATTTGGACTATTTAGATTGGGTTCAACAGAATTGGGGTTTAAAATTGAGCCAGATTGAGCTCAATTTAGGCTAAAATCGACATTAATAGAGTAAAACCAGGCTAGAAATTTAATAAATTGGAAAAGTAAATTAGGCTACTATTTAATAAATACACTAATAAAATCAATAACTATTTATGAAAATCATTATGCTTAAATTAACTATGAATAAATTACGTATATAAAATCAATGACACGTATTATATTTTAAAGTTGAAGATAAATAATAATTTGAAACAAATTATGCACCTTATAAATTATGGATACGAATTTTAAGAAAATTTATTATTATAATAATAATAATAACAATAATAATAATAATAGACCATATGTTTGTAAATTATGAGTATGTATATATTTTGCGGAGATAATTTAATAAATATTTACAAAATTATGTGAAATATTATATTTATTAGTAAATTATATATGCTATATCCAAAAAAAAAAAAAAAAATTAAAATGATAAAAATAAATTGCATATTTTAAAATCATGAATACGAAATGTCTGAAATTATTTGATATTAAAATAATAAAAAAATTCAAAATTAATATTTTGATAAAATAGAAGTCTGGGAGAATATTGGGGGTCAAAATTGTGTGTCAACAGTGAGGACATCCCAAATACTACTTTCTAAACTCATTATAGACACTATGAGTTTGTAGTTATGTCTTTTGGTTTAACTAATGCCCCAGTTGATTTCATGAGCTTGACGAATGGAGTGTGTAAGTCCTTTCTGGATTAGTCCATTATTGTGTTTATTGATGATATTTTGTTCATTCTAAGAGTGAGAAAGAGCATGAAGTTCAGTTGTGTACTGTGTTAATGATGTTGAAGAAGAATCAATTGTATGCTAAGTACTCCAAGTGTGAATTCTGGATTTCTTCGGTGTCCTTCTTGTGGCACATGGTTTCTAAAGAAGAGGTTATGATAGACCCACAAAAGGTTGAGGGGAAAAAATTGGGCCAAGCTGATGAACGTGATAGAAATCCATAGTTTTGTGGGGTTGGTCAGTTACTATCAGAGGTTCGTTAAGGGGTTCGCTGCCATTACTTCGCATATGACCTGACCCGCCTGACTCAGAAGGAAGTTCCATTTGAATGGGATGAAAAGTGTGAGGAGAGCTTTCGAAAGCTCAAAATTGTGTTGACTTTGGCTCCAGTACTAACCCTGCCTATAGAGGGTAAGGATTTTATTATATTTGGTGATGCCTCACATTTGGGTTTAAGAGTTGCGTTAATGCAGGATCAAAATGTGATTGCTTATGCTTCGAGACAACTAAAGCCCTATGAGAAAAAAATACCCCACGCATGACTTGGAATTGGCAGCTATGGTGCTTGCTCCAAAAATTTGGAGACACTATCTTTACGAGGTGAAGTGTAAGATGTTCACTGACCACCATAGCTTACAATACGTGTCCACCAAGAAGGATTTGAATCTGATATAGAGGAGAAATATAGAGTTGATTAAAGGCTATTACGTCTCAATTCTGTATCACCCAGGTAAGGCCAACGTGGTGGCAGATGCACTAAGCCAGAAACCAATGAGCATGCAGAGTTTAACATTTATAGAGGTGTCCAGGCGCCCATTGGCGAGACAGGTACAATCTTTGGCTAACAATTTTCTGAGAGTGCAGAAAACTAGCAAAGGAAATGTGTTATCACATGTGGAGGCTAGGTCCACATTCTATGATCATATTAAGAGCAGAAAATTTGAATATAAGCAATTGAACAACCTCTGAGAAAAGGTGTTACAAGGGGAAGAGAAGAAAGCTATTCTTAATGATGAGGGGACTTTGAGAATTTGAGGTCGGTTGTGTGTACCTCGCGTAGGTAACTTGATTCCCACCATTCTGGCAGAAGCTCATAATTACAAGTACTCAATACATCTAGGTTCCAACAAGATGTATAGAGACTTTAGGCAACACTAGTGGTGGCGAAGGATGAAGCGGGACATTGTAGATTTTGTGGTTAAGTGTCAAAACTGCCATCAAGTCAAGTACGAACATCAAAAGCCTAGTAGTACTTTGTAGCGGATGCCTATTTTGAAATGGAAGTTGGAATAGATAATGATGGATTTTATAGTTGATCGTTCAAAAACCTCGAGGAAATGCAACTCCATTTGGGTTGTTGTTGACCAATTGACTAAGTCGGCTTATTTCATTTTGGTAAGAATTGATTATAATACAGCTAAGTTGGCCAAGATTTATGTGAAGGAGATTGTAAGGCTACATGGGGTACCAGTGTCTATTATGTCCTACAGTGATACTCAGTTCACCACTAATTCTGGGATAGGTTTCAGTCCGAGTTGGGTTCTAGATTGGGCCTGAGCATAGCTTTCCACCCACAAACTGACGGTCAATCTAAGCGGACTATCCAGGTGCTTGAGGATATGCTCTGGGCTTGTGTTATGGATTTTCGGGGTGTAACACCCCAAAAATCCCAAGCTAAGTTTAGAACAATGATTCAAGTACATGTTAATTTAAACTTCATGTTTCAACTACATTAAAAGTGATTTAGACATGTATTAAGGCCTCAAGTAACTCCTAGCTCATAGCCAAGTTCAAATCTTCCTTACTGATGGTTTTCTTGTGAAGAATCTTTCCATAGTCAACTTAAAACAATCATAACTCCTAGTTTATGGGGTATTTTTGATCTCAAGACCCACCAAATGATAGATATTGAATTGTCTTTCCAACTCATCTATATTAACCTTAATACTATGTCGGATATAAGAGTTATAACCATTTTAGTAAAGCACTATCCAACAGTGAGAACATACGAGCGTAGGTACGATCGTGGTTACAACATACGATCGTACCATGCTCCCATCTGATTGAAATAGTCCCACAAATATGAAAGTTGAAATGTATACCTTCCAACCATTAGAGGAAACCACGACCATGCTTTGAACCATGATTAAAGGCACGATCGTGACTTCAAAACTTGATCCGACTTGCTTTCAAGATACGGACCAAGGCACGATCGTGAGTGGGACCAAGACACGATCATGAGTGGGTCCAAGATCATACCATGGATCATCTGATCATATTCAGAGAACCCAAAATTCCATACCAAACCATGATCGTAGGTAGAACCAACGATCATGGGAAGGTCTCGTGGGTTCGTCTCAGCAGTTTTTCCAGTATGTTTTCATAAGGGCACCCTTATCTTTTCCACTCTTTTAACACCTAAACTATGTCATTGTAAATATACTAAGGCTGAAAATTAATCCTAGGTTTACCCTAATTCCCTCATTTCTCAAAATTAAGTCGACACTTAGCCAAACACATAGAAAGATGCTATTTTCTTCTCCCAAAGCAGAATTAGGGTTTTTCAACATCAGACTCCAAATTCAAGGGTCTCACCAAGGTTGTCTTTGAAAGGTATGTGGGATTTCATCAATGGGTTCCTTTCATTCATTGAGTCCCAAAGTTAAGTCAAATTCCTCAAGTTTAATTCACCTTTAAAGCCTAGGGTTTCCATGGAAAGCATGAATTCCTTTTGTTTTCAGTTCTTGCTTTGGCTAAACCATGAATATATGTTATACCATGAATTCGAGCACCTTTACATACTCATGATTATGAACTCTCATTATATTGAAGAATTCTTGGGTTTGGGCTTGAGTAATGAAATTCCATATTGTGGCTAGTTTCTAAAATTGCCATTTATAGTTGCGTTCTTATGAAATAGAGGGTTATGAACACCCAATGACCTAGGATATTATGCATTTTCAGTTGAGTACTCAATCATTCAGTTGTCATGATTTAGAATGCTTTCAGATAAAACACTTATCTTTTAGTTTGAGAAAGTCATTATTGTTGAGCATTTCAGAATATCCGTTTACCTTCAGTTGGGAGTACTACTTAGCACCGAGAGGACGCAGGTTTAGATAACCCAAGTCTCAGAACTACGTTGCCATTGTAGGTTAATATTATAGTCCTTTTGGACATTAGTTAGTAGATCCACATCAGCCAGTGTTCGTACCCTTGGCAAGGTATGAACACCCATCCAACTAGGGTTACTAGTTGGGCCCTATTTAGCTCAGATGGGGTATGCCAGTTAATAGTAGCTCCAACAGTTTCGTCTAAGACCTTGCTTGACCATGTATTTAGTATTTCATCTTATCTATCAGTACATGTTTATTACTTGGTCTTGCATTAGTTTATTCATGTCACATGCATTTTGTTCAGCCTACTTCAGTTATTTTCCTATCCCATATACTCAGCGCATTCAAAGTACTGATCATATACTTTTATTTGTGCTATATTATCTTATAATATATGTTCCAACGTTCAGCATCCAGGTCGTGCCTAGTAAAATATCCTATCACATCAGCTGTACTACTTTGGTGAGTCCTCACCATTCGAGGACTAGTTATCAATATTTCATATTATACTATTTCAGTTTCAGATAGTTGGAGTTAGTTGCGGGCTTGTACCAACAATTCATATGATTTAGAGGCTTTCAGACAGATAGTTAGATTTTCAGCATATTATTTATGCGAGGCAGTCAGTTGGATTATGTTTTCATCTTTATGAGTTTTATTCAAATATTGTCACTTGGGTGTATTTCCAAACTTATTATCTAGATTATTAACTTTTGCAAAAGTAATTTCCAAATTATTTTAGTATTTATAGTGTCATGCTAGGCCATGGGTTAGCTTGGGGTTACTTGTGGCTCTAAGCACCGTATTACGACTAGGGGGGGTAGTCTCGGGTCATGACAAACTTGGTATCAGAGCATAAGGTTTAAAGTGTCCTAGGGTTTCTGAAAGCCGCGCTTAGTAGAGTCTTGTTCATGGGAGTGAAATGCGCCACACTTATGAGTGAGAGGCTATGAAATATTTTAGTAAAAAGTTTCACTTCTTTCATGTTTATATCATGCGATAGAGTGTGAAATCTACTAAATCTTCTTCTAACTCGTACTCTACGCTTTTACAGAAAATGCCACCCAGAAGAGCCAATAGAAGTAGGAATAGAAATGCAGATGGTAACGTAAATGGGAATCTGTAAGCACCACCAGTTCCCGCAGACCCTTTGAATGAACAATTCTCACATGCTGAATTCAGGGCTGCTTTTACTGTGATAGCTCAGTCCATGACTGCCCATACTAATCAACTGGTTGTTGCCTTAGTTAAACCCACTAGTACCATGATAGCGGCCAGGGTCAGGGTCTTCACTCGAATGAATCCTCCTGAGTTCCATGGTTCTAAGAATGAGGAAGATCTGTAAGATTTTCTTGATAATATTCAAAAAGTTATAGAGATTATGGATGTCACTCTAGTTGAGAGTGCTGACTTGACTGCTTATCAATTGAAAGGAGTAGCTCACACTTAGTGCAAGAAGTGGAAATAGGATAGAGGTGCCGAAGTAGGACCGGTAGAATGGGATGAGTTTGTCACTGCTTTTCTAGACAAGCTCTTCCCACTTGAACTAAGAGAGGCTAAGGTGCAGGAATTCATTAATCTTAAGTAGAGTAGCATGAGCATGAAAGAGTATTCTCTTAAGTTTACTCAGTTTGCAAAGTATGCTCCAGCTATGGTTGCTGACTCTAGGGACCGAATGAGTAAGTTCGTGACAGGTGTTTCTGAGGACGTGGTCGAGGAGTGTAGGACTGCTAAGTTGGTTAAGGATATGGATATGTCCAAATTAATGGTTCATGCTCAACATATTAAGAAAGAGAAAGCCAAGGAAAGATAAAGAGACAGCAAGAGGGCCAGGACAAGTAGCTTTAATTTCTCTCAATAGAGGTCAGATAGTGGTAACCGTTCTCAATTCCGCTAGAAGTCATCAGTTCCAGGCCCATTTTATGTTAGTGCTCTAGTACCCAAGTTCAGGCAGGATAATTAGGATAGAGCACCAGGCTCTAAATCCCAAGGTAGCGTTACTAGTAGTCATACTAACCCAATTTTCAAGAGGTGTGGTAAGAATCACCAAGGAGAGTGTATGGTAGGTAGTGGAAATTGTTTTGGATGTGGTAAGATAGGACATCATTTGAAAAAGTGCCAGGTGCCAAATTAAAGGGTGAAGATGCTCGTCAGCTGACTCAATCCAACACGTCAGCAGCTCCAGCAGGTTGCCCGACTCAGTAGGGTGCCTCATCTAGCCTAGCTGGCGGACAACGTCAGAATAGGTTTTATGCCCTTCAGACTCTACAGGATCAGGAGGGTTTACCTGATGTGGTTACTGCATATTGCAGGTCTTTCAATTTCATGTCTATGCATTGTTAGATTTCGAGTCCACACTTCCCATTGTGACCTCCTATATAGCAGTAGACTTCAGTGTCAGTCTCGAAACTCTTTCAAAACCATTCAGAATCTCTACTCCAGTTGGTGATTCAGTCATAACTAGATGGATATATAAAATTTGCCCAGTCACAGTTTCTCAGAAAGTCACCTCAGTTGATCTTGTAGAGTTAGGCTATGCCTTTATTGATTATAGAAATAGAGTAGTCCAGTTTCAATTTCCAAATAAACCAGTCATAGAGTGGAAGAGTAATACATCAGTGCCTAAAGGTCAGTTTATCTCTTACCTTAAGGCTAGAAAAATAATTTTAAAAGGGTGCATCTATCTTCTTGTTCGGGTTAAGGATTCAAAGTCTGAGACCCCAACTCTTGAGTAAGTTTCGATGGTTAATGAGTTCCCAAAAGTTTTTCCTGAATATCTGCCCAGAGTTCCTCTCCAGCAAAAAATTGACTTCGAAATAGATCTCCTCCCAGATACCTAGCCGATCTCAATTCCACCCTACTAAATGGCTCCAGATGAGCTTAAAGAATTAAAAGAGCAGCTGAAAGATCTTTTAGACAAAGGTTTTATCACGCCTAACATATCTTTATGTGGTGCTCTAGTTCTTTTAGTGTGAAAGAAAGATGGTTCTCTCAGAATGTACATTGACTACTGTTAGTTGAACAAAGTCACAGTCAAGAGTAAGTATCCCATCCCCAGGATTGATGACTTGTTTGACCAACTTCAGGGTGCAAATTGCTTCTCTAAGATGGACCTCAGATCCAGCTATCATCAACTTAGAGTTAGAGAATGTGACATTTCGAAGACATCCTTCAAAACTCAATATGGTCACTTTGAATTTGTTTTTATGTCTTTTGGACTAACAAATGCTCCTGCAGCATTTATGGACTTGATAAACAGGGTGTCCAAGTAGTACTTGGACATGTTCGTCATTGTCGTTATTGATGACATCCTCATTTATTCTCAAAGTGAGGTTGAATATGTAGACCATTTTAGGTTTGTCTTGCAGACTCTCAAAGATCACTAGTTGTTCGCGAAGTTTAGTAAGTGTAAATTCTGGTTGAAATTAGTAGCATTCCTTGGTCATATCATTTTTGGTGAAGGCATTAGGGTGTATCCTCAAAAGACCAAAGCAGTGGGTAATTGGCCTAGACCCATCTCTCCATAAGATATCAGGAGTTTCTTGGGTTTAATCGGTTACTACATTGTTTTTGAGGGATTTTCTTTCCTTTATTAGTTCTCCCATGTCTAGTTTGACTCGAAAGAAAGTCAAGCTTCAGTAGTCTGATTCTTGTGAGAAGAGTTTTCTGGAGTTGAAGACTCAACTCACGTTTGCTCTTATTCTGGCTCTGCCAGAGGGTTCAGATAGTTTCATTGTTTATTGCAATGCTTCCAGAGTTGGTCTAGGTTGTGTGTTGATGCAGCATGGCAAGGTTATAGTGTATGCCTCTAGAAAGCTAAAGCCTCATAAGAAGAATTACCTAACTCATGATCTTGAGTTGGCAGTTGTCATTTTTGCCTTGAAGATTTGGAGGCATTATCTTTATGGGGTTCATGTTGATATGTTCATTGATCACAAGAGCCTTCAGTATGTAATCAGCCCGAAGGATCTAAATCTTCGTTAGAGAAGGTGGCTAGAGTTGTTGGAATGACATAAAGAAGGATATCACATAATTTGTGGCTAAATGTCCAAATGGCCAGCAAGTTAAGGTTAATCACCAGAGACCTGGTGGTAAGCTTCAGGATATCAGTATTTCTACTTGGAAGTAAGAAGTGGTGAACAAGGACTTCATTACAGGGTTGCCTCGTACTCGGTGTCAGCATGATTCTATTTGGGTTATCGTATATCGAATGACTAAGTCAGCCTATTTTCTACAAGTTAACACCTCAGACTCACCCGAGGATTATGCTAGACTTTATCTTCAGGAATTAGTGGAGTTACATGGTGTCCTTTTGACCATCATTTCAGATAGGGGTACTCAGTTTACCTCTCAGTTTTGGAAGACATTCCAGAAGGGTCTTGGTATCCAAGTTCACCTCAGTACAAATTTTCACCTGCAGACAGATGGTCAGGCAGAGCGGACCATTCAGACATTAGAGGATATGTTGAGGGCAGGTGTGATCGATTTTAAAGGTAGTTGGGATGATCATTTGCCTTTGATTGAGTTTGTTTATAATAACAGTTATCATTCTAGTATTTAGATGGCCCTGTTAGAAGCACTTTATGGTAGGAGGTATAGATCTCCTATTGGGTGGTTTGAAGTTGGTGAAGCTACCTTGATAGGGCCATATTTAGTCCATGGTGTTATGGAGAAAGTTTGGTTGATTAGAGATAGACTTAAAACAATTCAGAGTCGTTAGAAGTCTTATGCAGATGTGAGAAGAATAGAACTTGAGTTTGCTATTAGTGATTTGGTTTACTTAAAAGTTTCACCCATTAAAGGGGTCAAGAGGTTTGGTAAGAAAGGGAAACTTAGTCCCCGCTATGTTGGCCCTTATAAAATTGTGGGTCGTTTTCGCAATGTAGCCTATGAGTTGGATTTACCTACAGACTTAGCATCAGTGCATCCAGTCTTTCATGTGTATTAATTAAAGAAGTGCATTGTTGATCCTACATTAGTTTTTCCTTTATATAGTGTGGGTTTGAAGGATAGTCTCTAGGTCCCAGTTAAGATTCTTGATCGTCAGGTTTGTAAGTTGAGGAATAAAGAGGTCGCTTTAGTAAAGGTTCTTTGGCAAAATTAGCTAGTTGAGGGAGCTACTTGGGAAGCAGAGGCGGATGTGATGACCAAGTACCCTCATTTTTTCTCTTCAAAATCTACTCTAGCTCAAGGTCATAGTTTCCTCTTAATTAATTCTTTTTATTCCATGTCACCTAGTTACTCTCATGTTCTGTCATGCACTCGCAAGTTCAAATTCATTCCATGTTTAAGTTATCATGTCAGTATTCATCCCTTAGAAATTCAGTGTTGGGATTGCAGTACTTTCCCTAACTCTTCAGCTTAGTTAGTTTTCATTCGGGGATGAATGACCCCAAAGGGGGAGATATTGTAACAGCCTGAATATCCTAAGCTATGGTTAGAAAAATGCTTCAAGTAAATGTGAATTTAAAATTCATGTTTCATATTTATTAGAAGTGATTTATACATTTATTAAGGCCTCAAGCAACTCCTAGCTCATAGCCATGCTGAAATCTTCCTTACCAGTGGTTTTCTTGTGAAGAATCTTGCCATAGTCAACTTCAAACAATCATAACTCCTATTTCTAGGGTATTTTAGAGATTATGAACCACCAAATGATATATATTTTAATTACCTTTCCAAGGCATCCAGATTCACCTTAATCTGATGTCAGAGCTAAGAGTTATGGCCATTTTAGTTAAGCACTGTCCAGCAGTGAGAACATACGAGCGTAGGTACAATCGTGGTTACAACGTACGATCATAACATACTCCCATATGATCAAAAAGGTCTCAAATACCTTAAATTTGATATGTCTACCTTCCAACCACGATCATGCTTTAAAACCACGATTAAAGGCATGATAATGACTTCGAGACTTGATCCGGCTTGAACTTCCAAGCTAAGAACCAAGGGACGATCGTGAATGGGTCCCACGATCATACCATGGATCATATGATCATGTTCATAGAACCCAAAAGTCCAGCCCATACCAGGATCACAACCCACTATCGTAGGTATATCCACGATTGTGGAATGGTCTCATGGGTTCGTCTCAGCAGTTTTTCCAGTATGGGCACCCCAGTCTTTTCCCACTGTTTTAACACCTATACTACATCGTTTTAACTATCCTAAGGCTGAATATTAAGCCTAAGATTACCCTAAGTCCCTCATTACTCAAAATTAAGTCGACACTTAGCCAAACACAGATAAAGAGGCTATTTTCTTCTCCCAAGGCAGAATTAGGGTTCTTTAACTTCAGACTCCAAATTCAAGGGTTTCACCAAGTTTGTCTTCTCCAGGTATATGGGATTTCATAAATGGGTTCTTTTCATCTATTGAGTCCCAAAGTTAAGTCAAATTCCTCAAGTTTAATTCACCTTTCAAGCCAAGGGTTTCCATGGAAAGCGTGAATTTCTTTAGTTTTTAGTTTCTTGCTTTGACTGAACCATGAATATATGTTATCCCATGAATTTGAGAACCTTTACATACTCATGATTATGAACTCTCATTATATTGAAGAATTCTTGATTTTGGGCCCTAGTTATGGAATTCCATATTGTGGCCAGTTTATAGAATTGCCATTTGTAGTTGAATTCTTCTGAGATGGTGGTTATGAACACCCAATAACCTAGGATATTATGCATTTTTAGCTGAGTACTCAATCATTCAGTTTTCATGATTTAGAATGATTTCAGATAAAGCACTTATCTTTTAATTTGAGAAAATCATTATTGTTGATCATTTTAGTATTTCAGTTTACCTTCAGTTGGGAGTAGTACATAGACCCGAGAGGACACGAGTTCAAATAACCCAAGTCCCGAAACTACATTGCCATCGTAGGTTAATATTATAGACCTTTTGGACATCGGTTAATGGATCCACATCGGCCAGTGTTCGTACCCTTGGAAAGGTTCTGAACACCCATCCAACTGGGCTTACTTGTTCGGCCCAATTTAGGTCAGATGGGGTATGTCAAATAATAGTAGCTCCCACAGTTTAGTATCAGACCTTGGTTTACCATGTATTCAGTATTTCAGCTTATCTATCAGTATATGTTTATTACTTGGCCTTGTATTAGTTTATTCATGTTACATGTATTATGTTCAGCCTACTTCAATTATTTCCTATCCCATATACTCAGTACATTTAAAGTACTAATCGCATACTTTCTTTTGTGCTATATTGTGTTGTAATATATGTTCAGACATTCAGCATCCGAATCGCGCCTAGTACGATCTCCTATCACATCAACTGTAGTACTTTGGTGAGTCCTCATCATTCAGGGACTAGTTATCAGTATTGCATATTATGCTATTGTAGGTTTAGAAAGTTGGAGTTAGTTGGGGGCTTGTCCTAACAACTCATATGATATTGAGGCTTTCAGACAGACAGTTACATTTTTAGCATATTATTTATGTCAGACACTCAGTTAGATTATGTTTTTATCTTAATGAGTTTCATTCATATATTGTCACTTGGACGTATTGCCAAACTTATTATCTAGATTATTAATTTCCGTATTAGTGATTTCCAGATTATTTCAGTATTTATAGTGTCATGCCAGACCATGGGTTAGCTTGGGATCACTTGTGGCTCTAAGCACTGTGTTACGACTTGGGGATAGTCTCGAGTCATGACAAGGGGTCAATGGGACCAATACTTACCTTTGTGTGAATTTTTATACAATTATAGCTACCACTGTAGTATTGATATGGCTTTTTTGAGGTGCTATGTAGTAGGCAATGTAAGTCCCCAATTAGGTGGTTTGATGCATTTGAGGTGAGGCCTTGGGGCATTGATATGCTCAAGGACTCCATAGAAAAAGTGAGATTCATACAGGAGAAGCTCATATCATAGCAGCTCAAAATCGATAAAAGGAATATGCAGATAAAAAAGTAAGAGCCATAAAGTTATAGAATAGGGAGAAGGTACTCTTGAAAGTGTCACCGATGAAGAGTGTGATGTTCGACAAGAAGGGCAAGTTGAGCCCAAGGAACATAGGACCTTTTGAGGTGTTGAAGAAAGTGTGGTCGGTAGCATACATGCTGACCTTACCCCCTAGTATGTCTGAGGGTCCACCCCGTATTCCATGTGTCAATATTAAAGTAGTATCATAGAGTTGGTGACTATATTATTCATTTGGACCCAAAACTGTTTGATAAGGAATTGTCCTTTGAAGAGGAAGTGATTGTTATTCTATCTAAAGATGTGAGGAAGTTGAGGACGCAAGTTATTCCTTGTGTGAAGGATCAATGGAGGAACCGTACCATTGAGGAAGCTACATGGGAGACAGAAGTAGATATGCGTAAGCGGTATCCACACTTGTTCATTGACTCAAGTACGCTCTATTCCAGTTGTTATGTCTTTTTGGGCCAGTTTTCATTCAGGGATGAATGAGTGGTAAATTGGCATCTAATGTAATGACCCAAAATGTCGTTATGCTAAAATAGGAGGCAGAAGTTACATCTAGACTCCCCTTAGAGAAAGTTTGAGAAATTCAAGGCTAGTCTAGTATTGGCTTATTCTTAAGGATATGGTAGTTGAATGAAATCCGGTATTAATGTGATTGGTAATAGTGGGGTTTGATGTTAAAGTTGGATAGCCAATGAGTATAGGAAATCGTAGCAACTTCTGGCACCTAAGATGGAGTTATAGAACTCCGGTTATATTGTTTATTATGGAAATTCATGGCGTGTGTGTTGTTAAATGAGGAAAATTGAGTATAGGTCCCTAGTTTCTACCTCGGATCGCTGCAGCGGTCATGGGAACCGCAGCGGTTGCCCCTAGGAAAAAAGGCATGAACCGCTGCAGCAAAAATTTAACCATTGCAACGGTAGCGCAGCAGTGGTAAATATCCATTGCAGTGGTAACACGCAATAAAATTACAATTTTAAAAACCAAAGAACATTTTTATTCCCTACTTTTTTGAAAAGAATGCAAAAGAGCTCTGGGAAAGGCAATTTTCTGAGTGTTTTTGAAGTTTTTCATATTTGGAGGTAAGTAATTACATTCTAGATTTGAATTTACTTTTTTTAACCTTAGAAAATTACTAGAAATAAATTAATGGTGGAAATTAGGGTTTAACCCTAGTTCATGGAAATTGATGAAAAGTGGTGGGAATATAAATAATTTCAGTATATAATGATCCTAGGATGTTAGAAAAAAACTAATGGAACTAAAATTATGATTATTTATGCTAATTCTAGTAGGGTTCATGAAGTTTAAATGATAAGAAAACCCTAATATGATGAGTAAGGTTAAGTGTATGGCTAAAATTTATGGGTTGTGATCCCTAACTATTAAAAGAGAATGAATTATTGAAATGAGTGTATGTTCTTGTTTTTATATAGATCAAGAATGAATTAAACGAGAAAGAAAAGGCAAAAGTGTGGCTTAAAGAAGACTTTGAGCAAGGAAGTGAGGTAGGCTAAGGTTTTTTTGTAACACTTAGACTCTCTTGGCTTTGTGCTTGTTTGTGATTTAGACATGTATGATTGCCTTCTCGCATAACTTGTGATTTAATGACTGCATTTCATTTTCATTTGTACTGTGATGATATATTGAGATGGTGGATCAGGTACCATACAGGTACGATATGATATACTGTGATGATTGGTCGGGTACCACTTCGGTATGATATGATATATTGTGATAATGGGTTGGGTACCACACTGGTACGTTATGATGTTGATGATGAGAATTAAAAGAGTAAGAGATGATGCGCACATCTTTCATACATGTACTCATTCATATGCATTGAGTGATTTTATGATGATTATATATAATGATGAGTTATTGATGAAAATGACTAAGTATGAAAGCCTAAGTTGTAATTGTATGATGATTCATGATATGTTTAGTTGATTGATATCATTTGTTGTAAGTTTTGTTATGATTTCTTTTATACTTGTTTGACATACTTACTTGTACATTGTTAAGTTAGTCGGCCTATGATGCTTACCAGCAATAGTTAATGTACTGATGCTACCTGTACTCTTTTTTTTGTTGAGTGCATAACATCTTCCAGTGGTTGACACTTAACTTCGGCTCTAGTTAGCAGTTCAAACTAGAGTTTGAGGGTGAGAACTATGTCCCGATAGCCTTTAGATCTTCTTATGATGTTGATGTCCTTTGTTTCGAGACTAGATGATTCCTCTTGTTATGTTTTTGGGATATTTCTAGTTATTTCCAAAAATAGTTATTTATAGATGTTCTTGTACGATGACTTCAGGTCTCGGGGATTGTAATAAATAGAGGTCTCCCCACTCTATTCTATTATGGATGATAATGTTTTTAGATGATTATTAGTTATCGAATGAGACCTTTCTAGAATTTTTTTAAAATGTGAGAGTTAATACTATTGTGAAAGTGAGAATAATGTCGAAGTGAGTAAATGTGAGGTTAGTATAGTTCTCCTGCTATAGGATAGGGAGGGTGCCAATCATGACTGTTGGGGTCATGAAATTTATAGAGTAGCAGAGGTGGTTCTAGAGGTGCTTGAGGTAGAGCTCGAGGAGCTCGTGGTAGTGGACACATAGATGCTCAGTCTTGAAACGGGCGTGGTCAGTGCTATGCTATACCTGGGAGATCTGAGGCAGAGGCCTCTAATGTAATTATCACAAGTATCATCCCTATTTTCCATCATTCCACTTCCGAGTTATTTGAACCTGGGTCTACATTCTCCTATATGTCTACATACTTTGCTACTAGTTTTGATACGACATATGGTTCCCTTGTTATGCCCATTCATGTTTCTACCTCCATATGAGACTCTTTAGTGGTGGATCAGTTGTACCAATCTTGTGTAATGACATTTGAGGGGTGTGAGACCTGGGTAGACTTAATTATCCTAGATATAGTTGACTTTGATGTTATCTTGGGTATGGATTGGTTAGCTCCCTATCGTGCAATTTTGGATTATTTTGCTAAGACCGTTACTTTACCTACTCCGGAGGTGCCAAGGTTAGAATGGAAGGATACGCCTAGTTTCGGTATGAAGGGAGTTATATCTTTTCTACATGCTCGTCGCATGGTAGAAAAGGGGTTTCTATCTTATTTTACTTATGTTTGTGATACTAGTGTTACTTCACCGCCTCCTTTGGATTCTGTTCGGGTTGTTAGCGAGTTCATGGATGTGTTTCCTACAGATTTTCCTGGTATACCTCCAGACTGTGATATTGATTTTTCTATTGATGTAGAGCCGAACACCAAGCCAAATTCAATTCCTCCTTATAGGATGGCCCTAACCGAGCTGAAGAAATTGAAAGAGCAATTGCAAGATATATTGGGTAAGGGGTTCATTAGACCTAGTGTTTCCTCTTATGGTTCTCTCATATTATTTGTGAAGAAAAAAAATTGGATCCTTGCGCATATATTTTGACTATCGGCATTTAAACTAGGTGATGTTCAAGAGTAAGTATCCTTGTCCTCGCATCGATGATCTATTTGAGCAGCTTCAACGTGCATCAATGTTTTCTAAGATTGACTTGAGATTCGATTACCATCAGTTAAGGATTAGAGCTTCTGATATTCTAAAGATGGATTTTCGGACTATGTATAGTCATTATGAGTTTTTGGTCATATCATTTGGACTGACCAATGCCATAGCAACATTCATGGAGTTGATGAACTGAGTATTTTAACTATATCTTAATTCCTTCATGATTGTATTTATAGATGATATCTTGGTTTATTCCAAGAATGAGGCTATCCATGTGAGACACTTGCGAGTTGTACTTCAGTGATTGCGAGATGAGAAGTTATATGCCAAGTTCTCTAAGTGCGAGTTTTAGTTGGACTGTATTTCTTTCTTGGGTTATGTAGTGACCAAGGATGGCATTATGGTCGATTCGACCAAGGTAGAAGAAGTTCGTGCTTGATCTAAGCTCACTTGTCCTGAGATTCAGTGTTTTATTAGGCTAATAGGGTATTATAGACACTTTATGAGGATTTCTCTTCTATTACGACTCCATTGACCAAGTTGACTTAAAAGAAGTTTGTATTTCAGTATTCAGATGCTTTTGAGGAGGACTTTCAAAAGCTCAAGGAGTTGTTGAATTTGTCTCTTATCTTGACCTTGCACAAGGAGGACGTAGGTTTTACCGTATTCTATGATGCTTTCGTTGTTGGTTTGGGTGGTGCGTTGATGTAGGAGGGTAAGGTGATTTCTTATGCTTCTCGACAGTTGAAGCCTCATGGGAAGAATTATCGTATCCATGACTTAGAGTTTACTGCAGTTGTCTTTGTGTTGAAGTTATGGCGATATTACTTGTGTGGGGTTCATTATGAGATTTCTTCTGCTCATCATAGCCTTCAGTACTTCTTCACTCATTGAGATCTTAATATGAGATAGGAATATTGGTTTGAGTTATTTAAAGACTATGATCTTACTGTTCTTTATCATTCGGGCAAGCCCAATATGGTTGCAGATGCCTTGAACAGGAGGGTGGCGAGCATGGGGAGTTTATCTCATTTTTTGACTCAGCAGGGACCTTTGTCCTTGGAGGTTCAGTATTTAGATAACCAATTGGTTAGGCTTGATATTTCAAAAATCGGGCAAGTGTTAACCTTTGTTAAGGCTAGATCTTCTTTCATGGAGAAGATTTTTGTTCATCAGTTTGATGATGATAAATTGAGGGTGATTCATGGTAGAGTGTTGAGTGGCCAGGCTAAGACGACATTTCTTGATTCTGATAGTGTTTTAAGGATTAATGACCGAGTTTGTGTGCCGAGAGTTGGTGGATGTGTTAGATTGATCTTGGAGTAGGCTCATTGTTCTAGATATTCCATTCACTCAGAAGCGGCTAAGATGTATCATGACCTAAAGCAATATTATTGGTAGGGTGGTATGAATAAGGATATTGTAGAGTTCATGGCTAAGTGTTTGATTTTCTAGTAGGTAAAGTATGAGCATTAACTACAAGGCAACACGATGCAGAGGATGCCTATTCCCAAGTTGATGTGGGAGCAGATCACCATGGATTTCATAACTGGCCTACCCTCAACCTTAGGGAAGTTTGACTCTGTTTGGGTGATTGTGGATAGAATGATCAAATCAACGCATTGCATACCTGTGAAGGAGAATTATAATACGGATAAGTTGGCTAAGATATATATTAGAGAGGTTGTTCGTTTGCATGGTGTCTCTATATCTATTATGTTTGATAGAGGTTCTTAGTTTACCTTAGGTTTTTGGAGTACTGTACAGAGTGATTTAGGTACTCAACTTGATTTGAGCACAACTTTTCTTCCTCAAACTGATGTTCAGTCTGAAAGGACCATTCGGGTATTAGAGAACATGCTTCAAGCTTGTGTAATGGACTTTAGTGGTCATTGGGTCCAGTGTTTTCCCTTTAATAGTTCACCTACAATAAGAATTACTATTCCAACATTCAGATGGAGCCTTTTGATGCTTTGTATGGGCAGAGGAATAGATTCCCCGAGGGTTGGTTTGACTCGTTTAAGGTAAGGCCTTGGGATACAAATTTATTGAGGGACTCAATGGATAGAGTGAGACTGATTCAGCAGAGACTAGTGGCTACCCAGGAAGGAAAAAGAGTTATGCCGACCATCAAGCCTATGATGGTGTATTCATGATTGAAGATCGAGTTTTATTAAAGGTTTCATCTATGAAAGGTGTGATGAGGTTCGAAAAAAAAGAAAAGCTTAGTTCGAGGTTCAATGGCCCTTTAGAGATCCTTGAGAAGTATGGTAATGTAGCTTATAGGCTATCTTTGCCTCCACATCTATTAGTTGTTCATCCTGTGTTCCACTTTTCCATGTTGAAGAGATACCTTCCATATGATACACATGTGATTCGGTGGGATTCTATTGTATTAGACCATGAGTTATCCTTTGAGAAAGAGCCCATTGTTATCCTAGACAGGCAGTCTAGAAAGTTGAGGTCTAAGAATATTGATTTAGTGAAGGTCCAGCTGAGACATCACCTTATTGATGAGGCTACTTGGGAGGTCGAGTCCAATATGTAGCGTAGATACCCCCAGATTTTTACCACTACAGGTACTTGATTTTCTTTTTAGTTCGGGGACGAACTAGTGTTTTAGTGGTCGATAATATAACAACCTTGATTGTAAATTCCCCTTATTACGTGTTTTGGACATTTTACCCTTCCACGCATTTGTTATATGTTATTTGTGAGTTATGGAGTTTGGTTGGCACGGTCCAAAATAAGTTCGGAAGTGTTTTGGATGAGTTTGAGACTTTTAGAGGCTTTTAAAACCCATGAGTTAACTTCGATCAACATTTCATGTTTTGATCGCCGGATGGCAATTTGGCTAGTTCCTCTAGATTTGGAACATTGATTTTGGGTTAGTAGCGTGGTTAGTTTGGTTTTGGAGCTTTTATTTCTCATTTTGACCCTTTTGACGAAAACTGGTGAAATAAGCCTAAAATGGGTCCCATTGACTAAATTATTGTAAACGATCTCCTTTTATAAATCCGACAATACCATTAAGTCTAAAACATTGAAAATAGTCTATTAGCATATATGATTTACTTCAGTGGGGTCTCAAACGAATCCCAAGGGTCCATTCTGACACTTTGAAGTTGTGGAATTCAGCTGGTGCAACAACTGATATCTGGTGCAAAATACTTCTTCACGAAATCGAGCCATTGGCCGTGAATGTGGAGAAGGAAAATCTTCTTCATCACAATCTTGAGGTGGTGGTTGCGATGGCGAAGGGCTATCAAGATCGGATAAGGTTTTTTGCTTTATTGCGAACACGACCAGACCATCGCGAACATGATGTGTCCGGATCATCAACCTCACGAACACGAGAGACTCAACATGAATACAAAGGCCAATTTAATTGGCTTGATTGCCTTTAACTCTTGCAAACATGAAAGGTTGACCGTATTCGCTAGGTACTATTAACAAAACAATATAAATAGTCCATTTTTATGATTTTCACCATTTTTGAACTTGGGAGCTTTGCGAAAGGGCAATTTCTAGGTTTTTCTGCATCATTTGTGCTTGGGTAAACTCTAAACTCTTATTTCCATTAATTCCTATTGATTATATCTTCAACAACACCTTTAATCTTATTTTCAAACTATAATTTGGGTATTTTTTAGTGAACTCTTAAATTGGTTTTTCATCAATTTGAGCATTGATTTCAACTCTTTTTCTCATGGATTTTTAGTTGTAGTCTCATATGGATATGTAGAAAATGTTTCTAAAATAAAATTCCAGTTTTACCCCTTTTGATCACAAACCTATTTTTTCGAACTATTTTCGGACCCATTTCAAATATAGTCGATATGGGTATCATTAGATTCCTTTGGATGCATAGATTATGTTTTTGACAGATTTAGCTCATTTCAAGACCGTTCGTAAGGGAATGGCTCCACTTTAAAGGGTCTAGATTTGGATTTCAGCTTTTTGAGGTAGGTTATGGCTTAACTTTCTTCAGACTGGGATGGGTAGTTAACCATTAACGTAAAAATTACCATGAGATAGGGAATTAGTCATGCAAGTTCTATTTTCGAGAATATTATTATTATTATTATGTGCCCTTGTGGGGGCCTATTTGATATTTATTTGTGCATTAAATGTCATTATTAATATTGTGATGCCCATGCGGGGGAGATTATAGGCCTTATTTGTGCATTAATTGCCTCTATTAATTTTAGTGGTGCCGAGCAAGGGCTAATATCATGAATTATTGACATATTGAGCTGATTTTGAGCTCATTCATACCAGTATTGAATTGATCATTATCTTCATACGGTTTGGTTGTGAGCATTACATCCTTATTTCATCTATATATATTCATGAGATTAGTACCACTGAGAAACACTTATTTTGACAGAAAATGAGACACTTTATGAAACGCCTATACCGAGGGATGTGCCAGTAAGGTTGTTTGAGAAATATTGATTTTGTAAGAAAATGAGACACTTTATAAAACACCTATATATCGAGGGATGAACCGGTAAATTTGATTGAGATATGAGATTGAGATTATAAAAGGATATGGGTTGTGAACCCCCCATGAGTCCTGTCCTGAAGCGTTGAGGCTTAGAAGGTGTATATAAAAGTCCCACCATTATTGCATTGCATTGCATTGAATTTGCATCTTTTGTATTTCTTTTATGCACTCGTTGACGTGTACTTAGTTTCCTTATACATATATTTAGTGTGTAGTTGTTCCTTTTTGACTATACATTGTAGAATTGTTAGTGGAGACGGTGTGATCTACCGTTTGAAAACTTTTCTATTTTTAGGTGGAACGTGCTCATATTATCTTTAATTGTTTAGTTTTCTACTTTGCTTAGTCAGCCTATGATACATACTAAGTATAAGTGGACCATACTCACTCTTACTTTTGTGTCCTTTTGGTACATATCCTAGTCCGTCTTTGAGGTTAGGAAGTTAGTGGTTTGTGTTTTGTTTGTATGTCTAGCATAATGATCTGAAGTGTACTTGATGTTTTGAAAATTTTTTTACATGGCCTAATTGTTTGTATCAATCATAGTGGCTGTACTCCTAACTTGATTAATTGAGATGAACTTTAATGCTTGCTCGAGGACGAGCAAGAGTCTATGTTTTGGGTGGTGATGTGAGGCCAAAATTATATTATTTAGTCATTATTTACGTCACATTTAGTATTTTTATTATTTCTTTTTAAGCATTAATTTTATGGATTATGCTTAATATTATATTTTGATGTGTAGAACTAAAATAGTGAGAAGATAAAAAAACTTGAAGCCAAAATGAGTTAAAGACGGAAGATTACAAAAGAAAATCAAGCAGGCAGCTTAATAAAATAAATTTAATAAGATAATCAAATGTGATCCTTTAAAAGAAACGCGTGAATTGAAGCCCGCGAATCCAGTGGTTGTCCGCATTTGTGACGTGTCACGGAGGAAGCTGTAGTTCGTAATTAAATTTTTCTAGTCTATTTTAGACTCAGTTATTTTATTTAGGGCTATTTTCTACACCTATAAATATTCCACAAAATCAGTGTTTACACAATTTTTGACCTAGAGAGAGAGATAGGAGCCACCGTGGAGGCCGGAGAATATTGATTACATCTTTTCTTCTCCTTTATTATTTATTTTTATATTTTTTTGGATGATTTGTTGTAATTACTCCATGTATATGTGGAGTTAAACTTCTCATTCTAGGATTATGGTAGCTAACTACATTATTGTTTAGTAACTTCTTGATTCGATTTATTTGATTATCATCATACTTGTTCTTATATATTTTTGTGCTTGCTATTTTAATGCTTAGCTACTATTAAAACAAATTTATATTCTTATTGTGAACTCAGAAGAAGAATCAATGAGACAGAACGAAGAATATAGGGAGTAAGATCTTACTTTAGTAAAATAAAGAATTGATTTGTGGCTAGGATAGAAATATACCTAAAATGCCTTACTTGGTTACAAAACGGGAAGATATATAAATGTATTCGGATTGGGTTATCACATCCCCGCTTAATGATGTAGTTGTGAGGTCAATCAGAATAGATGATTAGAGGTTTCAAAGATCATGATTATATAATCAACCCCGCAAATCAATAACTAGATAATTAAATAAGTTGATGAAATTAATACTCGACATGATTGTTAGCGAATCCATATTCTTAGATCGATTTATTCATTGATTGCATAAAAATCAACTATTCATCTTGGTTAATTGTTCATTCGTTATTTTCTTTTTTTATTTTTTAATTTAATTAATTGATAAATTCATCCCTGTGATCTACCGCTTGAATAAATAATCAACATTAGTCTAATTTGGTGAATAGTTAATTGACAAGTACTTGTGGGTTTGACGCCCGGCTCGCAAGAGCCACTTTATTACTCGTACAACCGCGTACACTTGCATGTGCGTTGGGATACAATAAAATATTCGAGGAAAAATCTTCATCTGCAATTGGTCAAGCTTATCTTGTGAAGCCTCCAGTTCTTCTGAAAATCAAAGTTGAAACATTGATCTATGAAGATTATAGAAGTATGAAATCACTAGTTGAGCAGTCAAATTACAGTGGGCATCACTAAAAGTAGAAGTTGTCTACAAATTAAAAAGTATTATATGATTACAATCCTCTTTGATCTTCATGCTACTTTAATCAAACCTATCTTTGGCTAAATTATTTTTGAAGTTGAAGGGAATAGATAGACAAAGTAAATTTCATGTAGTAGTAGTATATCACTATGTTTTTAACCAAAAATAGTATATCGCTATGTTTTGCCTTAGCATATGTGTTGATCAGGGAATTTAGGATTGTTGTTTTGAATATTCTGTTAATTTTCTTATGTTATAGTCATTAATATGTGTTCTTTCATCAAACAAACGATAAGACACTAAGTAATTATGTTTCGTGTTGTGTGTCATGATTCAACAAAATTTTATTTTATTCATCATTTGAAAAAATGCAAGAGTGGCTTGCAGAGTTGTCTACTTGACAAGTAATGATATATTAAAGGAGCTATAGATGAATTTCTCCTGTAAATCTAAATCTGTTTATATTATTAAAAAAGTAAAAAAGTCAACACAAAATGTTTATCAACTTATATAAATTGGATTGTGTTGTGAATAGAAAATGAAGGAATTTTTGTTTTTCATTTGAGACTTGTTCTGTGCCTTTTCTTATAAAGGCATAACAAGTTTTTTCCAACACCTTTTCATCACAACTCCTTTTTTTGGGTTCGATTTTACACATGGAAATTTAAATTCTTCTTCCCTTCTTTTTCTATATTATTTTCCAAAAATAAAAAATGTATCAAGTGTGATTTGCTCTGTTCTTTGAATTAGCCAAAGTTCTGTAATTTGAAGTGCTGAAAATTAAATCCTTAAGGGCACATAGTAAATTTTTGTGCTCGAAATTAAATTTTATTTTATGTTAATACTTTTTGTATTCATCTTACTTTATGTTTCTTGGAAGCTAAAAATTTTCATGATTTGCTACTCCAATTTTGGAGACTAAAATTCTTGTGATTTGTTACTTGGTTTGAGATACAAAAAATTAGCCTTTATATTAAACCTGGTTTGAAAAACAAGAAGAATGCAACATACTCGTAGAAAGATTAATTATTTTTGAATAAAATATAATATAATTATTTCCCAAAAATTTAGATATCTGAATTCTATATATTATACTAATTTGGTAACAAAATGAATATTAATATAGTATAGTGTGAGACAAGGCAGAATCCAAAATAGATTACAAAGATTCAAACTCAGATTACATTCAACTCATCACATTATTATATGTGGAGAGTTTATTGCAATACCCCCTCCCTCAGTCGGAATTTTCCAGCTTTTAATTATTATTAGGGGTGTTTTGGTCTTTATGCCCCCAAGTAAGCTCTTAGTCCAATTATATTAACTCTTTTAAACCTCAAAGAGTCATTTTTCATTGATGATTTCATTCTTTTGCTTATTTTGAATTTCAAGCGCTCAAGTTCAAGAGGGGGGTCAAAGCTAGGGTTCTTCAAAAATTCTTTTCCCAAAGATCGTATCCAAGATATGTAAAGCTAATCCTTTCGTGTGGGAATTTCATTCTCCCCACAATCAAGTTATTTATTTTAGTTTAAGCCATGAATTATGTTAGGATTTTTAAGAGTTGAAATCTTTGATTTTAATTCCTGATCTCTTGACTATATTCTTTGAACATCCTATGATTTTTAGTAAGAATTCTATGAGTTTGGAGTATTTTCCTTGATTTGATTCCTAACACATATCCATTGGGTGTTCAAATAAAGTTTATGAATTTTCTATAATTTATTGAAAAATCTATTCCATGATTTACTAGATTAGTCATGATTTCTATGAAAAGTTTACCAAGAATCTTTATACTATTATCATGTCTTGAGAAGAGAAAAGTTTTTTGTATCTTGAAAAGTTTAAGTTCTGAAAGCTAAAGAGATTTAGAGCCATGGCTCACAAAGATAGATATGTTCATGATATGATATTTTGAGTCAAACATGATTTTTAGAAATAGTTTTAAGACTTATATAATGAAAAATTAGTATGTTTTTGGAGGACTATTTAGCATCGAGACGGACCCAAAAACTACATCGCCATCATAGGATAGGATCATCCATAGATAGAATGGACGATCGGGCGACTCCTATATTATTTATAGCCTTCGAGCTCAGCTTTGGGATCCCAGATTATGTTTTATCTTATACATGGTAAGGTATAGGATGGCTCTACCAATGTAGGCAAGACAATGGATTTCGGCAATATGGGCAAGACGACGTAATCCATGATGCTTACATGGTTTATGTCGGTTAAGAAAAAATTCCTAAAAGGAAAACTTATTAATTTTCAAATAGTATATGATTGGCCGAGCCCACTAGTTTAAAATGAATTTTATGAAGCATTGTTTTTATTTTTGTTAAGATTTTATTATTTAGTTTGCAGTTGTGGTTTCAGGTTTAAGAAAATGTTTTAAGAAAGTTTTGCATGTACTTCTTTAAGTTTCTACTTTCTTGTTAGTCCTCTTTCCTTTCAGTTATTCAGCCACATTTTATGATTCTGTTATCCATGTCTCATATATCTAGCTTTATTAATTTCAAATATAAAAAAATAAAAAAGGGCAGCCCGGTGCACTAAAGCTACTGCTATGGGCGGTGTCTGTGGAAGGGCCCCACCACAAGGGTGTATTGTATTCAGCCTTACCTTGCATTACTGTCAGAGGCTGTTTCCAAGGATTGAACCCATGACCTCCTGGTCCCATGACAGCAAAGTTACCAGTTACTCCAAGGCTCCCCTTCAAATATATTAGTCTATTAGTACTATTAGCAGCTTTATCAATTTCAAATATATTAGTACTATTTCACTTTACTGTTTTACATGTCAGCGTATTCAAAGTACTGATGCCTCTTTTTGGCGCTACATCATTGGACGACGTAACCCCCAACTTTCAGATATGTAGGTTCTTGAATAGACTCTTTATTGGTCTACGCTATCAGTTTGAGTGAGTTCAGATTATTCTCGAGGACTTAGCAATATTCCAGCAATCAGTTTGTTTTATTGCATAAAGGTAGTTGTACTCAGAAAGTAGTAGAGGCTTCATAGACACATAGTCAAGTCTAGTCAAATAGAATTAGTTTTAAACACTTTAATGTTTCAATTAATAAAATTATATGTTATTTTATTTCATTATGTTTACGAAAGTAGACCATGCTTTAAAATTTTGCATTTTATCAAAGTTTAGCTTTTTTAGTTTCATGCTTGGCCAAGTGGTTGTCTCGGACCACTCGTGGTTTCGAGTGCCTATTACGTCCAGGACGTAGGCTCGGCATGTGACAAACTTGGTATCAGATCATAGAGTTCAAGTGTCCTAAAAAGTCTATGAAGCCGTGTCACTAGTATATTATTTATGGTTGTAAGGTCCCTACTTCTATAAATAAGGTATACATGCATTTACGAAAAGTTTTTCATTTTTTCTTACTCTAGATCATGCAATAAACTTGTCCCCTAAAAAACTTATGCAAATACGTACATTGCTCCAAGTTCCTGTTCCTCCAACTAAGCCTCATCTTCGTGGTGGTAGAAGTAGTAAAACTCAAACTCCTATCAAGGTGGTTTCCTCCGATAGAGTTAACAGAAGTTAAGAGGTTGAGGACATGAGAGGAGCCTATTAGTGCATTTACATCTTTGATTCACAAGATTTCACCCTTATTCTTATAAATTCTGCATTTTTGAGCCAGAATAAGATGAGTATTCAGATCCTTATCTAAGCCTTATTTTATACATCACCCTTAATGGGGGAGAAAGTATGCATTTTGATTTTTTACTAGTAATGTAACCTGGGAGATAATGAGTAGTGAGATGGTATGTTCTTAAATATTAGATGAGGTGTAACAAATATGGTATAAATTTCATGGTAGAGTGTAGAGGAGGAGTGGCTGGTTATGATGACTTAGAGCATGTCATTGTGTAGTATATATTGTGAATGGATATGTAGAGTGATTAAGAATTGATAAATCTAGGCTGCCCCTAGTGACTTTGAAGAGAGAAACTGGTTTGATGCTTATAGAATTATGAAGGTAGTTTAAACCATTAAAGAGTAGAAGTTGTAGGTGAAAGTGGAATATGTAGATAGATTGTAAGATTAAGATCGACCATTTTATCATGAAGTTGCAGAGGACTGGTGTTTCTTGATTTTCATCTAGCAACTATAAGTCAGTATAGTAGGTGAGAAGTTGTGTGACTATCTGTGCTGAGTATTCGATTCAAGTTTAAATTATGGATGAACACCAAGGTGGAAGGAATGTTTGTTTGGGGTAGTAATGCAGACTCTGTGGAAGTAGATTGATTAGGCTTGATGTGGCATGTGGCAGAGCTTGAGTAGGTAATTTATGAGAAGTGGGAGTGTGTAGGCCTAATTTATATGCAGATTGGAGTTGAAATCGTAAATTGTGGCTAAGTGAGTAGATAAAAGATATCCTTAAGTTTATACATGAGAAAATGTGCTTAAGTTTGTAAGTGTTATGTGTGCCTAGTTAGTACCCTTGAGTTTCTTAGTGTGGAGAAGGCTAAAGTGTGCATTATATGGGGACCTTAAGAGTTATAGTAAGGGGAGTGCTAATAAGTGGTGTTGAAACTCTTAGGATAAGTTTTAATTCTTTTGTATGGGTTACTAGAGTATTGGGAATATGCTTCTAGTAAGAAGGTAAGAATGTGAATCCTTTATTGAAAGCCTTAGGGCTAAAGAAGAAGCTAAGAGAGATCCCAAAAAGGAGTCCTAGCAAGAACTATAGTATTTTCAGGTGGAATTTCCAGAGAGTGTTTAGGCATTCTTATGAATAGTGATACCCCGACTATGCAATATATTGTGCTTAAAGATTAGTTTTGAGAATAGGTTCACATGCCTGACTTAGTAGCTTTTGAGCTAAGGAGCAGATGTTACTGGAGTGCATTTTCGCCTAAGATATAAGTGTGGAGAAAGAGTGAGATGAGATTTTCATTATGTGAAATAGTTAGAAAGGGGTTATTTGGCGAGACTCTTTGTGGAAGTCTACAAAGTGATTTTAGTAATAGGCGTGAATGTCGCGTTGATGTGCATGTGGACCATTGAATTCTGACACTAACAAACCCTTGATTTGAGCTTGAGGAATAGTTGTTTGAGGTGGTAAGAATGAGTAGTGATCATGGAAATGGAAGTTTTGAGTTAGGCTCAAACATGGGAGAAACAAGTAGTTAGAATCAGCCTGTTGTGGTTTTATGTGCCCTTGTGATGATTTTAAGTAAAAAAGTGTTGAAGTGTAGTATTCAAGAGAAGGAGCGTAGTTGAGAAATGTTGCTAAGCTTAAAGGTTATCAAATCTATAGTCTAAAGAGGGAATAATCTTATCCCTTTGCTCAACTTACCCTTGTTTCATGCCATGTAACATCTATCCAAATGGAAGCTATAGTCAAGCCCATGTCCGTAAGAAGTTTTTCATTTTAATGTTTCCTTTGGTGCCATGAACTCGTATCTTATGCTGTGTCTACGATGTCCACACTCATAATGTATGCTTTTTCATCTATTAGTAGTTGGTTTCCAAGCCTTTATAGTTATTCCAGTTCAGTCCACATTGATGAGTAAGTTTCAGATATTCGATAGAAGCCAGTTCAGAACAGCTTATTCTTTTTTCCTCCTAGGTCAAAACCATCATTCGAGAATGAATGATCCCAAGGGGGAATATTGTAACAACCCCTCCCTCAGTCAAAATTTTCCAGCTTTTAATTATTATTAGGGGTGTTTTGGTCTTTATGCCCCCAAGTAACCTCTTAGTCCGATTATATTAACCTTTTTGAGCCTCAAAGAGTCAGTTTTCATTGATGATTTCATTCTTCTCCTGCTCTAAAATTTTAAGCGCTCAAGTTCAAGAGAGGGTTCGAAGCTAGGGTTCTTCTTCTAAAATTCTTTCCCCAAGGTATGTAAAGTTAATCCTTTCATGTGGGAATTTTTCTATCCCCACAATTAAGTTATTTATTTTAGCTTAATCCATGAATTATGTTAGGATTTTTAAGAGTTGAAATCCTTGAGTTTAATTCTTGGTCTCATGATTATATTCTTTGTACATCCTCTCATTTGTAATAAGAATTATTTGAGTTTGGACTCTTTTTTTTTATTTGATTCCTAACACTTACATGTCCATTGAGTTTTCAAATAAAGTTTATGAATTTCCTATAATTTATTGAAAAATTTATTCCATGATATGCTAGATTATTCATGATTTTCATGAAAAGTCTACCAAGATTCTCTATGCTATTATCATGTATTGAAAAGAGAAAAGTCTTTCGTATCTGGAAAAGTTAATGTTTAGAAAAGTTAAAGAGATTTAGAGCCAAGTCTCACAAAGATAGATATGTTCATGATACGATATTTTGAGTCAAGCATGATTTTTAGAAAGTGTTTCAAGACTTATATTATGACCAACTAGTATGTTTTGGGAGGACTATTTAGCACCGAGATGGGTATAGATTTAGAAAATAGATTTCCTAAAACTACGTTGCCACCATATGATAGGATCGTCCGCAGATAGGGAGACTCCTCTATTATTTATAGCCTTTGGGCTAAGCTTTAGGATCCCCAAATAATGTTTCATCTTATACCCGGCAAGGTATAGGATGACTCTGCCCACGTGAGTAAGATGTTGTGTTCTGGCAACGTGGGTACGACGTTGTACTCTATTATGCTTACATGGTTTATGTCTGTTAAGAAAACTTTTCTAAAAGAAAACTTATTTATTTTCAGATAGTTTATCATTGGTCGAGGGCACTAGTTTAAAAAGAATTTTATGAAGTATTGTTTTCAGTTTTTTCAGATTTTAGTTTTCAGTTGCAGTTTCATCTTTAAAAAATGTTTTAAGAAAGCTTTTCTTATACTTCTTTAAGTTTCAGCATTCAGGTTAGTCATCCTTTCTTTCGATTATTCAGTCTAGTTTTATGATTATGTTATCCAAGTCTCAGATATCAAGCTATATCAATTTTGGATATTAGTACTGTTTCACTCTACTGCTTTACATGCCAGTACATTCAAAGTACTAACACCTCTTTTTGGCACTACATCATTAGACGATGTATTCCCCGACTTTCAGATATGCAGGTTCGTGAATAGACTCTTCAGTAGGCTATGCTATAAGCTTGAGTGAGTTCTCATTATTCTCGAGGACTTAGCAGTTTCCAGTCATCAGTTTTTTTTGTTACATAAATGTAGCTCTACTCAAAAAGTAGTAGAGGCTTTATAGACACATAGTCAAGTTGAGTTAGATTTAATTAGTTTTTTTAAACATTTTAATGTTTCGGTTAATAAAAGTTTATTTTATTTTATTTTGTTACGTTTACAAAAGTTATCCCATGCTTTTAACTTCTACATTTTGTCAAAGTATAGATTTTTCTAGTTTCATGCCAGGCCAAGTGGTTCTCTCGTGCTACTCGTGGTTTTGAGTGCCTGTTACGTCCAGCATGTAGGCTCGGGGTGTGACATATATATAAGTAGGCGTTACATTGTAGGTGTTACGCTCGAAGCATTACGTTCTAGGCATTATGTTCTAGGTGTTGCATTTTTGACTGTTTTGTTTCAAGTTATTTTTTTCACAAAAAAAAAGAAGCAAAGGAATGATAGTACCGTACCCAATTGCTCGTGCCACATGGCGAAGATTCTTCCATATTATAGACTCTATAATGTATCCATTCATACCAATATACTTGCTAAATATTTTTATAAATTTTCAACCCTTCTCCTTACATTCAAGTGACTGAGCACCCCTATCAAATCACCAGATCGGTAACAACAAATTCCTCTCCGCCTTCTACTTAGAAACTAAATTCCATTCCCATGCTTCCAGCCAGTTAGGGAAAAGATCAAGCCTCATATTTCTCTTAAAACTCACCTAAGTCTCATATCAAATCCTTGCGTAAGGTTTATGATCTGGCGAATCTATTACTGACTTCATCACGATCGATTAGGTGAAAGGGTTCTGCAAAGTATGTTTTGCTTTTTCAATGGATTGAGTAATGAATTTTTGTGGATTTTTTTTGTTCTATCGAATTTGATCTGTTTTTTAAAGTTCTTGAAGTTTCTATTTATTAAATTGAATCTTTGTTTTATGATTTGAAAACAAAACCCTACATTTAACTTATGTAATCATCACTACCACCACCACCCAAATTATTTTTAAAAAAAAATCCATAAATCGGAGTGACGAACAGGGCCCAGGACCTGACTGTGACAGGCATCCCTGAACAATGAAGGCTCGAGAAGACCCTTTAGCATTTCATCACAAGTATAATCATTCTCAAATTTTCAGAAACTAGACCCAAAAGAAGTTGTTCAATTTGAATAAATAATTTATCCAAAACTCTAAACATATGACATAAAAATATCCAACAAAACCAGTCTACGAAGCCTCTAAAATAAGAAATTTGTCTAAGCCGGGACAAGGCCTCGGCAATACCATAAACTGAAAGTTCTGAGTCTCTAAGATAAACTGCCTTCCGGAAAGATGGAGGTCTCACCAACTGGGATGTTGTCCTCATGATCCTAATGCTGCACCGAATCACGAGAGAGTGGTTTTGAACCTACATCATGAAATGATGAAGCTGTCCGAGAACGGTCAATACGTGGAATGTATTGGCATGAGGAACAACCAATCATAAAATATGTTGTACAAAATAGGCATAGAAATAGGAGTCAAATCAAAAAAATATAAAGAAGACTTCAAAGAACAGTTGAAAACATAGACTCCACTCTTTTCTTTAGTTCTGAGCTAGATGGAATACCCGACATCTTTATTTATACCCTATGCTCTCATCGGCCAAGCCCCCAATCCAAGTTTGTCACAAGGATTGGAGTCTCTCCTCTTTAGTATACCAAAGCACGAAGTAAGTATATGATGATTATCCATATTTCAGGACAAAATCAAACCCGCGTCGGCAAAACATGATTTTGGGCAATGGGCCTTTTAGCTCATGCCTTCTTGGTTAACCATCTAACTCACTTTAAGCCCATATTTTTACCTCTTTAAGATATTAATCATTCTCGATAATCATTTCTTTCTTTTAAGGACATTTTTTTGTTGGTATCATCATACCAAGACTTGCAAGTCACATATTTCATCTCTTTTCTTCTCTTTAGCTCTTTCAAAGATATATCTTTGACCATAAAAATGATTTAAAGATCAAATAAGAACTCCCTTTCTAAATTTGGTAAGTGTTTAAGCAAAACATCTTTCATTCAAGACTTCTCTAAAACATTAGAATGTGATCATATTTCTCATATATCCATACAATTTACATTGGAAATTAGAGCAATTTAAAATACAAGTAATACTCTCCATATCCATTTACGTACGAAATGAACAATTTAATAAAGAAAGCATTTCAAAACTCAACCTCTTCATAAATCATAAAACAGCCGGTGACATTAGCTAAATTTCATGGGTTTGTGGGCATAATTGGAGATTTAGGGAACATGCTAATTAAATTAGATTGAAAATAATGGTTTCTGTATAAATAAAAGTTTAACAATCATACTTACGAAATCTAATAGGAATAGGGTCGCTCTACATACCTTTTAAATGGAACGATTTTATGAATACTTAAGTTGAGCCTCTAGTTTTAAAACCCTAGTTGTTCTTGTCTCTAAGAATGTTTTGGGGATGAAAGATAATGTGTTTTTTTTACTAATGAAAACTTATTTAGGGGTTTAGGGTCATTTAGTATAAGTGGGGGATGATTTTTAATCAAGGAAAAGACCATAATTCCCCTGAAATACGAAAATAAAATGAACTCCCGTCAGGCCAGGGGGCTGTACGACAGGTTCCCCGTGGTGGAGAACACACCCGCGTGGAGCGCTACCCAAGACAAAGTCAATTCCAACAGATCCTCCTGATTTGGGGTGAGGCGTGGACCTCAATTGTGGGGCTCCCTCGGTGCGACGTATGGGTACAAAATCACGTCCTAAGCATCCTTAACGTCCCCTAACTCATTCTGAATGATTTTTACTCAACCTATAGGTCATATAGGCTCATTTTAATGCTTTAAAGGGACATACAAGCATAAAAGGTGTTACAATATCCTCCCCTTGGGATCATTTATCCCCGAATGATGATCAAGGACACTTTTAGCTTGATGTAATGATTTGCAAAGGACATTAAGAAATACATGCAAAGGAAATTAAGATGAGTGTAGAATTGGCACCTCAATCAACCTCGTCAGAAGACGCGAATAAGGAGGGGTATCTAGCTTTCATGTCATCTTCTGACTCCCAAGTTGCCTCTCCCACTTTTTGAATCCTCCATAACTCCTTCACCGAAGCTATCTTTTTGGTTCTCAACTTCCAAACCTATCTATCCAAGATCTCTATAGGAACTTTAGAGAGAGAATCTTTCACACCAATATCCTCTATAGGACAACAAAAGAATGGTCTCCCACTCACTTCATAAGCATAGAAGTATGAAACATGGGATGAATCGATGCCAAACTCGCAGGCAAATCCAATTCATAAGCAACATTCCCAAACTTCCTCAAAATCTGATAAGGACCAATGTAGCGAGGACTGAGCTTACCCTTCTTCTCAAACCTCATCACTCCTTTCATAGGAGAGACTTTTAAGAACACCTAATCATCAATTTTGAATACCAACTCTCTTCGCCTCACATCGGCATAGGACTTTTGACTACTCTGAGCGGTCTTAAGCCTCTCTCTAATAACCTTAACTTTCTCCATTTCTTGGTGAATAAGGTCAGGCCCGAACAATCTCCTTTTGCCCACTTCATACCACCCAATTGGTGATCTACACCTCCTACCATAAAGAGCCTTAAATGGTGCCATCTGGAGGCAAGAGTGATAACTATTACTGTAGGTGAACTATATAAGAGGCAGATGATCCACCCAACTAACCTTAAAATAGATAACACACACTCTAAGCATATCTTTTAAAGTATGAATAGTACTGTCCGCTTGCCCTTCCATTTGAGGATGTAAAGTTGTGCTAAGATTCACTTGGGTGACCAAACCCTTCTGAAAAGACCACCAAAATTGAGAAGCAAATTGTGTACCTCTGTCGGATATTATGGGCATAGGGGCCCCATACAATCTAACAATCTCTGTTTGTATAGCTTAGTATAATGTTCTCCCAAATAAGTCATCCTCACGGGTAGAAAGTGAGCTGACTTGGTCATTCTATCAACTATAACCCAATTAAAGTCATATTGGTTGCGAGATCATGGGAGGCCAGTGATGAAATTCATATTTATCATCTCCCATTTCCTCATGGGAATAAATATTTGTTGGGACATACCACCAGGACTTAAATGCTTAACCTTGACTTGCTGATAATTAGGACATGTAGTAACAAAAATTAGCAACATCCCTCTTCATGTTATTCCACCAAAACATCTCCTTAAAATCATGGTACATTTTTATAGATCCGGGATGAACAGTATACCTGGAGATTTGGGCTTCGGTTAAGATCCTCTCTCGCAACCCATCGACACCGGGAACACACAATCTCCTTTGATACCACAGAACACCATCTCTCCAATCTCAAAAGACATAACTTTTTACTGACCAACATCTTCCCTGATTTGCATAAGTATGGGATCATTAGCCTGCTTTTCCTTAACTTTAGCAACTAGGGATGACAACTATTTTGTGAACAATCACTCCCCCATCTTCGAAGTCCAAAAGTTGGACTTCTGAATTCACAAGCCAATGGATGTCCTTTACTAACCCTTTATTTTCCTCTTCAATGTAAGAAAGACTCCCCGTGGACAATCTGCTAAGAGCATCAGCAACAATATTAGCTTAACCTGGATGATAGCACAAGCTCATGTCATAACCTTTCAACAACTAAATCCATTGCCTTTGCCTGAGATTTAGCTCTTTTTGTGTGAACACATATTGTAGACTCTTGTGATCAGTGAAAATATTAACAAGCACCCCATATAAATAGTGACGCCAAATTTTGAGTGCAAAGACTTATAGCCGCCAACTTAAGATCGTGGGCCGAGTAATTCTTTTCATGTAGCTTAAGTTGTCTGGAAGCGTAAGCCACAAATTTCCCATACTGCATAAGTACACAACTAAGTCCCACCCGGGTCACATCACAATATACCACAAATCTATTAGTACCCTCGGGAAGCGTCAAAAATAGGGGCAGAAGTCAATCGATCTTTCAACTTCTCAAAACTGCCTTCACAGGCATTAGACCGTAGGAACTTCACCTTTTTTTGGGTCAACTTTTTTAATGGAGCAGCTATAGAAGAAAATTTTTCCACGAACCTCCTATAATAACCTGCCAGGCCTAGGAAACTCTTAATATCAGTTGGGTTTATGGGTCTAGGACATTTCTTCACTGCCTCAATCTTTTGAGGATCCACTTTAATCACTTCAATATACACAATATGACCGAGAAAATCCATAAAACATAACCAAAATTAGACCTTGGAAAATTTGGCATACATCTCTTGATCCTTAAGGGTCTGAAGAACAATTCAGAAGTGATTGGCATGCTCCTCCTCACTCCGTGAGTAAACCAGGATGTCATCAATGAACACTATAACAAATAATTCTGAAAACTACTTAAACACCCTGTTCATAAGGTCCATAAAAGATGTAGGGGCATTAACTGACGGTAACCCGAATGAAGATCGATCTTGGAGAAATATTTTGCACCCTAAAGTTGGTCAAATAAGTCATCAATTATGGGAAGATGGTATTCATTTTTTATTGTGACCTTATTCAACTGATGATAATCTATGTACATATGGAGGGATCCATCTTTCTTGCACACGAAAAGTACCGGCGCACCCTAAGGGGAAATACTATGATGAATAAAACCTTTATTAGAGAGATCTTCCAACTACTTTTTTAACTTTTTTAGCTCTATAGGAGCCATTCTATGCGGCAGAATGTAAATTAGATGAGTATCAGGGAAGAGATCAATCCCAAAATCTATTTCTCTATCTGGGGTAATTTCGGGAAGATCTTCGGGAAGACTTTAGGAAATTCATTGACTACAGGAACAGACTGGAGTAAGGGACTTTCAGTACTAGAATCCTTAACCCAAACTAAATGGTACAGACAGCCTTTAGAAATAATTTTTTGGGACCTAAGGTAAGAGATGAACCTTATCTTCGGTACCACGGGCTACCCTCCCACTTAAGGACCGGTTCATTTAGAAAATGAAAATTGAATTTTCTGGTTCTACAATCCAAGGTAGCATATTATGAATGGAGCCAATCCATCCCCAGAATAATATCAAAATCTACCATATCAAGCTCTACCAATCCACCATAGTATCCTGATGAAAAATAGACATAATACAATTTCTGTAGACCCTTCTAGCAATAATAGACTCACCAACAGGGGTAAAAATTGAGAAAGGTTCAAGAATATTTTTAGGACTGAAACCATAATTCACAGTCATATAAGGGGTCACATAAGATAGAGTATAACTAGGATCAAGTAGTACATAAACATCACGGGAGAAAATATGTAACATACTCGTGACAACATCTAGTGAGGCCTTGGAGTCCTAATGAGTAGATAAGGCATACAGACTGTTGCGATCTCCACCTATCCTAGAAGTAGCACCCTTTGCAGATAGGGCTGAAGAAGTAGTAGTTTGGCCTTTATTGCCCACAAAAGTTCCCTTTACCGAGGTACACTCTCTCTAAATATGACCGGGTTTATTGCAACAAAAGCACACATGACTCCCAAATTTGAATTTTCCACAAGTGTTACAAGGAGGATATAATCTAGAGGACAGAGATACACTACCTTGAGACTGAGTACCCTGCATCCTGGGGCCATTATTAGACTAGAACCATTGATCACCCGAAGGCTTAGGGACTGGTGCACTAGCTGATGAATGAGCATTACCCCAAGACTTCTTCTTGAACCACTGCCTGCCCCCTTTACCACTATGTTGTTGGCCTTCATCCGGATCTGTTGGCCTAGTTCTTTTATTCTTCTACTCATAGGCCTTAGCATGCTTTTTATTTTCATCCTCAACCTATTGCATGTAAACTACTAATCCAGATATATCTATGTCGTTGTTCAGCATCACCCCTATACTTCTCCCACTCATTATACCACTGATATGCCACCCCTATCAACTGGTAGGCTACAAACTCCACCCCTTCAGTATTACTAGCATGCATTACCCTAAAAATCTTTTCTATTTCATCAACATGAGGATCCTTATTAACTTTAGATCCCATGAGATCAGTGGGTGTAGCTGTATAAACTGGCCAACTCGAGAAGCATCTAAAGAATCAATAATACAACCAGCATTTCCTGACTGGCGGGACTGAGACGACACAATCTAGGCAAACATCTTAATGGACTGTCTATACTCAGTATTAGAAACTTCACCATGCAGAGGCTGAGCTAATTGGTACAAGACTGAAGAGCCCGATGAAGACTAGTTGGGACTGGTGAAACCCTAGTAGTAGTAGTGAAGTCAAAAGTGCGGGCTTCATTATACGTCTACATCCCATGAGTAGGACGAACCTCTTTAGCATTTTACCTAGTGGGGGCGGAGGTTCCAGCTGAAGTTTCTTGGCCATTAGTCCTTTTTAGTGGCATGATCTGAAAAGCATAAAATTTAGGAGTTAGAAGAATTCACTTGAAACTAGACTTTTTAGCACGAAATAGAATATGAAGAAAGAAAAACATTTCTAAATGTCTTGCAGCCTTCTATTTATAAGTATGGCGTGCTACACACCTATAAAAAGGACTCTACTCGACACAGTTTTGCAAACACTCTAGGACCTTAAACCATGATCTAATACCAAGTTTGTCAAGACCCGAGCCCAGGCGCTGACTGTGATAGGCATCCCTGACCAATGAAGGCCCGATAACACCCCTTAGAATTTTACCACAAGTATAATCATTCCCAAACTTTCAAAAACTAGACCCAAAATAAGTTTTTCAATTTAGATAAATCATTGATCCAAAACTCTAAACATATGACATAAAAATATCCAACAAAACCAGTCTACGAAGCCTCTAACATAAGATATCCATCTAAGTCGGGACAAGGTACTGGCAATACCATAAAATTAAAGTACTAAGTCTCTAAAATAAACTGCCTTCCGGAAAGATAGAGTGCTCACCAACTAGGATGTTGTCCTGATTATCCTAACGCAACCCCAAATCACGAGAGAGTGCTTTCAAATTGGCATCATGAAATGATGTAGCCGCCTGAGGACGGTTAATACGTGGAATATATTGGCATGTAGAACAATCAATGATAAAATATGCATAGGAGTCAAATCACAAAAATATAAAGAAGACTTCAAGTAATAGTTGAAAACATAAGCTCCACTCTTTTCTTTAGTTTTGAGCTAGATGGCATACCCAACATCTTTATATACACCACGGACACTCGTCGGCCAAGCCCCCAATCCAAGTTTTCCGCAAGGATTAGAGTCTCTCCTCTCTAGTATACTAAAGCACGAAGAAAGTATACGATGATTATCCATATTTCAGGACAAAATCAACCCCGCGTTGGTAAAATACAGTTTCAGGGAATGGGCCTTTCAGCTCATGCCTTCTCGGTTAACTATCTAACTCTCTTTAAGCCCATATTTTAATCTCTTTAAGAAATTAATCATTCTCGATAATCATTTCTTTCTCTTAAGGACATTCTCTTGTTGGTATCGTCATACCAAGACTTGCAAGTCACACAGTTCATCTCTTTTCTTCTCTTTAGCTCTTTCAAAGATATATCATTGACCACAAAAATGATGTAAAGATCAAATAAGAATAAGCAAAACGTCTTTCATTCAAGAATTCTATAAAACCTTAGAATGTGATCATCTTTCTCATAAATCCATACAATTTACATTGGAAATAAGAGCAATTAGAAATACAAGTAATACTCTCCATACCTATTTACATACGTAATGAAAAATTTAATAAAGAAAGCATTTCAAAACTCAACCTCTTCATAAATCATAAAACAACCCGTGAAATTAGCTGAATTTCATGGGTTTGTGGGCATAATTGGAGATTTAGGGAACATTCTCTTTAAATTAGATTGAAAATCATGAGTTATTCATAAATAAGAGTTTAACAATCATACTTACAAAATCTAATAGGAATAGGGTCGCTCTACATACCTTTTGAATGGAATGATTTGATGAATACTTGACTTGAGCCTCTAGTTTTGAAACTCTAGTTGTTCTTGTCTCTAAGTGTAACACCCCTTACTTTTATAACCTCACTTGATCCCTTGGGATCATATCTACATAGGTGTTGAGATGCCATGCATATGTGTTTTATAGTGTCATTGGTGAAACATTTGATATCGGACGTAACATGTGCGATTAGATCGTCGTAGGAGGTGTGTTGTGATTTTGTGGGGCATTTGGGTAAGCATTCGTATCCATTATAACCTCATTTGGTGACTTTAAGTCATGTTTACTTGATGGTTAAGATCACTAAGTAAGTGTTTGGTAGTGTTTTGATAAGGGATGGGACGATACGTAAACGTTGGATTAGTGGCCGGAAATTTCAGCAAAATGCTGAAACTTGCGCCACTACCCTGTTTCAGGGGTGTGGCGCAAGCCACCAGCCTGCAAAAACTTCAGATAAGTCCATATTCTTGCGCCACTACCCTGTTTCAGGGGGTGTGGCGCAAGGCACAATAAATATGCCTTTCCGGCGTCGTTTCGTAACGCAATTCTACGACAATTTCTCGATGGTTTCTTTCGGTTCTTTGGTGTTAATTGAGCATTGTTAAGGCTTCAAAAACTTCAATATACTCCTACATACTCCTACATGATCAAATCATGAAATGTGAATAGTAATCCAAAATGTTCAATGAAGCCAAGGGCGACTAGAATTTCAATTTTTGCGATCGAAAGGACGAATGAGAAATGTTTAAAAGAATATTGTCGTGACATTATGGAATTATGTAAACATGAGATATATGGTGAATAATACATGAAATTGGATGGGTTACATGGGTATGTGTTATTGGGCCCAAAGTTAGGCCCAAAATGGAATTTACAAGAATTGGCCCAAAGGGGCAAAAAGACCCATTCTTCCACTTTGACCTCATTTAATGCCAAGAGTGGCTAAGCATGACTTCAAAAGTCTATAAAAGGAGCACAAAAATCAGATTTTAATGTGAATTCCGTATTGTATTTATGTTGTAGAGTGACACATAAAGAAGGAGCGGGCTTATTGTATACACATCAAAGGTTGTATATTCGTATTGTGAATCCAAGGTATGCAAGGTTATTTTGTCCGTATCTTTCTACGGCCAATAGTGTTCACATTGACATTTCTTTAGTTCTATTCCGAAATGTACTAAGGTATCCCATATGCCCTTATCTATGATCATTGTCATATATTTCCTACTCATTACTCAATTGTGAATCTCATTTCTCATATTCATAGTTAATGTTCCGAAAGTTCAAATAAGGTTATGTTCCAATATTCCAATAGTGCCTATACTTGGGTCTCTTGTTCAAGGATTATTGTCTAATGGTTCCAATGGTATCATGGTGCTAGTAATGTTATATTTCTCATGATGTTCATTCACATGTCTCTCACTCATTGGTTAATGATTCAAAGTTTCCTCATGATGTTTATCCACATGTCTCTTACTCATTGGTTAATGATTCAAAGTTTCCAATAATGTTATGTTCCAAAGTTCCAAAGTAATGTTATGACTATCCAAATATCAATCTCAAAGTAAAGATCAAAGTAATGCAAATGTGGTCAATGATCAAGTATGGGTGGCAAGTCTAGGGGCGTAAGTCTAGCTCGACTCGATCCCGAGATATGGATTTATGGGTGGCAAGTCTAGGGGCGTAAGCCTAGCTCGACTCGATCCCGATGTATTGATTTATGGGTGGCAAGTCTAGGGGCGTAAGCCTAGCTCGACTCGATCCCGATGTATTGATTTATGGGTGGCAAGTCTAGGGGCATAAGCCTAACTCGACTCGATCCCAATATGATGTTATAGACCCACTGATCAGTAGGGGCCCGGGTACATTGTTATCATTGAGCATTGAGATAAAGAAAGCAAATAAAGTAATGAAAGCAATCCACATGGTTTCCCAAAATACCAAATGGTGATTTATGCACATTGATTATTCATATGTTTTGAGTTCATTGAAATATTCATGTATTGTATAGTTTCATCTGAGCCTTGCATACTCAGTACTTATTTCGTACTGACCCCTCTCGGGGAATTTACCTTACTTGCTGCAGGCGCAGGTCCCAGTAGGCCTCCTCAGTAGATTGCCAGTGTTAGCGGTTCTTTGGTGAGCTCCAGCTCATTCGGGGCTTCTCCGAGTCAGAGTATATACATGTTTTGGTTTTGTACATAATGTGTAAAGCGGGGACTTGTCCCGACTTTTTGTTTGTTTTGGTCAATGCTCTTGTTAGAGGCTTTTGTAGACCGATGTGGGTGTATCAGTGTAAAAGACATATGTTGTTTTGACTGGATGGCCTCAACGGCCAAGTTTCATATGTATGTATAAATATGTCCCATGTTCTCCTTTATTCGTCTTTCACGTTTTTATGCAATGGTGATTATTATATGCATATGAGTGAACATAGGCAAAGGTTGGTTCTCTCGGGCCTTATCGGCTACGGGTGCCAATCATGTCTCGACGGGATTCGGGGCGTGACACTAAGAATGTTTTTGGAATGAAGGAGAATGTGTTCATTTTTAACTAATGAAAACGTATTTAGGGTTTAGTGTAATTTAGTTTAACTAGGGGACAGTTTTTAATAAAGAAAAGGACCATAATGCCCCTAAAATATGAAAATAAAATGAACTTCGTCAGGCCGGGAGGGATGTAGGGAGCCCCCAATAGCGGAGAACACACCCGCGCAGTGCGCTGCCCAGGGCGGAGTCAATTCCGGTAGCTCCTCCTAATTTGGGGCGCGGCGTGAACCTCAAGTCTGGGGCATCCTCGACGCGACGCATGGGTCCAAAATCATGTCCTAAGCATCCTTAACGTCCGGTCATATAGGCTCATTTTTACGCTCTAAAGGGACATACAAACCTATGGGGTGTTACAATGGGAATGTCGTTAATTATTTGGATGATAAAAATTTGTGAGTTCAAAGGACTTATACTTTAGACACTTTTAGTTTAATAATATGAAAGACAACATGCATCTTATAAAATCAGATATGATATGAATTGTTCTCTTTCTTGTGATAATATTGAGTCTTTATTCGGGGACTCATGACCCAGATGTTGCCTAGAGAGTGTATTTGAATTAAGAGGTTCACTAAATATGTGCATTAATTAAATGTAGTATCCAATTATTGGCTTCTGAAGTCATTATTCTAAAATCTAGAACCCATAAAGTTGCAATCATGACTCCTTTTTTGTGCGAGTTTTTCTTGCTCTTTTCGGTTTAAAGACTCATCAAGATTGATTTTTCTTTACATGAGAAATGAATTTCATTTGATCTAAGATATGGAATGAAATAACTTCATGAATTGGGTGTTTTCTTGATTGTTGGATTTGAATTTAGCTTTATCTATTGCTTTGTTTGTACATGTATACATCTCAGGTCTGAGGTTTATAACACACATGTCAGATACTTCTCTTCTTTATAACTTGCTAACGATAATATTAGAATTACTATTTTTTAGGTTTGGTATTCTTGAAACATTCCTTTGATTAATCAATTTTGAGTATTTCAATGAAACTTTCTTAATTTGAAATGCAAAATATATCCTGTTTAGATTTGAATTCTTGCGGTTAGTTTGGAGTTTACTAGTTTGATATTTGTACTTTGAACAATAAGTTGCATAAGTTGTACCTGCTAGAAAACTTGTATGTTTCCCAGAAAGAGACCGGTATGATCTATATATATTGCCTTATACTTCCAAAGTTACTTTTCTTGTTTCACTAGTGGTAACATTTTTGCCTTGTCTCTACTTATTAATGTGTGAGAAAGCAGGATATGTACATTTTAGGTTGATATTAGATTCTTAACCAGCTCTAAAGTAATGAAATATTTCCATTTAATATGTACATATGTCCTAAGACTTAAAAGTGAACTGAACTGGATCTCGAATAAAATGTGTGTTTTCTTTTTTTATGCTTAAGATCAGTTGCTGGATCTCAAATAAAATGGAACAAACTTGTCAACTATAGACTATTCTTTATATCTTCTTGAATAAGTATTTACTTTCCCTTCAATTGAGTTTCTTTCTCATTGTAAATTGTTGTTCTCACATTTATGTTGACATTAGATTCTTAACTAGCTCAGAAGTAATTACATAGTTCGATTTAATCGCAAGACATAAAAGTGAACAGAACTGGATCTCGAATAAAATGTATCATTTTGTGTGTGTTTAAGACATGTTCCTGGTTAACTGGGAGCAAGCTTGTTATGTTTCAAAAAACATTTACTTTCCCTTCAATTGTTGCTACGTTGAGTTTCATTCTCTTTATAAATTGTTGTTCTCACATTGATGTTGTTGAGGACGAATCTCAAAGTCAACAGTTGGTAATCCCTACTATCCTTATCTGCATATCAACTACAAAAACAATCATGAATTATTAAATATTAAAAATTGACCTGCTTCAGGTGCTTCAGTTGTTGAGCGAAAATGACTCACACTGATGTGAGGATTGAGATAAAATTGAAAACTATGGATTCGCAGACACACATTTTGCTTATCAGCAATCAGGTACTTGTTTGTTTATATTTAGTTCCTCACAGCTCTAGTCGTAAATTTGCAACTCGACTGAGAACATTATGAATTTTTAAAGCTAAGGACTACTTGTTTCAGTAGGATAAAAAATTTATTAAGTAAAAAGATGTTTTTGTGATACATTGTGTATGTTTCATTTCAAACAGTGTGATTTTCAAATGCATTTTATGTGTGCATTCTCACTTTTAAATATATTGTGATGTCAAGCAGTAGAGAGTATGGAATTTGAAAGAAGACACAGCTCTTTTGATTGGGATCCCAATCGAACAACAACGTTTAATGTATTGCAGAAAAGTTTTAAAGGATGATAAAAGTCCTTTCTTCATACAATATCCTTTTTATGACTTTATTATATCATATTTAGTAAAGTTACAAATGAATCAATTTATATAATCTTTTCTTATCTTATCGAGCTTTCATCCAGGCCGGCCTAAGTTTATTTTGTCTATTTTCTCTTATTTGTATTTTTTTCCCTACTGGAGACTTAACACTTATTAGATGTTCAACATGGTGATGCTTTGCATCTAGTTTGCACCATCCCAGGCATGTCATCCAATGGTAGTTCATCTAGTTGCGCAGCTGTGGTTCATGCTTTTGGATACTTTTTATTCATGAATGAAAGAAAATATTCCAATTCATATTACTTTTTAATGAATTTGACATGCACGTCATTAGTTCTCTAGATTCTAGCTGAATAAAATAATACTTTATATCTTTACATTTCTATTCAGTTAATTCAACATGTACTAGTTGATCTAGCAGTCACTTACTCTAGCTCCAACTAAGTTGGGAACCATAGCACAGGTACTGATGGGATCTCGCCAGGTATTGACCGGGTAAGTTGATGCAGATTGCAGGAGATTCATTTACATATTATCATAACGATCATACTTATATTTCCTAATAGTATAAGTCTAGTTGCCTACAGTTATGCTGTAGTTCAAAATGTTAATAGAATTTTCTTGAGGTTTGTAATTTAGCTATGTCTGGTTGTTGCAGGAAATCCCTAATGCTACAGAAAATTTGTTGTCGCAATATCTCAATAGAATCAAACAAGAATATGGTGTAAACGGACAGTTCTCTTCCTATCACTTTAGAGGTATAAGGATCTGTAAGTTCATATTTGATCTTTATTTTCTAAAATTAGGAACATAAAACAATATGAATGAGGTACGCGGAATTGTACTCAATCTATCCTCTCCTTCACAAGGAATTCCAGAAATTGAACTATTAGCAAGACTGATGTCATCCACTAGGAATATGCTTATAAATCGAACTGCACAGCTCTTTCTTGTAAGTGCTAGTTCCAGACATCTTTTTGCTTAACTGCTTTCCAATTCCTTTAAATATTGAAGTGGAGAATGTTTGTTGCCCGAAACTAGTGCTTAACGATTTTGTGGCGAGCCTACGGATACCAATTTTTTTTGACTTGCACGACATCTTATTTCAATTGTTAATGAAAAGAAGTGTACACTTTATACTCTTCTACTGTTCTTTCTTAGTTTTGGCTGCCTTCTAGATGTCCTTAAGGACTTGTAATAGTGTGTTCTATTGGAATAGGACTTTGAATGGGATCTACGCCAAAACCTAAATGTGGATGATCTTTATGTGCAAGACAGAGCAATTCAGACAATCCAAACTATGTTCGAATGTAGGTGGATATTTTCTTGAACTTGGCCGCGTAATAATAGCTATTCAAGATAGACTGATCGGCATTCTGTATGATTTGTATCTTGCTGGACTGTATCAGAGGCAACATTCAGTTAGATGTCTTTGTCAAACAAGAAGTTCTTTTTCTGTCGAAGATCAAACTGAGCTTTTCCAAAATATGCCTTTCTAATATCAACATGAGCAACCTAGTGCAAATATTAGACAACAGAACAACACTGAACTTACGGACATGCATGGTAAGAAATTAAATAATATATTAATTTCTTGAGACTCTTTCTTGTTGATGTTCTAGTTCCAAAGCCAATTTGCTTCATAACAAACTAATAAACTGACAAGCTCTTTCTGTCACGACCCAGAATCTGAGGTCATGATGGCACCTACCCAACCCAGCTTTGGTAGGTACGCCAAAAATCCACAATAGATATGAAATACAAAAATAGAAAAGAGATGAAATAAATACAAAACTTTTAGAACGAAATCAGGCCATAACATAAATCTGAAATGTCTAAAATAAAATACAACCGAATTACAAAACCATGTATCATAAGCATAAAGATCATCTAAGATAATACTAAATCTGATAATACATATCTGTCTCCAAAAATAAATAAAGACATAAAAGATAGATGGAGGTTGGAACAAGGCTCCGGACGGGGAGCTCACCAGTACTCCTGATCAACTCTCAACAGCACATATCAGCCACCGCGGATCACACTCGTATTGGGATATGCACCGAAAGGACACAGAAGTAGGAGTGAGTATGGGTCACTTGTACTCAGTAGGTATCATAGGCCGACTGAGGAAAGTAGAAAACAAAACAGGTAAAGAATAATATGAGCACTCTTCCACCTACATATAGAAAAGTTTTCAAACGGTAGGTCACACCATATCTCCTAATAATTTGTACAAGTATAATATCAGTCATAAGAATGACTACACACAAATACATAAAGGAAGACTAAAGACAAGATATCAAACACATAAACAAGTGCAAGTGATAAAATAAAATGGGTTGATGATGGGATAATGATAATGTAAGCCATCTCATGACAGTCATCGCATGGCCTCGTATACACCTTCCGAGCTAAAGCTTCCAGGACAGGACCCATGGGGAGTTCGCAACCAATATACTTTCACAGTCTATAGCTCATATCTTAATCAACCTTGCCGCAGAATCCACGATCAACACTACTAAAAAAAACAGAAAAACCTACCACGGAAAACCGACCACAAATTGTGGTCGCAAAAAACCTACCACATGTGGTAGGTTTTTCATTAAATTTATTTTTAAAATGTTTTTAACCAAAAACCGACCACTTGTAGTCGGGTTTATATTTTAAAATTGAGCCAAAGTAATTAAATTAATCCGGAAAAATAAAAACGACCACTTGTGGTAGGTAATAACAAAAAATAAATAAAATAATTATTTAAAAATTCTTTTTATTTTTGTATACAAAATATGTTAAATTTTTGTGAAAGTTATTTTACAAAAACCGACCACTTGTGGTAGGTTTGGGATTTAAAAAAAAAATAAAAAATATTTTATAAAAAAAAACCACTTGTGGTCTATTTTAGATTAAAATATTTTATAAAAACCTACCACTTGTGGTAGGTTTTTTGATTAAAAAAATAAATAAAATATTTTATACATAATCGACCACAAGTGGTCGGTTTTAATTTCCCAAAAAATTAATATAAATAAAACAAATAAAAAACATAAATTTTAAAAATATATTAAATATATTTTTTAAAATTTTACCGACTACGTATGGTTGATTTATTTCTTAATAATAATAAAAATCAATTAATGTTAAAAAACCTATCACAAGTGGTCGGTTCTGTAAAATGAATTAAGAAAAATCTACCACTTGTGGTTGGTTTTTGTTAAAATAAATTAAGAAATATTAAATATATTAAATAAAATTAATAAATAACATAAAAACAATATTTATTTTTTACTTACGTTTGAATGTATGTATACGCGTCTATTGTGTGTAGTTATTTACGTAGTAGTCAAAAGCTAATTGAATGTATACAAGTATATTGAATACATTGATATCATACGATTGAGGTAATTATAATATATTGTTGGAGTTATAATAATGTAAGGTAAATAATCGATAATTCATTAAAGTGTATTGAATATGCTGTATTATGGTGTAATATACTCGTGCATGTGATCTGTATGTGTATTTCGTGTAGTGATGTATGTAGTAGTCAAAAGCTAACTGAATCTTTCTAAGTATATTGAATACGTTAAAATCATACGATCGAGGTTATAATATAATGTTAAATTTATAATAACGTAAGCTAAATTAACCGATAATTCATCAGAGTATATATGAAATACGTTGTATTACGGGGTAATATACTCGTGTATGTGATGTATATATATAGTATGTATATATACTATGATAGTCGATAGAGTGTGTGTGTGTATATATGTATATCTCGTGTATTGATGTACGTAGTAGTCAAAAGCAAGCTAAGTGAATCTATCCAAGTATTTTGAATAACACGTTGATATCATAAAATTGCCGTAATAATATATATACTGTTGAAGTTATTATAATAACGTAAGCTAAATTAACCGATAATTAATCTGAGTATATATGAAATTCATTGTATTACGGGGTAATATACTCGTGTATATAATGTATACAGTATGTAATTTGAACCTCATAGTCAATAGAGTGTACGTGTGTATATATATGTATATCTCGTGTAGTGATATACATAGTAGTCAAAAGCAAGCTAAGTGAATCTGTCCAAATATTTTGAATAACACGTTGATATCATACGATCCACGTAATAATATATATACCATTGAAGTTATAATAACGTTAGCTAAATTAACCGATAATTCATCAGAGTATATATACTCATTTATGTAATTTATACAGTACGTATGTTAAACCTGATTTAGTCTATCGATATGTATATATACGATTTTTTTGTGTAGCGATATATATGCGTAGTAGTCAAAAGCAAGCTAACCGAATCTATCTAAGTATTTTGAATAACACGTTGATATCATACGATCGACGTAATAATATACTTTTGAAGCTATAATAAAGTAAGCTAATTAATCGATAATTCATTGGATTATATATAAAATACGTTGTATTACGAGGTATATAATACATATTCAAAAGCTAACTAACCAAAAATTCATCCTAATATACGAAAGACATTGATATTAATATACAATTGAGGAAATATACTACTTGTGTGTGACAATGAATTAACTAATTATCCAATTTATATATATCGTAATAATTTTTTTTGTATTTCTTAAAAATATAATATGATTTTTTCTATATTTTTTAATTTTTCCTAACAAAAACCGACCACAAGTGGTCGATTTTTGAAGGAATATTTTTTAAAATAAGAAAACTGACCACTTGTGGTCGGTTTTCTCTAATTTTCCCCCCAGCCCAATACTCATGACCCGACCCGGCTCAACTACCCTTATAACCCCTTCCTAATTACCCTCAACACCACCACCAAATGTTTAACCCTTTTTCATCCCCCAATCGACCACTTCGTCTCCGCCTCAGCCTCAGCCTCCGATCACGCCCACAACAGCAGCAGTAGTGTTCTCCGGCTCTGCCTCCTCCGACGACGACGCACGCCGATAACAGCAGCATGAGTGTCTGCCTCCGCCTCCGACCACCCCAATAGCAGCAGCAGCAGTGGTCTCCTCCTCCGCCTCAGACCACGTAGCTCGGAACAACATCACCACCGGCAGGGACCTCAAATCCGGACAGGTAATGTTCTATATTTTCGAATTTATTTTAACAAATTGTATGAGAAAATGGATTTAGGGGTTCAAATGTTTAAAATACATTAGGGTTTATCATTGCAGCCGTCGTCTAGCTCAGTAATAGTCTTTGTGTTTCTCTCTCTTTACCAAATTAGCTCGACCATGGCATACACAGTTTCTCTCTTGGCATTTGCACACTTTATGCTTTAATATAATATTTATTTCTAACCCTTTTTTTGTTTTTAAAATTTTGTTGTATTACAGTAAGAACAAGCGAATTTCCAAAGGCAAAAAGGGGGGAAAGAAGAAGGCGTAAGATCTTTTTTTCCCTTAGTTTTTTTTTTTATATATATTTTTTTAAGCAAAGTTTGAATCTTTTTTGAATTTTGTAATCTGGGTATTTAGTAAAAATGGTTTTCATATGTTCTTTTGGTTGTTTTCTTTTGAAGAATTTACTTTAATAACTGCCGCAAGATCTATAATGTATGTATAATATATGTATAGCGATGTTAATTAGGGGTCATTTGGTAGCTAGTAAAGAGGTAGCTCATTCATGTATTAATTTATGTATAAGTTATACAATGTTTGGTAGCTAGTTAGGAAGTAAGTACTTATTCATGTATAAAATTAATATGACGTTTGGTTTCCAATCTAAAAACCCGTGTACTAATACATGTATAAGTGAATTATTGACTTGAAAATGTTTAAGTGTATTTAGTTGAAATGTGAATTAGTGACTTGAAAATGGTTAAGTGTATTTGCTTGAAATGTGAATTAGTGACTTGAAAATGGTTAAGTGTAGTAACTTGAATTATGAAATAGTGTTGTGAAAATGGTTAAGTGTAGTAATTTGAATTATGAATTAGTGTTGTGAAAATGGTTAAGTCTATTTAGTTGAAATGTGAATTAGTGTTGTGATAATGGTCAAGTATAGTAACTTGAATTATGAAATAGTGTTGTGAAAATGGTTAAGTGTAGTAAATTGAATTATGAATTAGTGTTGTGAAAATGGTTAAGTGTAGTAATTTGAATTATGAATTAGTGTTGTGAAAATGGTTAAGTCTATTTAGTTGAAATGTGAATTAGTGTTGTGAAAATGGTGAAGTGTAGTAACTTGAATTATGAAATAGTGTTGTGAAAATGGTTAAGTGTAGTAACTTAAATTATGAATTAGTGTTGTGAAAATGGTTAAGTGTAGTAATTTGAATTATGAATTAGTGTTGTGAAAATGGTTAAGTCTATTTAGTTGAAATGTGAATTAGTGTTGTGAAAATGGTGAAGTGTAGTAACTTGAATTAAGAAATAGTGTTGTGAAAATGGTTAAGTGTAGTAACTTGAATTATGAATTAGTGTTGTGAAAATGGTTAAGTGTAGTAATTTGAATTATGAATTAGTGTTGTAAAAATGGTTAAGTCTATTTAGTTGAAATGTGAATTAGTGTTGTGAAAATGGTGAAGTGTAGTAACTTGAATTAAGAAATAGTGTTGTGAAAATGGTTAAGTGTAGTAACTTGAATTATGAATTAGTGTTGTGAAAATGGTTAAGTGTAGTAATTTGAATTATGAATTAGTGTTGTGAAAATGGTTAAGTCTATTTAGTTGAAATGTGAATTAGTGTTGTGAAAATGGTGAAGTGTAGTACCTTGAATTATGAATTAGCGTTGTGAAAATGGTTAAGTGTAGTAATTTGAATTATGAATTAGTGTTGTGAAAATGGTTAAGTCTATTTAGTTGAAATGTGAATTAGTGACTTGAAAATGGTTAAGTGTATTTAGTTGAAATGTGAATTAGTGACTTGAAAATGGTTAAGTGTAGTAACTTGAATTATGAAATAGTGTTGTGAAAATTGTTAAGTGTAGTAATTTGAATTATGAATTAGTGTTGTGGAAATGGTTAAGTCTATTTAGTTGAAATGTGAATTAGTGTTGTTAAAATGTTGAAGTGTAGTAACTTGAATTATGAAATAGTGTTGTGAAAATGGTTAAGTGTAGTAACTTGAATTATGAATTAGTGTTGTGAAAATGGTTAAGTGTAGTAATTTGAATTATGAATTAGTGTTGTGAAAATGTTTAAGTCTATTTAGTTGAAATATGAATTAGTGTTGTGAAAACGGTTAAGTCTATTTAGTTGAAATGTGAATTATTGAATTGAAAATGGTTAAGTGTAGTGAATTATTGAATTGAAAATGGTTAAGTCTATTTAGTTGAATTGTGAATTAGTGACTTGAAAATGGTTAAGTGTAGTAACTTGAATTATGAAATAGTGTTGTGAAAATGGTTAAGTGTAGTAATTTGAATTATGAATTAGTGTTGTGAAAATTAAGAATTTGTAACTTGAAAATGGTTAAGGTAGTTAGTTGAAAATGTGAATTAGTGTCTTGAACTAATTAAGATTGTGATTGCGTTCTTGTGTAGATGGAATCTGATTATAGCTGGATATATCAACGAAATAATGATAATAGAGTAGGTATGAGGGAGGAATATGCGGTTGGTGTCAATCAATTTATTGAACATGCCAAGACACTTGATGATTGGTCGATTTTTTGTTTGATTCGCTGTCCTTGTGTAAAATGTGACGGTACAAAGATTCTAAAAGAAGAGGTTGTGAGGGATCATCTTTTTAGAAAGGGGTTTCATGAAGACTATTTAAGATTGAATATTATTCATGGAGAAATTGGGCAAAATAACTTTGTTGTTGGTGAAAGTAGTAATTTTGTAGGGCATAATAACTATCCAGATATTAGGATGACAGAAATGGTGCATGATGCTTTTGGGATGCAAGATGGGGTTGAATTCAGGGATAATGTAGAAGATGTTCCCAATGTAGAAGCATGTCGTTTTTATGAAGAATTACGTGCTGCTAGTCATCCTTTGTTTGACGGGAGTTCGCACTCTCAATTGCCTGTTGCTGTTAGATTATTAAGTATCAAATCTGATTGGAATATTGCTGAAGGAGGAATGGACTCTATGATAGATCTTATTAAAGAGTTAGTTGACCCTACTTTAGAGGTTCCTAATACTTTCTATAAGGCAAAAAGAATGGTATCAAAGTTAGGTCTCTCTTCGATTAGAATTGATTGTTGTGAAAATGGTTGCATGTTATACTTTAAGGATGATGCTCAACTAGAGTCTTGTAAGTTTTGTCAACACCCTCGCTATAAACGTGGTTGTACAGGAAATAAAATTGCTATTAAGGCGATGCATTATTTACCTCTTATACCAAGGTTGAAGAGGTTGTATGCATCAAATAGCTCAGCTCCCCATATGAGATGGCATAGTGAAAATAGAAGGCCCCCTGGTGTAATGTGTCATCCATCTGATGGAGAGGCTTGGAAGCATTTTGATGCAACTTATCCAGATTTCGCAGCTGAACCACGAAACTATTAGGTTGGGTTTGTGTGCGGATGGTTTCTCACCTTTTTCTGTTGGTGCTGCGCCATATTCATGTTGGCCTGTGTTTATTACACCTTATAATGTTCCTCCTGAAATGTTGATGACCAGTCCATATATATTTCTGAATTGTGTTGTTCCTGGTCCGCGTAATCCAAAAAGTGGGATAGATGTTTACTTGCAACCTTTGATTGATGAGCTACAATTGTTATGGCATGAGGGGGTTGAAGCTTGGGACGTTTCACTTAAACAAAATTTCAATTTGCGTGCTTATCTAATGTGGACTATTAATGATTTCCCTGCTTATGGAATGTTGTCTGGGTGGATAACAGCTGGAAAGTTAGCTTGTCCATACTGCATGGAAAATACAAAATCATTCACATTGAAATATGGTCGAAAAAATTCATGGTTCGATTGTCATTGTTGTTTCTTGCCACGTGATCATGAGTTTAGGAAACTCAAGAATGTATTTAGAAAGAATAGAACTGAACCTGATGGTTCACCTCCAAGATTAAGTGGTCATGACATTTGGGAGAGAGTTCAACATTTTCCAAAGGTTAGTGAGGAACCATTGTATAAGTTTGATGGGTATGGCGTTTCACATAATTGGACTAAGCAAAGCATATTCTGGGAGTTAGAATATTGGCCTGATAATAAACTTAGACATAATATTGATGTCATGCATACTGAAAAGAACTATTTTGATAACTTGTTCAACACAGTTATGGACGTGACTGGCAAGACAAAGGATAATCCTAAGGCTAGACTTGATTTACCAGAATATTGCAAGCGCAGGGAATTACACTTGCAGGAGGGGCCCAATGGCAATTTGCTTAAGCTCAAGGCTAGTTATATATTCAAGTTAGACCAAAAGCAAAAAATATGTGAGTGGGTCCAAAATTTAAAGATTCCGGATGGATATGCCTCGAATTTAGGAAAGAGGGTTGATATGGAACATGGAATCTTACAGGGAATGAAAAGTCATGATTGCCATGTTTTCATGGAACAATTACTTCCAATTGCTTTTATTGGTTTGCCTGAAAACATATGGAAACCGATAGCGGAGATCAGTTTGTTCTTCAAAGACTTATGTTCCGCCACATTAAAAGAAGAAAATTTGGCTCGAATAGAAGGTAATATTATTGTTATCACCAACAAGTTGGAGAAGATTTTTCCACCTGGGTTCTTCGATGTGATGGAACATCTTTCCATCCACCTTGTCCACGAAGCCCGGCTAGGCAGTCCAGTTCAAACCAGATGGATGTATCCAGGCGAGCGGTAAGTAAGTGGAACTCAATTAATTTATTTCTTAATTGTTTAAGTATATATCTATTTGTATACATTAAACTCCAAACGTAAAACTATGCAGGACCATTGGGAAATTGAAGAAGGGTCCTAAAAATAAACATAGGGTGGAAGGTTCTATAGTTGCATCATACCTTGCTAGAGAAACATCCCAATTTGTTCTTACTATTTTGGTGACCAAGTCGCTTGTTTGAGAAACAGACCGAATCGACACCAGGATGATGAGAATGATTCATATCTGCAACCAATATCAATCTTCAATCAATCAGGTAGTAGGGCAAAAAGGAGCAATTTTCGCCGACTCACTGCCATGGAACACAAATCAGCAACATTGTATGTCTTGCTGAATTGCCCGGAAGTTGAGCCCTTTTTAAAGTAAGGATATTAAATATTTACATATTAAATTTAATTAATTGTTTCACTAAGGAAACTAATTGTGTTTGCAATGTGAATCTTCAGTTCATTTAAGGCTCAATTAGACCAAAATCAAGTGTATGAGTCATTTGCAACATGGTATACATAGCAGGTGTGTAATTTTAATAATAACACAACAAATTTAAAGAGTTTTACGCATTCTTTAACTATATATTTATATATATAGGTATTCCATTCACCAAATGCGGCCACATATAATCAATTCTTGAAGGATATTTCGTTGGGACCTGTTGAAGCTCATACAATGTCCCACTACACATTAAATGGATTTAAATTTTCAACCCAGGAACATTCCAAAACAAGGAAAACAAACAATAGTGGTGTTTGGGTTAAGGGCGATGATGGTGTTGATTACTTTGGCATCATACAGGAGATTTTGGACATGGAGTATACTGGTTGGCCAATTAAAAAGATAGTACTCTTTCGATGTAAGTGGTTTGATTCAAGCACAAGAGGCACAAGAGTACTTAAGGAGCATAACATCATTGAAGTTAATCACACTAGGACGTATCCTGTATACGATCCTTTTGTTCTCGCACAAAATGCTAAACAAGTGTACTATGCTCCTTACCCGTTGCGCAGGGACAAGTCAGATTGGTGGGCTGTAATCAAAACCAAACCTATAGGGCGGGTGGAAGTTGAGAATGTGTTGGAGACTGCATATCAAAATGAAATGCAGACTGATCACCAATTAGTGGACACTGACTTAGTGGATAATTTGAACCATCCGGAACACATTTTCGAAGAAGTAAATATTGCAGAAGAGGCTGAATGGGTAGAAGAGGAGGAAACTTCTGAAGAGGGTGAATGGTTTAGTGGAGAATCTTCGGGAGAGGAGGATTAGCTCTTTATTAGTTGTATTCGGTATTTTTTATTATTGATGTCTTTATGCTTTGTAATACTTACCTTTTATGTTTGTTTTTTTTAAGTTTGACATGTAATAGCTTTGGTAAGATTACTTCACTTGAATCAAAGTCTTTTACCTATTGAAATTCTGTGTGGAATTTAAGTGTTGTTTATTTTAATCTTGCAGAAAAATTGGTATTATGTGTTTACGTATTGTTTAGTTTACTTATTAAATGATTGATTAATTCATTCCACAATCTTAACAAAGTGACATTTAACAAACTATTGTTTGGCTTTAAATAATTTAGATGGTAGGTAAGGGTGACAAGGGTAAGCAAAAAGTTGATACTAGTAAGGCAAAAAAGAATAAGGGACCTCCACCTTATAGACGACCAACGGGGATTCATATATCCGAGGGTCGGTCAAGTGACCTTCCAGTACGACCCTCTTATTCTAGGTCATCACATCAGACATATAATGCTCCTACGCATGTGGGTCCACTACATGGCTCTATCGAGACTCAGCCTTCCCCGATCGCCATGCCACCACCTACACAGTATTACTATCCGATTGATGGTACTTATAGTCATCTATCTCCGGTTGCCCTACCATCTACTAGCCGTCATCCAGGGACTTATAGTGATTCTACTGGATCAATTGGGCTGACTGATCTTCGTCTTAGAGACACACCCTCTACTGCTTCAGATACACCCACGACAGCGCACTCAGGAGAACCTGTTCCACAGCCAGGACAGAGAGATGCTAATCGGAGGGAGTACACCATCCCATATGGAGTAGGGTATGATTTCAATGTATAACAACTTTATTTATTTTTTATTTACTATATTATGCTCTATGATATTAATGTTTGATCTTGTATTGCAGATTTAGGCCCGATAATAGAATTGCCAAAGTTGTCTACAAATGCATACGTCGCAACTACAAAGGTTATTGGACAAGTTGGCAAAAGGTTCCAGAAGTTTATAGAGAGGAAATGTTCAAAGAATTTCAGGTAAACATTTATCTTATCTACTACTTAACACATTGTTATTAAAAAAAATTGAATATTAAGCTATTATTTTTATTGTAGAAATATTTCTGGTTTGATTCAGCGAACCATTATGCAATAAGGAAGAATTTTTTCAGAAGAGTCAGGCACAGATTTAATGGACTATTGGAGTATGCAAGAAAATACAGGGTGATGCCTGAGTTTATAAATGAAGACATGTGGCAAGATTTTCTTCGCTACTGGAATAGTGAAGAATATCAGAAGTTGAGTGAAAAAGGAAAGAAAGCTAGAGCGTCTAAGAAGGGTGGCTCTCTACATACTGCGGGAGCTATCAGTCAGATTGCCGTTGAGGAAAACATGGTACATAGCGTTTATCAATTTAATTGTTTATTTCTATTTTAAATATTTTTGTTTTAGAAGATTAATAATTTTATCATATGCAGGAAAAAAAATTGGGTCGAAAAATAGCTCATGATGAGTTATTCATGGAGACCCACGTAAAGAAGAAAAAGAACCCAACGGATGAAGATGTGTGGGTTGAGCCACGTGCAAAAGATACACATGTAAGAACTACATTCATACTTATGATTTTTTTTTTACTAAAGTTTATATTATTTAACTATGAATAGCTTAGTATCTTTTTATTATTAATTTTTTACTTTACTTTAAATATAGGAAAAATTTGTAACGAAGATTACTGAATTACGTGGTACTCAGTCTCCTAGAAGTCGGGAGAACCCAATACCTCAAGATGTAGAGGAAAAGTATTGGCTAGAGTGTGCGGGTTCTCCGGTTAGGGGTATAGCCTATGGCTACCCCAAAAAATATTTTACGGAGAATATTAGGTCTTCGCATTGTGGATCCTCCTCTACACCACCAGTTGATAGAGAAACCGTTATTTCATTACAGAATATGGTTTCTCAGCTCACTCGAGAGCTTGCTGCACAGGCTGAGAGGTCGAGGAAGAAAGAGGAGGAAACTGCTGCGCAAATGAAAATGATGCAGGAGCAAATTCTAAGTTTTCTTCATTCTCCAAGGATTCTTCCTCCGTGTCCTAGTGATGCACCTCGGGCTGCGAGAGGCTTAAGCTCACTTGACGATTATACTACGGAGGAAGAGGATGAGGATGAGGATGGGGATGATGAGACTGAGTTGTAGCTTACTATTTTATATGTTTTGGTGGTTTGTAAACTTTGATGCTCGAATAATTTGATTATGATTTTATTTTAGTGTTTGAATTATTTGATTTTGATGTTTGAAGGATTTATATCTGAATTGGTGGGCTGTAATATTTGTGTAGCAGGTTTTATTTGAAAATGCAGCATATAGGCTGTAATTTTTTTAAAAAAAATTACCAGAAAACCAACCACTTGTGGTAGGTTGTTCTGGAAATTTACCAGAAACCTACCACAAGTGGTAGGTTTTTCTGGAAATTTTCCAGAAACCTACCACTTGTAGTAGGTTTTTCTGGAAATTTTCCAGAAACCTACCACTTGTAGTAGGTTTTTCTGGAAATTTTCCAGAAACCTACCACAAGCGGTAGGTTTTTCTGGAAATTTTACAGAAACCTACAAGTGGTAGGTTTTTCTGGAAATTTTTTTCAGAAACCGACCACTCGTGGTAGGTTTTATTAAAAAAACTGACGTTTGTTTTTAAAAAATATAATTAAATAAATAATCTATTTCTTTTTAAATAAATTAAATAATTAAAAAAAGAGACCAAATGTGGTAGGTTTTTTAAAAATTAATTTAATAAATAAAACCGACCACAGATGGTGGTCGGTAAATTTAATTTTATTTACTTAATATAAAGAAAATTATTATAAAAAAATTATTTTTAATAAATAATATTGATTTTTAAATTATTATAAAAAACTTGGATAAACCTACCACTTGTGGTAGGTTTTTAAAAAAGCTACCACTATTTTACCGACCACAGCTTGTGATCGGTTTTGTGGTAGGTAAATGGCCAAAACCGACCACATGTGGCAGCTTTTTGTGGTCGGTTTTCCAGTTTTTTTTAGTAGTGCAAGGGTTTTATAAAGTATTTCATTTTCTTTCAAAATCAGTACTTCTCAATCGTACCAATCTCATGAATATGAATAAATGAAATGAGGTTGTAATGCTCAAAACCAATCAGCATGAACATAATGAATTAATTCAATAATGGTATAAATGAGCTCAAAATCTACTCAATATGTCAACAATTCATGATATAAGTCATTGCATGGCACCACTGGATTAAAGAGCCATGTAAGACATCAATAATATCAATCTAAGCCCCTCTCTCGGGCATCACGATAATGATAGAGGCAAATAATGCTCAAATAAGGCCTATAATATCAAGTTAATCCCCCACACGGGCATTACAACAATAATAAATGCAATTAATGCACAAATAAGGCCTATAATATCAATTGAAGTCCCCGTATGGGCATCACAACAAATATAATTTCTCAAGTTAATGATAATATGCACATTATCCCCCACACTGGCAACATGATAATGATAATTATCTTAAGATAGAAATCTCATAACAATTTTCCCAACCAATAGCATGCTTTATATGAATGGTTAACTACACAACCCAGTTTAAAGAAAGTTACGGCATAACATACCTTGAAAAGCCCAAATTTATGTCTAGACCCTTCAACGAGGAGTCTTTCCCTTACAAGCAGTCTCAAAATGGACTAAGTCTATCAAAAATATAATCTACACATCAAAAGGATTCCAACAATATATGTATTGTCTATATTCGTTCTGGGTCCAAAAGTAGTTCGAAAATCAGCTCAGAATAAAAAAAAGGGTAAATCTAGAATATATTTAAGTATCATGTTCTCCATATCAAAAGAAGTCTAAATTTGAAAATCCAACTAAAAATGAGTTGAAGTCAGACTTTTTTTGAGAGAGAAAGGTAACTGTGAGTTGAAGTCAAACTTGAAATCGAAGCCAATTTTGAAGTTTACCAGGTAAAACCCCAAAATCCATGTTTGAAATCATGATTTTAAAGCTATTTTAAAGAAAATATCCATAGGAAAAGATGAAATATCAATTTGGAACTTATCCACAAAAGTTTGATGAAAATCTCCTTTGAATCGCAACAAACTGAGCCCTGCGATTGTGGTCAGGCCACTGCAACCGCGATGAGTGCCAATTCGGACTCAGACCTGGACCCCATAACCCTTCATGAACGCAGTCATTACCCCACGAACGCAAAGAACAAGAGATGTGAAACTTCAAAAATTTGGTTCCACCGTTGCGTTTGTGATGAATAAATAATTCCTTCTCCACGAACGTGAGCAGTGGCCCGTGAATGTGAAGAAGGACTTTATGTTGCACCAGAAATAGTAAAAACAGTAGTTGGGTCTTAAAAAAATAGTCTCGATTGGACCTTCGGGATTCATTTGGGACCCCACAAAAATAATTCGAATATGATACTAGGCTAATTTCGATGTTCCTGACTCAATAGAACAAGTGGATTTTCGAAAGGAGATCTTTTATGATAAATTAACCCTCGGGACCCTTTTAAGCTATTTTATCTAGTTTTTATCTAACAAGTCAAAACACAATATAAAGGTTCGGAACCCGAAATAACTTTGTTACTAACCCAAAATTGATATTTCGAATCTGATGGAACTAATAAAATCACTATTCGATGCTTGAATCACAAAATGTTGACCGAAGTCAAACTAACCATATTTAAAGCCTCTATAGATCTCAAACGCACTCAAATCACTCCGAACACTTTGGGGACTGTGCTAACCAACCCCACAGTTCATAATTAGCATATAACAACTATTGAGAAGGGCGAAATGGTCAAAACACAGCAAAAGTTAAAAATCACAACTACGGTTGTTACACTTTCATTTTGTGTTTTTAAAATAATATTATCCAAAAATATTAATGTGAAATTTATTGTTCTTTTGCATTGTGATACCAATTCATGTTACTTTTTAACTAATTTGACATGCACGTCATCAGTTCTCTAGATTCTAGCTGAACAAAATTATACTTTTTATCTTTACATTTCGGCTCAGTTAACTCACCATGTACCATTTGATCTAGCAGTTACTTACTTTTGCATTTTGCATTTTCTCTACCTCAGTGGCTAGCCATAACACAGGCACTGATCGGATATATATAGGTACTCAACTGGTAAGTTGATAAAAATTGCGCAAGGTTCATTTATATATTATCATACTGATAATCCTTATAGTTATTAATAGTACAAGTCTACTTGCTCACTGTTATGCTGTCATTTAAAAATCTGGCTTAAGAGAATTTTCATGAGATTGTAACTTATCTAAGCTTGGCTGTTGTAGGAGATCCCTAACACTACAGAAAATTTATTGTCACGATATCTCAGAAGGATAAGACGAGAATATATTTTAAACAATCAGTTCTCTTCGTCTTTTATCTTTTCCTCTCACCTTAGAGTTATGTGGATATATTCGTGATATTTGCTCGCCATTTTCTACAATCAGCAGAAAATATGAATGAGGTACTCGGAAGTGCATTCGATCCATCCACTCCTTCACAAAGAATTCCAGAGGTTGAACAATTAGCAAGACTACTGTAGTCCACTAGGGATATGCTTATAAACCAAACGTCACAACTCTTTCTTGTAAGTTCCAGCTCCAGGCATCTATTTGAATAACTACTTTCCTATTCCTTTTAATATTGAAGTGGAGAATGTTCATTGTCAGTAACTAGTGTTGAACGACTCTGTGGCGAGCCTACGGCCACCAATTTTTTTGGCTTACACGACGTCGTATTTCATTTGTGAAAGAAGAGAGGCATACACTTTATACTTCTTTACTGTTCTTTATTATTTTTGGCTTCCTTTTAGATGTCCCTAAGAAAGACTTGTAATAATGTATTGTAACATCATCCATCCATTTTGACTGGTTGGATTTCTGATGGAATAGGAATTTCAAGGCAATTGGCGCCAAAATCTAAATGTGGATGATCATAGCGTCCGCAACAAAACTATACGTACAATAAAAACAATGTTCGAGTATGTAGACAGATATTTTCTTGAGCTTGGCCACGTAATGATGCAAGTCCAATCGAGGCTGATCGACATTCAGTATGATTTCTATCTTGATGGGTTGCAGCAGAGACAACATTCAGCTAGATCTCTTCATCAAACCAGAAGTTCTTTAAATTTTGAAGACTTGACTGAAGTTTATCGAAGATACGCCTTCTCAACATCAACACGAGCAAGCTAGTGCAAATACTCAAAAACAGAATACTGAACATATGGACGTGCATGGTAAGAAATTAAATAACACATTCCTTTCTTGAGACTTTTACTTGTTGATGTTTTAGTTTTGATGCCAACTAATTGTTTCATACCAAAACAATAAACTTATATCTTTCGTTTGTTGAAAGAAAATCAAAATCTTTTCTTGATATGGTAATAATTAACTTTATTGTTGTATATGAGAAGAAAATAACATAAACACGTTGATTCCTAGTCGTGATGACTTTATTCCTGATAGTGATATCCATGTTGAAGAAACTGCTACACCTGGAGCAACTACATAGAATGTCACTGAGAATATGGGGACGCCAATTGTAGAACATAGAAGTGCTCCTGAATCATTATCGAAGTTAGTTATCTGTTTTACACGTTGAATCTGAAATGTGGTTGTCCTGCAACACAGATAAACCTTAAATGCTGTTTTATCCTTCTAAGCATTCAGTGTTTGTGTAGCCTTCAGATGCAAATAATTGGGATTTCTCTTCGACAAGATGATGTTGCACAAAGGGAACCCAAAATAAAAAAGCTAAAGGTACTATTATAGTACAAGTACTCTTTTTGTCCCAATTTATGTGATAGTGTTTGACTACCATTCTGTCTTTTGTTGTTTTAGTACTTAAGTACGTAATATTTTTCCTGTTACTTCCACATAAAATATGACTATTGTCTTAGACTGAGACGTAATAATAGTAGTAGTTGTTGTAGTAGTAATAAACCATAGAATTACAAGATCACATAAGACTATTAATCACACACAATTGACATAAATATCATCATAAGAGATGAAGAAATGTGAGCGATGAAGTGGTAGATGTTGATGCTATTATTTTCAAATTCACTTGTTATTTGTGTGATTATTAATCAATCAATTAGGCTCTAGAATTTCAGAGGATATTTGTTTTCCCTAGTATCTATGCAGAAGTTTAAGTCTTTTTTTCTGAATTTTGATTACGGTAGGTCCAGACGATGTTTTCTGGATAAAAGGTTTTTGTTTCTTTTTTTTGGAGACAAATGGAATGATGCTTTCTTTGAGGGAGCTTATTTACTGCTTCATCTGGTTTGTGAAATTTGTAGTTACCATCCTCTACTAGATAAAGCATTCATCGGTTGGTTCAGTACGATTGTGAGATATTACAGTTCCTTGATTTTATACAAAATACCAGCAGCATACTTTTTTTTATGTTATTCTACTTTTAAAATATGTTCATAACAACCTGAAATTATTTTAGTTAATTGACGTGGAAATAATGTATCATTTTCAGTGCCAAAAGTTTAACTTTCTAGTGAGTTATTCAAGAGACGCTCCCCAGCCTGAAATTGACACGGTACAGTGCCCATTTGCTTCATGTTCCAAAAGGCAGCAAAGTTCAGTTCATTATATCACAACACAACAGAGTGGAGCAGACTCAATATTTTTTGGGCTTAACTCATAGATTTTAATGATTCAAAATATAATTTTGTGATTATCCAATACAAAATATAGTTTTGTAACCCGTGAAAGTTGAAACTAATACTTCTTCTATTTGTATAATTTTTCCTTCAAGAAAATCCGTATTAATATACTTATCTATATCGTAAGGACAAAAACTAAAAAGGCAGCCCAATATACTAAAGCTCCTGCTATGTGTGGAGTCCGAGGAAGGACCCGATTAAAATTTATTAATAATTAATTAAGGAGTGGTATCAAACAAAACATGTACTCTATTTGGCGTTGCCTCAATAGTAACTACTTATAAGATAAAAAACTCAAAATCCAAAATGGATTACATGCCAACACAGACCAATGCCCATAAACAAATCCTTTATACAAAAGGCTGAGTTTTGAGTTTTTTCATAGTTGTTCACATTTCGATAGTCAAAAGTGAGTAGAAAAATATGTTTTACGTTGTTTTCCCAATTGAGATACAACTTCAAATTGGATTTGGCATTTGTATGGTGAAACACTAATTTTCAAATAAAATGAATAATTTTTATAACCAAATGAGTCCTAAATATGCTTATTCATATATGATAAAGACTAAATTCAAAGTTTATTAATAATTTGGGAGTGGAATCAAACAAACCATGTAATCTATTGGTCATTGCCTCAATAGTCATGACTTTTCATAATCAGAACTCAGAATTCAAAATGGATTACAAAGATTCTTCTCTTTACATGTCCAATACACGCCAATGCCCACAAACCATTTCTCCATCCAAAAAGGCGAGTTTTGAGTTTTCTCGTAGTTGTTCACATTCCGATAGATAGAAGTGAATAGAAAAATAGGTTATAAGTTGTTTTCCAAATTAAAATACAAATTCAAATTGGATTTAAATTTTTATGGCAAAACACTAATTTTCTTATAAGTGAATAATTCTTATTTCCAAAAAGGTCATATATATACTTTCTTTCATATATTGAATGGACAAAAATTAGAATCTCTCTCTCTCTCTCTCTCTCTCTCTCTATCTCTATCTATCTATCTATATCTATATCTATATAAAAGAGGGTCACAGACCATCCACGTGGAAAGCATTAAACAACAGAAATACTATTAGTCTTTTAACACGCATTTTGGCACTATTTTCAGAAAAGTTTTTTTTTTTTAAAAAACACTCTTCGGCTTCCTGAACACCGCTTCGCTACCAGTTCTCAATCAAAGGAGACACCGCTTCACCTCATTATCTATGATTACACTACTTCTCTGCCTGTCGCTTCTTCCTCTTTGATTGCTCCATTGCCCAATTCGGATCTCCTTTTTTCTTTTCCAGAATTATAGGTTTTCTATTGCAGCCACAGCTTATCGATCAGATCTCGACTATTCTGAGAATGTTAACCAATAAGCACACTCCGGTTCTTCTTTAGTACGGTTCAACAACTAAACTTACTTCAAAGTTTTACTATTAGTTTTTAAAAATAAATAAAAATTGATTGCGCCACTATAAGTATGGAATAGTTGTGTTCAAAGTTTTACTATCATTTTTTTTTAAAAAAAAACAAAAACTGATTGAGCCACTATAAGTATGGAATTGTTGTTTAAATTGTGTTATTAGTTGACACTTTCAGTTTGCACGTATGCTTATAGTTAGACGTGTTTGTTTTATAGATGATACATCATGTTTCTAAATCATACAATATTGTAAGCTACTCTATAGACTTTCCAATGCTTTGCCGCCTACTTTTCCTTAGACAATTGGCAACCCTCCAATCAAATCATTGATTGTCCTCCCTTAGATACTTTTTGTTGCCATCATTTGATATGATGTAGTATTTGCCGTTTGGGTAATCAGTAAATGCCTTAGACTATGTTTGACTTCGCAATTCTCAAAAGTAGGTAAAATTATGGATCACATATCCAAAAAGCTTTAGTCTTGTGATGGGTCAGAGAGGCATTTGTGGTTTCTGGTTTCCTTGCTAAAGCATGTGCAGTAGAAGAGAAGGCTGAAATTATAGCCATTTTCTTTTTCAAGTTAAATGAAAAGGTCTTTCCATCTATCAAAACGTCGTAAAATGTACCATAGGGATACTATGGATTGTGCCAAAAATAGTCATGACTCACCCCTAAAATAATGAGAGCGGCATAATGTGAAGGGAAAAATGGAAAACAAAGAAAATAAGTGAAGCAATACTTGACCCACACGAAAAACGTTTCACTATCTCTCTCGATGTAGTGGTTATTCAGTTTCTACTATTTTTCCTTGAAAGTCAAGTGAAAAGAAGCCTTTTCACAGTCTTGAAGGAGCCTTGTCGTTGCTCCTTTGCAGGTAAAAGAATTGAACTAGATGGTCTAAGTGAAAAATTTTAGAATGTGAAAGAATCAGACCTTCCTTAAAGTTATTACTGTATTACTTTGTTCCTCACATGTCACTTCAAGAGTTACTTGACTATTGATTTTCTTTCACCTTTCATTATTATAGATAAGAAACTATTGTGGAGCACTATTGAATCATCCATGAGAAACTGGTGTAAAGTAAGCTTGGAGATGTATGATACTTCACGTTTGATTGGTTTATATTTCTATTTAATTCTTTGGCCTCTTCCTTCATGTGAGGTATTGTGAATGGTTCTCTCAATTCTGAGATCATGTTTGAGGCAGGGGAAGGTGAAATATTTGTTCAATTTGAATAAAGTGTGAGCTTTTTAAAAATCAAAGTTCTGAAAGGTTGATTGCAAAGTTTTTCCACTCATCTGCTATGGTGGCTTACTTTTAGGGTTGTAGCTTATCCTTTAAATGTAAATTGCGGAGAATATGTGTATACTCGTGGGAAACATTTGAATATTGTATCTTCTTTTGGAGGACATTGCCGGGATCTACCGCCTAACCTCCTGCTACTAATGCTCATATTTTTCCCTTTAGAAAGTTGCACGATTCTTTAATAGTTAGTTTTTCTATAGTTTGATATAATCGCATTCTACCTTGATTTTATTAATCTTAACAATCAAATTTGCATCTCTTGGAATTCTCAATTTTTCATTAAAAAGCTATTAATTTTGTTTAGTCTTTGTCCCTTCTGCTGCAGTATCATGATCAACAATGCCTGATTTAAAAGTTCAAATGCCACTTACATTATGGTAAGGCACTTTTTGCCAAATTGAACTTTATTTATTCAGGTAATTTGTATGTCTCAAATTTATTTATTATGTCCCGGTCTCGAGGCAGTTGAGGTCAATTATATAATTTTTTTTATTACATCCGACATCTGAGTGGTTATAAGTTGCTTGAGTGTGCTAAACTCACTTTATATCAAAAAAGATTATATGGAACCTGTGAGAAAGATTTCCCCACAATAGCTTTTTTTCCAGGAAAACCAAGAAGACATATAGCAATAGCCTTCATCAGTAGAAAGTATATGTTCAAGTCAGCTAGGCAGTAAATTACGCTACAATACTTTTTTATCTTTTTGATAACCGTGGTGTCTGGGCCACGCGCCTTTAACTGTTCAGGCGTTTGGCTCTTCCCTTCCCTATTAATATTTTTATTCGCTACTGTAATAGAGGGAGGCAATGAATAATTGGAATAAATGAGGATATGCAGGGTAGTAATATATGAGTAATTAACAATCCCCTTCCTTTATACAAATTGGTTGTGTTTCTTTTATACTAATAGTCTAACCTGGACCCATCTAGATTTAATTCGTTCACCCTTCTTGTGGCCTGACCCTGGTAGTCGGATTCATTGAAATCTAACTTGTAATTGCGAAGCTTATAGATTTAATAATTTCTTCATGGATGATTGTTGTCAGTTATCTATTTTTGTATTTGATGTACACCTCTTATATAAGTAGAGAAAGTTCAAGGAGATATAATGGCTTAAGTAGAGAAAGTTCAAGGAGATATAATGGCTCTGACAGATTCGGAGTTTACTGGGACAAATCGGACAGGCTTGTTATCCAAGGTTTTGCTTTTTCTAATTCATTAGTATTTTTATAAAAAGTTGCTCAAATTTGTTCCAATCTTTATGTCAAGAATTTCTTACTATGCATACTGATGGAGCCCCAATTAGTTCAAATGCTAAAATAAATGTGTGATTCTATGCAAGCTGCAATAGAAAGAAAAATGTCTTAGGGTTATCTGCTCCTCTCTTCTTGCTGTTTGAAAAAGAAACAATTACATGGAACTTTGCAGAATCACAATTTTATAATTAAGTTTCATATTTGAGTTATTAATACACTACCTATATTTATTTCTTTTGGCAGATGTAATCAACAAAATCTTCACGAGACAAAAAAATGTCAATGAGATGGTTCTACCGCTTCCATGACATAACAAAAACTTAAGGATGGACACTCTCCTAGCAGCCGGTGGACCATTGCAGCGGTCATTGTGGAATATTACAAGACAAATAGAAGAAAGATTTCGATATATCCGCAGTTAAAAGAATACGTTTATCTTTTGTCTAAATTGATGGAACTATTGTCTAAGATTATTTTTATTGTTCAATGGTAGGAAAGATTATTATCTATCTTAATGGTATTCTGGGGGTCCTTGATATTGAGTACAACATTATCAAGTAACAATGGCAATATGTAGATGCACTCGATATTTGGATTGTTCTTTGCTCTCACTTGTGTTTGAAAATTTTAACTACACCAATTTTTGTTTTCATTCGATATTTAACCTTCTTTAGTATTTATGTTCAAGTGTGGTTTATTTAATCCGTTGAGATTTTGTAAAAAAATAAATTTGTGAGAATACATCATCATTGTTTTGGCTATATTCTCCTTTGTTTTTCTTTGTGTTTCTTTATAGCGAACAAACTAACGCTAAAATTCCAGTAGTGATCTCAAGGTAGAGGATTGTTTGAAGTACACGACTGTTTATGTTTGTTGTTATTAGTGGCTCCAACTTATTTAAATTGATAATCATTAATTTTAATTATAGTGATGATTAGAAGAAATTTTCACATCATGAACCTCTTTTAATTATAGTGATGATTGTAAAAATTTTTCACATCATGAACCTCTTGAAAATAGGTGTAAAGTGGTGGGATTGGATATTCTTTACTTCAAGTTTGAGAAATGGATGCTTGATTAATTTGTGAAAGATCATTCAATATTGAGAAGCAAGAAACAAATGTTACAATCGAAAATGTGTAGAAGATAATATTGATTACAGAGGATGGCTTTTTCAATTAATCACTAAAGTTCTTGAGGTATGTGATAATGTCATGTCTTCTATTTTTTGTTTAAATATTTTTAATATCTCAGTTTCTATGAGAATTTATATAATATTTTTGTTATTTTTAACATGTGAATATAGGAAAAGGATCATTAGTAAATTTAATGAGGTTATTTATCACCACGCGAAGCGCGGACAAATTCCCTAGTTTACTAATAAATGAGAAATCTAATAAAAAGGTAAAAAAAGATATGACTTGAAATAAAACGTGTACTCTATTTCTCATTGCCTCAATAGTTATGATTTTTCTTAAGCAGTGTGAGAGAACTCAGAAACCAAAATGGATTAGACAGATTCTCTGCAAATTTATAAAAAAGGGTGAGTTTTCAAAGTTGTTCTTTCTAGATACTTCTCTTTTTTGAGTTGTTTCAATCATTTGAGTTTCTCTAAACTTCCTTCAAGGTTTGTAAAGCAAAGAGTTTCCTCTGAAAATTATCAGAGTTTTCTAGCATTTTGTTAGCCAATTTTTGTTTTTCCTTAACTTATTTGTTTCTTCATTAAATTCAAGTTGAGAAGGGAATTGAATACATCTAGTACAAACTGCTTTTCCTAGAGACCAAGTTCTTAGCAGGAATAATTTGAGAAATAAGTAAATTCACACCAATTTATGTGGAAAAACCTCCTCTCTAAGGAGTAACCACCACGACCTCAAATCCACTAAAAACCAAACAAGTTTTATGATTATAACTTAATAATTAAAGGAACTAACTCTAGCACCTACTCACAAACAATTAGCTATAACTGTTTCGAGTAATAACTCTCCCAAGAAGCCAAACCTACTCCTTGTTACAAGCCTCACAACCTAAATCACACCAACGAAACACAACTCTTCTCAACAAAGTAGTTAAAATAAATAAACACAAGTACTACTCACAAACTATAACAGAACAATGATCAAGAATAAAAACTTCAACCTCACTTCCCTTGACGTGTGCCTCCTTTGCTTGCTATGATCTCCTATTACTTGAGAATAATGCTTTCTCTGCATATGTAATAGGTGGTCCAAAATTGTCTTGTTCTTCTCCTTCTATAGATGCATCATGATGTCCTGGTTGAGCAGGGATGCATGCCAACATCAAAGCCCCATTCCTTGTTTAATATGGACACAAATAATTCTCACCATAAATAGAATAACCTTCATAATTAGAATCATTCCGTAAATAGAATTCCATAAATATAATCCTATTTTCCTAGCATCAAAACTTTTACGACAAGGTCAAGTTCAATTCCTTTATAAGTCTTCAATTTCCCCCTTTTTGTGATGGCAAACACTTATCCATTTGTGTCTAGTCTTAAAAACACATCAACATTTCCTCTACCTATCCTTATCCATATTGTGTTCAGTCTTAAAAACACACCAACATTTTCACCACCTGCTAGAACACATATAAATACCATCACCACCACAAAAACAACCTATTCCCCCTTTTAACATCATTAAAAAACAATAAGAACAAGTGGATGCATGACAAAATAGAGTGCAAGTTGCAACAACTTATGGCCATTGAGGCAACATATCCAGAAGCAAAAGAAACACCACAATTAAATTCTGAGGATATGATCTATTCAAGCATTCAACAATCACAACCAAGAGAAAACATGGAGTTAAGCAAGATAAGCACAAATTTAACCCAACTATTGGCCCAAAACAAAATCATCCAAATATTAGTTACAATAAAGAAGAATTATTTTTTGTTAGAGAAACAAGGAATGAAAAATAAAAAGAGTACAAATATTAGGAGTCTGGACAATAAGGGCTTAAGAGGATGAGGAGGGATGCCTGGATTTTGAAATGAGATCTATGAGGGACTACATTCTCTCAAAGTGCTTGCTCTGTTGTAGCAGCATATCAGCCTTCAAGCTATCCACCTATGCTTGAGAGGATGCAAGGTTTTCCTTCAAACTAGCAATCTCCTCCTCTAGCTTAACATTTTCTTCATGTGCAACATCCAAGTCAAACATCAGTTGTGTCACAAGATTAGAAGTTTTCTTCCTAGTAGACCTCTTGGGTAAGCAATTACATGCTTCTAAAGTCTTTTTAGTGATTATGTCACTTCTATTAGATGATTTCCCACCCCTTAAAGGCACTTCAAAGCTTTTAAATACTATGGTGAGAAAATACCCATAGGCTAGACCATGAGGGCCAGTCCTAAATGATGTTACTCTCCTCATGTGTTCGATCATAAGAGTAGGAAGATTCACTTTTCATCCATATCAAGTGCATTCATATTCCTAAGTCCCTGAAACAAGCATCATGGCTTCTCCCCTCCCTAGGCAGCACCTCTTTGTGCACAATCTCAAACAAGAGCTTATGAGCTGGAGTCAACTCCCCTTTATACACCTTCCTAGGGACCTTTTACACCCTATCCTTATTGAACTTTCTTGTTAACAGACATTCCTCATTAGTTTTCCATACATACTCTTCCAAACCTTCAGTAGGCACCCCTAATTTAACATCATCAAAAACTATCTCCACTCCACCCACACTTCAACTAACTACCTCACCATTAAGAAAAGTAACATTAGCATAAAACTCCACAACCTCTTTTTCAAACAAAATAAGATTTTCTAACTTAAACAAATGTTCCCAACCATGAAACCAAAGTCTGCCAAGTAAATACTGAACAAAAGAATTTTCAGCTACCTCATCATCAAGCACTCTTCCTTCAAATTTGTCATGGAGGCATAGTAGGCCACAAGTTCCATCCTTTAGAACTTCTCGTAGTTCTTATTTGTATTTTCCTTATTGGGTTTAGAGGGAGAATTTTCTTCAATTTCCATATCTTATTCACCTTCCAGTTCAATAGGATCATCATCTTCCCTAATTTTCTTCTTACCTTTGGAAGTTCTAGACTTCTTACTTGCTTCTATAGTAGACCTAATGTTAGCAGTCTTTTTCTTTATGTTAAAGATTCTAGGAGGCAAAAAGGATGAGGGTTTAGATTTGGGAGTGGACTTGGGCTTATTTATGTCTCTTTTCTTGTACCCAGGGATGGGAGTGATCACAACTTTTGTGAATTTTAGGGAAAGAACAATATCCCTGTCACAGTCAACCTCTGTTTCATTAGAGAAAAAGGGTTAGGGTTCTCTAAGGGAACAAAGTGGTGGTTTCTTCATCTAAAGTCTAAGTAAAGTTTAGAGGAGGATAGGATGGACTAGGATCAAATGAGGGTTTGGGTGGAGAAGTAAATGGGAGCATGAGAGATGGTGTTCATGGAGGAGCAAATGAAAGCGAGATTAATAAGGAGCAGGACCTAGGTTCCTCCTGAATTGGTGCATTAGTGAATAAGGAGAAATCCTCATCATTAGAGTAATCTACTAAGGAATAAAGTGGAGAAAGAGTAGGCTTTGATGAAGAGAATGAAGGAACTAAAGAATCCATTTGAGAATGATTGGAGAAAATTTCTTTGAAGTTTTAAAAGAGAGAGAGAGCCAAAATTTCTTTGAGAGTTTCTTGAAGGAGATCGATAGTTTTAAGAGAGAGAGAGAGAAAAGAGGGTTTGAAGTGGTTGAGATGTTTGAAGTGACAGTTGTCAGTTTTGGGAAGAGGAAGAAATGATTAACAAGGCACCTCATTTGATTTTCCCACTAAGGATTTTGTCTTATTTGCAGTAAGCGGTTGAGTGCTGAGAATCACATTCTCATGAAAAATCAAAAATATTTTAAAAATTACACTTAACAATTTGAATACTTTGTAAAGGATGTGCATTCCTGACTCAAGGACCAGGTCCCTGTATGCTTTCCCTGCATTGTAGGAGACTGTTTTACATTAGAAATAAGATAATATCAACATATTTTAATGGTAATATCTCAAGATGTGTTTGTGATCCTATGAAGGAACAAATACTGGGTTAGTTACAACATCTAATATCTAGCAAGCACAAATTTTTCTTGTCAATCATTGAGGGAAACTCCATGCTTTTCTTGTCAGAGTTGGTTTATCAGTCCAAGGGCTAATATATTCTTCTAAAAATAATCCCTTCCCAAGACTTTGTGAAGATGTCAGCAATTTGTTCATTAGCTTCACAGGGCACCATTTCAATCAATCCCTTCTATACACAATCTCTGAGAAAGTGATGCCTAATATCAATATGTTTTGTTCTTTTGTAACACCTCAAACTTCTGAGCCAAGATAAAAACCGTTCTACTTGTGTAGTTAGATCCAAACTCGCTGAAACTTCCTCTTTAACTAGGTGGTAAGATTAATTCTTTAGTGTGGGAAGAGATTTATAGGTGAATTAAGGTCATAGAAATCCTCTAATTCAAAGTTTAGTAGGAAACTTCTTTAATAATTGAATTTAGGCATAAGTTTTTATAAGGGTCAACTTTAAATGAGCATTGATTCTAGAATATGAAAATTTATGAGACCCACTACCTACCAATTTAATGATCTTCGAGTCTTCTTTCCAACTACACAGACCATTTGTAATTTTGAGTTATATCCAAAAAATTATGTCTATTTTTCTGGGCATTGCGCAGGTTGCGTGCCCAATTGAATAGGCAGCGCGGGAAGGCATTGAGACTACCTTTTCTGTGTGCCCAGCTACACATCAACATGGGAAGGCATCAATATTACCATTCCTACGTGCCCATCTATGCACCAGTGCCCAGGGAAAACGTTATATGCACGCAAAAGTCATTTTTTTCCAAAAATATTCATTCTTCTCTCTTTCTTTTAAGCCTTAGGTTGGTTTTCTCTCCTCTCCTCATTCTCCAAGATTAAGGTATGTTTCTACCATGTATTTCAATGTATTCTTAATTATTTCTAATCGTTATTTAGGATTCCTAATAAGATTCTCCATTACAAATTATAGGATTTTCAAAGGTACTCATCTCCAAAATTTAAGAAAAGTAATTGAGGTCCTTCTTTTTCCAAGATCATATTTTTTGTGTAAATTTGGAGTAACTAAAGTATGTAGGACTTCAATAGGGTTTTTATTTCATTCCATGTCCAAAACTTCTAGTTTTCCATGAATTTAAGACTAAGGTTAGGGTTTATAAACAGATTTTAAACTCATCTTTTTATGAAGCATATTTCATGATTTCTTGATGTTTTTAGATATGATTATGATTTGTATAAATATTGTAGTTACATTTGTTGAACTTTAATTCTTGATATAATTCTTAAATATTGATTTTCTTGAAATTGACATCTCAAGCATGATTTTAGAATCCTTATGACATTATAAATTTTCAATAAGCTTGAATAGATCCAAAGAAGGGGAAATTCTATGATAGCTATGAAATACGAATCTTTTTAAAGATTCAAGATTTTTGTATGAATAAGCATGATTTATGTACATTTTGATCATATGTTATGAATTAGTTTTGGGAGTAATATTCGAAACCGAGAGAACAAGGGTTCACTATAAACCCAAGTTCCAAAACTACGAGCCATCATAGGATAAGGGTCTTCCGTTAGTTGAGGTTGACACCTTTGGCCTTTTTTAGGAGTATGTTCAGGATCCTTATATTATGACTCTAACTTTGGCAGGTTAGAATAACCTTTTTCAGTATGGGTATATGACACAGGACTCTATGATGCTTACATGGTTTATGTCGGTTGCAAGAAACTCCCATTTATGAGATTTAACTTCACTTTTATGGTTTTCATGATATGATCCTTATACGTTTTGTATGATATGAATACGATATGATTTATAATAGCACGATTTCAGATATACGACCTTTCAGATATAATTTTTTGAAAATATGGTTTTACATAGGCATTATCCTTCATAAAATAACTCATTTATGGTCTTTAAATTGTTACCTAAAGTTTTTTTATCATTTTTATTATTGCACATTAATACTATGTATTTATATCATTTGGTTATTTCCTACATATTCAGTACATTCAAATGTACTGATCACATATTTCTTTTGCCTACATTTTTTATGTGATATAGATTCTGGCGCTCACTCTCACGCATGTGGCTAGTTGTCCATCAGCTCAGACTCCAGTAGTGGTAAGTCCTCATTATTTGGTGGCTTTGTTTAGTTTCTCCTTTTCATTTACTTTTAGACATTATTTTATGGTTAGTCGGGGGACCTTGTCCTGGCAAATTATGTTATTCAGTTTAGAGGCTTTCAGTTATTAGAGTATAGTTTGTGTTGGCCCTTTGGGTGCAGTATTTTTTTTCTTTGAACTTACAGTTGTGCTTCAAACTTTTAAGTTATGCTTTTAGTTTTAGCTTCGACTTAATATTATTCTATATGCTTATATATGCTATGTCAAGGGTTAGGTTGGGACCACTTATGGTTCTAAGCATTATATCTCAGCTAGAGGATAGACTCAGGTCATGACAAACTTGGTATCAGAGCAATAGGTTCAAGTGTCCTAGGATGTCCGAAAAGACACGTTCGGTAGAGTCTTTATTATGGGTTTGAAGCACGCCAAACATAAAATGGGGAGGTTACAGAGCATTTAAGAAACCCTGTCTTTTCTTTCATGCTTTAGGCTAGTGCGATAGGGTTTAACTCTATAAGTATTACATCACTCCAATTCTTGCATGTGTTTCAGATTATGCCTCAGCAAAGAGCTTCCGGACGTCCACGACATGTAGGAATGAAAACCCTCAGGCGTCGCCAGTACCACCTCAGGGTAATGTCACTAATGTACAATTGTGAAATGCAATTCAAATTCTTGCTCAGGCTATGAAAACCCATGTTGATTGTCAGGGAGAAGCACCTGCAGGTCCTCAAGGTGCTCCAAACATTATCAAGATTTGTGAGTTTCTCAAGATGAATCCACTTGAGTTCTTTGGGTCTAAGGTAGACGAGGATATGGAGAATTTTATCGAGGAGGTCTGGAGGATTCTTCACTTGATGCATATGAATGAGGTTAACAGTGTTGATTTTTCTACTTAACAACTCAAAAGGATTGCTAAAACTTGGTTTGATCAGTAGAAGAATAATTTAGGGAAGGGTGTTGCACCTCCAGATTGGACATATTTGAGGAAACTTTCTTACAATGGTTCTTTCTATGAGAGATGAGGGAGGTAATGACTTAAAAGTTTCTTACTTTCAAGCAAGGTCTTAAGAGGGTAAGGAAGTATGGCCTTAAATTTACCCAGCTGTCTCGCTATACCCTGGAGATGGTTACTGAAATAAGGAACATGATGAGTTTAGTTGTTCATGGAATTGAATGACTTTTGGATAATAAGGGAAAGACATCTATGTTGATTAGTAATATGGATATTACCAGGCTTATGACATATGGTCAACAGGTTGAGGAGGATAAGTTGAAGGATTGAGAGGAGCTTCATAACAAAAAGGCAAAAACCTCAGGTAATGAGTTTAGTTAGTCTAAAAATGGTAATATGATTCAGTCATTCTTTCAGAATTAGTCATCTAGACCAGCACATTCTTCAGCTAGTAAGCCTACACTCAGGCCCAAGTATGATCTGCAGGTTAATATGAAGGTTTGTTGTTATCAAGATGGTGTTGCAAAGGGGTTCCGAAATTACCCTACTTGTAAGACTTGTGGAAAGAATCATCCTGGTGAACATTTGTATGAGAGAGATAGTTGTTGTATGTGTGGTTAGGTAGGCCACAAGCTTAGGTATTTTCCCTCTATTAGGTAGGGAAATGGGGCTAACAAACCCTAGGATAATTCTTTAGCTCCAACAGGCTAAAACTTTCCGAAAGGCACTACTTTAAGTGCAAGCGATAGTTCAAACCGTTTCTATGCCTTGTCTTCACGTTAGGATTAGGAGAACTCCTCCGATGTTATCACTGGTATGTTAAATGTTTTCTTTCGTGACGTGTATGCCTTGTTAGATCCTGGAGCTACATTGTCCTTTGTCACTGCTTATGTTTACATAACCTTCAGAGTCAATCCCGAAAAACTCCTAAACCCCTTTTCTGTTTCCACTCCATTCAAAGAATCTTTAGTGGCTAGGAGAATCTACCAAAGTTTTCCTATTTTTGTCCATCTTAAGGAAACCACAACTGATTTAGTATAATTATACATGATAGACTTTGATGTTATTCTAGGTATGGACTTGTTGTGTTCATGTTATACTTTAGTTGATAGTAGAACTAGAGTTGTGAAATTCCAATTCCCGAATGAACCAGTCCTAGAGTGGAAGTGTATTCCTTGTATACCTAAGGGTCATTTTATCTCATATCTAAAATCTAGAAAAATGATTTCCAAGGGCTATATTTACCACTTAATGAGGGTTAAAGAATCTACTTTTGAAACCCTAACTCTACAGTCAGTTCCCCAGACGTCCTTCTCGAAGATCTTCCTGGAGTCCCTCCCGACAAGAAAATAGACTTTAGGATAGATTTCCATTCTGATATGTAGGCTATCTCTATTCTGCCATAAATAATGGTCCCAGTTGAGTTGAAAGAGTTAAAAAAGTAGCTGAAAGATTTGTTAGATAAGGGGTTTATCAGACTTAGTGTTTCCCCGTGGGGTGCTCCAGTTTTCTTTATACGTAATAAAGATTGCCCCCTTAGAATATGCATTGATTACCGCTAGTTGAATAGGTTCACAATTAAAAATAAGTATCCCATCCCTAGGATTGATGACTTGTTCGACCAACTTCAGGGTGCCACCTGTTTCTCCAAGATTGACCTCAAGTTGGGTTACCATCAGCTGAAAGTTAGAGAATGTGACATCCCAAAGATAGCTTTCTGAACTCGGTATGGTCACTATGAATTCCTTGTCATGTCTTTTGGACTAACCAATGCTCCTGAAACAATTTTGGACCTCATGAATAGAGTGTTCTAGTAGTACCTCAATATGTTTGTTATTTTGACTATAAATGACATCCTGATTTAATTACGTGGCGAGGACGAGCATGGTGACCACCTTAGAATTATTCTTTAGACTATCAGAGGTAGACAAATGTATGCGAAGTTTTCTAAGTGTGAATTATGGTTGAAGTTAGTTGCTTTCCTTGGTCATATTATTTCTTGTGAGGAAATACAAGTGTCGGTCAGAAATTAGGAGTGTCTTAGGTTTAGCGAGTTATTATAGGAAATTCGTAGAGGGTTTCTCATCCATTTTAGCCCCTCTGACCAAGATGACGAAGAAGGAACTGAAATTTTAGTGGTCCAAAAATTATGAGAAGAGCTTTCAAGAGTTGAACGCTCAAATTACTTTTGCTCCAGTTTTGACTCTACTAAAGGGTTTAGTTGGGTTTGTTGTTTACTGTGATGCCTCCAGATATATGGTAGTGTCCTTGATGTGTCATGATCTCATGGCACTTTCGATGCTTAAAATAAGGAAAATATGTAATAACTTGGGTATGTGTTGTTGGTATGATGTGTTTTCTGTCTTACTTTACAGAGAAATAGGTTTTTGGAGGCAAAATGATCAACAAGGAAGAATCATGCTCGAAAACGGAGTATCTAAAGATAAAAGAACCAGGTCCTGCACTAGAGGAGTGACCCACGACAGGACCTACGTCATATGAGTCAACCTACGTGGCGTGGGTCTGTGCCGTAGGTAGACTCCTGCAAGTTTGTGAAGTGTCCTGAATTTCACGATGGGACCCACGTGATGTGACTTGGTTCCACAACACCAAGTCACGGTACCGCGAAAAGTTGCCTACTCTATTTTCCTATTTTGATTAGGATAGAATTCATCTTGTATCTATAAATACCCTTTTATTTTCCTATGTTTAGGGTTGGTCAGTACATTGTTTTGAGCGATATTTTCTATTGTTCATAAACATATTATTGATTTTATAATCTTGGAACATCGATTCTAGGGTTTTATTCATATTGAGATTTCAGAGTTTTCTTATTATTGTGAGTTTACAATTATGTTTTCATTATTGAATTCTTCTTGTGTTCTTGCAATCATAAGTAGCTAAACCCATCAACTAGGGTTGTGTGATCCATGAGGAATTAACGAAATGGGTTAAGTGCAAAGAAAATTCTGAACTATTGGGAATGCATGTATTGTTATTATCTTCATTATAATTTATCTTCTAACGGTTGCAAACGTTAGAAACTCGCCTGTATTCTAGACTTACTCGAGAGAGAGGTAGCGATTGGAAAAAAGGGAATAACAACAGAGATTTGAAGCTACCAACCTTCATCTAATAACTTGAACCATAACAGAGATAGTTATCTGAGATACAGGACAAGGAGTAGTAGTGCGACACTCGAAGACTGAGAGGAGAAAAGTGAAATTCGTCTAACCAAGGTCAAGAGACATTTAGATGAGCATATTTTATTAGATTTTGCATGCAATGTAGCGGGATAGTTTTTCTAGAACAAGTAACTGGTGGAGTTAAGGAATCATTGGGGATCATAGTCCTAGTGTATTTCTTTGTTTGTAAATCGAAAAACCAGCAATCATTACTGTTACCACTTATTCACAACCCCCCCCCCCCCAATTTTACTTACTTGCCAAATAGTCAGACTAGCATTCTAGATAATTTTGTCCTATTGCCTGTGGGATCGACCCCAACCTAGTTGGATTCTATATTTTATACAACTACCGCATTATACATTTCTGGAGGTATATTTTGGGCAACATCAAATTTTGGTGCCATTGTCGAGGAATGCGATTACGGAGTTCAGTATTTTGCTTGTTGGAGTTGATTGGTTTTATTTTACAATACTTTTAAGGGCACAAGCCGGTGTATACCTAACACTAGGGGTCAAGGCAATCCCCTAATTCCACTTGATCCTAAAATAGAAGGAACTCTGAGAGCTAATCGAAGAATGGTGAATAACGACGGAGTTCAGGATCTCGCAGCTGCAGGGGACATTCATAACCAACCAATTCAGCCAGTTGGTCATGGAACAACGGACCAAACTACAGCTCGATTGAAATGGGAAGAGCAAGCTAGTCAAGCTGCTCTTAGGCAAGCAGATAGAGATAATCGAGCTATGCAAGAAGCAGCACAGCGCCTGGATGATGCTGAAGAAAGACAAAGAAGACTGAGGGCACACCAAACACCTCACAGACCACATGTTCTGATTTTTGATGAACCAAAAGAAGAGGATATGGCTTATTTCGAGCCGATAGAGACTGGCGCCATTATCCCACCAGAATTACCTCAGGGCATTAAGTTTGACATTACAAATGCCATGATCCACCTGCTTAACTTGAAAGACGTATTAGCCGAACTTCTGACGGATGATCCGAACATGCTTGTGATGAACTTTGTGGGGGTCTGTACTTCTTATAACTTGCCTGGAGTAGAGCAACAGGCTATTTGGTTAAGATTGTTTCCGTTCTCTTTAACAGGAGAAACAACTTTGTGGTTGGCCGAATTACCAGGAGGCTCCATTACTACTTGGCAAGAGTTAAGAAATCAATTTCTGGACAGATTTTTTCCACCCTCCAAGATGATACAGTTGAAGGATGAGATTTACAACTTCAGATAACTACATTCTGAAGCACTTTACGAGACATGGCTAAGGTTTAAGAAGAAGCTGCAGAATGTTCCAAATCATAGAATTGGGGGCAGGAGTTTACTTGAAATCTTCTACAAGGCTTTAAACGCAAATACTAAGGATGTAGCAGATACTATCACTGATGGAGCATTTATGAGTCTGCGGTGGGAACAAGCTTCAGAAATTTTAGATCGTATCACTAAGACCAACTGAGGATGGCATACTCGAGAGGCAAATACACCTGTTGGTACATACACTATTGGAGAATCAGCAGCACAATGGGCATTGGATGAGTTTATAGCTCAAGAGGTCGCACAACTAAGGATAAAAATTGGTTTGTTAGCTAAATAAATTATGGCCAGGGATGCTGAAAAGTTTCATGCCATAGGTCCACAAGGCAAACCACTTAAGTATGAAGAGTATGAATCTGATAAGGAAGCTAAGTACTTGGATCAAGAAGTGGCGGGTTTCTGAGCCAAGGGCCAAGGGTCTAATCAAGTCTCTTGAAACTAGAGGCAAGGGAATCAAGGTCAAAACTATTATGGAGATAATTAAAATAGGTCAGGATATAAAGAATGAGATTGTGATGGAGACTGGAGATAAAAAAAGGATTACAAAGAGAAGAGTTGTGCTTATGTCCCACCAGGGAACCGTGATACTGACTATACAAATTCACGAATGGAAACCCTTCTTACCAAATTAGTTAAAGGATCAGAAAACCAAGAAAATTGCTTGAAGGAAATTAGGGCAGACATTTCGAGAATAATTCAGAAAGTTGAATCTCACTCAACTGCCATAAAAATAGTTGGAGCTATAGTTTGGGCAGATATCGATGGCATTGAACCAACGTCAACCAGGCACTCTTCCAAGTAACACCATCCAAAATCCTAATAATGACAGTCATTATTTAGCCATTACTACAAGAAGCGAAAAGAGCACGACCAACCCATCTATTCCTACAGATAATGTTAAGAAAGATGAGCCAGTGATGGGTGATGAAGAGGTTGAGATGGAGCCAGAAAATTTAGCAGCAGACAACAATGAAACTTACAAACCCCACGATATAAATGAGGAAGTGGAATATGAAAAGAGGAGGGAGAAGGATGTTCCATAAATGTTGAGAACTATCCCATGACCTTCTCCTCTTTTTCCTCAAAGTTTGAAAAGGAAGGGTGAGGAAGAAAAATACTAGAAGATGATTACAATGTTGAAAGAGCTATTGGTAAATATCCCTCTTGTTTAGGAATTAGAGCAGATGCCCAATTACGCAAAGTTCATGAAAGACTTGGTGATGAGGAAGAGAACTGCCAGTTTTGAGCCAGCAGATAACTTGCATCATTGTAGTGCAATTGCTTCACGTTCCCTAGTAGAAAATAAGGAGGATCCAGGAGCTTTAACAATTCCTTGTACTATCGGTTCGTACAACTTTGCAAAGGCACTGTGTGATTTGGGTGCTAGCGTTAACTTAATGTCGCTAGCCATTTTCAAGCAGTTGGTGTTGGGAGCATAAAAATCGACTTCTATGAGGCTTCTTATGACAGATAGAACTGTGAAAAAGCTGACGGGCATTCTGTATGATGTTTTGGTAAAAGTTGCATCTTTTATCTTTCCATCTGAATTTGTGATTCTAGATTGTGAAGTTGAATTTGAGGTTCCTATCATTCTTCGGAGAGCATTCCTTACCACTGGCCGTACGTTGGTTGACATGCAAACTGGGCAGATGAAATTCAGGTTAAATGATGAACATGTTACTTTCAATGTTTGTCATTCCGTGAAGCAACTAAAAGATATGCGGGTGATTTCTGTAATTGATATGCTTGATGAGAGTGCCATAGTCATTCCAATTGAAGAAAGGTTGGGGATAGAAGCTCTTGCGGCTGTGGTTATGAATTGTGACAGTTATGGTATTAAAGAATACAATGAGATGGTAGGAGCACTTGCTGGTAGGGGATCCTACACTTACACTCTGAAGAAAATTGATCTTAATTTGAAGAATAGGGTGAACCCACTAGCTCACTTTTGTTGAGGAGCCTCCAGTCTTAGAGCTTAAGGCTCTTCCTTATCACCTTCGCTATGCATTTTTGGGAGCCAATAACACCTTGCCCGTAGTATTTCTGCTTAGTTAGTAGGATGGAAGGTAGAAGCTCTGGTTTCGGTATTAAAGAAATTTAAAATGTGACATTGGTTGGTCCATTGCTGATATTATAGGGATTCCACCTGGAATTTACACTCATAAGATCCAGCTTGTTCCTGAGTGTATACCGAGCATTGAGCACCAATGTCGTCTGAACCCACCTATGTAGGAAGTTGTGAAGAAATAAATCATTAAGTGGTTAGATGCAGGTGTGGTTTACCCTATTGCTGATAGCAAGTGGGTAAGCCTAGTTCAGTGTGTGCCAAAAAAGGGAGGAATCGCTGTGGTTCCAAATGACAAGAATGAGTTAATCCCAACGAGGCTAGTCATAGAATGGAGAGTTTTCATGGACTATCAAAAGTTAAATTCTTGGACCGAAAAAGATCACTTTCCCATGCCTTTCATGGACTAGATGTTGGATCTTCTTGCTGGAAGTGGGTGGTACTACTTCTTGACTGTTATTCGGGATATAATTAGATTTTCATTGCTCTCGAGTACAAAGAGAAGACCACGTTCACCTGCCTATATGGGACTTTTACATTCAAAAGGATGTCGTTCGGGTTATGCAATGCACCAACCACTTTTCAGCATTGCATGATGTCTATTTTCTCCGAAATGGTGGAAGACACTATTGAGGTATTCATAGATGATTTTTTTGTAGTGGGAGATTCATTTGACGACTGTCTGGACCATCTTGCTAATGTATTACAAAGATGTGAAGAGTGGAATTTGGTGATAAATTGAGAGAAATGTCACTTTATGGTGAAAGAAGGTGTTGTGTTGGGTCATCGAATCTCTAAGAAGGGTATCAAAGTAGACAAACCAAAGATTGAAGTGATTGAAAAATTACCCCCACCTATTTTTGTGAAAAGAATTTGAATTTTTTTAGGTCATGTCGGCTTTTATAGAAGATTCATCAAGTATTTATCAAAATTGCACATTCGTTATGCAAACTTTTGGAGAAAGAGGTGAAGTTCATGTTCGATGGAGAGTGCCTAAAAGCATTCGAATGTCTGAAAAAGAAGTTGATTTTAGCTCCTATCATAGTCACACCAGACTAGACGATGCCATTTGAGGTTATGTGTTATGCTAGTGGAGTAGCTTTAGGTGCATTCCTTGGCCAAAAATATGAAAAGATTCTATATCCTATTTACTACGCTAACAAGGCACTTAATCCAGCCTAGAAGAATTACATGTGACTGAGCAAGAGTTGTTGTTGGTGGTTTTTGCTTTCGAAAATTTTTGATCTTACTTGATTGGTACGAAGGTGATTGTACATACAGACCACACCGTACTTAGATATCTTATGTCAAAGAAGAACGCCAAGCCAAGGTTGATTCGGTGGGTACTTCTACTATAAGAGTTTGATTTCGAGGTCAACAACTGAAAGGGGACTGAGAATCAGGTTGCAGACCACCTATCACGCCTTGAGAAGGAAGCCATCACACCTTGAGAAGGAATCTATGCTCAAATTAAGGGATGATCATGAGATTTATGACACTTTTCCAGACGAGCAAGTGTTAGCAGTATCACAAGACTAAATCCCATGATTTGCCAACTTTGCCAACTTTCAGGCAAGTGATGTAGTCCTGGAAGATATGTCGTACCAGCAATGGAGGAGATTCATGCATGAGGTGAGAAAATTCTTCTGGGATATGCCTTACCTGTTTAGGGTATGTGCAGATGGTATGATTCGAAGGTGTATCCCAGAGGCTGAAATGATGAGTATTTTGGAAGCATGTCATTCATCCCCAGTTGGGGGTCATCATGGTGGTATACGGACTGCACATAAGATAATACAATGCGGGTATTATTGGCCCACCATCTATAAAGACGCTAATGACTATGCTCGAGCTTGTGACCAATGTCAAAGACAAGGGAACATCTCATGTAGACACAAACTTCCTATGACAACTATACTTGAGTTCGAATTGTTTGATGTATGGGGAATTGATTTTATGGGCCCCTTTGTCAACTCACATGGATGAAATACATTTTGGTAGTTGTTGACTATGTTTTTAAGTGGGTGGAAGAGATTGCAGCGCTTCCCAATAATGAAGGAAGAAGTGTCATGACATTCTCGAAAAAGAACATTATCTTTACGATTTGGTACACCACGAGTAATCATTAGTGATGGAGGATCCCATTTATACATTCGACTGTTTAAAATCTCGCTTGAAAAATATGGTGTCAAACATAAGGTGGCCATACCTTACCACCCTCAGACAAGCGGGCAAGTTGAGGTGTCAAATAGTTAGATTAAGTTTATTTTGGCAAAGACAGTTAATGCCAATAGGACTGATTGGGCAAAAAGATTGGATGATGCATTAAGGGCATATCGAACTGCATTCAAAACACCAATTAGTGCCTCAGCATATCAGTTAGTGTTTGGAAAATCCTTCCATTTGGCTGTCGAATTTGAATATAAGGCATTATGGGCATTAAAGAGGTTGAATCTAAAGTGGAGTAAAGCGGCTAAATTGAGGTTAGACCAGATGAATGAGATGGATGAATTTTGTCTTCGGGCATATGAAAGTTCAGCACTATATAAAGAGAAGATGAAACTATATCATGATCGGAGGATTGAGCGACGACAGTTTCACCCGGGAGATTTGGTGCTGCTCTATAACTCCAAGCTTTGTTTTATTCTTGGAAAGCTGTAGTCTAAATGGTCTGGACTATTCACTGTTGTTAGGGTGTTCCCACATGGAGCAATCGAAATAAAAGGTGATGATAATGTTTTATTCAAGGTCAATGGGTAGCGTGTAAAGCACTATGTGGGAATCACAAAAGAGATAAGGACTTGTGAGGAGCTTAGTCTTGATGAAGTCTGAGTAGTCAAGATATCCATGTCATGTCGCGACGTTAAATCAGGCGCTGCTTGTGAGGCAACCCAAGTTTTGATTTGGTTGTGATCTGATCATTGGAGGATAAGTTAGCTGGAACTTACAATATTGAAATTTACTATGTTCAATACAACCCATGACACTAATTCACACGACGTAAGTTCATCCACGTAACATAGGTTGGTACCGTAGAAGACAGAGGAAATTTTACACCTACAGAACGCAACCCACGCCAGGGACCTACGTGACATAGGTCAACCGATGTGACAGGTTGGTGCCATGGAAATCAGAGAAAACTTTACTTGTTGAACTCGACCTACGCCAGTGACCCATGTGACGTAAGTCAACCCACATCACGTGGGTAGGTACCGTGAAAATCAGAAACCCATTTTAGGCCCAAGATCCGACCCAACCCCCAACTTTATTTATTTTGGTATATCCCCTCAAAATCGACTCAACCTCAAATCCAAACTAAACACCCTCAAATCTTAACTTAAACCCTCTCAAATCCACATCCTAACATAAACCCAATTTTCAAGAATTCATAAAATCACCCACTTGCAATCACTCTCCTCTCCAATTCCCATCTACCAAATCTGAAATTCATCAAATCCTAACCACCATTTATCCCAAAATCCTAAATCCCACAATCCCTAAATTTTCAAAACCCTAGCACCCAAAATCTGACCCATTCGACCAAAATATAACCAACCCAACCTAAAACCGAACCCAAAACCCGGCCAAAAATCGACCCAATGCTGCCCAAATCATACCCCAAATGCAGAAACATGGGTTCCTCTTCGAGAATCTGCACTAAAAACCCCAAATTTATGACTAGGTTGTGTGATAAACTTTCGGGGTCAAATAAAAGTGGGTGGGAAGAAGTATACGAGCTTTCTACCTCTGATTCTAGTATACGAGCCGTCTACCGCTGATTCTACATGAGTAGATCATACCACAAGGCTAAAAACTAGGGCACAAGCTACTACCTGGGCTGTACAATGGCCTACTTCATAGCCCCTGACACCTGCCAAACCAGTTGCTCCTGTTTAGTCTTCTGATTCCTCTCCCCAGTATGAAAAGGGAGAGGATACTTCAACGTCCAGTGATGAACAGGACTGTAACACCCCGTACCTTCCCGACCCTACTTTCCAACCTTGAACCAAGTTTACCCTAGGTTCGAGAGAAATAAGTACGTATTTTGTATTGTTATTGATGAAACATTTGATATTGTGCTAGTAAATGTGATTAGACCTTTGTAGGAGGTGTTTGTGACTTTATGGAGCATTTGTGGGGTAAAAAGGGAGGTTTAAAGAACATCCAAGCAAAGGATCTTAAAGATAAGAGGCAAGCAAAAGGTTGGAACTTGAAAGATCTAACCAAATACACAAAGAAAAGTTGAAATCAAATTTTTGGTGTAAGGCGAGCCAGGGGGCGTGCTAGGCTGCTTTGGCCTGAATTTTGTTTGGAAAAGGCATCAAGGGGATTCTCCCAGGGGCGTTCCAGGCCACTCCTGGCCACCTTTCCAGGGCTGAAATTTTTCTAAGTCTCTAGGGCGCCCGGGAGCGTGCCGGGGTGCTTTTTGCCCGATTTCTTCTAGGATTATTTATCTATAAAGAGGACTCTTGGGTTATGGTATCATTATTACATCATAGTAGGGATACTCTTGAGAAAGTTTGGCATCCTATTTGGGGTTAATTCTTCGTCACAAGTGTTTTATCAAATTATGCTCAATTAAACCATGAGTGGCTAGAATTTCTTATTTTTGTGATTGAGGCTATGAACATGAATCTCGTGAGTTGAATATTGTTGTAACATTTATGGAATTATTTAAACATGAGATAATTGGAGTATTACACATTGAAATTGGTGGGCTAAGTTAATATGTGATAATGGGCTCAATTTGAGGCCCAAAATGAAACAAAAGACATGGCCCAAAAGGGGCAAATGACCCATTCTTCCATTTGACCAAGTAAATATAGAATTTCATGCCCAAGGAGTGGCAAAGGATGACTTGAGGTCTAAATAAAGTCCAAAAATCAGATTTTTATTCCAAAAATCACACATGCCTTTCTAGACATTTTTTTAAAGATATTTCTCATATCTTCCAAACCCTAAGGAAACCATTTTCTTTGGGCACTTTGGACAAGATCATCACTTTACCAGCTTGGGTAAGTGTTTATTCTTGTTATTTAATATATTATATACATGAGAGATTGTGTATATTATGATGGTTATGTTGGCAAGGTTAAATAGGGCACTTTTGCTTTTTGCCAAAAGATGTGCCATCTTTGTGATTTAAACTTGAAAGGAGACTTGGGGTTTTGATGAAAGTGCATGGTGTGAATGAAATATCAACATGTATGGTGTGGTTATGTTCCATGACTTATTATTTTTTTATGAGTGTAAATTGTGGGATTGTTGTCGATATGTTGTTATGAAGTGTATTAAGCTGACTTATTGGGGTAATTGTGATGTTGTGTTAATGGAGAAGTGTAAAGTATGAACTTGGTGTGACATGCTATTAGTTTATGATGTATTTGTCAATGTATGGAATATTGTGGTATTGTTGGTATTATAATATCATAAATGGTATTATCAAGGGGAAAATGACATTTTAAGGCAATCATGTAACTCGTTGTCGTCGTATGCACTTGTAAGGTAGTTGGTTGTTAACATAAGATCCGTTATGTACTTGTGTTGTAGAGTGAAACGTAAGGAAGGAGCTGGACTATTGTATTCACATTTAGGATTGTATATTCATATTGGGAAGATAAGGTATGTAAGGTTACTCTTTCCGTATCCTTCTGTGGCACATAGTGTTCACATTGACGTTGTACCTTTTTCCATTCCAAAATGTTCTAAGGTATCCCATTCTCGGTTATTACTTATTGTTACTTACATGATCCTTACTCATTGATCAATTGTGATTCACATGTCTCATGTTCATTGGCTAATGTTCCAAAGTTCCAATAATGTTGTAGCTCCCAATGTATCAATCTCATAGAAGTAAAGAAATGAAGTAATGTATAATTGTTTCTATATGCTTGAGTAACATCCCAGGGGCGACATAAAATCCTAGCATGGGTTATCACAGTTACATCCCAGGGGCGATATAAAATCCTAGAATGGGTTATCACAGTAACATCCCAGGGGCGATAGAAAAGCCTAGCATGGGTTAATCACATCCCAGGGGTTAAAATACCTAGCATGGGTAGAACGATAAATATGAATAAATGTAAAGGCAATTGAAGTAAAGGATGTAATGTGCATGGTTCCACATATGCAGACCGATCTATTCTCTTATATTTGATTTCATGGAAGTACTTATATATCATACAGTTTTATATGAGCCTTATATACTCAGTACATTTTTTGTACTGACGTCCCTTGGGGGACTTACCTTACTTGCTGCAGGCACAGGTGCTAGTAGACCTCTACAGTAGGTTACGGATCATTTGCCGATCTTTGGTGAGCTCCAGTTAGTCTGGGGCTTTTCGACTTTCATATGTACATTTGTTTTGGTACTGTAATATTGTATAAAGCAGGAACTTGTCCCGACTTTAGGATGCTTATGTATATGCATCTGTTAGAGGCTTTGTAGACGGACGTGGTGAGATAAATGAAAGAATGTATGTCCATGTTGACTTTATGGCCCTAACGACCGAGTTTCTTATATGTATATATCACATGTTTCCATGACTTTCGCTAATAGTATCTTTTATATATACATGATGGTGATGTTCCTTGAATGACATGCATATGAATGGACATGAGCAAAGATTGGTTCTCTCGGGCCTTATCTTTTTCGGGTACCAGTACGCCCCGTTGGAATTCGAGGCGTGACAAAAGTGGTATCAGAGCAGGTTGTCCTAAGGGTGTCTACAAAGCCGTGTTTGATTAGAGTCTTGCTTATGGATGTGTTGTACACCACATTTATAAGTAGGAGGCTACGGAACATTTAGGAGTTGTTTCTTTTCTTCATTTCTAGATCATGCAATAGAGCCAATGTTGTAAGCGGAATCGTATCTGACCATTGGAATTTATTTTCTTTGTTATAGTAAAATGCCGACTACAAGAAGAGTTAGAGGCAAAACTAAGCAGGTAGATATGCTTTCCGGTAAAGGAACGATTAAATCACCACCCGACCAAGCTATTCAAGTTGGGGCTAACACTGAAATTGCATCGCGGTCTTCTTTTACCTTTCTAGGTCCAGAAGAGCCAATAGGTAGAGAATTACCAGCAGAACCGCCTACGAATGCTACTGACTAGGATTTAAGAAATGCAGTGCATATGTTGACTCAACTAGTTGCGGTACAAACTTAGGGACGAGCTGGTCCAATGACAAGTGAGGATGATGCGGCTAGAGTAGCCAGTCGGCGAACACAGGATTTTCTGAAATTAGACCCTCCCATATTCACTGGGTCAGATCCGAAAGTAGATCCAAAGGATTTTGTGGACCAAATTCGAAGGGCCCTAGATGTTATGCACGTGACTGGTAAAGAAACAGTTGAACTTGTGGCCTATAGATTGAAAGGAGAAGCTATATTGTGGTATGAAGATTGGAAGAAATCTCATGGTATCGGTGCAAATCCACCTAATTAGGAAGAATTTACAGCGGTATTTCTTGATCACTACCTTTCCTATGAGATCCGAGAGGCTCCTGTGCATCAGTTCTTAAATCTCCGTCAAGGGAATCTGAGTGTTAGAGAATACAGTTTGCAGTTTAATTCTTTGGCTCGATATGCTCCTAATGTAGTATCCACAATGACAGATAGGGTCCATCGATATATGGATAGATTGGAGCTATATTTGGTAAGGGACTGCACTATTGCTGCTTTGAACAGAGATATGGATATAGAGAGAATTCATGCTTTCGCACAGAAAATGGAGGACTAAAGGCAAACAAGAAGGGTACACGAATTTAAACGAGGGCCGTCAAAGAGGGATAGGCCTATAGGGTAGTCTATGGTGTCTCAAGGAGAATCTAGGCCTCGAAGTTTTTATAGACCACCTAGACCCTCATTTTTTTCCCCTACAGCAGGTACTTCATCCCAGTTTTGGGGGATTAGAGGCAGCCATTTTGGGCAGAGTAGTGGACTTCAAGGTTCACAGACAGCAGGATTTTCTCATCCTTCGTGTCAGTGCTGTGGAAGGTATCATTTAGGTGAATACCGATTGGGGACAAATATTTATTTTTGGTGTGGTACGATGGGGCACATAATGAGAGAATGCCCACAGATGAGCATGTGAGGTATAGCATGACCTATGGGATCAACTGTTGCATCACCATCATCGGTTTCTTCCCTAGGTCGAGGTGTGCAGCCTGCTGGTCGTGGTAGAGGTGCCAGAGGAGCAGCTAGTTCTAGTGGGACCCAAAATCGAACCTATGCTATAGTGGACCGACAGAATTTGGAGGCTTCTCCTGATGTCGTCACAGGTACATTATCCATATTTTTGTATAATGTATATGCATTGATTGACCCGGGTTCTACATTGTCATATGTTACTCCATTGATTGCTGCAAAATTTGAAAGAACACCAGAATTATTAACTAAGTCAATTGAAGTATCTACAGCAGTTGGTGAATATATTGTTGCAAAAAGAGTATATCGTAATTGCGTGGTAACTGTGTGTGGTCATGATACACTGGCTGATCTCATTGAATTGGACATGGTGGATTTTGATGTCATAATGGGTATGTATTGGTTGGTGTATTGTTATGCCACGATAGATTGTCGAGCTAAGAAGTTACATTTTTATTTTCCACAAACGAATGTTCTTGAATGGAAGGGTGATGTAGGGGAACTGAGAGGGAAATTTATTTCCTATCTTAAAGAAAGGAAAATGATAGCCAAAGGGTACCTATGTCACCTAGTACGGGTGAAAGATACTGATGTGGAACCATTAACTCCTCAGTCGGTTCCAGTGGTCAATGAATTTTATGTATTTCCTGACGATCTTCCAGGTTTACCTCCAGAACGGGAAGTGGAGTTTGGCATTGATGTGATTCCAGACACTCAGCCTATCTTTATTCCTCCATATAGAATGGCTCCAGCAGAATTACGTGAATTGAAGGAGAAATTGAAAGACTTGCTGGACAAGGGTTTCATCAGACCTAGTATGTCCGCGTGGGGTTCACCGATATTATTTGTATGGAAGAAAGATGGCACATTGAGAATGTGCATTAACTATCGACAATTGAATAAGGTAACAATCAAGAACAAATATCCCCTCCCCAGAATTGATGATTGTTTGATCAGTTACAGGGTGCCAAGTGTTTTTCAAAGATTGACTTGAGATTGGGTTATCATCAGGTCAGAGTAAGAGAAAAAGACATACCCAAGACAACTTTCCGAACACGGTATGGCCATTATGAATTTTTAGTTATTTCGTTTCGACTAAAAAATGCACCAGCTATTTTTATGGATTTGATGAATAGGGTGTTCAAACCATTCTTAGATGTATTTGTGACCGTGTTCATAGATGATATCCTGGTTTATTCAAGATCACAGGAGGATCATGCTAATCACTTACGATAGATGTTACAGATTCTTCGTGAGTGTAAGTTGTATGCAAAGTTCTCTAAGTGTGAATTTTGGTTGAAATCCATAGGATTCTTGGGTCACATTGTGTTCGGTGAAGGAATTCAGGTTGATACGCAAAAGATTGAAGCGGTGAAAAATTGGCCAAGGCCTACAACGCCTATGGAAATTCATAGCTTCCTTGGGTTGGCAGGTTATTACCGAAGGTTTGTTGAAGGGTTTTCTTCCATTGCTGGAACTTTAACAAAGCTTACACACAAGGCAGTCAAGTTTCAGTGGAATGATGCATGTGAGAAAAGTGTCCAAGAGCTGAAAGATAAATTAACCTCCACACCCGTATTAGTACTTTCGGAAGGCACAGAAGGGTATGCAGTATATTGTGATGCGCTCGGAGTTGGACTCAGATGTGTATTGATGCAGCACGGTAATGTAATAACATATGCCTTACGACAATTGCATCCATATAAGAGAAACTATCCCACACATGATCTTGAGTTAGCAGCGGTGGTATTTGCTTTAAAGATATGGATTCATTATTTGTATGGGGTTCATGTCGATATCTACACTGATCACAAAAGTTTGCAATATATCTTTAAGTAGAAGGAACTCAATTTGAGGCAACGAAGGTGGCTAGAGCTCTTAAAAGACTATGATATTGATATTCTATATCATCTAGGGAAAAAAAATGCGGTAGCTAATGCATTGAGCCACAAGGCAATAGGAGGCACTAGTGGCCAATTGACGGAAAAGCAAGGCTTAGTTAAGGATCTACATCAATTAGCCAGCTTGGGGGTTTGTCTTCTTGAATCCTCAGATGAAGGGGTTATTGTAAAAAATGCGGCAGAATCTTTATTAATAGCTGAAGTAAAAGAGAAACAGTTTGCGGATCCTATGTTATTGAAGCTGAAAGAAAATGTACAACAGGGTCTGACTACGGCCTTTGATCTTACACAAGAAGGGGTACTTCAATGCCAAGGTAGATTATGTGTACCAGATGTAGATAAGCTGAGGAGACGAATTATGATAGAGGCGCATCATTCAAGATATTCTATTCATCCGGGAGCTACCAAAATGCACCATGATTTGAAGGAAATGTATTGGTGGGGAAACATGAAGAAGAACATTGCAGAATTTGTAGCTCAATGCCCGAATTGTCAACAAGTCAAGGTAGAGCATCAGAAACCAGGAGGTTACATGCAATGTATCAATATTCCAGTCTGGAAATAGGATATGATTAACATGGATTTCATCACAGGTTTGCCTCGTACACTGCGGAAATTTGATTCTATATGGGTCATAGTTGACAGGCTTACCAAGTTCGCGCATTTTCTACCAGTTAAGAACACCTATACAGCTGAAGATTATGCAAGGTTGTATGTTAAGAAGATAGTACGATTGCATGGGATTCCAATTTCCATTATATCAGACATAGGAGCACAATTTACCACACATTTTTGGATATCTTTTCAGAAGAGCTTGGTTACACAAGTGAATTTGAGTACAACTTTCCATCCTCAGACAGATGGACAAGCAGAATGTACTATCCAAATACTTAAAGATATGCTATCAGCTTGCACGTCAGATTTTTAAGGCAGTTGGGATGATCATTTGCCTCTTATTGAATTTGCTTACAACAATAGCTATCATTCAAGTATCAAAATGGCATCTTATGAAGCTTTATATGGAAGAAAGTGTAGATCACCAATTGAATGGTTTGAAATAGGTGAGACTGCTTTACTTGGTCTAGATCTTGTTCATAAAGCTATGGAGAAAGCTAAAGTGATCCAACAGTGTCTGCAAATGGCCAGAGTCGACACAAGTCCTATACTGATGTTAGAAGAAGAGGGCTTGAATTCACCATAGGTGATTGGGTATTCTTGAAGGTGTAACCGATGAAAGGGGTAATGCGATTTGGAAAGAAAGGGAAGTTGAGTCCCCGATAAATTGGGCCATATGAAATTATCAGAAGATTTAGGCAAGTTGCGTATGAGTTGGCACTACACTAAGAACTCTCCACAGTGAATCTGGTGTTTCATGTTTCGATGCTTCGAAAGTGCATAGGAGATCCATCTTGTATTGCTCCCATTGAAGATGTACAAGTTACGAAAGATCTCACTTATGCGGAGATAACTATTGCTATTCTAGATCGACAAGTAAAGAGGTTGAGGAATAAAGACATAGCTTTCGTAAAGGTACTTTGGAGAAATCAACAAGTAGAGGAGATCACATGGGAAGCCGAGGAAATGATGAAGTAAAAGTACCCTCATCTGTTTCAAATGGAAGATAAAGTTCAAAATGCGGGATCGAAGCGATAACAAGTATCTATGAGCATTATGTGTATATGTATATATATGCTAATATAGAGATGCATTTGTTGTAATTGAAAAGATGTTGTTAACATTTGAGGACGAATGATTCTAAGGGGGGAAGAATGTAACACCCCATACCCTCCCGACACTACTTTCCAACCTTGAATCAAGTTTACCCTAGTTTCGAGAGCAAAAAGTACGTATTTTGTATTGTCATTGATGGAACATTTGATATTGTGCTAGTAAATGTGATTAGACCTTTGTAGGAGGTGTTTGTGATTTTGTGGAGCATTTTTGGGGTGAAAAGAGAGGTTTAAAGGACATCCAAGCAAAGGATCTTAACGATAAGAGCCAAGCAAAAGGTTGGAACTTGAAAGATCCAACCAAATCCACAAAGAAAAGTTGAAATCAAATTTTTTGTGTGGGGCGCGCCAGGGGGCCTGCCAGGCCGCTTTGGCCTCAATTTTGTTTGACACAGGCAGCAAGGGGGTGAGCCCAGGGGCATGCCAGGACGCTCCTAGCCACCTTTCCAGAGCTAAAATTTTTCTAAGTCTCTAGGGCGCCCGGGAGCGTACCGGAGTGCTTTTTGCCCGATTTCTTCTACGATTATTAGTCTATAAAGAGGACTCTTGGGTTATGGTATCATTATTACATCATAGTAGGGATACTCTTGAGCAAGTTTGGAATCCGAGTTGGGGTTAATTCTTTGTCACAAGTGTTTTATCAAATTATGTTCAATTAAGCCATGAGTGGCTAGAATTTCTTATTTTTGAGATTGAGGTTACGAACATGAATCTCGTGAGTTGAATATTGTTGTAACATTTATGAAATTATTTAAACATGAGATAATTGGAGTATTACACATAGAAATTGGTGGGCTAAGTTTATATGTGATAATGGGCTCAATTTGAGGCCCAAAATGGAACAAAAGACATGGCCCAAAAGGGGCAAATGACCCATTCTTCCATTGACCAAGTAAATATAGCATTTAATGCCCAAGGAGTGGCTAAGGATGACTTGAGGTCTATATAAAGGCCAAAAATCACCCATGCCTTTCTAGACATTTTTTTAAAGATATTTCTCATATCTTCCAAACCCTAAGGCAACCATTTTGTTTGGGCACTTTGGACAAGATCATCACTTCGCAAGCTTGGGTCAGTATTTATTATTGTGATTTAATATATTATATACATGAGAGATTGTGTAGATCATGATGCTTATGTTGGCAAGGTTGAATAGGGCACTTTTGCTTTTTGCTAAAAGATGTGCCATCTTTGTGATTTAAACTTGAAAAGAGACTTGTGGTTTTGATGAAAGTGCATGGTGTGAATGAAATATAAACATGTATGGTGTGGTTATGTTCCTTGAATTGTTATTTTTCTATTAGTGTAAATTGTGGGATTTTTGTCGATATGTTGTTATGAAGTGTATTGAGGTGACTTGATAGGGGTAATTGTGATGTTGTGTTGATGGAGAAGTGTAAAGTATGAACTTGGTGTGACATGCTATTGGTTTATGATGTATTGGTCAATGTATGGAATATTTTGGTATTGTTGGTATGATAATTTCATAAATGGTATTGTCAAGGGGGAAATGACATTTTAAGGCAATCATGTAACTCATTGTCGTCGTATGCACTTGTAAGGTAGTTAGTTGTTAACGTAAACTCTGTTATGTACTTGTGTTGTAGAGTGAAATGTAAGGAAGGAGCTGGACTATTGTATTCACATTTAGGATTGTATATTCATATTGGGAAGATAAGGTATGTAAGATTACTCTTTCCGTATCCTTCTGCGGCACATAGTGTTCACATTGACATTGTACCTTTTTCCATTCCAAAATGTTCTAAGGTATCCCATTCCCGGTTATTACTTATTGTTACTCACATGATCCTTACTCATTTATCAATTGTGATTCACATGTGTCATGTTCATTGGCTAATGTTCCAAAGTTCCAATAATGTTATGACTACCAATGTATCAATCTCATAGAAGTAAAGAAATGAAGTAATGTATATTTGTTTCTATATTCTTGAGTAACATCCTAGGGGCGACATAAAAGCCTAGCATGGGTTATCACGGTTACATCCCAGGGGCGATATAAAATCCTAGCATGGGTTATCACAATAACATCCCAGGGGCGATAGAAAAGCCTAGCATGGGTTAATCACATCCCAGTGTTTAAAATACCTAGCATGGGTTAATCTCATCCCAGGGGCGACAGAAAAGCCTAACATGGGTAGAACGATAAAGATGAATAAATTTAAAGGCAAATGAAGTAAAGAATGTAATGTACATGGTTTTACATATGTAGACCGGTGGTTTATCTATACTGACTATTCTCTTATATTTGATTTCATGGAAGTACTTATATATCATACAGTTTCATATGAGCCTTACATTCTCTGTACATTCTTTGTACTGACGTCCCTTGGGGGACTTTCCTTACTTTCTGCAGGCACAAGTGCTAGTAGACCTCCACAATAGATTGCGGATTATTTGCCGATCTTTGGTGAGCTCCAGTTGGTCCGGGGCTTTTCGAGTCTCATATGTACATTTGTTTTGGTATTGTAATGTTGTATAAAGCGGGGACTTGTCCCGACTTTAGAATGGTTATGTATATGCATCCGTTAGAGACTTTCTAGATGGATGTGGTGAGATGAATGAAAGAATGTATGTCCATGTTGACTTGATGGCCCTAACGGCCGAGATTCTTATATGTATATATCACATGTTTCCATGACTTCCGCTATTAGCATCTTGTATCTATATGTGATGGTGATGTTCCTTGAATGACATGCATATGAATGGACATGAGCAAAGATTGGTTCTGTCGGGCCTTGGCTTTGGGTGCCAGTCCTCCTCGTTGGAATTCACGGCGTGATAAAAAAAATTAATGTATCTGGGTCTGAGGAGAATGATGAGGGTATGATTGATGCCGAGGTTGATGTATCTGGCTCTGAAGAAAATGGTGAAGGTCCGAATAATTCTGTGGTTCAGGCGATAATATCTATTTCTAGCACTGGTGGTCAAACTTCTACGCTGGCTACACAGTGGGTCGTAGTTGCGGTTCGAAGGGAAAACAAAAAATGGTGTGTTCAGCGTATGAGGGCCATTTATGACAGGGATTCCAAACTTACTGAGCGGGGTTTTGTAGAAGGAGTATCACTGAGGAGCCTCGGTATCGGCTAGATGAGTTAAAGACACTGCCCGAGAGTAAGACAGTATTTGATCATTATGGATTCGGGTGGATAATGGAGCCTCCTGGGCACTATATCCCTGAGTTATTCCATGAGTTTTATAATTCCTATGGTGCTTCTATTGAATTGATCACACCCAATGAGCAGCGATATCGGGACCAACTACCATTGACTGACACTTTGGTTTGGGAAACCAGAGTAGACATCTCTGAGCAGACTATCCACAGGTTTTTGTTAGATGCTGAATGTCCATTTCCAGCTAGCACCGTATAATTTGATCACCGTATGGAGACTACGAGAAATAGGGATAAAATGAGGGATGTCGATCAGCATTTGGAGTTACTACAATGGATTGTGGGATATATAGCGGAGGATGGTGTGGATGTTGGTTGGGTATCTGGGAAGCTGTACATTAAGAAGTCCTCGCTTCACTTTGTTGGATGATTTTGGTGGTCTATTGTGAGGCACCATCTGGGTCAAACAAATGCTGATAATTCACTTACTCTTGACCAGGCTGTTCTAGTGACAAGCATCATTGCCAGATATGACATTAATATCGCCCACTACATCATTAGGAAAATTCATGAGCGTGCCTTTAGATATTTTACCAGCATTTCTTTCCCTTGTCTGATTTATGGCTTATGTGTTAGTATTGGTGTGTTTACGATGCCTGCAGTAGATCATCATATTGTGGTGACCCGCATTGCTGATATAGGGTTGATGCAACAGCGGGGAGCTCACCCAATTTTTTTGTGGAGGTCTCAACCTTTCGTGTCATCATGAGCAGCCCTTTTTGAAGGGCCTGGAGATAGAGAGGAGCAGGTTAGTACTCCAGCACCGATGAGTATACCTGAGACTGTTCATTTACCTGTTGAGGGAACAGGCCCAGTGATTGACGATGAGGTCACAAGCACTACAGCACCACCGCCCCTCTTTGGTATGGTCTCAGTTCCAAGGGACTTTATGCAACAGTTGGTTGATAGGAAGACGCAGATGTTTGAGAGGCAGGCTCACACAGAGGCTCATATGGCTAAGTTGGTATCCCAGCTTAGGCCATGGGTTCGGACCACAGTAAAGGCTTCAGAAGCTAGAGTAGAGGCCCGGATGACTGCGGCTATAGATAGATTTATGAGATAGCTGCATGGGTGGATTGATAGTTTTGAGACATGGATGGCTGCCCGAATGATTGCAGCACAGATTCCTGATATAGCAGGATTGACACAGGAGGTGGTTGCATTAAGAGAAGAGGTTAGAGCTTTGGCACAGAGCAGCACTCCTGACATTCCACCTATGCTCGTTCTAGCCCCAATGAGGCCGACTTTTGAGGTGGATTTGTTTGCTGACGAGGAGCCTCCTCTTGATAGAGGCAAGCGGCCACGTAGTCTAGAGGATCAGACTGATAGTGGTGACGAGTTTGAGGGTGATTTACGGAGAGCGATTAAGGCCTCTAGAGTAGAGTACCATGCCAGTCAGATTGCTCAAGAGTAAAAGGCATGAGGTCCATCCTTTAGTCAGGTACCTCCTACGCAGGACACACCTAGCATAGAGCCCAGAGAGCATGCAGATAATCCTTCTGTGGATGGGCCTATATCCGGTGCCTAGGTCACTGCAGGTATGTCTTCACTCTCTTACACTTACTCTATTGGTAGCTGTGTACTACGGCCAGTGCACCATTATTTAATTGGGGGTGGAGGTATACCACCACTTGAGGGGTATACCACTACTTGAAGGGTTTTGTTGTTGTGTTTTCTTTTTCCCCAAGTGTGCTATCATAGTAGAACTGGCATGTTTAGGTTTTTATTTATATTATTATGTGTATTCATGTTTAATTAGGAGGAAAATAAGGGAACCTTAGTGCAGTCCAGTTTTGAACAAGTTGTGCTTTTTGATTTTTTAAAGGACCCCTCTCCTGAAAATTTTCCTTTAAAAGTGTATGCGTAGTATGTTAGTTTCTAACAGCTGTTGGATCTTGTTATGGTGTTAGTATTATAGGCAACATGACTATAGCTAGCAATGCGTGAGCTGGATAGGTAGTAGTTTATAGTGTAACCCTGTGCTATGTGTGTGTGAGGTCATTACCTAATTCACTTTGTGTGTGCGATCCAGAACTTGCCCAGTTAGTCTTGCCTGGGTTATAGGATAGTGGTTAGGAAAGAATCATAGGCCATTTTTAAATACATCCTCTTTTAGCCTAAATGCCCAACCAAATGTATTAAATATCTCTTGATCCCGATTTTGAGCCTTAATTGTCCTATTTCTTTCATTAGCCTAGTCACCTTCCCAGTTGAATTACAATGAACCTGTCTTGGCCATGGTCCCTCCTTGGACATTGTGTACCTCAACTCAGGCAAATCATCTAAGTTGAGGGTGGCTATTATAGAGGTACGTAGCTTAACTTGGGTATGAAGAAGGGGTTAGTAAAAGAAAAAGAGAAAAGATTTGGGTGTGAAGAAAAAAAAATGATGAGTGAAATAAATAAAAATTGTAAAGAAAAAAAAAAGTATTTGGGTTTTGAAAGTATGAATAAAATCACACCCAAAATTTGAAAATAAATGAAGGAGAATAAGGGAAAATAAAAGGAGAATGGTTGGAAAGTGAAGCCAAAAATAGTGTAGTTTCAAGGAGGGTGAGTCACCATATCCATATGTACCATACCCGTCCCTAATCCTACGTTACAAGCCAATGAAATTCCTAATGTGATCCTAGTCAGACTGTCCGAAAAAACTAAGGCATAGAAAATAAGGGCAAACCTATGGTATTTCATGCACATTGTTTTTAATTCTTTGTGTGAAAGAGTGTTTTGACCCAGTCCCTACTTTGGTATTCATTAGTATGCTGTAAGTGTATGGAACTTCTTTGTTGTGAGAATACATGGGTTGCATTGTTAGCTGCTATTTTTTCGGGTAATGTCATTTGCATATATGCTTAGTTGTTTGTTCATAATATGATGCCATCACTCGATCCCTTCTGTGTCATGATAATATGATGCATGTATACACACCGTGGTTTTTGGGTATGTATGGTCAAGCAGAGGTAGAAAATTTAGCCAGGACTGGCTCATATCATGCTCCTCTATTTATTTTATGTGTAAATCAGTGTGAGAAAATCATTTAGATTTCTTAAATTCTGGTCAGAAGAGGTAGATTTTTAGCAAGTGGTGAGGTCTAATTAGGGTTCCAATGAAGGTGATATATTCATTAGTCTTTAGAAGAAAATGAAAAAGACAAAGACTGCTCTATGTACTTAGAGTAGGGAAAGATTTGGTGACATATTCAAGCAGCTTATTATCAGAGAGGAAATTGTTAGGCTCAAGGATGGCCTGTTTGAAGATAATCCAACTGCTGTGAATAGAATAGTATTACATAAGGCTCAAGTAGAATTAAAACAATATATTCACTATGAAGAAGAGTTCTGGAGGCAAAAAGAAAGTGTAAAATGGTTCTCTGAAGGGGATAAGAAAACCAGATTCTACCATAGTTTAGTTAATAGAAGGAGTAAGTGGTTGATAGTTTCTGAGATCTCAAATCACAGGTTCATGGGCTAAGGGTATTGCACAGTTGGTAGAAGAAGCTTTATCCTAATTTCAAGACCAATTTTAAGGTACTACTAGTGATGTGGGGCTTTTACTATTGAGGCATATTCCTTCTGAAGTCATTGATGACTTCAATTTTGCTATAAATGCTTTGCCCATAATAGAGGAGGTAAAAAAAGTGGTATATGAATTAAATGGAGAGAGTGCTACTGGCCCTGATGGGTTTACTGGTCAGCTTTTCCAAATCTATTAGGACATTGTAGGTGATGATGTTTTCAGAGTAGTGATTTCCTTCATTGAGGGTTGCACTCTTCCTAAATCCATCACACATACTAATTTGGTCCTCTTGCCTAAAAAGAATATTGTACAATCTTTTTCAGACATGAGGCTAATTAGTCTAATCAACTTCTTAAATAAAGTAATTTCCAGAGTAGTACATGACAGGATGGAGGATCTGCTACCTATTCTAATTTCAAAGAATTAGTCAGGGTTTGTGAAAGGTAGAAATATTGCTAAAAATATGCTTTTGGCATAAGTGATAATCTCTGACATTAGAATAAGGGGAAAGCATGCAAATATGGTTCTTCAATTGTATATGGATAAGGCTTATAACAGGGTGAATTTTGATAAACGTGTTGGAGAAAATGGGCTTTGATAATAGTGTGGTGGATAAAATTTAAAGACTTATTACAATTAATTGGCACTCTATTCTCATTAATGGTCAAGCTTATGGCTTTTTTCATTGCTCATGGGGTGTAAAGCAGGGGGATCTTTTATCCCCAGCTTTGTTTATTCTATCAGCAGAGGTTTTATCTAGGGCTCTAAATTCTTTGTTCAGGAGGCAGATTTTAAGAATTATGGTAAGCCTAAGTGGAGTGAGAAAATCAACCACTTAGCATATGCTGATGATACTTTTATTTTTGCATCTGCGTATAGAAAATCTTTGCAGTTACTAATGGATGTTCTTAAAAGTTGTGAGGCACAATCTGGTCAACTAATTAACTAAGAAAAGAGTGTTTTTATTATCTATCATAAAAAGCACATGCTCATATCAGGGAGGTGGAAGAGGAGGAAAATTTCCTTTAATCTATTTGGGTTATCCTATTGGTCATGTAAAGAAGTAAAAGGGGCATTTTTCAGAGTTGATGAAGAAAGTGCAACACAAGTTGCAATCCTGGAAAGGGAAGATCCTTTCATTTGGTGGTAAGGCTGTTTTAATTAACATTGTTTTGAATAGTATCCCTATTTACTTATTGTCTGTTGTTAATCCTCCTAAGTGTGTTATTTATGATCTACATAGAATCATTGCAAGGTTTTTATGGAATTTCAAGGAGGTTGGCAGAAATAAACATTGGATAGCTTGAGATGATATTTGTGTTCCTAAAGAGATAGGAGGTCTAGGTTTTAGGTCCTTGTTTGATGTATGTAAAGCATTATTTGATAAGTTGTGGTGGATATTTAAAACATAAAAATCTTTGTGGACTAACTTTATATGGAACAAGTATTGTAAGAAAGTGAGACCTCAGATTGTATAAGGGAAAGGTGGAATTTAGCATAGAAGTATATGTTGGAGGGTAGAGACAGATTTGATCAAGAGATATAGTGGGAACCTAAATATTGTCATTCAAGTGTATAGTATGAAAATTGGATTCAATCAGGTTCCCTACATTATTATTTGACAATGAGTTTCAAATGAGAACCAATTAGAGGCTATGAGTCAGTTATTATCAAATAGGAAATAGAATGAAAAACTACTACAAGAAGACTTCAATAGGGAGATGTACAATTAGGTTATCATGAATGTGAATTGTGAGGAGGAATCAGATGAATGGGATAGACATTAGTGGATGTTGAATAGTATAGGGAAATTTACAGTGGGGTCTACCTAGGTATGCCCAAGACAAAGAGGAGGGGTATAGTCAATTTTTAAAAAAAATTGGCTGAAAGGTGTTCCATTTAAAGTGTTTTTCTTTCTGTGGAGACTATGGAAGAAGAGGATCCCTATTGGTGAAATCCTCATTAGGAACATAATTTATGATTATATAGTATGTTGCTGTTGTGAGAATGGGGTTCAATAGAGTATAGAGCATCTGTTTATAAATTTTACTATTGCTAACTCTATTTTGAACTACTTTGCAGCTGAAACAGAGGTTATTGGTCCTTTCTTGCAGGTCAGAGCTTGTGTTTTTAAGTGGTGGAAACTGTAATTGCTCGTAAAAAACCCTAATTTACAAGGTTGTGCCCATGATCATATTGTGGCAGATTTGGAAGAGGAGAAACATTATTTAGCATGGGGGACGGATGTTCTATGGTAGTATGAGAATTGAGATTACAAGGAACATAGTATATAAGGCTATGTTTCTATATCCCTGGCTGATGAACATTCCCAATCTTGGCCTGAACTTGTACGGTTTCTAGATAATTACACACCTAGGATTGATTGCAAGGTGGTTTATTGAAAGGTACCTAGGGTAGGATCTTTTAAATGAAATTCTGATGGAGCATCCAAAGGCTATCTTAAAATTAGTTCAGGTGCTTTCCGTGTCAAAACTTATTCTGGGAATATGATATATGCTGAAAGTAGGCAACTTTGTGATAAATCAAATTTGGTGGTAGAATATAGCATTGAGGTTGGATTCAGAGTTTTGTATTGCTCCCAATTATCTTCCTTTATTCCTAGAGACTGATTCACTTTCTTTTAAAAAGAATTAGGACAATAGTTGGGATGTGCCTTGGTGTATTGTAGTGGACATTAAAAGGATAAAGAATTTGATGAAGGAGAAGGAAGTTGTGGTGGAGCATACCTACAGAAAAGCCAACAAGCTAGTTGATTGTTTTGCTAACCATATTTTCTCTTTTATAGGTATAGACAGAACTTTTTATTCAAATGAACAACAGTTACCAAGGGAAGCTAAAGTGCTACTGAACATGGACAAGTCATTTTTACTATTAAAAAGCTCAAAAATGGAGCCTTTAGTAATCACGGGAGGAGATAGCATTAGTGGATGGCTTTACAAATGACTACAGGCAAGGAAAGAGAAATAAACATGATGCAGACAAGAAGTTCAATTTCAATGAAGATAAAACATCAGAAAATGGAAGAGAATACAAAAAGGATAAAGAAAATACTATTAGGATATCACATGATCTGTAAAACACATGCTCATACATAAACAAAGGTATTATCAAAACATTTGTACAGAATATAAGTATGGTGTAGAATAATACGACTGAGAAAGAGGAAGGGATGTTTCTTACCTGAACTGGATGATAATGGATCTTTAGCTTCTTCTTGCTTAGACGGTGGTATTATTTCCTTGTTGAGCTCAATCGGTCAAGGAAGAGAAGCTAAGGTGAAATTGACATCCAAAATCGAATAACATAAGTGTAAAGGAAGATGATTAGTACTTATCTCATCTAAAGAAGCTCAGATCTAATGTATATGGAGTTGAAAAAGTCTTCGATTGGATTGATTTCATGGCGTTTGTAAGATTATGTAAATGCCCGATGTGAAAACACCCAAAACTAGATATCACCTTAAGATGTTGAGCTCTAAAAATAACGAGATGAGAGCCAGCATTTTGTTTCCTTGATCAACTAGTCTGCATTGAGCTTGAGAAAAGAAAAATGGTAGCGCCGCTTAGTGTAGAGCAAGTGTGTAGATTTTTTTGTTAGCTTCTAGAATTTTTATTTCCTATTTGATTTTGTTTTCTGAAGGTGGCCTATTGCCAGGTCTTAGGCCACTTTGGGCGGGATCTGGTAATGGGTCACTACCCTCTTTGTGTAAATATTGATTGATTTCTAATAAAATGGTCTTTTAAGGCCTCTTTTACTTTTTTATAATAAAAGGTACATCCCGTGATTAAGACATTTTGTAAAGTGTTTCATTTTCTTTCAAAGAATTTATGAGGATGCATGCTCATGAAAAGTTCAACATCATATAATGAATCAACTCAATAATGGTATGAAAGAGCTCAAGTCACCTCATGTCTCAATAGATCATGAAACAAGTCATCTCATGGCAACAAAATAGTAGAGAGTCATATAATACATTAATAATATCAATCATAGCCCTCACACGGGTATCACAATAATAATAAAGGACAAATAATGATCAAACAAGACAAATACCATTCCTCGCACAGGCATCTCAATCATAATAATCTCATAATTCAATAATACGATTCACATAATCCCCCACACAAGAAACACGATAAAATAATAATCTCAAAAGATGAATCTCATGATAAAATCCCAAACCCGTAGCAAACTATACATGATTGATTAACTACCAAACCTGATCAGAAGAAAGTTAAGTCATAACCTACCTCGAAAGCCAAAACTCGAGCCTAGACCCCTCAATAAGAAGCCTTTAATTTTTGTGCGGCCTCAGAACGAGCCCAATCTATCAAAAACGTCATCTACATGTTAATAGAAGCCTAATGATACCCATATTAGCTACTTTCATTCCAAGTCCAAAAATACATCAAAAACTTGACCCCCAAATAAAATGGAGAAATCATAAATTTTATTAAAGAATCAAGTTACCTATACTTTAAGGGTTTTAAATATTAAAATCAATCAAAAAAAAAAGTGGAATCGAGCTTGAAACCATTGAAAAACTTTTTTCTCACTTTACTTGGAAAAATTCGAAATTCCAAGATTGAAAGAAAAGTTTTGAAGTTGTTTTTGAGATAAAATAAATGGGTAATGATAGAAATTAGGTTTAGAAGCTTACCAAAATAAGTTTGATTGAGAATCCTTTCTGAAATTGCCTATCCCGAGGTATCAAGGTCCAAAAATGGTGAAAATAGAATTGGAATCATGAAAATGGAGTATTTATACTGTTCTATGAATAGTTCCTTGAAATTGCGGCCTCCACCATACAATCGTGAGGGTCAATATTGACCAGCATTAAAAAGGTCATGTGGATTGTGGGAGATGGGACTTGCGATCGTGATGAACAACCCGACACAAACTCACGATTGTAGTGGCCCATCTTGAAATCATGATGCTTAAAAACCTAACCCTTTACGATCACTACCCAATGCCACGTGATCACGATGAAGGAATGTATGGTGTACTAAAAATTGAGCACCAAAAATCAGTCCTAGGCAAAAATGTTTTGAGCAGACCCTCGAGATTCATTTGGGACCCCACAAAATTAACTCAATAGTGCTACTAGGCTAATTTTGATATTTTGGACCCAGTGGAACTATCAAATTTACCAAAAGAGATCATTTTTAATAAGTTACCCACCAGGAACCCCCTTAGGCTAAAATAACTAGTTTTTCATCTAAATGCTTAACACTCAAAATAAAGACTCAGAATCCGAACTAACTATGCTATTAACCCAAACCAATATTTCAAATCTAATGGAAATGACAGAATAACTAGACAATACATGGATCATAAAAACGTTCACCAAAGTCAAAGGTCGCAACTTAAAGGTTACTCAAAAGCTCAAGCTCATATAAATCACTCGCCAACACTTTAGGGACCATGCCAACCATCTCAAAACTCATAAATGATATAAAACATCTACGAGAAGGGAAAAATGATTAAAATATAGAAAACGTTCAAAATCACAATGAGGATTGTTACAATAGTTGGCAATAACTATTAGTGGCAGTTGATAGTTAATTTATTTAAAACAAGACTTTGTGCTCTTTGCTTTTCATTGCTACAAGTTGAATTTAGTATAGTGTGAGGACGCAGAATCCAAAATGGACAACATATATTTATATATATAATCACACTATACAAGGATGGGAGAGGACAAAATGTATAAAATGAGTTCCCCCATGACTTGGTAAGGTCGGTACAAGAGCTACTAAATAAAAATAGAGTATTAGACAGTGCCAAATATATAACGTAGTCTCAGAATATACAAAATACTATCCAAAAATAGCAGGAGGAGGAGGATCAACTCCGGACTCTAAAAGCTCACCCTATCTCTGAATAAGAAGCAAGCTCAGGGACAACATCAGCGATAGTGACTTGTATAGGGATCGACATCAGGGAAAAAATGCAGAAGTGCAGTATGAGTACTAAAACAACATGCACTTAGTAGACATTATAAGCCGGCTGAGCTAAATTATAGTAAAAGCATAAATAAGGTGCGAGAATGTAAACTAAAGTCAAAAGTAAAGGAGTGGATACCGAAATAGTAGATCATGAATAAGTGTACGAATGCGGAAATAAAGTTTAACTATAACCTAACTGGGCCCCTATTAGCCAAGAAGGCACAAACAAGAAGAAAATAACCCAACAGAGCCCCCATAATCCTGGTGAGTACAAATAAAGGGTAGCAGTAAAGTAAAGATGAAATATGGAAATAATGAAATAATCCGTAATATAGGCCATGCAAACCTGATGCTCCTTTCACAGTAATAACCACATTTCTATAAATTTTTACCAATTTTCTTCCCAAATCAGTAATAAGAATAAAAACAAATAGCAGACTCGATCTAGAACTCATAAATGATGAGAATATGGCATATACCGGACTCAAACCAGAACTGATATGAAATAATAATATAGAAATTGATGAACTTGAACCAAAATTGATAAGCATAAGATCAATAGTAACATCTCATGTTTTAACCTATCCCTACTCTATTTAGTTGATATAAGATAAATTTAAGCGGTTAAGTCCTTTAAGAAAAAACGGGTTCTAATAATCGAGGCCGAAGACGTGGTCTAAGGTTAAATACTACACTACTCGAGGTAACTGAGCTAAATTAGCATAAAATAATATCTAAGTCAACCCTACACCATGCTGATAGCTTAAGGAAGCAGCTAAGTGATTGTTAAAGTTAAAAGGGGCAGTAGTCTAAGCATTTTATCTAACAAGGGATAGTAGGGCCCACAACCAAACTCCGATAACCCAACCTAAAGCAAGACCCTACCCGAACCTAGTCTAAGGCTCTCAATCCCATCTCGAGGTACAACAAGCACCAAACAAGCGCTAAGTCTAATCCTAAGGGATTATAGTATACTAACCTAAGGGAAAACGGGCCCAAATTCTACAGAAAAAGGCCTACAATCGGCTAAACAAGGCATAAAATGCTAAAACAATGATCGAGCCATAAATACCCAACTATACCTAGCATAATACTACACTAATACCATAATTAAGAACAGTCTAGAAGAAAAGTAAGCCTAGCCTACTTGGATGCCGCTGAAATCTCGCATGGTCCTCTGCTCCGGAGCTTTCCCTATTCGAAAATCCTCTAATCGCTGCCACACTATCAAAACAAAGAGTTATACATCAAGATGATAATATCAATACCCATATTATGTATAAAAGCTGCAGATCAGAAATTTGACAAAATATCCCACGTAGGGGCCGCTTGCAGAATCACAAAATTTAAACTATCATAGCATCCCACTCAACTCAAGGATCATTTTGCCCTAAAATTAGGCAAAATTTGATCTCAAATCAGCCTCTAATTAGTCCCAACATAATTCAAAAAATATGAACTAAATCAAAGAATTAATCGATGAGAAAGCCAAGAACTTACGACAATAATGATGAGAAAGTGATCATAATGACGTTTACAACCTACGCCAGCTCCCAATAACCAATCTTCCATGATTTATAAGCCCTCAAATTTCTAAAATAGTGAATTAGGACTTAAGACGTGAGCTGAAAATGAAGGGATCAACAATATATACCACCAGGGGTCCTTCTTCATGAACGTGGGACCCCTGTCACAAATGTGAGAGATAGCCCGGACAGACCATCTTGAACTCGGCTGGTCCATCGAGATCACAAAGAATAAGCTTGGACTGACTAGGCCGGCCTCTTTTTTGCAAACTCGAAGGTTAGCCGCCAATACGAAGGTCAAAATCCTTGACCCTCGCAAATGCATGCAAGGCAACGCAAACGTGCATGCCATTTTTGGCCTACACCTGGTGCTGATGCACCAATAACATTGGCAAGTTGCAAACATTTCCATCGGGCCTTTGAGATTTATTCAGAATCCCGTGAACGCAAACAAACTATGCTAACCTACCGAATTTGGCATTCCAAACTCAACGTGAGTCCTACACCCAAGGGGTTGTTTTTGCCAAAATACACCTAATATCCCAAAATGAGTTTGCAAGCCTTGCGACCCAGACTAAGGGTCCTCCTCACCTAAAATGGACATTTTGGAGCAAATAAGTCTTCCAAAATTGGCATCCGAGGCCGTTTACCTGAAGATTAGGCCAGACACCTTATTCTTAATGAACTACCTGGTAATCAAACTGTCAGTCCCTCCAAATCATAAATGACTTAGGCAGCTATAGGAAAGTTCTACATGAAAAAAAAAGCATGAAAATACAATGAATAACATGTAGGGTCATTACAACATCCACTACTAAAAGGACTTTCATTCGTGAAAGTAAAGGATTAAGAAGTACCTGAAGACTCGAACAGGAAGGGATACTGGGCATGCATCTCACCTCGGTCTCCCAGATAGCCTCCTTGACTGGATGGTGTCTCCACTGATCCTTAACCACAAGAATGTCTCTAGAATGGAACTATTTAACTTTTTTGGCTAGGGTAAATACTGGATCCTTAATAAAGGTCAACCTCTCATCCAACTGAATCGAGTTCCATTGAAGCACGTGAGACTCATCCAAAATGTAGAGCCATAACATGGATACATGGAATACTATATGGATCACTGAAAAAGGTGGAGGCAAAGCTAACTCATAGGCTACCTCCCCAACTATTCGAGGGATCTCAAATGGTCTAATATGCCTGGGGCTAAGCTTGCCCCTCTTCCTAAACCTTAGCATACCCTTATTGGATGATACTCAATGAAAAACCCAATCACCAACTCCAAATCTCAGTGGATAAAGCTTATGTCTAGCTTAACTCTTTTTCTTGCTCTGAGCTGCCCGTAGCTTATCCTGAATCACCCGAATTCTGTCCAAAGACTGACGAAGCGAACCAATACCACATGGACAAACCTATGAAGTATCAAACCAACCAACCAGAGATTGACAATACCTACCATACAACGTCTCAAATGATTCCATCTGAATACTTGAATGGTAGCTATTATTATAGACAAACTCTGCTAAGGCCAAATAATGCATCCACTGACCCCCAAAGGCCATCAAACATACGTGGAGCAGATCCTCCAAAACCTGAATAGTCCATTCTAATGTTTGTCAATCTAGGGATGAAAAATGGTGCTAAGATCAAACTGGGTACCCTACTCCTCATGAAATGCCCTAAAAAAAATAGAAGTAAACTGAGAGCCTCTATCTAAAACAATAAACATGGGCACTCCATGGAGGTGAACTGTAACACCCTGTATACTCCTAACCCTATTTGATGGAGTTGAACAATGTTTACTTAAGTTTCGAGATGCCATGAGTATGTGTTTTATAGTGTCATTGATGAAACAATTGATATTGGGCCTAATATGTGTGTTTAGACCTTAGTCAGAGGTGTCTTGTGACTCATGTAGCATTTGTGGGGTTAAAAACGAGGCTTGGAGGACCTCCAAACAAATAACATTAAAGGTACGAAGTAAGTTAAAGAATAGAAAAGGGGGAGGGGCACGCCCAAGAGCGTGCCAGGCCGCTCTGGGCTGAAATTTTCAGCCCAGAGGCAGAAAGGGGGCACGCCAGGCAGCGTTCCAGGCCGCCCCTGTGCACCTTTCACAAGCTGAAATTTTTCTAAGTCTTTTGGGCGTCCGGGGCCGTGCCGGGGTGCTTTTCGCCCGATTTTGTTTTGCAATTATTAGTCTATAAAGATGAATTTTGAATTATGATATAAGTATTCCATATTGGTAGGCCTACACTTGGGCGTTGTTGACATCAAAAATACGTTTTTACCCTTTTATGTCAAAGTGAGCCATGATTGGCTAGAATTGCCTATTTGGAGATTGAGGCTACGAATATGAATCTAGTGAGTTGGAATGTTATCATAACACTTATTAAATGATTTAAACATGATAAATTTAGTGGATTATACATTGATTTTATAAATTGGGCTCAAGGAAATAAAGGCCCAAAAGAAGATAAAAGGCATGGCCCAATGGGTCAAATGACCCATTCTTCCATTTTACCAAGTAATACACCTCAATTATTGAATCAATGTGGCTAAGGATGACCATGAGAACTATATAAATCCACAAAGGGCTGATTTTATTCATTAAAACCCTCATGCCTTTAGAGATATTTCCAAACCCATTTCTCTCAACACAAACCCTAAAGCAACCTACTCTTGGAGACAAGATCACTCATTTGCAAGTTTGGGTAAGTGATTATTCTTATGGATTAATATATTATATGCATGGGAGAGTATGTAGATCATGATGGGTATGTCAAAAAGTGTACATAATGCATTCTTGCCTTTTGGCTAAAAGATGTGCTATCCATGGAACTTAAACTTGAATTATGACTTGTGGTTTTGATGAAAGATCATGGTATGAATGAAATATCAACATGTATGGTGTGATTATGTTTCTAAACTTGTTATTTTTCTATAAGTGTAATTTATGGGATTTTGGACGATATGTGATATAAAGTGTGTTAAGGTGACTTGATGGATTATTTGTGATATGGTGTGAATGAGAAAGTGTAAAGGAGACGCTTTGTGGTGAAATGTTATTGGTATATGATGTTGTGGTCAATGTATGGTATGATTAGGGTATTATTTGTATGACCATACCGAAAATGGTATTGTACAGAAGGAAATGACGTTTTTAAGGCAAACATGTAACTCATTGACGTCATATGCATTTGTAAGGTAGTTGGTGGTTAATGTAAACTCCATTGTGCATTTGTGTTGTAGAGTGAAACATAAGGAAGGAGAGGGACATTGTATGCACATCTAAGAGTATATATTGGTATTAATAATACAAGGTATGTAAGGTTACTCTGTCCGAATCTTTCTGCAGCACATAGTATATACATTGACATCACACTTGTCCTATCCCGAAATGTGCTAAGGTATCCTATATCCGGTTACCAATTATCAATATCACATGTTTCATACTCATTGATCACTTATGAATCACATGTTTCATAGTCATTGATAATGTTCCAAAATCCCAATAAGGTTGTGTTCCAAAGTTCCAATAGTGGTTATACTCATGTACTTGGTTCATTGGTTATTGTTCTAAGCTTCCATCAATGTTATGGCTACAAAAGTATCAATCTCTCATAAGTCAAGAGTATCCTATTTCCTGGTATCAATTATGGTTCATCACATGTTCTTTACACATTGATCAATTGTCATTCACATGTCTCATATGCATTGGCTAATGTTCTAAAGATTCCATGGCTCCAATAAGGTTATGCTTCCAATAATGTTAAGTTCCAAAGTTCAAAGTGATGGTATGACTGTCAAAGTATCAATCTCTTATATTTAAAGAAAGGTAATGTGAAGTAAAGGGCAACGTAATGCACATATGTGGTTAATGATTGATTTAAGGGTGGCAGCTCTAGAGGCATAAGCCTAGCTCGAGCCGATCTCGAGAATTTTTGTATCAGGGGGCAGCCCTAGAGGCAAAAGCCTAGCTCGGGTCAAACCTGACATGGGGCAGCTCTAGAGGTAAGAACCTAGCTCGAGCCGAACTTGCTATATTGATTTATGGGTGGCAGCTCTAGAGGCATAAGCCTAGCTCGAGTCGATCCCAACATAACGATATGTTATGTAAAGACCCACTGATCAGTTGAGGCCCGAGTACAGTATAGCACAGACAAAGATGAATAAGTACAGAAGTAAAGAAGCAAAGAACGTAATGAACGTAATGAACGCAATGAACCTAATATACATGTTCCAAATGCAATGGTATATTTACATTGAACACTTTTGTGTTTAACTCCAATGAAGTCTCTATGTTATACACAGTTTCTATGGCCTTGCATACTCAGTACATTCTTCATACTGACCCCTTTGGGGGCCTTACTTTACTTGCTACAGGCACAGGTGTTGGTAGACCCTCACTGTAGTCTACGCTATATAAACAGATCATTGGTGAGCTCCAGTTGTTCCGGGGCTTCCTAAGTCACTATGTACATTTGTTTGGTGTTGTTTTGATACTTTATGTATGAATAGAGCGGGGGCTTGTACCGACTCTAAGATTGGTTTTGGTTATACATCCGTAGAGGCTTTGTAGATGTTGTGGAACACGTGAAGGGTATGTAAGGGACATATGTTTTTTCATGATGGCCCCAACGGCCAAGTTTCATAGTTATTATATATGTTTCATGAATTCCGCTATTTACACTTTATATTCATTTGAGGTGGTGCTGTATATTGAGTAGCATGCATATGAGTGTACATGAGCAAAGATTGGTTCTCTCGGGCCTCAACGGCTCCGGGTTCCAGTTCGGCCCAAATGGGATTTGGGTCGTGACAAAAGTGGTATCAGAGCAGGTCTTTCTAAGGGTGTCTACAAAGTCGTGTCTAAGTAGAGTCTTGCTTATCGACGTGTTGCGCACCACATTTATAAGTAGGAGGATACGGGACATTTAGGAGTTGTTTATTTTCTTCATTCTAGATCGTACAATAGAGACAAGGTTGTAAGTGGAATCATATGTGCTCAATGATAGTGGTTTTCCTCTATAGAGAGGTTGTACGCGCAATCATAACTGACCATGGGAATTATTTTCTTGTGTGTTTGATTAGAAATGCCAAAGGCAAGAGAAGGTTGAGGAAACAGAAAGGAGATAGACAGGATTGCTGGAGAAGGAACCAGTAGATCACCACCTGAGCAAGTTGATCAAGGTGGGGCTGGAAATGAGTTGGTATCATGGATTCCTCCTACTCTTTCAATTCCAGAGGAATTGTCCAATAATGCTATTGTGCAAGATTTAATGAGTGCGGTGCACATACTGACCCGTGTAGTTGCTGCATAAATTCAAAGACGAGTGTTGGAGTAGCAAATGGTGGAACAAAAGAGAAGGACACAAGACTTTGAAGAAGGGTCGTCAAAAAGGGCTAGACCCAAGGGGCAGTTCATGGCGTCCCAAGGAGGATTTGGGCCTCGAATTTTGCACAGACCACCTAGGCCATTATTTTCTCAGCCTACAACAAATGTTCTCCCTCTATTCCAAGGGTTTAGAGGCAACCAATTTGGGCAAAGACGTGAGATTCAGGGTCCACAGACAGTGGGGTATCGAGGGCAAGAAATTAGGAATCAATCAAGGTTTGTTCGTCAATTGTGCGAGTGTTGTGGGAAAGTTCACGCAGGTGAATGCTGGTTCAGAACAAATGTTTGCTACTGGTGTGGTATGCTGGTACATATGAGGAAAAGGTGTCCACAAAGGAGCACGAGTGGTATGGCATGACTTATGAGACCAACTATCACATTGCCATTATCGATGCCTCCTCCAGGTAGAGGTGTACAGCCTACGAGGCGCGATAGAGGTTATAGAGGAGCAGCTAGTTCCAGTGGGACCCAAGACCATATATACACCTTAGCGGATCCACAAAATGTGGAGTCTTCTCCTGATGCAGATACAGGTACATTATTAGTATTTTTACATAAGGTAAATGCCTTGATTGATTCGGGTTTTACCCTATCATATGGTATGTTATTGATTGTTGACCAATTTGAAGGAACACCAGAATTGCTAGTTACGCCATTTGAAGTCTTTACACCAGTGGGTGCATATATCCTAATTAAAAGAATATTCTTGAATAGAAGGGTAATGTTGGAGCACCGAGAGGTGAAGTTATTTCCTATCCTCAGGCAAGGAAAATGAGACCCAATGGGGTACATATGTCACTTGGTACTAGTGAGGGATACTAATGTGAAACCACCAACTGTTCAATCGGTTTTGGTGGAAATGCATTCCTCGAGGTATGAGTTGATATTAATGTGGTGTCAGGTACTCAGCATAGTTTTATTCGTACAGCATGGCCCCGATAGAGTTACGGGAATGAAAAGAGAAAGTAAAAGACGTGATGAACAAGGGATTCATAAGACCTAGTACGACCCTTGGGGTGCATCAGTGTTCATTGTACGAAAACAAAATGACACATTGAGAATGTGTATGTACAATCGGCAAGGGAATAGGGTGACAAGTAAGAATCAGTAGCTTCTCTCCAGAAGTGATGATTTATTTTGATCGGTCTTTCTAACGATTAACCTAAGATCGAGTGAGCATAAAGTAAGGGGCAGAGAAACCAAATACTCAAGATACTCTTTCGAACAAAGTATGGCTGATATGAATTCGTCGTTATAATATTTGAGCTAACAAATACACTAGTTGTGTTTATGGGCGTGAGAAATAGGGTGTTCAGGCCATTCTAAACGGATTAGCGATAGTGGTTTTAGATACTAGTTTGGGTTACTCACAATAAAAAAAAAAAAGACCATGCTCATCACTTGTGACAGGCGTTATAGATTCTTCGTGACCTTAAGATGTAGGCAAGTTCTTGAAATGCAAGTTTGGTCACAATCTGTATCATCTTTAGGACACATTGTATCAGATGAAGAAATACGGATTAATATACGCAAAAGAATTGGTAAAGACTCCCGACACCTATGAAAAGGCATAACCTCATTGAGTTGTCTAGTTATTACAGAAGAATAAAGGCTTCCTGTCATTACCTTTAACAAAGCTAACACACAAAGTAACTAAGTTTTCAGCGGAATGATGTATGTGAGAAACGTTTACAAGAGTCGCAAGATATGTTGACTCTTACACCTATGCTAGTACCTCCCAAAGGTACCTAAGTGTATGCGGTGTATTGTGATGTTCTAAAAGTTGGTGTGGGGTGTGTATACATGCAGCATGATAATGTGATAGCGTATGGCTTAAGACAATTGCGTCTAAATAAGAGAAGTTATCCCACATATAATGATAAGTTAACAGTTGTGACAATTGCTTGTAACAGATGGCATCGCTACTTGTATAGCATTTCAAGTGAAAGAATTATAATGTCAACTATGGCAGAATTTTCATGGGTAGCTGAGATGAAGGAAAAACAATATATAAATCCTTCGACAAAGGTATTTGAAAAAACACAAGGAGGTGTACTTTAACATCAATATCGATTGTGTGTACCGGGTATAGACAAGTTAAGGAAATGAATTATGACAGAAGGACATCGTTCACGGTATTTTATTCATTCGAAAACAACCAAAATGTACCATGGTTTAGCAGAGATGTCTTGGTAAGGTTATATGAGAAGCACATTGTAGAACTTGTATCTCAATGACCAAGTGGTCACTGATTAACTGTATGACATCAGAAATCCATATGTGTTATACAATGTATTACCCTTCCAGTTTGGAAGTGGAACATGAATAACATAGATTTAATCACAGGGTTGTCTCGTACACTGCGAAGGTTGATTCCATATAGGTGATACTTGACAGGCCTACCGAGCCAGTACATTCCCTACCAGTTAGGACCACCGATACAGCTGAACATTATGTAAAGTTGCAGGTTACAGAGAGACTACGATTACATGGATTTCCACTCACTATTATATCAAACAGAAGAGCTCACTTTATTGCTCAGTGTTGCAAGTTTTTTTTGTAAAGCATGGGTGAACAGGTAAATGTAAGTACGGCTTGTCATCCTCAGATGGATGGACACACAGAACGTATTATACGAATATTTAAAGATATGCCACGAGGTTGTACATTGGACTTTAAGGGTAGTTGGGATGAACATCTATCGTTTATTGAAAATTATTTATAATACAAGTATCAAAATGGCCCCTACGAAGTTTTATATGAAAGCAAATATAAATCATCCATTGGATGGGTTACAGTTGATGAAATTTGCTTTGCTCAGGTGATGCCGATATTAGAAGAAGGGAATTAAAATATACCATAGGTGATGAGATATTTTTGACTGTGTCACCAATGAAAAGAAGAAAATGAGATTCAGAAGGAAAGGGAAATTATCCAAAGATTTGGGCAAAGTACGTATCTAATAGCACTAGTCCACGAACATTTCACAGTTTATTTGGTATTTCATATTCGATGCTTTGAAAGTGTATAGGAGATTATCTCGTATTGCTCCCAGTAGAAATATACAAGTTACGGAAGATCTCACATGAGAAGAAGTAGCTTTCGTAAAGGAACTATTGGAGAAATTAGCACGTAGAACAAATCACAAGGGAAACCAAAGAAATAATGAAATATAAAGTACTCGTAATTGCTGTACACGGAAAGAAAAGATCAAAGTGCGAAGGTGGACAAGGAATAAATAAGTAGTTACGAGTGTATATGTATAGATATGCTAATATAAAGATATCTTTGTTGTCCAAGAGACGATGCCATTAACATTCGAGGATGAATGTTTCTAAGGGGGAAGAATGTAACACCCCGTATACTCCTAACCCTATTTGATGGCGTTGAACAATGTTTACTTAAGTTTCGAGATGCCATGAGTATGTGTTTTATAGTGTCATTGATGAAACAATTGATATTAGGCCTAATATGTGTGTTTAGGCCTTAGTCAGAGGTGTCTTGTGACTCATGGAGCATTTATGGGGTTAAAAACGAGGCTTGGAGGACCTCCAAACAAAGAACATTAAAGGTAAGAAGTAATTTAAAGAATAGAACTTGAAGTATCTAACCAAATCCACGAAGAAAAGTCGAAGAAACGAAGAATTGAAAAAAAAGGGGGAGGGGCGCGCCCAGGGGCGTGCCAAGCTGATATGGGCTGAAATTTTCAGCCCAGAGGCAGCAAGGGGGTGCGCCAGGCCTCCCCTGTGCACCTTTCACAAGCTGAAATTTTTCTAAGTCTTTTGGGCGTCCGGGGCTGTGCCGGGGTGCTTTTCGCCCGATTTCTTTTGCTATTATTAATCCATAAAGATTACTTTTGAATTATGATATAAGTATTCCATATTGGTAGGCCTACGCTTGGGCGTTGTTGACATCGAAATTACATTTTTACCCTTTTATGTCAAAGTGAGCCATGATTGGCTAGAATTGCCTATTTGGAGATTGAGGCTACGAATATAAATCTCGTGAGTTGGAATGTTAGCATAACACTTATTAAATGATTTAAATATGAGAAAGTTGGTGGATTATACATTGATTTTATAAATTGGGCTTAAGGAAATAAAGGCCCAAAAGAAGCTAAAAGGCATGGCCCAATGGGTCAAATGACCCATTCTTCCATTTGACCAAGTAATACACCTCAATTATTGAATCAATATGGATAAGGATGACCATGAGAATACAAGGTATGTAAGGTTACTCTGTCTGAATCTTTCTGCAGCACATAGTAAATACATTGACATCGCACTTGTCCTATCCCGAAATGTGCTAAGGTATCCTATATTCGGTTACCAATTATCAATATCACATGTTTCATACTCATTGATCACTTGTGAGTCACATGTTTCATAGTCATTGATAATGTTCCAAAAGCCCAATGAGGTTGTGTTCCAAAGTTCCAATAGTGGTTATACTCATGTACTTGGTTCATTGGTTATTGTTCTAAGCTTCCAACAATGTTATGGCTACAAAAGTATCAATCTCTCATAAGTCAAGAGTATCCTATTTCCGGGCATCAATTATGGTTCATCACATGTTCTTTACACATTGCTCAATTATCATTCACATTTCTCATATACATTGGCTAATGTTCCAAAGATTCCATGGCTCCAATAAGGTTATGCTTCCAACAATGTTAAGTTCCAAAGTTCAAAGTGATGGTATGACTGTCAAAGTATCAATCTCTTATATTTAAAGAAAGGTAATATGAAGTAAAGGGCAACGTAATGCACATATGTGGTTAATGATTGATTTAAGGGTGGCAGCTCTAGAGGCATAAGCCTAGCTCGAGCCGATCCCAAGAATTTTTGTATCAGGGGGCAGCCTTAGAGGCAAAAGCCTAGCTCGGGTTGAACCTGACAGGGGGCATCTCTAGAGGTAAGAACCTAGCTCGAGCCGAACCTGCTATATTGATTTATGGGTGGCAGCTCTAGAGGCATAAGCCTAGCTCGAGTCGATCCCAGGGTGGCAGCTCTAGAGGTATAACCCTAGCTCAAGCCGATCCCAACATAACGATATGTTATGTAAAGACCCACTGATCAGTTGGGTCCCGGGTACAGTATAACACAGACAAAGATGAATAAGTACAGAAGTAAAGAAGCAAAGAACATAATGAACGCAATGAACCTAATATACATGTTCCAAATGCAATGGTTTATTTACATTGAACACTTTTGTGTTTAACTCCAATGAAGTCTCTATGTTATACACAGTTTCTATGGCCTTGCATACTCAGTACATTCTTTGTACTGACCCCTTTGGGGGCCTTACTTTACTTGCTGCAGGCACAGGTGTTGGTAGACCCTCACTGTAGTCTATGCTATATCAGCAGATCATTGGTGAGCTCCAGTTGTTCCGGGGCTTCCTAAGTCACTATGTACATTTGTTTGGTGTTGTTTTGATACTGTATGTATGAATAGAGCGGGGCTTGTCCCGACTCTAAGATTGGTTTTGGTTATACATCCGTAGAGGCTTTGTAGATGTTGTGGAACACGTGAAGGGTATGTAAGGGACATATGTTTTTTCATGACGGCCCCAAGGGCCAAGTTTCATAGTTATTATATATGTTTCATGAATTCCGCTATTGACACTTTATATTCATTTGAGGTGGTGTTGTATATTGAGTAGCATGCATATGAGTGTACATGAGCAAAGATTGGTTATCTCGGGCCTCAACGGCTCCGGGTGCCAGTTCGGGTCATGACATGAACCACCTCTCGAACATAGATACAAGCTAACCTCTCAGCACTGAAGGAAGTCTAAATAAGGATGAAATAGGAATACTTGGTCAATCGATCTATGATGATCCAAATGCTATCAAAACCACGAGTATTGTGAGGCAAACCACCTAGAAAATCCATAGTAATCAGCTCCCCCTTCTACTTAAGAGTGGGTAGCGTTTGAAGTAGTCCACTAGGTCTTAGATGCTCGGCCTTTACCTAATACAACATAGGCACCAAGACAAAAAATCCATTATATCTCTCCTCATACCGCTCCACAAGTAATGCTACCTCAAATCTCTATACATTTTTGTTGTCCCACAGTGAATAGAATATCTAGAGTTATGAGCCTCTTCAAGTATCAACTCAATCAAGTCTCCTATCCTTGAAACACAAATGCGACTGTCAAATCTCAGAATGCCCTTCGAATCTAAGGTATCCCTCATGGACCTACCCCTTAACACCTGGTCTCGAATACCATATAGCCTGCTATCTTCAAGCTGTCGGCCCTGAATCTACTCCAACAAGGTATACCTAACCTCAACACTAGAAAAAAAATCCTCCTGTGGTTTGAAATATTAAGCCCAACTATCATGTTGGCTAAGGGCCAAATGTCTAAGACCAATGGTCGCTCAGAAACAAAAATAGAGGCTATGCTACCCGTACTCACCGCCTTCCATGTCAAAGCGTCTGCTACTACATTTGCCTTGTCCGGATGGTATAGAATAGAGATATCATAGTCCTTCAGTAACTCAATCAACCTACATTGTCTTGATTACGCACCGCACCCTTTGTGTCATGATGTATTGAAGTCTACAATAGTCTGAGAAGATCTCTCAGTGAAAACTATCCAAGTAATGCCTCCAAATCTTAAGCGCAAAAACTACCAAGGCCAAATCCAATTGATGAGTGGGGTAGCTGCGCTCGTTCACCTTTAGCTGCCTCAAAGCATAAGCAATAACTTGGCCCCACTGCATCAAAACACACCCCAAACCAACACCAGAAGCATCAAAATAAATTGTAAACCCCTTGCCCTCAACTAGCAGAGTCAATATATGAGCTAAAATGAGCAAGTCCTTGAGCATAAGAAAACTCACCTCACAACCATCAGACCACTAAAATGGAACCTCCCTCATAGTCAATCTTGTCATAGGCACTGTAATAGTAGCAAATCTCTCAATAAACTGCCTGCAGTAGCCTGCCAACCCAATAAAACTGCAAAACTTAATTGGAGATGTAGGCCCATCCCAATCACGAATAGCCTCATTCTTTGTCGGGTCTACCATAATACTATTTTTGGACATCACATGACCTAAGAAAGCCATAGATTTAAGCCAGAACTCTCACTTTGAAAATTTGGCTTAAAGCTTATGATCTCTCGAAGTGTGGAGCACAGTCCTCAAATGTTGCTCGTGCTCCTCCTTACTCCTCGAATAGACAAGGATATCATCAATAAATATAATGATAAAAGAGTTCAAGTAAGGCTTGAAAACATGGTTCATCAAATCCATAAATGCTGCTAGGGTATTGGTCAACCCAAAAGACATCACTAGGAACTCGTAATGGCCATAGGGAGTCCTGAAGGCTGTCTTAGGGATGTCCTCCTCCTGAATTCTCAACTGATGGAGCCAGATCTCAAATAAATATTAGAAAACACTATCGCACCATGAACCTAGTCAAATAAATCATTGATAAGAGGCATAGGATACTTATTCTTCACTGCCACCTTATTCAGCTGCATGTAATCTATACACATATGTATAAAGCCATCCTTTTTCTTCCCAAAGATAATAGAATCACCCCAAGGCTATAGAGTTTACTTAATAAAACCATTATCTAGAAGACCTTGAAGCTGAATGTTTAGCTTATTTAGCTCTATAAGAGCCATACGATAAGATGCCATAGAAATAAGTTAGAGGCTCGATCCGAGGTCAATAACAAAATCTATACCGCGCTCAGGAGGAAGTCCAATTAAGTCGGTAGGAAAAACATCAAGAAAGTTGCAACAAGAGGAACAGAGTAAAGCAAAGGACTCTCAGTGCTAATATTACGAACATAAGCAAGATAAGAGACACAAACACTTGATATCAGTCTCATAGCCTAAATATAAGAGATAATCCCTGTCATCGCGTGGCTAAAAGAACTAGACCACACAAACGAGTATACACTAGGCATGGCTAAGCTAACGATCTTAGCAAAGAAATCCAAGACCGCATGATAGGGGGATAACCAATCCATGCACAGAATCATATTAAAATCCACCATATCTAACATAATCAGGTTTGCGTGAGTGTCATACTCTCGACCAGTTACAAAACACGATCTATATAACTAACCCAATACTAAAGAATCGCCCATGGGAGTAGCTACACACACAGTCATATATATAGGATACCAAGACAACCCCAACCGTGGTGCACAGTAAGCCAAAACATATAAATATGTGGAGCCCAAATAAAATAAAGTAGAAGCTAGCTGATGGCATACTAAAATCATACCTGTAATAACAGTATTCAAAGCCTCATCCTCCAGCCTACCAGGAACTACTTATAAGTGATCTGTCTACCTCTAGACTAGGTGCCTGCCTGACCACCTATATGACATACCTGAGGACAAACTCTAGAATCCTGGGGACCACCCCTACGACCCTGTACACCACCCCTAGCTGGAGGTGGTACTAATCTGATTAGATGGGCAATTTGCTCTAAAAGATCAATCATCCCGTACCGCAGATAATCATTGGCCAAGTGGCCCACTATACTATAATCATAATATGCCCCAGGCATTCTGATCTATTGAGAAGGTTTGGCTGATCTAAAATGGATACCACTGCTTAAAAACCCTGATTGTGCACCCCTCGAGGACTAACCACCACTATAATCGGGTTGACCCCGGTCTAAAATCTGAAACACAGCCTGAATGAGCCTACTAGATTGAATCTGATGATGATTATATTGAGGGTGCCTATCCTGAAAACCTCTTTCTCTGAACTACGTGCCACTATGGCTCCCACTATAATTGCCCTATTGACTTGGCCATTTATCGCTGCCCCCTTGGACCTTGTGATACATCTCCTCCATAGTTTGGGAAGAATCAAAAATATACATAAGGGACCTACCCGTAACAACTAGACTCTGAGCAGCCATATAAAGAGAAAGTCTCAGCCCTCTAACAAAACATTGGATCTGCTCATACTCAATTGGTAGGATTATAGTGGCTTGCCTAGCCACCTCACGGAACCTTGCCTCATACTCAGTAACTGACATAGAACCCTACTCCAATGATGTAAATTGATCTATCAGATGCTTACACAGGCTAAGAGGCGTATACTTCACTAAGAATGCCTCAAAGAATTGAGTCCATGCCATAGGGGGAGATCCAACTATCCTAGAATTCATATAACCCCTCCACAACTGCCTGGCTTTTCGATCAAATTGAAATGTGGTGTAGTCCACACCCCGAGCCTCTACTAAGCACAAATTATGGAGCCTCTCCTCACAACTAGTCAAAAACTCAAAAGCATCCTCGCTTGGGCCCCCTATAAACCTGGGTGGAGTCAATCTCAGAAATTGGTCCAGCATCTTCTCCTTATCTGCATTCATAACTAGCTAGGTTACTACCGACTGTGGAACTGCTGGTACTGGCTGAACCTCTACTCTGGGAGCCACAGGTGCAGGTTGCACTCGTATACTAATACCACGATGGGCTACTACCTAAGCCCCATTTATCGGCGGACCACCAACCAACCATAATAGCGTTACCAAGGAATCATAAAGAATAAAAGAAGATATAAATACTTATAAGGCCTGAGCATCCCCCTGGCCCACCCGCTGATGTGGTGGCTGACCCTTTGGTACTACCTCTGTGTCGGGAGCAATAATTGGACATGGTGAAGGATCCCTAGCCTAATCTCAAGCTGGGCCTATAGTTCTACCCTGACCTCGACCTCTAACTGGTGCTCCGATAGTAGGCTCGGGGTCCCGATCCCCAGCATCCATAGACCACGTCCTAGCCATTTTCAAAAGAGTGAAAATATAAGAATATAGAAAGCAATATGGACTCAATACAAAAAAATGAACCAAAAAGGTGAAATTTTCAAGAGAATATTATGTAGCCTCCCAAAGATAAGATACAGACGTCTTCTTACCAATCCGCTGGACTGTAACTAGACACTTGCTCTTGTACCAACAATACTAGTGAACCTAGGATCTTATACCAAACTATCATGATCTAATTTCTTGAGTCATTATGGCACCTACTTTTACCCACAATTAGGTAAGCCAAGCCAAAGACCGGAATAGCAAGTAATGGGCTAACAAATGGAAGATAAAAAAAATAAATCAGTAGACATACATTGGAGGTACTAAGTAACAAAAACACGATAAATATATATATAATCACACTATATAAGGAGAAATGGAAAAAATGTACACAATGTGTTCCCCCATGACCTGGTAAGGTCGGTACAAAAGCCACTAAACCAAAATAGAGTACTAGAAGTGCCAAATATACAACATATTCTCAGAATGTACAAAAAAATATCCAAAAATAACAGAAGGAGGAGGATCAGTCCAGACTCTGAAAGCTCAACTTATGTCTAAATCAGCAGCAAGCCCGAGGGCAACATTAGTGGCGGTGACTCATACTCAGATCTGCATTATAAGAAAGATGCAAAAGTGTAGTATGAGTACAAAAATAATAGGTACTCAGTTGGCATCATAGGCCGACTAAGATAAATTATAGTAAAAGCATAAATAAAGTGAGAGAATGTAAACTAATGTTAGAAATAAAAGAGTGGATACGAAAATAGTAGATCATGTCGAGCGAAAGCAACATAAAGGTAAAATAAGTGAGTGAATGCAGAAATAAAGTCTAACTATAACCTAACTGGGACCCTATAATCCCAGAAGGCACAAACAAGAAGAAAATAACGCAACTGAGCCCTCATAAGCTCGGTGAGTACAAACAAAGGGTAATAGTAAAGTTAAGATGAAATATTGCAATAATGATTGTAAAATAATCCAAAATATAGGCCATGCATACATGATGCTCCTTTCCCAGTCATAACCACCTTTCAATCACTTTTTACAGATTGTCCCACCCCAGATCAGTAATAAGAATGAAAACACATAACGTACTCAAATTAGAGCTAGTAAATAATAAGATATATGGATGCCAAACTCGAATCAGAATTCATAAATAATGAAAATATTGCATATGTCGGACTCAAATCAGAACTGATAAGTAATAATAATATAGAAATTGCCGGACTTGAATCTAAACTGATAAGCATAAGATCAATAGTAACATCCCAAGTTTTAACCTATCCTAAATCGATTTAGTTGATATAAGACATATTTAAGAGGTTAAATGTAATGACCCTCCCATTCATTTCCCTCATTTTCGTGTGTTTTCAGCGTTTAGAGCTTTTCTATAACTGCCCCAAGTTATTTATGACTTGCCGGGATCGACAGTGCCATTTTCGGGCAGTTCGTTTGAGAATATTATTTATATCGAGCGTGTTGGAAAGTATTTAAATTAAATTAGAATTTGGTAGAATGATCTATCTATACTACTTTATAAAAGTTCTATAATTTATTAATATTTTTAAACGGAGATAGTAAATCTAAATTTGTTAAAATAATATTTTTATTTTATAGAGGTTTTGTTCGAAATAATTTTCTATTAATTATGGTATATTTAAAATATTATATTTATTTTACCACGAGCCTATGCAATACCCGAATAAATATTTATGGAGAGCGAAAATGGATAAGGCCATGTTAACTCATGAGGAGTGGACAACAAGACTATTAGTTGTTAGGTTACATCACCTTGTGCATGTTAACATTAACTAGTAGTTGAATATAAGATTATTTTCTTTTTGATTTTGTACGTGTTGTGTATATATATATATATTAGACTACAATAGTTCTTTTCTCATTTTGTTTTCTTTATTAAAGGCATTATAGAGTGTTACATATATTCCACCATTATTAATCAATTTAAGCTCAAATTTGAGCATTTCTAGTGAGATTCAAGGTTAGGGGTTGGTAGATTTGGATCGGTGGTTGCGTTCTTCTCGTTTCTACGGTACGTTTTCTTATTTTTATGGTAGTTTTAGTTACGGTGGTTGTTGGGATTGGTGTTGATGTTTGAGCTATATATTGAGCTCAAATTGAGCGGTGTTAGTTGTGACTATTGTTCATGGGGTGATTTGGGAAGCTGTGACGGTTTTGGTTTTGCGATTTCGCAAGTGGGCCCCACATGAATCGTTCAGATATTTTTTTCTAAACTAGTGCAATATGGGTATCAATATTCATGTTTTGACATGTAGTTTATTATTTTACTAGCGTGGCAGAAATATGACGTCTCGCGGAAGGGGAAGACTCCTATTTAGCAAGCTTTGGCAGGCATTCGGCGGCGTCCAGGTAGGCTAGGCTTACCAAATACCTAGACTGAGTTTATTTATAGTATTTGCATACTATTATGCTAGTGTTTGGGCTGGTAGTTGTATATTGGCATTGGCTTGCTATGATTAGGCCTTTTGGGCTGGTTAGGGCCTTGTTCAGATATGTTCCTGGCCCGTTATCCTCGTGGCGTACCATATATTACCTTTATAGGGTTGGTTTATGTTTTACTACTGTTACTAGGGGTTTGGGGAACCTTAGTCCAGACTCGGTTAGGTTTAGCCCAGACTTAGTTCTGGGACCCCGTAGTGGGCCCCGCTACTCTTCACAGTCGGTATAGTTAGCTTTAAATATTGTTAGGCTTAGTTAAGCCCTGAGATGATATTTTAGGATAAAATTTGTGTTTAATTACCCCAGTTATGCCCTTTTGACCTGTTTAGCCCTATTAGTCCATTATAGTACCGTATTTGACCAAGGTCGGCTAGTTTGATTTAAAATACAGACCCGTCTTTCCATGACTTATAATGTATACCCAGACTTGTATATACATATTATTTATAGTATATAGTTGACCTGGAAGGATCCCGAGATTTACTTATAGTACCTAGTGGGTTAGCTCCTTTATTTATGTTTCGGGTTTGTTCTGGGGCCGATATGTCCCCGTTTACTTTTGTTTGTGTGGATTCTGGCACTACTCTGTCACTTGGTTACTGATTATTATTAGTTTTGGTTCGAGTGCGGCCACTGATTTAGATATGATGGTTATCGATTGTTATGAGTTTCGATTCGAGTCTGGCCACTGATTCAGATATGATGGTTACCGATTGTTATGAGTTCCGGTTTGAGTACGGCATCTTGTTATGATATCATTGGATAGTTTTTGTACTGGGTACCATGGTTACAATACTCTTGTTCTCTGAGTTTCGATTTGAGTCTGGCGGTTATGATATATATGTGGGCTATTGTTATTATCCACTATGTCCGATTCTATTCCAGCGTCTGGCCTCCTGTTATTACCCATTGGTGCCGGTTCAAGCCCGGTGCACACCTGGATAGTTACTATGGTTACTTGGCATTGGATCAGTTACGAATTATTTACGATTTCTTTACTTTTCTTGTGTGTCCCACCGGTTTATGGGGGCCAGGCTGGGTTTATTGTTTTCTTTCGTGTGCTTATCGAGTTTATGGGGGCCCAGATAGGTTATGATTGACTTGTGTGTTTACTTACGTATTTATTTACTCGTTATTCAGTGTCACACTTATTTTTTTTTCTCCTGAGCATATCTATACGCCTCAACAGTTACTTATGTATTTATTATTTATACTCTGAACCTAGGATGCTCCCTCGCATTTTAGCTTGCTTATATTATATTGAGCTTAGTCGGCTGATGATTCCTACTGAGTACCCGTTGCCCCGGTACTCATACTGCACTTCTGCATCTTTTTCCCGATGCAGATCCAGGTACTAGTCGACGATTTTGACGTGACACTCTTCTCAGCACTGACTCCGGAGCAGGGTGAGCTTACTGACGTCCAATGCAGATCCTACTCCATCTTACTGTATAGTTTTTTGCTCTCGAGACTGTAGTACTTGTTGTATATATTTGATTTTTGTCCTGTATTTTGGGTATGTCTAGTAGTGGCTCTTGTACCGACCTCACCAGGTCATGAGAGGGGTTCTTGACTTAATATACTATCCTCTTCCTTCTCAGTCTTAGTGTGATAATTATTTTGATTTTGTTTTTATATTTCTAGAATGTTTATTAGTATGGCTACTTCCACTTCATCTCTGTTTTCTGAGATTCCGCCCGTTAGCCCGTCGCTTGTCGCTCCGGGCTAGGGTTTGGCTTGCCTATTGGTGGATTTCGGTAGGCGCCATCATGCATCAAAAAATTAGATCGTGACAGCTTGGTATCAGAGCCTAGGTTTCACTGGTATTGTTGGTGCATGAGTTGAGGTTTAGTAGAGTCTCGCAGATCAGTACGGAGACGTCCGTATCCGATCTTTAGGAGGCTACAGAGCATGTTTAGGGTAAATCTTATTTCCTTGATTAACCTCCGTGCGTTGGTGTCTATGTTGGTTTCTGATTTTCATTTGGTTCACTCTTTAGTCAGATGGTTAGGCCGCTTGGTGCGAGAGCCGGGGGTTGGGATCCTGAGCCTACAGCGAGGGCTTTAGTTAGGGGCCGAGGTCGACCTAGAGGTCCGAGGCAGGGCAGAGTGGCATCCCCAAGCAAAGATCATGCTAGGGACCTGTAACACCCCGTACTACTTCATAACCTTGAACCATGTTTACCCTAGGTTCGAGAACAATGAGTACGTCTTTTGTATTGTTATTGATGGAACATTTGATATTGTGCTCGTAAATGTGACTAGACCTTTGTAGGAGGTGTTTGTGACTTTGTGGAGCATTTTGGGGGTGAAAAGTGAGGGTTAAAGGACATCCAAGCAAAGGATCTTAAAGATAAGAGGCAAGCAAAAGGTTGGAACATGAAAGATCCAACCAAATGCTTAAAGAAAAGTCGAAATCAAAAATTTAGTATGGGGTGCTCCAGGTGGCATGCCAGGACACTTTGGCCTGAATTTTGTTTGGCACAGGCAGCAAGGGGGCACGCCTAGGGGCATGCCAGGCCTCTCCTTGCCACCTTTCCAGAGCTGAAATTTTTCTAAGTCTCTAGGGCGCCCGGGAGCGTGCCGGGGTGCTTTTTGCCCAATTTCTTCTACGATTATTAGTCTATAAAGAAGACTCTTGGGTTATGGTATCATTATTCCATAATATTAAGGCTACTCTTGAGAAAATTTGGAATCCGTGTTGGGGTTAATTCTTCTTCACAAGTGATTTATCAAATTATGTTCAATTAAGCCATGAGTGGCTAGAATTGCTTATTTTTTAGATTGAGGCTACGAAAATGAATCTCGTGAGTTGAATATTTTTGTAACATTTATGAAATTATTTAAACATGAGATAATTGGAGTATTACACATTGAAATTGGTGGGTTAAGTTAATATGTATTAATGGGCTCAATTTGAGGCCCAAAATGGAATAAAAGACATGGCCCAAAAAGGGGCAAATGGCCCATTCTTCCATTTGACCAAGTAGATATAGCATTTAATGCCCAAGGAGTGGCTAAGGATGACTTTAGGGCTATATAAAGGCCAAAAATCATATTTTTATTCCAAAAGTCACACATGCCTTTCTATCCATTTTCTAAAAGATATTTTTCATATCTTCCAAACCCTAAGACAACCATTTTGTTTGGGTACTTTGGACAAGATCATAACTTTGCAAGCTTGGGTAAGTGTTTATTCTTATGATTTAATATATTATATACATGATAGATTGTGTAGATTATTATGGTTATGTTGGCTAGGTTGAATAGGGCACTTTTGCTTTATTCTAAAAGATGTGCCATCTTTGTGATTTAAACTTGAAAGGAAACTTGGGGTTTTGATGAAAGTGCATGGTGTGAATGAAATATCAACATGTATGGTGTGGTTATGTTCCTTGTCTTGTTATTTTTCTATGAGTGTAAATTGTGGGATTGTTTTTGATATGTTGTTATGAAGTGTATTGGGGTGACTTGATGGAGTAATTGTGATGTTGTGTTGATGGAGAAGTGTAAAGTATGAAATTGGTGTGACATGCTATTGGTTTATGATGTATTGGTCAATGTATGGAATGTTGTGGTATTGTTGGTATGATAATTTCATAAATGGTATTATCAAGGGGGAAATGACATTATAAGGCAATCAAGTAACTTATTGTCGTCATATGTGTTTGTAAGGTAGTTGGTTATTAACGTAAGCTCTGTTATGTACTTGTGTTGTAGAGTGAAACGTAAGGAAGGAGCTGGACTATTGTATTCACATTTAGGATTGTATATTCATATTGGGAAAATAAGGTATGTTAGGTTTCTCTTTCCGTACCCTTTTGCAGCACATAGTGTTCACATTGATATTGTACTTGTTCCCTTCCGAAATGTCCTAAGGTATCCCATTTCCAGTTATTAATCATTGTTAATCATATGTTCCTTATTCCTTGACCAATTGTGATTCACATGTCTCATGTTCATTGGCTAATGTTCCAAAGTTCCAATAATGTTATGACTACCAATGTGTCAATCTCACAGAAGTAAAGAAATGAAGTAATGTATAATTGTCTCTATATGCTTGAGTAACATCCTAGGGGCGACATAAAAGCCTAGCATGGTTTATCACAGTTACATCCCAGGCGCGATATAAAAGCCTAGCATGGGTTATCATAGTTACATCCCAGGGGCGATATAAAAGCCTAACATGGGTTAATTATATCCCAGGGGTTAAAATACCTAGCATGGGTTAAATTTCATCCCAGGGGCAAAAGAAAAGCCTAGCATGGGTAGAAAAATAAAGATGAATAATTGTAAAGGCAAAAGAAGTAAAGGATGTAATGTACATGGTTCCACATATGCAGACTGGTGGTTTATCTGTACTTACTATTCTCTTATCTTTGATTTCATGGAAGTACTTATATATCATACAGTTTCATATGAGCCTTACATACTCAGTACATTCTTCGTACTGACGTCCCTTGGGGGACTTACCTTACTTGCTGCAGGCACAGGTGCTAGTAGACCTCCACAGTAGGTTGCTGATCATTTGCCTGTCTTTGGTGATCTCCAGTTGGTTCGGGGCTTTCAGAGTCACAGGTGTACATTTGTTTTGGTATTGTAAATGTTATATAAAGCAGGGACTTGTCCCGACTTTAAGATGGTTATGTGTAAGCATCTATTAGAGGCTTTGTAGATGTATATAGGAATATGAATGTAAGGGATGTATGTCCATTTTGACTTGATGGTCCTAATGGCCAAGTTTCATATATGTATATATCACATGTTTCCATGACTTCCACTATTAGCATCTTTTATATATACGTGGTGGTGATGTTCCTTGAATGACATGCATATGAATGGACATGAGCAAAGATTGGTTCTCTCGAGCCTTATCGGCTTGGGTGCCAGTCCGCCCCATTGGAATTTGGGGCGTGACAAAAGTGGTATCAGAGCAGGTCGTCCTAAGGGTGTCTACAAAGTCGTGTTTGAGTAGACTCTTACTTATGGATGTGTTGTGCACCATATTTATAAGTACGAGGCTACGGGACACTTAGGTGTTGTTTCTTTTCTTCATTTCTAGATCGTGCAATAGAGCCAATATGGTAAGTGAAATCGTATCTAACCATTTGAATTGATTCTCTTTTTTATAGTAATATACCAATGACAAGATGAGGTAGAGGCAAAAGTAAGTAGGTAGATATGCTTGCCGATGAAGGAATGAGTAAATCACCACCTGACCAAGCTAGTCAAGGTGGAGCTAACACTGAAATTGCATCGCGGTCTTCTTCTACTTTTTCTGCTCCAGGAGAGCTAAGAGGTAGAGAAGTACCCGCAGAACCGCCAATGAATGCCACTGACCAGGATTTAAGAAATGCAATGCATATGTTGACTCAAATAGTTACTGCACAAATTCAAGGACGAGCTGGTCCAATGACAAATGAGGAGGATGCGGCTAGAGTGGCGAGTCGCAGGACACAGGACTTTCTGAAATTAGACCCTTCTATATTCACTGGGTTAGACCCGAAAGCAGATCCACAGGACTTTATGGATCAAATACAGAGGGCTCTAGATGTTATGCACGTGACTGGTGTTGAAATAGTTGAACTTGCAGCCTATAGATTGAAGGTGAAGTTACATTATGGTATGAAGACTGGAAAAAATAAAGGGGTATTGATGTAATTCCAGCTGGTTGGGAAGAATTTAAAATGACATTCCTTGATCATTACCTCCCATATGAGATCCGGGAGGCACGTGCAGACCATTTTCTAAATCTACGTCAAGGGAATATGAGTGTTAGAGAATATAGTCTTCAGTTTAATTCCTTGGCTCGATATGCTCCGAATGTAGTGGCCACAATGACAGACAGAGTCCATCGATATGTGGACAGATTAGAGCCATATTTGGTAAGGGACTGCACCATTGTTGCCTTGAACAAAGATATGGACATAGCCAGAATACAGGCCTTCGCACAAAAAATGGAGGATCAGAGACAGAGAAGAAGGGTACATGAATCTGAAAGAGGACAGTCCAAAAGAGCTAGACCTATGGGACAGTCTATGGCGTCCCAAGGAGAATCTAGGCCTCGGATATTTCCTAGACCGCCTAGACCATCATTCTCCTATTCCACAACAGGCACTCACTCTCAATTTTGAGGGTTTAGAGGCAGTCAATCTGGGCAGAGTAGTGGAATTCACGGATCACAGGCAGCAGGATCTTCTCATCCTCTGTGTCAGTGCTGCGGATAATATCATTTAGGTGAATGCCGGTTGGGGACAAATGTTTGTTTTTGGTGTGGTGCGATGGGGCACATAATGAGAGAATGCCCACAAAGGGTCACGAGTGGTATAGCACGACCTATGGGATCAACTGTTGCATCATCATCATCATCGGTTCCTTTCCTAGGCTGAGGTGTGTAGCTTGTTGGTTGTGGTAGAGGTGCCAGAGGACCAGCTAGTTCTAGTGGGACCAAGAATCACACCTATGCTCTAGTGGACCGACAGAATTCGGAGGCTTCCCCTGATGTCATCACAGGTACATTATCCATATTTTCGTATAATGTATATGCATTGATTGACCCGGGTTCTACATTGTCATATGTTACTCCATTGATTGCTGCAAAATTTGAAAGAACACTAGAATTATAACTAATTCAATTGAAGTATCTACACCAGTTGGTGAATATATTATTGCAAAAAGAGTATAGCGTAATTGTGTGGTAACCGTGTGTGGTCATGATACATTGGTTGATCTCATTGAATTGGACATGGTGGATTTTGATATCATAATGGGTATGGATTGGTTGGCGTCTTGTTATGCCACGATAGATTGTCGAGCTAAGAAGTTACATTTTCATTTTCCACAAATGAATGTTCTTGAATGGAAGGGTGATGTAGGGGCACCGAGAGGAAAATTTATTTCCTATCTTAAAGCAAGGAAAATGACAGCCAAAGGGTACCTATGTCACCTAGTACGGGTGAAAGATACTGATGTGGAACCATTAACTCCTCAGTCGGTTCCAGTGGTCAATGAATTTCTCGATGTATTTCCTGACGATCTTCCAAGTTTACCTCCAGAACAGGAAGTAGATTTTGGCATTAATGTGATACCAGGCACTCAGCCTATCTCTATTCCTACGTATAGAATGGCTCCAGCAGAATTGCATGAATTAAAGGAGCAATTGAATGACTTTCTAGACAAAGGCTTCATCAGGCCTAGTATATCCCCGTGGGGTGCACCGATATTATTTGTACGGAAGAAAGATGGCACATTGAGAATGTGCATTGACTATTGGCAATTGAATCAGGTAACGATCAAGAACAAATATCCCCTCCCCAGAATTGATGATTTGTTTGATCAGTTATAGGGTGCCAAGTTTTTTTCAAAAATTGACTTGAGATCGGCCTACCATCAAGTCAGAGTTAGAGAAAAAGATATACCCAAGACAGCTTTTAGAACACGGTATGGCCATTATGAATTTTTTGTTATATCGTTTGGACTAACAAATGCACCAGCTGTTTTCATGGATTTGATGAATAGGGTGTTTAAGACATTTCTAGATGCTCTCGCGACGGTGTTTATAGATGACATCCTGGTTTATTCAAAATCACAAGAGGACCATGCTAATCACTTACGACAGGTGTTACAAATTTTTCGAGAGCGTAAGTTGTATGCAAAGTTCTCTAAATGTGAATTTTGGTTAAAATCCATCGCATTCTTGGGTCACATTGTGTCAGTTAAAGGGATACGGGTTGATACGCAAAAGATTGATGCGGTGAATAATTGGCCAAGGCCTACAATGCTTACAAAAATTTGTAGTTTTCTAGGGTTGGCAGGCTATTATCGAAGGTTTGTTGAAGGGTTTTCTTCCATTTTTGCACCTTTAACAAAACTTACACACAAGGCAGTTAAGTTTCAGTGGAATGATGCATGTGAGAAAAGTTTCCAAGGGCTGAAAGATAAATTAACTTCCACGCCCATATTAGTACTTCGGAAAGGCACAGAGGGGTATGCAGTATATTGTGATGCATTCGGAGTTGGCCTAGGGTGTGTATTGATGCATCACGGTAATGTCATAGCGTATGCTTCACGACAGTTACGGCTACATGAGAAAAACTATCCCACACATGATCTTGAGTTAGCAGCGGTGGTATTTGCTTTAAAGATATGGTGTCATTATTTGTATGGAGTTCATGTGGATATCTATACTGATCACAAAAGTTTGCAATATATCTTTAAGCAGAAGGAACTCAATTTGAGGCAACGAAGGTGGCTAGAGCTCTTAAAAGACTATGATATTGATATTCTATATCATCTAGGAAAAGCAAATGTGGTAGCTGATGCATTGAGCCGCAAGGAAATAGGAGGAACTAGTGGCCAATTGATGGAAAAACAAGACTTAGTTAAGGATCTACATCAATTAGCCATCTTGGGGGTTGGGATGATCATTTGCCTCTTATTGAATTTGCCTACAACAATAACTATCATTCAAGTATCAAAATGGCACCTTATGAAGCTTTATATGGACGAAAGTGTAGATCGCCAATTGGATGGTTTGAAGCGGGTGAAACTTCTTTACTTGGGCCAGATCTTGTTCATCAAGCTATGGAGAAAGTGAAAGTGATCCAACAGCGGCTACAAGCGGCCCAAAGTCGACACAAGTCATATGCTGATGTTAGAAGAAGAGGTCTCGAATTCGCCATAGGTGATTGGGTATTCTTGAAGGTGTCACCAATGAAAGGGGTAATGCAATTTGGGAAGAAAGGGAAGTTGAGTTCCCGATATATAGGGCCATATGAAATTATAAGAAGATTTGGGAAAGTTGCGTATGAGTTGGCACTACCCCAAGAACTCTCCACAGTGCATCCGGTGTTTCATGTTTCGATGATTCGAAAGTGCATAGGATATCCATCTCTTATTTCTCCCATTGAAGATATACAAGCTATGGAATATCTCACTTATGAGTAGATACCTATTGCTCTTTTAGATCAACAAGTAAAGAGGTTGAGGAATAAAGACATAGCTTCCATAAAGGTACTTTGGAGAAATCAACAAGTAGAGGAGATAACATGGGAAACCGAGGAAATGATGAAGTCCAAGTACCCTCATCTGTTTCAAATGGAATAAAAATTTCAAAGTGCGGAAGTGGAGCAATAACAAGTAAGTATTTATGAGAATTAAGTGTATATATATATATATGCTAATATAGAGATGCATTTGTTGTACATAAGACGATGTTATTAAAATTAGAGGATGAATGCTTCTAAGGGGGGAAAAATGTAACACCCCGTACTACTTGATAACCTTGAACCATGTTTACCCTAGGTTCGAGAACAATGAGTACGTCTTTTGTATTGTTATTGATGGAACATTTGATATTGTACTCGTAAATGTTACTAGACCTTTGTATGAGGTGTTTGTGACTTTGTGGAGAATTTGTGGGGTGAAAAGCGAGGGATAAAGGACATTCAAGAAAGGGATCTCAAATATAAGAGGCAAGAAAAAGGTTGGAACTTGAAAGATCCAACCAAATCCACAAAGAAAAGTCGAAATCAAAAATTTAGTATGGGGCGCTCCAGGTGGCGTGCCAGGCCGCTTTGGACTGAATTTTGTTTGGAACAGGAAGCAAGGGGGCGCTCCTAGGGGCATTCCAGGCCTCTCCTAGCCACCTTTCCAGAGCTGAAATTTTTCTAAGTCTCTAGGGCGCCCGGGAGCGTGCCGGGGTGCTTCTTGCCCAATTTCTTCTACGATTATTAGTCTATAAAGAAGACTCTTGGGTTATGGTATCATTATTCCATAATATTAAGGCTACTCTTGAGAAAATTTGGAATCCGTGTTGGGGTTAATTCTTCGTCACAAGTGATTTATCAAATTATGTTCAAGTTAGCCATGAGTGGCTAGAATTGCTTATTTTTTAGATTGAGGCTACGAAAATGAATCTCGTGAGTTGAATATTTTTGTAACATTTATGAAATTATTTAAACATGAGATAATTGGAGTATTACACATTGAAATTGGTGGGCTAAGTTAATATGTATTAATGGGCTCAATTTGAGGCGTAAAATGGAATAAAAGACATGGCCCAAAAAGGGGCAAATGGCCCATTCTTCCATTTGACCAAGTAGATATAGCATTTAATGCCCAAGGAGTGGCTAAGGATGACTTCAGGGCTATATAAAGGCCAAAAATCATATTTTTATTCCAAAAGTCACACATGCCTTTCTAGACATTTTCTAAAAGATATTTCTCCTATCTTCCAAACCCTAAGGCAACCATTTTCTTTGGGCACTTTGTACAAGATCATCACTTTGAAAGCTTGGGTAAGTGTTTATTCTTGTGATTTAATATATTATATACATGAGATATTGTGTAGATTATTATGGTTATGTTGGCAAGGTTGAATAGGGCACTTTTGCTTTTTGCTAAAAGATATGCCATCTTTGTGATTTAAGCTTGAAAGGAGACTTGGGGTTTTGATGAAAGTGCATGGTGTGGATGAAATATCAACATGTATGGTGTGGTTATGTTCCTTGACTTGTTATTTTTCTATGAGTGTAAATTGTGGGATTGTTGTCGATCTGTTGCTATGAAGTGTATTGGGGTGACTTGATGAGTAATTATGATGTTGTGTTGATGGAGAAGTGTAAAGTATGAACTTGGTGTGACATGATATTGGTTTATGATGTATTGGTCAATGTATGGAATGTTGTGGTATTGTTGGTATGGTAATTTCATAAATGGTATTGTCAAGGGGGAAATGACATTTAAGGCAATCATGTAATTCATTGTCGTCATATGCGTTTGTAATTTAGTTGGTTGTTAACCTAAGCTCCGTTATGTACTTGTGTTGTAGAGTGAAACGTAAGGAAGGAGGTGGACTATTGTATTCACATTTAGGATTGCATATTCATATTAGGAAAATAAGGTATGTTAGGTTACACTTTCCGTATCCTTGTGCAGCACATAGTGTTCACATTGATATTGTACTTGTTCCATTCCAAAATGTTCTAAGGTATCCCATTTACGGTTATTAATCATTGTTACTCACATGTTACTTATTCTTTGACCAATTGTGATTCACATGTCTCATGTTCATTGGCTAACGTTCCAAAGTTCCAATAATGTTATGACTACCAATGTGTTAATCTCATAGAAGTAAAGAAATGAAGTAATGTATAATTGTTTCTATATGCTTGAGTAACATCCCAGGGGTGACATAAAAGCCTAGCATAGGTTATCACAGTTACATCCTAGGGGCGATATAAAAGCCTAGCATGGGTTATCACAGTTACATCCCAGGGGTGATATAAAGGCCTAGCATGGGTTAATTACATCCCAGGGGTTAAAATACCTAGCATGGGTTAAATCTCATCCTAGGGGTGACAGAAAAGCCTAGCATGGGTAGAACGATAAAGATGAATAAATGTAAAGGCAAAATAAGTAAAGGATGTAATATACATGGTTCTACATATGCAGACCGGTGGTTTATCTGTACTAACTATTCTCTTATCTTTGATTTCATGGAAGTACTTATATATTATACAGTTTCATATGAGCCTTACATACTCAGTACATTCTTCGTACTAACGTCCCTTGGGGGACTTACCTTACTTGTTGCAGGCACAGGTGCTAGTAGACCTCCACAGTAGGTTACGGATCATTTACCGGTCTTTGCTGAGCTCCAGTTTGTTTGGGGCTTTTCGATTCACAGTTGTACATTTGTTTTGGTATTGTAATGTTGTATAAAGCGGGGACTTGTCCCGAATTTTAGATGGTTATGTGTATGCATCTGTTAGAGGCTTTGTAGACGTATGTGGGAATATGAACGTAAGGGATGTATGTCCATTTTGACTTGATGGTCCTAACAGCCAAGTTTCATCTATGTATATATCACATATTTCCATGACTTCTACTAGTAGCATCTTTTATCTATACATGGTGGTGATGTTCCTTGAATGACATGCATATGAATGGACATGAGCAAAGACTGGTTCTCTCGGGCCTTATCGGCTTCGGGTGCCAGTCCGCCCTGTTAGAATTCGGGGCGTGATAGGAACAGTCACCCGATCTTATTATAGTTCCAGATGTTTCACCGCCACAGCAGTCGGTAGGCCAGGGAGCAGCCCAGGCTCCACCCAGATTTATTGATGCTTCAGTGCTCCGAGATACTTTGGTACAGTTTTTGGGATTAGTTGGAGGTCTGCCTATTCCGAAAGTACATCCAGCCGTACAAGGAGTTGGTGTTAGGGAGCAGCCTGTAGTTGCGGCACCCAGAGTTGAGGTTCTGCCTGTACCTGTAGCAGTCCAGCCAGTTTTTTTTGCCGAGAAGCAGAAGATGTTGAGTCGCTTCTTGAGATTAGCTCCACCTAGATTTGCTGGTACTCCTGGAGAGGATGCATATGAGTTCTTGTCAAGCTACGAGGATAGACTGAGGAATTTGGGATTGGTACAGTCTCATGGTGTTGATTTCGTGGCATATCCATTTGATACTACAGCGAGGAGATGGTGGAGGGGAGATCTTGATTCCAGGCCAGCGGGATCTCTGTCGATTACCTGGACCCAATTTTTTGAGATTTTCTTGGGAAAGTATCTGCCCCTTACTATGCAGGAGCTGCTCAGGGATGAGTTCTCCAGAGTGACTCAGGGTTCATTATCTGTCGTCGAGTATGAGGCGAGGTTTCATGATCTTGCTAGGTGTGCTACTTCTATTTTGCCTTATAAGTATGAGAGAGTTAGATGTTTTGTCAGGGGACTGAGATTGCCACTCCGCAGGGCTATCCAGAGTTTAGTGACTTCAGGGAAGTCTTTTGCAGAGATTACTGAGCATGTATACTCTATTGAAGAGATGGATAGTGAGGCCCAGGGGGAAGCGATAAGAGACCTCGTGTCCAGGGTAGTTTCAATGGGAACCATAGTGGTTCGCAGTTCAGAGGTCGTGGTTTCCAGTTTCAAGGTAGGTACCCTCAGCAGCAGCATCAGTCTTTTCAGCGATAGGGTCAGCCCAGTAGGCCTGTACAGTCAGCCTTGCAGATATCTGATAGGAGTCAGCCCGCCTATAGTGGTTCTATTAGTCATCCTCAAGGACGTGCTCAGTCCAATTCATCGACTAGAGGTGGTCATACCGGATCTTCTAGGCCAAGCAGGGAGCCAGGAGCATGTTATACTTGTGGGGTTGTCGGTTATTTCGGGCTTGAGTGTCCTCAGCTCAGGGCTGTTGAGACGTTAGTTCAGATGGCACAGCCAATCAGATCTATACCGCCAGTAGGCAGAAGTGGTGCACAGGTCGTCGGGGTGGTCCCCCGAGTTTTCGAGGTGGAGTGCAAAGAGGTCAGACTAGTGGTCAGGTCAGTACTCAGGATAGTGGTAGCCAGCGTCAGTTGTATGCCATTCCATCTAGGTCAGAGGCTGAGGCTTCGAATACGTTGATTACAGGTATGATTTCCATATGCCATCAGCCAGCTTCTGTATTATTTGATCCCGAATCCATGTGTTCTTATGTATCTACTTATTATGCACCACGGTTGGGTTTGTGTTCTGAGTTATTATCTGTGCCTTTACGTGTATCTACCCCCACTGGTGATTCCTTAGTAGTGGATCGGGTATATAGATTATGTCTAGTGACTATTTAGGAGTTGGAGACTCAGGTTGATTTTATTGCTTTGGCCATGGTAGACTTTGATGTGATTCTGGGCATGGATTAGTTGTCTTTTCATCATGCAGTCTTGGATTTCTTTGCCAAGATCGTTACCTTAGTCATGCCCGATGTAACCCCGGTAGTGTGGCAGGGTTCTGTTAGCCGCACACCGACGGGGATTATTTGTTATGTTCGGGCTCATAGACTGATGTCGAGGGGATGTGATTAATTCCTTACGTATGATCGGGATGCTAGTGTTGAGAGTTCGTCACTTGACTCTGTCCCCGTTGTTCGTGAGTTTTCTTATGTATTCTTGACTGACCTACCTAGCCTTCCTCCTGAGCGTGATATAGAGTTCATTATAGACCTAGAGTCAGGCACCCAACCTATTTTTATGGCTCCTGCTTAGTTGATAGAGCTGAGTATCAGCTTGAGGATCTTTTGGGGAAGGGTTTTATTAGGCTGAGTGTATCGACGTGGGGTGGTCCAGTTCTGTTTGTAAAGAAGAAGGATGGCTCCATGCGTATGTGTATCGACTATAGACAGCTAAATAGGGTGACAGTAAAGAATAAGTATCCTATGCCTCGTATTGACAAATTTTTTGATCAGCTTCAGGGTGCAGCGGTGTTCTCAAAAATAGATTTGAGGTCTGGATATCATCAATTGAGAGTTAGGGCTGAGGACATCCCAAAGACAGCCTTCAGGACTTGGTACGACCACTATGAGTTCCTGGTGATGTCTTTTGGGTTTACTAATGCCCCAGCAGCCTTCATGGATTTAATGAATCGTGTATTTAGGCCATACTTAGACTCCTTTGTGATTGTGTTTATTGACGACATCTTAGTTTATTCGAGGAGTAGCGAGGAGGACGAGCAGTATTTGAGGATTGTACTCCACATTTTGAGAGATCATCGACTTTATGCGAAGTTCTCAAGTGTGAGTTCTGGCTTGAGTATGTAGCTTTCTTAGGGAATGTTGTATCCAGACATGGTATCATGGTAGACCAGCGAAGATTGAGGCTATTCGAGGTTGGGATAGACCCACGTCGCCTACCGAGGTTCACATTTTTGTTGGGTTGGTAGGTTATTACAGATGGTTTGTTGAGGGTTTCTCGTCTATTGTATCTCCTAGGACCAGACTGACCAGGAAAGAGGTTCCATTTCAGTGGTGTGAGGATTGTGAGGCAAGCTTCGTGAAGCTCAAAGATCGACTTACTTCTGGTAGCGGATGCCTTGACCCGAAAGGTAGTGAGTATGGGTAGCTTAGCCTTTATTCCAGTCTCTCAGTGGTCGTTGGCTTTGGACATTCAGTCCTTAGCTAACTCGTTGGTTCGATTGGATATTTCTTACCCCAGGAGGATTGTTGCTTGCGTTGAGGCTAGATCTACTTAGCTGGAGCAGATTCAGCGTTGTCAGTTTGAGGATAGTGGTCTTCGTTGCCTTCGGAATCAGGTGTTAAAGGGTGAGTCTGAGAGGGCTACCTTAGATTTGAATGGTGCTCTGAGGTTTGATGGTCGTATTTGTGTTTTGAGGGTTGGGGACTTGACTCAGTTGATTCTATATGAGGCACACAGTTCTAGATATTCTATTCACCCCAGGACAACTAAGATGTATAGAGATCTGAGACAACACTATTGATGGCGTGGTATGCGACGAGACATAGAAGGGTTTGTAGCTCGATGCCTCTGTTGTCAGTAGGTAAAGGCCGAGCACCAGAGACTTGGTGGTCTACTTTAGCAGTTGCCCATTCCAGAGTGGAAGTGGGAGTGAGTCACTATGGATTTTGTTGGTGGGTTACCTCGACCTCTCGTGGCTTTGATAGTATTTGGGTTGTTGTAGATCAGTTGACTAAGTCAGTGTACTTCATCCCTGTTCGAGTTTCTTACAATGCTGAGAGATTAGCTCATGTATATATTCAGGAGGTCGTTTGACTACATGGAGAGCCAGTGTCTATTATCTCAGACCGAGGGTCTCAGTTTACCTCCAGTTTTTGGCAGACTTTCCAGGAGGAGTTGGGTACCCAGGTGGACCTCAGTACTGCGTTTCATCCTCAGAACAACGGGCAGTCAGAGCGGACGATTCAAGTATTGGAGGATATGCTCCACGCTTGTGTGTTGGACTTTGGGGGTCAATGGGATCAGTTCTTGCCTTTAGTCGAGTTTGCGTATAATAATAGCTTCCACTCCAGCATTCAGATGGCTCGGTTTGAAGCTTTGTATGGTAGACGATGTCGGTCTCCAGTTTGTTGGTTTGAGACTTCAGAGATTATTCCTCGTGGCACAATTTCCTCTAAGAGTTTTTGGATCGAGTTCGGGTAATTCAGGACAGGCTGCAGACAGTTCAGAGTATATAGAGGAGTTATGCTGACCATAGACGTCATCCATTGAAATTTAGAGTGGGTGATAGGGTCTTCTTACGAGTATCGCCCATGAAGGGCGTGATGCAGTTTGGTAGGAAGGGCAAGCTTAGCCCCAGATATATTGGACCCTTTGAGATTCTGCGGACAGTTGGAGAGGTAGCATATGTGTTGGCTTTACCTCCGGCCTTTTTAGCTATTCACCCAGTATTTCATGTTTCTATGCTGCGACAGTATATTTCGGATGAGTCACATGTGCTTAAGTGGGAAGAGGTTCAGTTAGATGAGAAGCTAGCATTTGTGGAAGAGCCTGCATCCATTTTATCCAGAGATGTCAGACGGTTACACTCCTGAGACATTCCAATAGTTAAGGTTCAGTGGCGTCACCGTCCGGTTGAGGAGGCCACTTGGGAACTTGAGCGTTATATGCAAGACCAGTATCCTTACTTGTTCACTTCTTTAGGTATGCACTTATTATTGACTTTTGCGGATGAAAGTCCTTTTAGTAGTGGATGTTGTAATGACCCTCCCAGTCATTTCCCTCATTTTCATGTGTTTTCAGCGTTTAGAGCTTTTTTATAACTGCCCCAAGTTATTTATGACTTGCCGGGATCGACAGTTTGATTTTTGGGCAGTTCGTTTGAGAATATTATTTATATCGAGTGTGTTGCGAAATATTTAAATTAAATTAGAATTTGGTAGAATGATATATCTATACTACTTTATAAAAGTTCTATAATTTATTAATATTTTTAAATGGAGATAGTAAATCTAAATTTGTTAAAATAATATTTTTATTTTATAGAGGTTTTGTTCGAAATAATTTTCTATTAATTATGGTATATTTAAAATATTTTATTTATTTTACCACGAGCCTATGCAATACCCGAATATATATATACGGAGAGCGAAAATGGATAAGGCCATGTTAACTCATGAGAAGGAGTGGACAACAAGACTATTTGTTGTTAGGTGACATCACCTTGTGCATGTTAACATTAATTAGTAGTTTACTATAAGATTATTTTCTTTTTGATTTTGTACGTGTAGTATATATATATTAGACTACAATAGGTCTTTTCTCATTTTGTTTTCTTTATTAAAGGCATTATAGAGTGTTACATATATTCCACCATTTTTAATCAATTTAAGCTCAACTTTGAGCATTTCTAGTGAGATTCAAGTTTAGGGGTTGGTAGATGTGGATCCGTGGTTGCGTTCTCTTCTTTTCTACGGTACGTTTTCTGATTTTTACGGTAGTTTTAGTTACGGTGGTTGTTGGGATTGGTTTTGATGTTTGAGCTATATGTTGAGCTCAAATTGAGCGGTGTTAGTTGTGACTATTGGTCACGGGGTGATTTGGGACTCTGTGACGGTTTTGGTTTTGGGATTCCGTAAGTGGGCCCCACATGGACCGTTCAGATATTTTTTTCCGAACTAATGTAATATGGGTATCAATATTCATTTTTTGACATGTAGTTTATTTTTTTTACTAGCATGGCAGAAATCTGAGGTCTTGCGGAAGGGGAAGACTCCTATTTAGCAAGCTTTGGCAGACATTCGACGTCGTCCAGGTAGGCTAGGCTTACCATATACCTAGACTGAGTTTATTTATATTATTTGCATAGTATTATGCTAGTGTTTGGTCTGGTAGTTGTAGATTGGCATTGGCTTGCTATGATTAGGCCTTTTGGGTCGGTTAGGGCCTTGTTCGGATATGTTCCGAGCCCGTTATCCTCGTGGCATGCCCGAGATTACCTTTATAGGGTTGGTTAATGTTGTTATACTTTTAGTAGGGGTTTGAAGAACCTTAGTCTAGACTCGGTTAGGTTTAGCCCAGACTTGGTTCTGGGACCCCGTAGTGGGCCTCGCTACTCTTCATAGACGGTATAGTTAGCTTTAAATATTGTTAGACTTAGTTAAGCCCTGAGATTATCTTTTAGGATAAAATTTGTGTTGAATTACCCCAGTTATGTCCTTTTGACCTATTTAGCCTTGTTAGTCCATGATAGCACCGTATTTGACCGGGGTCGGCTAGTTTGATTTAAAATGCAGACCCGCCTTGCCATTACTTATAATGTATACCTAGACTTGTATATATACATATTATTTATAGTAGATAGTTGACCTGGAAGGATCCCAAGATTGACTTATAGTACGTGGTGGGTTAGCTCCTTTATTTATGTTTCGGGTTCGATCTGTGGCCGGTATGTCCCTGTTTACTTGTATTTCTGTGGATTCTGGCACTACTCTCTCACTTGGTTACTGATTATTATGAGTTCTGGTTAGAGTCTGGCCACTGATTCAGACATGATGGTTACCGATTGTTATGAGTTTGGTTCGAGTCTTGCCACTGATTCAGATATGATGGTTACCAATTGTTATGAGTTTCGGTTCGAGTCCAGCATATTTTTATGATATGATTGGAGAGTTTTGGTACTAGGTACCGTGGTTACGATACTGTTGTTCTCTGAGTTTCAATTTGAGTCCGGTGGTTATGATATATATGTGGCCTATGGTTACTATGGTTACTTGGCATTGGATCAGTTATGGATTATTTATGATTTCTTTTACTTTTCTTGTGTGTCCCGCCGGTTTGTGGGGGCCAGGCTGGGTTTATTGTTTTCTTCCGTGTGCTTATCGGGTTTATGGGGGCCCAGATAGGTTATGCTTGACTTGTGTGTTTACTTACGCATTTATTTACTCGTTATTCAGTATCGCACTTATTTTTTTTTCTCCTGAGCATATCTATACGCCTCGGCAGTTACTTATGTATTTATTATTTATACCCCGGACCTAGCATGCTCCCTCGCATTTTAGCTTGATTATATTATATTGAGCTTAGTCGGTTAATGATGCCTACTGAGTACCCGTTGCCCCGGTACTCATACTGCATTTCTGCATCTTTTTCCCGATGCAGATCCGGGCACTAGTCGACGATTTTGACGTGACACAATTCTCAGCACTGACTCTGGAGCAGGGTGAGCTTACTGACATCCGATGCAGATCCTACTCCATTTTATTGTATAGTCTTTTGCTCTCGAGACTGTAGTACTTGTTGTATATATTTGATTTTTGTCTTGTATTTTGGGTATATCTAGTAGTGGCTCTTGTACCGACCTCACCAGGTCTTGGGAGGGGTTCTTGACTTTATATACTGTCCTCTTCCTTCTCAGTCTTGGTATAATTATATATTTTGATTTTGTTTTTATATTTCTAGCATGTTTATTAGTATGGCTACTTCCACTTCATCTCTGTTTTCTGAGATTCCGCCCGTTAGCCTGTCGCTTGTCGCTCCGGGCTAGTGTTTGGCTTGCCTATTGGTGGGTTACGGTAGGCGCCATCATGACTCAAAAAATTGGATCGTGACATTAAATCTTTTAAGGCAAAGCGAGGTCAAAATATGAAGGCCAAAGGCGCAATCAAAGGTTAAATACTACACTACCCAGGGTAACTGAGCTAAATAAGCATAAAGCAATGCCTTAGTCAATCCCTCCAGCGATAGCCTAAGGAAGTAGCGAAGTGATTGTGAAAGTTAAAAGGGGCACTATTCTAAGCATTCTATCTAAAGAGGGACAGTAGGGCCCACTACCAAACCCCGATAACCTAATTTAAAGCAAGAACCTATCCGAACCTAGTCTAAGGCTTCTCAATCCCTTCTCAAGGAACTATAAGCACTATGTCTAATCCTAAGGGATGATAGTATACTAACCTTAGGGAAAACAGGCCCGAATACACCTGAAAAGGGACCCAAACCGACTAAACAAGGCATAAAAATGATAAAAAGATGACCGAGCCATAAATATACACCCATAGCTAGCATAATACTACAGTAATACCATAATTATGAACATTCTAGAAGAAAAGTAAGCATAGCCTACCTGGACACTGCTGAAATCTCATAAAATCCTCTACTCTAGAATTTTTACCTTCTGAGAAGCCTCTGACTGTTGCCATACTATCAAAACAGTGATATATGCATTAAGAGGAGAATATCAATACCCATATTGTGTATAAATTCTTTGAATCAACAATAGGAATAAAAATCACATATGGGTCCACTTGCAGAATCACTAAATTAAAACCATCACAGTGTCCCTTTAAGCTCAGGGATCATTTTCCCTTAAAATTAGGCAAATTCTGAGCTCAAATCTGCCTCTAATTAGTCCTAACATTATTCAAATAATACGAACTAAATTAGAGAATTAATCATTGAAAAAGTAGGTAACTTGTGACAATAATGACGAGGAAGTGATCACAATGAAATTTCCAACTCACCCTCAGCTCCCAATAATCAATCTCCCACGATTTCTAAGCTCTCAAATGTCTGAAATAGTGATTTAGGACTTAAAATGTGAGCTAAAAATGAATGCATCAACAATATATACTACTAAGGGTCCTTCTTTGCGTATAAGGGACCCCTGTCACAAATGCAGGAGCTGGCCCGAACAAACCATCGCGAACGCGACTGGCCCACCGTAATCGTAAAGAAGAAGGTTGGAATGCCTAGGCCAACCTCCTGTTTACAACTATGAAGGCTAGCCTGTAAATGCGGAGGTAAAAATCCTTGATCTTCATGAATGCGGCCAAGGCCACATGAACTTGAAGGCCATTTTTGGCCAGCACTAGGTGTTGATGTACCAAAAACTTTACCAAGTTGCAAATATTTTGACTGGTCCCTCAGGATTCATTCAGAATTCTGTGAAAAAAATAAACAATTCTACCCTACCAAATTTGTAATTTTGAAATCAACAATGCTATTAAAATTTCCATCCACGGTCATTTTGATAAAAAGTGGGTCCCACACCCAAAGGGTTGTTTCATCCAAAATCCACCCAATAGCCCAAAATGAGTCTGGAAACCTCAGGACCCTAACCAAGGGTCCCCCTAAACTAAAATCAATATTCCAAAGCTTATGAGACTATTAGAATTGGAATTCGAGGTCGTTTACCCGAACTTTAGGGTCGAGACCCTATTCTTAATATCAAAAGCTCCAAAACAGGAAAATGGCTCTAAAAACAAACGAACTGCCTGATGACCAAACTATCAGTCACAACAAGTCATAAATAAGATAGAGCAACTATAGGAAAGCTCTAAATATAGAAAAAAACATCAAAACATAATAAATAACCTGGAGGGTCATTATAGTGGGTCCCACACCTAAAGTTCCATTTTTATCAAACTCCATCCAATAGCCCAAATTGAGCCCCAAAGCTTCAGAACTTTGACCAAGTGTCGTCTTAACCTATAATCAATATTTCAGAGCTAGCAGAATCATCTAAACTTCCATCCAAGGCCGCTTACCTGATGTTTTGGCCCGATACCATTTGTAAACTTCAAAAACTTCAAAATAGGGAAATAGCTATACAAAAAACAAATGAAGTTCTTGGTAACCAAAATATCAGTCCTAGTAAGTCATAAATGACTTGGGGCAGCTATAGGAATGCTCTATAGTGACATTATATAATAACCTGTTCCGTCGTTACTGAAAATATCAATGGTAAAGGCATAAGAATCTCATTCTTTATAGGTGTTAGGATCAATTATTTAGTATAGGAGTGTATAAGATATTAATTTAGGTCATACAATAACTCTGGCTTAAAGTTAAGTTAGAAGTCTCTTTATCAATTGAGTTTCGTCCTAAGTTTAAACTATGGTCAATTTCAAACAATTACTCCTACAAGAATATAAAGAGTTATAGATCCCAATACCCACCAGATTAAAGATCTTTGTGACTTCTTTCCAATCCCACCGATCATTTTTTAATTCTCTTCTAATGTAAAAATTTAAGGCCATTTTACTAAAAACTATCTGGGTTGAAAAGTTGAGGCTGCTATAGCGGGACTCAAGCCGCTATAGCGGGATGCGGGCATTATAAAAGCCTATTTTGGCCGAATTTCAGGTCATAAACTCAAAAACTTTGTTTCAAAGCCCTAGAGGGATGATTTTATAAAGGTTGGGATGAACATTCTTTGTTGAGGAAAGATATTTACTCCCTTTTAACATTGATTAATTCATTATTTTAGAAGAAACATTAGAATGGGGAAGTTCTTAGGGTTAGAACCCTAGGTTCATGAAATTATATGGAAAACCTATGGGTATGTGTATTTTTCAGTTAGAATTGCTTTTAGATTGTAAACTAACAGCTCTTGGTATGAATTTGTTATTCTAAAATGTGAATTTTGATAGTTGAGGACCTTGAATACAACAAAGATGAAACCTTTATCTTTTATACTCCATTAATAAAGATGTGTTCAATATGATAGAACTAGTTAATTATTAATCAATCCTTGGATAATCTATAGATGGTGAATAATGGTAGAACTAGTGGGTTTGAATTTCTAATGTATTTGTTTGAAGAATAGTCGATTAATTACTCTTATATTTACTTATTTATAACATGATTTAGCATAAAAAATCTAAAGATAAAAAGAAGAACATCCATGGTATAGCTTACTTGTTATAGCAGCTTAGTGCCAAAGTATGCTAGGGTTATTAAGTAGTAAATATTTATTAAATTGCATGACTATAATATAGTTTGATGGGAGATTTCAAGTCTAGGCCCGCGGTCACGTTAGATGATTTGTAATAAGAGTAATATGATGTGAAATTGAACCTAATTTTGTATAATTATTATATTTGGCCAATTCTTTGATGATTTTGTGGACTATAAGTTATTTTTGATAATTTGTGGGAATATTTGCATGTTGGCGTCAGAATATGGGATTACGAATTATCAAAACTAGTAACTATAAATTATGGTGTTTTCCAGAATTTGAAGGTGTTGATATAAACTAATTATATTGAAGCAGAAATGGTAGTGAATTGTTTGAAATATTTTTTTTGAATTGATAGATTGTAGTCATAGCTGAGCAATTGGGTGATGAAATAGTTTATACTAAAGTATTGTAATAATTGTATGGTTATTAAGAATCGAATTAAGGTTAATTATCTATAAATGAGCATATTTAACTAAATGCTTGGTCATTGGTTGCACTACATGCTAGTAAATATGAATACTTGATTTTTCTTGAGAAGCTATTGAACCTACTAAATGACTTATTACAAATGTTGTTAAATAATTAAATAATTATATTTCTGAATAAGAATTGTGTTGTTGTGCAAGTGATAGTATTTACAAACTTGCTTGATGATTGCACTTAATCCATTATATGATTTTTATGATTTTTTATGTTGAATGCATAGTTGATTCATTGTGATTGTGGTTTTGAAATAACTAATGCTATATGCTTGGCCCATGGTTGAATCTGAGTTAAAAACTCAAGTTGATTTATGTGTGCATGTTAACTGACTATTTGTCTACTTGTTGCAATACATGCTATTGAATGTTGAACTTGTTGAATGTATAGACAAGTTAGTTTTTGATCATATGTAATGACATATGTAAAAAGGGCTTGTTTTGATATGCAAGTGTGGTTGAATTATCTCATTGTGTAATTATACATGTTATGGTATTGTATGATATTGTGTGATAAACCGGTAAAGGTTGCTCGTCACAAAATTGGTGGACTCAAGGGAGTATAAGGGTGGGGATGTTGGAATAAAAGTGGTATAATACTTGTCTTAGGATATGGGGTGGACACTAGTTGTTTGGGTTATGTACATATACTGAGCTCGTTCCCTATAGGTCATGGCTTGTGGCCATATATAAGACCCTTAACATGTGTGTATATGGTATTGGTGAGTTTGATGGTTCCTTGAGTGAACCGAGTTTACATTGTTGTTTATTATGTTTGGATCCTTTTGAGGTCCGATTTCTTGATAATGATAATATTTAGGATCCTTATGTTGTCTGGGTTTGATAATGATATTTGGGATTCTTGTGTGGTTAGGGTTTTGATAATGATACTTGAGATCCTTGTATGGTCCGATTAATAATAATGATATTTGGCATCCTTGGGTAGTCTGGTGTGATAAATATATATGTGGTTCTCCATGTGTGAATCATTACTAATATTATATAGTTGAGTTCATTAAGTGAACTGTTGAATTGATATTCCAACTTGCTCTGTAAATTTGGGGTTTTGGTATGAACTGATTTCCTTGGCTTGTAATTATCCTTGCCATGATGAGAATTGTAATTTTGATATTGGACAAGACATCATAAAATAAAGAACAACTAGAGTTGGTTGTAAAAACTGGTCTTGTGTGTTTACTTGTAGGTGTATATCTGCCTAAGTATAGGAATTGTTGTTGATTATTTGAATTATATGCCATGCATAGTTGCTTCCTGTAATATGGTAAGTAGAGATGATAATAATTGTTTTACATGATATTGGTAAATTGGACGTTAATTGTTTTATTGACAATAAAGTAGCTTATTTGGTTAAGTTTTAAGGATGTGAATAAAGTGATAATTGGATACTAGAGTGTTGGTGGGGTTGAATGGACAAATAGTTTGAGAGTGATTATTTAGGAATAGTGAATATTAAAGAATAATAGGGGAGTTAATCCTTGTAGTCCAAGCCCAGTTGTGTAGTTATATGCTCTCATATTTGACCTAGGATGAAGATCTCAAGGCTGATATATTTGAGTGGAAAATAAAGGTTACGTACATTAAGTGATGATATGAACTATAGAGTGAGGGAAGTTAGATAGTCACATTTTATGTACATGATGTATCTAAAATTTCTTTAACCTCAGTCAGCCGATGATGCCTACCAGTACGTGTGGTTTGATATGCCGTGGACTTATGACACTTTTGACACTTAAAATAGGTGATATTTGCTAGTACAAAGACATTTCTATCTGGTTATGATGTGTTTTTGTGGAAATTGCAGGTCAAATATCCCAGAGAAGTAAAGTGTAAGAAATTGGTACTAAAAGACATCAGATGGAAGCATTCCACCACTGTGGGGTATGACCACGGTCGTACCATTGTGATCGTAGGTAGAAGCAGAGATGTGGTATTCAAGTGTTATGTAGATGAAGGTATCCCATGACTGTACCTAAATGTCATGATCATACAATTGATCATGGGAAGAGATTCTTCAAGCAATGCTTGCAGATGTTAAGTGTGAAGAAGATAAGATTAAAGGTATCCCATGATCGTACAATGATGCCATAGGCTCGTATCGAAGATCATGGAAGGACTATTCTATAAAGTAAAAAATCAGAGGTAGATCCTACGAAAGGGAAGCACGGTCCTACAATAAAGTCAAAAGGTTGTTCTGAGCATTGTGCCAATAAAAATTTGAAAAATGACAAAGTCCAGAGCTAACCTATGAGCACCAAGGTCGATCATGGTAACTAACCACGATCGTACCTTCCTTCATCTGAGGCACTGACTCTGCAAATCCCTGTGTGTTTAGGATAGGTCTTTATTTTGTCTATAATTACTCCTAATGGGTCTTTTGTACTAGTTTACATTCTAATACTTCTTCAAGGCATATTCTTGTTCTTGAAATTACAAACATTGATTTTTAGGGTTTTAATCCAAAGTGAGATTTTGGGGTTCATCTTATTCTTGTAAATTCATAATTTTGCTTTCTTATCAAAATTATTCTTGTGTGATTGCAACTATGAGTAGATAAACACCACAACTAGGGTTGTGGGAACCATGACAAATTAACAAAGTAGTGTTCGTAGTATGAAGTTATTTTCAAATGGTGTTCATACGTGTATTGTTGTTCCTTTCGATATGATTGCTATTAAGTAGATGCAGATCCTAGAACTCGCCTTATCTTTACTCGCGACAAAATTAGGGGTAACGAATGGGAAAAGGGAATAAACAATAGACACATGTAGCCATCAACCTTTACTTAATAGCTTGAGCCGATAATCTTGGAAAGCTAATTTGGGATCCAAGTTATAGGTTAGTAATGCAAGGCTTAGGAGAAGAAAAACATACTTGAGGATATTACTAAAATAAGAGCGGAAAGTCGTTTAGGCATACATAATCTATTGATTCTAAATGCCAAGAACCAAGAGGGATAAGATGTACGAAGAACCTACAGAGTTATCAAGATATGGGGAAAAGAGTCCTAATGCCTCTCTCTTATTGATTACAAATCCAATGAAATTAACAATTGTTATGATTGTTACAAATCTAATGAGACAATTCCATTAGCTATAAATACTTCTAATGGGTATTTTGTACTAGTTTAAATTATTTTACATTCTATTCTTGTTCTTGAAATTACAAACATTAATTTTTAGGGTTTTAATCCAAAGAGAGATTTTGAGGTTTTCATCTTATTTTTTAAAATTCATAATTCTGCTTTCTTATCAAAATTATTCTTGTGTAATTGCAAATATGAGTAGCTAATCCCCATAACTATGGTTGTGGGAACCATGACGAATTAACAAAGTAGTGCTAGTAGCATGAAGTGATTCTCAAATGGTGTTCATGGGTGTATTATTGTTCCATTTGGTATGATTTCTTTTTTGTGAATACAGATGCAAAACTCGCATTATCTTTACTCGTGATGAAATTAGGGGTAACAGATGGGAAAAAGGAATAAACAATGGAAACTTAGAGCTATGAACCTTCACTTAATAGCTTAAGTCGATAATCCTGGAAAGCTAATTTGGAATCCAAGATAGGGGTTAGTAATGCAAGGTTGAGGAGAAAAGAAAACATACTTGAGGATATTACTAAAACAAGTGAGCAAAGCCCTTTAGGTATACATAACCTATCAATTCTACATATCGATCACTAGGAGAGATCACAAGTACAAAGAACCTAAGTTATCAAGCTATGGGGAAACCAATCCTACTGCCTCTCTCATATTGATTACAAGCCCAACGAAATTAACAATTGTTAATATTAAAATTTTTATTTACAAAACCCCTTTTTTTACTGGAGATTATTTACTGATCACTTAGATAAACACTTAATAGAGATTTTGATCTATTCCTCATGGGATCGACCCCAACCAAGTTGGGTTCTATATTTGATCAACGATCGCTTTATACTTTTTTTATATGTGTAACTTGGGTAACGTCAAATTTTAGTGCCATTGCCGGAGAATATGGTTATGGAGTTGATTGATTGTGTTTATCGGGATGTTGGTTTTTATTTGCTGACATTACTTTTTGTGTTATTTCTAGAGCACACATTAGTGAATACCAAACACTTGGAGTCAAAGCAATCCCCTAATTCCACATGATATAGAAACTAAAAGGACTTTCAAAGCTAGAAAAGAATGGTGAATGAAAGAGTTCATAATCATAGAGTTTATTATGAAGGAGTTTTAGAAGAGGGAGTCCTGAATCAGCTAGTACATCTTCATGGGCTTTAGGAGACTGTGGAGTAGACCATTGCTTGATTGATGATTGAGGAGAATGCTATACAAGAAGTTGTATGCTAGACAAGCTGAAATAGACTGTGAAGTTGCACTTAAGGAACGAGAAAGTTAGGGAAGAAATAGGGGTTAACAACCTCTACAATATTATCTTCTTTAGTTTGAAGATACGAAAGATGAGCTATACTTTTTGGAGTTGGTTGAAACAGGTGTTATTATTCCTCTGGCATTGTCTGTAGGAACTAAGTTTACATCACCAGTGCTATGATATAGTTATTGAACTTAAAGGAGGTGTTCATAGAACTTGCTAGCACTGATGCAAACCTTCATGTGGTGAACTTTGTAGGGATTTAAAATTCCTACAATCAACCTAGAGTAAGCTAAGAGGTGATAACACTGTGGTTGTTTTCTTTCTCTCTAACGAGAGAGGCTACACTATAGTTGATTGAGTTTCCATGTGGATCGATCACTACTTGGAATGAGTTGAGGACTCAGTTCTTGGAGAGATTATTTCCACCTTCCAGAATGTTGTAGTTGAAATATGAGATTTATAACTTTAGGTAGTTACATTTGAAGGTGTTATATGAGACCTGGTTGAGGCTTAAGAAAAAGCTACAAAATGTCCCAAATCATAGAATACTGGGCCATACTTTGGTCGAGATCTTCTACAGTGGTTTAAATGTGAATAATAAGGCTATAGCAGACACTGTCACAGATGGGGCATTCATGAGGTTACATTGGGATTAGGCTTTGGAGATTTTGGATTGGATCACTAAACCAACTGGGGTTGGCGTACTTGTGATGAATACATGCCCACAAACACTTATACGATTGGGGAATCCACAAAGCAAAGAGTGCTAGATGACTCTATCACTCAAAAAGTAGCTCAATTGAGGATCAAGCTTAACTTGTTTACCAAACAGTTTGTAGCAGCAGGCAAAAAAATGAATGCAGTTGGTTCGTACGGTAAGGCACCTAGAAATGATGATTCTGATTCGTAGAGGAGGCTAAGTATCTAGAAAATCAAATGGCCAATTTTTGAGCTAAGGAATAAGGATCTAATCAAGACATTTAGAACTCTAGGTAAGGGAATCAAGGTGGAAACTACTACAAAGATAAGAACTATAATTGGTCTAGGTATAGGGATAGAATTCAGGAAAGAGACAATGATTGGAGGAGAAATGATGATTATAAGGATAAAAGTGGCCTCTATGTTCCACCATAAAATCAAGATGTTGATTTGAGTATCAAAAGGATGAAAGACATGCTTGCCCAAATGGTGAAGGGGGTAGAGAAGATGGAAGACTGCCTTAAGGAGCTTAGAGCAGAAATTTCAAGGATGAGTCAAAAGTTTGAATCACATGATACTACAATTAAGAATCTTGAGAAACAATTTGGTTAGATGTTCGCCTCATTGAATCAGTGTTAGCAAGGTACCTATCTGAGCAACACCATCCAAAATCCAAAATCCAAAATATTATGGTTATTTCTTAGCTATTACTACTAGGAGTTGTAAGATGACTGCTCATTCACCTATGCTTGTGGTTGTTGAGAATGAGGTCGAGCTAGTTATTGTCGATGATGACAAAGAGGTCAAATCTAAAAGTATGGTTGTTGATGAGAATGAATCTGAAAAGCCTCGAGTTACCAAAAAAGAGGCTAAGGTGAAAAAGGGGAAGTAAAAGGAGGTCACACAAGTATTGACTCCCATTCCATGACCTTCTTCTCCTTTTCACAAAGTCTGAAAAGGGAAAGTATCAAAAGTTCATCTCCATATTGAAAGAATTATCAGTGAACATACCTCTAGTTGAGGCTCTTGAACAAATGCCAGATTACACAAAGTTTATGAAGGATGTTGTGACAAAGAAAAGGACTGTGAGTTTTGATCCCATTGAGAATATGCACTATTATAGTGCAATCGCTTCCCGAACTCTAGTTTAGAAGAAAGAAGACCTTGGAGATTTCACAATTCCATGTACCATTGGGGCTTTAAATTATTCTAAAGCATTGTATGACTTGGGTGCTAGGATTAATTTGAAGCCACTAGAAGTTTATAGACAGTTGGGGTTGGGGTTGCCCAAACTGACTTCGATGAAACTTCTCATGGTTGATCGATCTATGAAGAAGCCTGTGGAAATCTTATGTGATGTTTTGGTGAAGGTTGAATACTTCATTTATCTGCTAATTTCATTATCCTTGACTATGAGGTTCATATTATCTTAGGGAGACCATTCCTTGTGACTAGACATGCGTTGGTTGACATGGAGACTGGGCAGATGAAGTTTTGATTAATGACAAGTATGTGACTAGTAATATATGCCAGCCCATAAAGTAGTCAAAGAATCCGTGTATGATTTCTATGATTAATATAGTCGATGAGGATGCATTGGTAGCTCTTATTAAGGAGAGACTTGGAGTTGAAGCACTTGTAGTGATTATTATGAATTTCTAGGGCGATGATATTAATGACTAGGATGATATGGTGAGCACACTTGATGGTAGGGGTTCATACAATTTCATAGTGTAGAAGCTGA